>OY728129.1:1515627984-1516827984 GCA_963277665.1 Viscum album | reverse complement strand
ACACTCATGTTAACCTCAAAACTTCACACAAACACATACACACACCATATGTGTGTATATTGAACTAATAACTTTTCCCTTTTGAAAAAAAAAACTCCCCATAATATATACATATATACATTTTTATTTATGTTCCTATCTTTCTCCCCCTTTTAAAACAATAATCCAAAGGAAAAATATGGTAGGTGATGAGATCACCATAATTTATCCATATAAATATTGAGGTTGTAATACAATTAATAACCATATTTTTCTAAATAATTTATTAGAAAAAAGTTTTATAAACACATCTAAAACTTAATACTCTATAGGAATATACTCATTCAAGATAAATTCCACTTATAAATTTTCTCTGATAAAATAGTACTTTATATCAATATACTTCAACTTTGAATATTGAATTGGATTTCTTAAATTGTTAATTATACTTTAAGAATAATAGACCACCAAAAAGGGTAACTTTATTTTTAACTTGAGATCTATAAGTTTTTTTCTTCGTCTATATGAATAGATTTATTTCTTGGTTTTAAGTGAAATATTTTTATTTCTTTATACTCAAGGTATTGAAGTATTTCTTATTTTTATGTCAAGTTATACACCTTTATTTATTTAAAGACACTCTAGAATATGTGTAATTCCAATCATAAACACTCTCATGACAATCAAAATCGGTATATATAAAGAGATAAATAAATTATTTAATAATATAAAACAGTCCTAAATATATAGTTCCTTTGATGTACCTTATTATTCTCTTTTCTTCTATGAAATTATACTCCTCGTCTGTACCCTAATATCTTTCCCAAAATGTATCAACATAGGCAAAATTTGGTCTTAAATATATTGTGTAGATAAGACTCAAAGTTAAATCTATAAATTCATTTTAATCATATCCTTTCAATCTCCATCCTTTGAGATATTGGTTTCCACTAATATTATAGTAAAAAGTGGATTCTCATCCTCTATTCCAGGAATCTTCAATAATTATTGGGAATAATAATATCAAGAAAGAAAATTTTGGTCTCTCTTTAGAGAAATTTTAAGTCCCCAAAAATACTTCATCTCTAATAATATTGAAATTTCAAATAACTCCTTTATCTTAGTATAAAATCATTTACAAACATCTTATTTTTTTCTAAAAAAGATAATATCATAAATGATACATCTCATACCCATAAAATTGCATATAGTGTAAAAATATATTATTTAAATATTGTATTTTCTACCAATGGATACAACCAAAACATAAAAAGCCATAATTACAATACCAATAAAAAAATATTGAGTCACTTTCATACCCAATAGCTTTTAGGTTTTAATTTTAGAGAATCAGAAAAATCCTTTATGAAACCCATTATTTTTCACCCAATGAAATATTTCCCTCTAAATCAAAGACTCAATATATTATAATAGTCTTTTGAAATCTTCCACAAATTTATCAATAAATTATACCCTTATATACATATCATACATTATACTATTTCTAAAAACCAAGAAAAATGGAACCATAAGAAGGGTGATCTCAAATTATTAGTAAAGGTATAATACAATGGAATCTATCATATAGTAAAAATTAATGATTAGCATGGTAGGAATAAATAATAATCAAATAATTCCACATATATTCTAACATGAGAATATGAAATATATCCATGGATAACATAGAAATGTAAATAGAAACATAAATAATAATAACTAATTTCATTATTATGAAATGCATAATTTTGGACATGTAATTCAACTTATTAATTCCTCAGGTCAAGGCATTATAAATAATAAAAACTCTTAAGGCCTCATGCTAAGACATTAGAAATAAATTGGTAGGCATACACCAAATATACAAGATAGTTTATCCCTTGAGACCTATTGATACATCATGGGACAATAAAATTCTAGGCATAACCCATCACTAAATATGTCCAATGCATTCATCGTATGAAAGGAATCAATAAATAATATAATAAATAACAACATGTCTTACTAATCAAAAGACATTCATATTAAAATAACAAATATATGGAATGTAAATATTTTCCCCCACTCAATAAATTTAATAAATATTTTGTAAGAACCCTTAAAAGTGAAATAATATAATAGTTATACTTTTAATTCAATTTCAATATAGAAATAGTGGAAGTTATAGAGAATATATCTAGGAGAATAAAAAACATGTACATAAATGATAAATGTAATGTCAAGAGAGAGATAAAGAGTTGTAATGAACATAATACTAATAAAGATAATGAATGGGGAAATACCTTATGAATAAAGTAACTATGAACTATAAATTAATAAGTAAATAAGATCATTCATTCATCAAAAAAGAAATCAATATAATATGTTAAGCTTCCATGAACTGTATGACCTCATAATAGCATCAAATCATAGTTATCTAATAATAATGAAATGGGTTTCATGAAAACTTACTTATGACTTATCATAAGTCTTACAAATAATGAATTTGGAGGGTATCATTAAACCACATACCCAGTGAAATCATAATACTGATTAGTGGATGTTAATATGGATTAAAAACACTTTTACAAGAAGATGTGTTACTTAACAATTTTGAATGGTATCTCATGAGAAGAGATCAAGAATTTGGTCATTTCATACCTCAATTTAAATCTAAAAAACATAATAAGATAATTTATAGGTAAATAAATGAATTATAAATATAATAGGGATAGATCTATTGGATTTTGATATGAAATTGGAAGAGGAATTATAAAAATAATTTTCATAATAATTTTGTAATAAGGATGTAAACACAAACTTATAAGTCACTTTAAAAATATATTTCAAGGGGAGAAAAGAGTAAATTGAAAACCATAATTTTAAAATAATTTAAAATAATTAATTCTTTAAAATGAATAATGTTTAATATAAGAAATTTTGAATGGGAGAAAAAAATAAACATAAGTACAGTAAAATACCTCTATTTATTCGTCCAAAACAATAACCTTTATTTATAGAATAATAATTTCAAAAAACAATTGGAATATGAATTACATTATAAAACCATGAAAGATTATAAAGTAAGATTAATAACTAAGAATAAAAACAATGTAAAAAGTATTCATTTATATAGAAAACATTAAATAAAATATTCTTCTCACACTTTTGTAATGAAAGTCTATAAATGATCTATGTAAAAAATGTTAGAAAGATTAATTCTAAAAACGATTTAAATGAATTTAAATTAAATATAAAATGAACTTAACCATTCATTTATGTGTATATAAGAACATTCATTGATTAACATAAATAATATAGACATGGAGGAAAAGTTTTATAAAACCAAAAATAAAAGATACAGTTGATTTCACTTATAAAAATCCTTCAGGTTGAATTATAAATTCAAGTGAAATGATATAAATATATGTAAACCCCAAAAATATATATATTATAAATAAATAAATTAGGTTTTATATATAATGGAAATTTAATTCTCTCATTTAGAAAATTAGACATAAACATTCTCTAATTCAATGTGAGATTGGAAAAGAAACACTTACAGCTTTGGTATCCATTGATTCAAAAAACCCTTGAAAGATAGAAAATGAAATTGAACATTAAATAATATTAATAAAGATATAATAATGATATAATATTTCATAGAGTAAGTATATAAAACATATAAAATAAAATAGTATTATAATATGAAACATGAATCAAAGAAGGAAAATTGGAGATGAGAAACCCTTACCCTAGATTCTTGGATGATTGGACACACTCTAACATCATTTATAATAAAATAAGACAAATTATTTATCAATTTAAGAACCATATTTATATTTATTAATTTTTTATTAATATTTTATATTCATATATTATAAATTTATGACTTATTTTTAGCAAATATTGTTCAATTGTTGTTAATAGTTTCAACTGTTTGTTGTCTATTTCAGTATAACAGTTTATATCATCATTATAATTCCATGAGATAATAATATAAAAAATAACAAAGTTATTATAATATGAGATTCATAATTATTTATGAATTTCCATGTCTATTCCATGCGAGTTTCGGGTATGGTTCTCTAAGATGAAATCCTTAACATGCATGTTTTAGTAATTTTTAACAAATAAAAAGGTGGTATATTAATAACGAGTTAAATGTTAATATTACCAAAAATGGACCAAAAAATAATTATTTACTTGTTAATTTCATATCATACCAATAATTATGTTTTCATATTCATATATGATATAAATTTATAGTATTTTTCATATATGTGGTAAAATTGACCTAGACAAGAACATGTAATAATCAATTAATGAGTATGATTATGAAGTGATTTTTTCATAATATCACTATCACATAAGTATAATGATGTTATTTATATGTTATTAAAGATATAAATCACAATTTAGAAGAGTTGTATGAAGAATATAAATTAATAATAAAAATAATAAGTTATTACTTACAAAGAAGAACTCACATATCCTCTTAGAAACCTTCTTAATTTTGAATGGACTAGAAGATATCCATCATAGGAGAAGTTTATTTGGTATGAAAGTATAGTATATTATGGATGAGAATCTGAACTTTAGGTTTTTATTTGAATGTGTGGTGATAGGATCCTTTTATAGGGGAGAGTGAGATTTTTGTAAATACATATTACATAATATAAAAAGGAAATTCATTTTCAAGTAAAGTGGAACCAAATTTGAAAAATAACAAAGATAATATGAGGTGAGGTTTATAAATACCTCATTAAATTGTTTAATGATAGGTTTCTATGGTATTTATTAGATTTTATTCCACATAACCAACTACTTTTTACTTTAAATTACTTGTATATTCAATGTTCTGAATATTTATAAATGTCTGATCACATATTGAATGTTAATCTGTATTACTTTAATGTGATAATTTTATAGAGTATTTATCTCATTGAAAATTTCATAGTAGTTATATGATATTATGAGAACATTTAATTTCTATGATGATATTCTTAAACTTATTTCTTATGGTTAGGATAACATTTTATGATGGGACACATGGTATATTGAGTGTCTAGTGTAAGTACTCATAAGTGGATGAGACTTTATATAATGAAGTTTTTACTAGGTAATCTCTAATATGGGAGACTGTAACTGAAAAACTACCATAGGAGTTCCACATGAATATGTGTCATTGGAAGTCCTATAATAAAATGTAATTAATAACCCTTAGACTTGAGAATATTATTAATTCATGTCATGAGTCATGAACTTTGATGTAGTGATAAAAAAATGTGACAACATATGCTCAGAATGGTGTAGGGTATGTTGGGTAAATAATGGGTAATATTTAAATAATAAATATTTCAAAAAGGATTTTTTTCACATATATCTTTATGGAAGTTGATATCTCAGGATTTTTGATTGGAATAAAACTATCAAACTAATATTCCAAGGCCATGGTGTATTTATGTGTTAATTTTAGGAATTCAATGAATGATAAATCAATCTTGTAGATTGATGGAACAAGTTTGAAACATGTTTGATTAATATATATGGAGACAAGGGATAATATTATACAGTGAGAATTCATATATGGTCTTTATCATTGTGACACAAACTTCTTCTTATATGGTCTCATTTGCATGTTACTAGATGTAAATATTGAACTTTAGGAAAACCCACCTAATACCATTGGGGAAGAGGACTAGGGGGTCACTCACTTAGTCTTTTCATTAATATTTGTTAAATTTTATTTTTATTTAATATTTAGAATAAATATTGTTATCAATATTGAATAATAATATTTATCCAGGATATTTTTTTTATTATAATTGTTTAATCACTAATTATATCTGAGTTGAATATTAAAATAAATATATATTCACCATACTATTAAAAAATTATTTATCTCTTACTATATTCATAAGGTAATAAAGAATACATCATATTAAATAAATTTTAATTTATTTATATGAATATTAAAATAAAAATATATTTAAAGAACCATGAATAAAATATTTATTTATTTATCAAATGAATAATATTTATTATTCAAGGTTTGGTAAATTATGAGGGTGGTGGATGGACCAATATATTGGTCTAGTGAAAATGATATATTAAAGTTAATTTAAATAAATATTTATTCATTTAAGAAATCATAATTATTTTATTGACATGTGTTTCCCATGTTAAGGAAATAATAAAGATATTAATGTTTTTATTAGACAAGGGGTTCTCTGAGGATTGTGTAATTAGTTAAGGGATTATGTTAAATTACTAATACTTCACCTAGAACTATAAATACCTTATTATATCATTTCTTAGGATTATTTAATTGAGACATCACTCTATACAATAAATATTATATAGAGAAATATCTCTCAATGAAGAACTTCCCTAGAGTTTCTCTCAAGATAAAGAGAATTCCTCCACCTATTCCCTCTCTCAAGAATGAGAGAACAAAAGGCTCTATACTTCAAACCTAAAGTATTTTATTTCAATCATGAGGAATAACACAAGATGATAAAATCATTTATGCTAGCACTCGATGATCCATCGATGTTATTCGATGATCGAGGATCATGTATGGATCACCTCTAGGTGTATTTTATTTTGGATCCTCTCAGCACAATAGTGGAAAAAACTATATGGAGTTTGAATGCTCAATATAATCATTGAAGAAATAATATCAAGACCAAATTAATTACTTTTATTAAATTAACTATAAATTTAATGTGAAAAGAACCTCTCTAGAGGTTCGGGGTTCTTTCGCCTAGCTACATTAGATGTATTCATTAAACATCATGATTAATCACCATGATCTTATGAATTATTCATTAGATATGGTAAAAACAATTTTGGGCATATGCTCAACTGGCTTCCACTTCCCCCGGACCCTTCAAGTGGTATCAAAGCAGTCACATTCAAATATATAATTTTTTATTAATCATTGATTTATTGACACATTTTCTATTAGTTTTTGTTTTTAATTTTTCATTATTAAATCCTAATTTAAAAATATCTTCTTCTTTAACCTTCATATAGCCATGAATTGGTTAATAACACATAGACTAACTGACTAAAAATTAACTTTTTATTCAATAAGAATGCATAATACAAGCGACCAAGACTAACTTATCTCAAGGGGGTGGAAGTAATGAAGGCCAAGAGAATCATTCTTAACAATAAGTTTAAAATAATTAAGTAAGGACCCCAAACTGATGTAAAGGATTAGTCTTCTGCCTAGCCTCCCTTTGATAGCTAGCACATCGGCTGCATAGTTCCCTTATCTCTAAGTATATCTAATATAAATATTATGATTAATAAAGGTTCTTAAATACTTGAAAGTATAAACCAACACCCAAGGTATATCAACCTTCTCTTGAAGTAACATAACCAACATAGTAGAATCAGATTCAATTTCTAAAACTTGTAAGTTGAAATGCCTTCATAGGGATAGGCCAATAGCCAAAGCATTTACCTTCACTCCAATGGGACTACACTGGGTGTAACTGAATATACGTTTTGTGTACCTATATTCACTACACCAAGACACTAATTATAAATACAAAGATGTTCATGTGATGAATACACAATGTAATTACATGATTCGTGGATTTATTGATGACATGTCATGTAACCTACTTATACTCCATGTAGTCTTACATATCTAGTATCGCATATTACATAGAAACTATGTGGTAAAATATGTGTATTTCATTTATTACGTGACACATAAGGTTTTGAAGCCAATAAACAATGGAAAATGGGATTATAGGGCATATATAATTCATACATATCATGTAACCCATAAATATCAACACATAATACATGTTGAATCCCTAAGAATTTATTCCAAAAAGTGGAAAATGATGTGTAACCAGATGTATACACCATTTATCATGTATCCGTCTAATTTATGTGGAAAGAAAATTAAATTTACCCTTAAATCTAATAGACATTTATCCATGTTTTGTTAATTAAAAATACATGTTTTGTGATTTGTTTCAAAGAATATCAATTTCTTAATTAATTTCTTCATTAAATTTGAGACTCCATGGAGTTTGTGGTCATTGCACACCATATACTCCACATAAATTAAAAGTGGTAACTTCCATGTAATTTGAAATTTTTCCATGTGTCATTAATTGAGAGTACATGCTATGTAATTATGTGACCTTTCATGTACTCTATATTCCATGTGAGCATATAGTACATGAAAAGTATTAAAATGGTTAGTTCATATGGTTACATTTCATGTTTCTTTCATGTAAACACCATGTTATTAGTTAATTTTTAGTAAAATTAATTAATTAAATATATTTCAATTATAGTTGATGGGAATCTCCAAGAATGTTTGGATTGATATTATGAAAAAAAAATTAATAAATTAATTTATTAATTTGATTAATTTATCTTAATAAAAAATGATTTAAATAAATGCCAGCTAGTTGTTTTAAATGTTTTTTAATTGTATGTATAATACTGATCATGGGATTAACTAAAAAATTCAATTGTTAGATTTATTTAAATTTAATTTCATGTGTTTTAGTTATTGTTAAATTAAAATAATGGCTTATGAGTTATCCCTTCCCCCTTTATTGTATAGGAACTACATGTCCATGGTATCTTTTATATAAACCAATTAACCATTCTTATGGTTCCCCTCACCTATGCGCCAGTAAATATATATAAAGGAAAAAGATCAAAGGATGTGAGGTGGTTTAGGACCTGAGCTGAGGTGAAATAAAACTAGAAGATATAATGGTTGATAGAGGAATGCTGCAACGTAAGCTAAGATTGGCTCAAGGAGTTTATTCCACTAGGGTCGTAAGATGGTTTATTATCCCCTTGATAAATCAAAAATTATAAATCTCATGGTCAATCCACTTTATTTATTTTGTTTCTATTAAAGTTAATAGTTAATTTTATCGATGGTTTATCATGATCACATAAATTAATGTACTAACTAGTATTCAAGATAGAATTAAAATAAATTGGATTGTGCATTAAATTTTTTATTAGAACATGGTTTATTAATTATATAAAATCTAAATAATATTATTAAGAAAAGTAAAATGATAAAATAAGTAAATCTATTCATAATAAATAAAAATCCTCAAAAAATATTATGTCATAGAAGTTTTCCATTACTTGATTAGGAATAGAACCATAAGAATAAGTGTTGGCCTAGCACTCATAATGATACTTTCTTTTCTAGGGGAGTTCTTATGAAAGTTTTGGGATTAATTCACCATGTAGACAAATAGATAAGTATCCCTCACTGGACATGATGTTATTTAGAGGTAATTATTGTGGAATTCATAGTCAGTATTTTAGGATTGGGGAGTAAATTTAATGGTTCAAGGAGTTGCTACTTAAAAATTGGCAAGACCGCATACCTAAATCACTTTTAGTAATTCACCAAGATCATTATTATGTTATGATAAGGGAAATATGAATCCTTTCCACTATAATGTACTCATGATAGTGTATTTCAAATCTAATGGTGAGGGTTATTGGGATTTTAAAAAATATCAAGAGACAAATAAAATAAAACTTATTTCATCTCACATATTTTGGTAATCAAGATTAAGTACATGAAATCTAATTTTATTTTTTATAGAAAAAAAGAGAGAGAATTCTTCCAACCACAATATCCATACAATATATATTTGAGAAATCAAATTTCCCAGTTAGTAGTAACTTCCATGATTGGTAAAGTTTCTTATAAATTTTACTATGACAAGAACAGAAACCCTACATGCTAGAAGCTCGGGTTTTTGATACACCTATTAAGGGGGAAGTGAAGAATAGCATTCAATATAATTAAAAAAAGTTGGATGATGCACTAGATTCCCAGTGTTCGATGTTATCTTATATGTATTGTGAACTGTAGTAGTCTCATGAAAACATGGATTCTTATAGCATGCTCATACATCTTCATGATCTCTATTAGGATATATCTAGATAGGAGCTATTAGAGATCTTCAAGGAACTTTTTATGTGATATTTTATAGAATTATTGTTAGTTGTACTAAAAAAATTAAATATAATTGGATACATTAATCATTTATACTTTGTAGGATTTAAAATTCCTGATGAATTGTTCATAGACCTCTATCTATCTTCACTTCCTTAAATATTCTCCATCTTTTTTGTATAGTTTAATATGAACAACATTGAGTAGACTGGTTAAGATAAAAAACTTTAACCCCAAGGCACAAAGTTTATCTTCATATAATACCCCAAGTAAATAATGGAATATTACTTATAAAACCCCTTAGATAAAAAAGGTAAAAGTTTAAAGATACACTTAGTTTCATATTATGGAGTATATCTCAAAATATATAATTGGACCAAGATATATTTTGATGAATTACAGGATCAAGATATACAAGAGTTGCCTCAAGAAAAAATTCCACAAATCCCTTTGGAAGAGGATGTTCCATAGACACAAATATTATGTGGGAAGACTAGAGAGGGTAGGTAACTATAAATATATATTTTTCAAGTCATTGATGATAGTGACTCATTATTAGTTGACAATAATGAAAATGTGTCCTATAAGGAATAAGTAAGTGGCACATAAGCTACCAAATGGATAGAAACCATGAATTTTGAAATCAATTCAATGTACCAAAACCAAGATAATATTTTGGTAGATTGTCATATGGATAAAAATACAAGTGGTTTCAAATGGTTATTCAAGAATAAACAATATAAGGATGAACATGCTAGTACACATGAAGAATTTTTGGTTTCAAAAGGGTTTAAAAAACATCATGTAATTTAAAATGATGAAACCTTTTCACCATTCATTATTCTGAAGTCCATCATAATTCAAATATTCATAGTAGATTACCATTTTTATGTGATTTGGTAGATGCATGTCAAAATATTATTATTAATGGTAGCCTTGTGGAAAATGTCTATATGGTAAAACTAGAAGTGTTTGTGACTCCAAAGGATGCTAATAGGGTACACAATATACAAAGATCAATTAATGGGTTGAATCAGGCTTATAGATTATGGAACATTCACTTTAATAAATCTATAAGGGAATCAATTTTTATAAATAATTAATGTGATCCTTATGTTTATAAATGTTTTGGTGGGAGTGAAATATTTTTCCTGATAATATATATTAATGCAATATTACTAATTTCCAGTCTTATATTTTGTTAAGACATGGTTTAACATATACTTCTACATGAAAGACTTAGGTGAATAAATATACATTCTTGTGATAAAGATCTATAGTGATAGATCCAAGAGGCTGGTTGGAATATGATTGGGCACATAAACTAACAAGACACTGAAGAGATTTAGTATAAAATAATCCAAGAGTGGATTGTTTCCAATTAAGCATGGAATGCATCTCACTAAGACAATTTTTACTCAATCTTAGAATAAGAAACATAGGTTAAAAAGGATCCCTTATGTTTCAATGATAGGTATAGTCATGTATTTTATGCTTTGTACTGGATTAATTTTTCCTACACCTTGAGTAAAATATGCATATATCATATTACATGGAAGACCACCATTAGATAACATCCAATAAAATCCTCAAGTATTTGAGGTGTACCAAGGATATTTTTTTATTTATAGAGAAGATTAACATATAGTCATTAAGGTGTATATATATATATGATAGTTTCTAAATTGATAGAGATGATTTGAAATCGCTATCAAGAGTTATCTTTACCCTCAATAGAAGATCTTTGAGCTTGATGAGCTCAAAGAAACCCATGATCACTGATTCTATAGTAAAATCCAAGTATATTTTTTTTATGAATCTAAGTAATTGGATTCGATATAAAACTTTTTTTAAGATCTTGACATTGTTCCTAGTAGTAAATACCCAATAATGTTATATTGTTATAATAAAATAATGGTTTCTCTTTCTAATGATCCAAGGTCTCACCAATGGATAAAGCATATAATTTAGACGTATCACCTCTTGAGGTATTTTTATAAGAGATCTGATGTCAGAGTAAGTAGATTTTCCATAGGGAAAAATTTCCAACTCATTGACTAAATCATTATCTCAGAGAAACATGAATATCATCTGAGAGCTAACAGACCCAAAGTTGTTAGCAGTTAACTCTAGTGCAAGTGAGAGACTATTAGAGTTTGTACCCTAGAAAAAACTACATTACACTTTATATTACATGTATATTCAAATAAATGAACATTAATAAACGTATTATCACATATTGATTATTCCTTTGTGTTACAATAATGTAATAATGTCCTAAAGTATCTTTCATATTGAATAGTTCATAGTTTTTTCCACTATGATAAGAACCTTGAATTGTTATTCCAATATTATTAAAATCATGTCCTATAGCTTGGATAAAATTCTATTATGGGACACATTATATGTTGACTATTAGTTGTGAATACATGTAAGAAAATGACACTTTATATCATGATTTCCACACTTGGTCATCATCAGGATAGGAGATTATGAAGACAAAACCAATAGTGGGAATTCCACATGTTTATAACTCATTGGAACTCCTATATAGAAATTAATTTAATAATCTTTATAATTTAGATTATTATTAATTCATTTCATGATCCATGTAATTTGATGTATTGATGAAAACTGTAAAAACAAATTCTTATGGTGAGGTAGGGTGTTTTGGATGTGTCATGATTTATTTTTAATTAATGAATAATTCAAGAAAGGATTTATCACTCACTTATTTATTATAGTATATATATCAATCCATTTTATTGTAATGAAACTATAGAACAAAAATTCCATGGCTATGGTGTATTGACATGTTCATTTCAGGAAGTCAGAGAAAGAGAAATTGATCACATAGGTTGATGACACAAGTATGCAACCTACTTAATTAAGAGATATCAATACAAATGTATTATATTACATTGTGATCATTAATATGTAGTTATTTTCATTGAAACATTAATTTATTTCTCTATGAGTTCCTTTACATGTTTCTAGACACTAATATTTGAATTTAGGAAAGACCACCTAATGTTAATGGGGAGGAGGCCTAGAGTGTCACACATATAATATTTCCATTGATCTTAGTTAAATTATATTTGAATATAATAGTTAGAATAAATATTATTATCAATAACAAATAATAATATTTATTCAGGTTATTTTATCTGATCATAATTATTTAATCATAAATTATACATGAGTTGAATATTTAAATAAATATTTATTCAAAATACCATCAAATAACATATTTATTTTTCTCTTAATTTATTCTCAAAGTAATATGTAATATTTATTGTTAAATATTTATTAATTTGGTTATGTGAATATTTAAATAGATATTTATTCACAAGACTGTGAATATAATATTTATTTATGTATCTAATTTATTATATTTATTAGTCAAGGTTTGGTAAATGTTGGGGATTGTGGATAGATAAAGATATTAGACCATTGAAAATGATATATTAAATATCATTAAAATAAATATTAATTTTCCTATTTAATATATTATATTTATTTTATCTGCATGTGTTTCATATGTGAAGGATATAACATTAATAATAATATTATTATTATTAAACATTGGGTTTACTAAGTATTAATCAATTGGTTAAGGGACAATGTATAGTTACTAATACTTAACTAATTTCTATAAATACATGGTTTTATCATTTTATAGGGTTATTTTATTGAGACATAATTGTGTACAATGTATCCAATCTAGTTAATTATTTCTTAAAGAAGAACTTTTCTAGAGTTCCTCTCAACACTGTGAGAATCACTCCACCACTTCCCACCCTCTAAAGAATGAGAAAAAAATAGATATGATCTTTCAAGACCAATAGATTGTGTTATGATGAAGATAGAAAAAACAAGATGATCATATCATCCATCCTAGCACTTGGCATTCCATCAACATCATTTAGAGATTGAGGAGCACGTTTAGACCACCGCTAGTGGGATTCTATATTGGATACACTTAGTAAAAGGATTGTTTAATATGGAAAGATTTCAAATGATACACACCCTCTTTGATGAAAGAATCTCAATACCGATTTAATTCCTTTTATTAAGTTAATTATAATTTTAATATGAAATGATCCTCTTTAGAGTTTTGAGATTCCTTTTTATGTTCCATCAGACATATTCATTAGAAATGAGGATTCATTTCCAAATTCTTATGTATTTTTCATTGGATGTGAATAAAACCGAATATTGTGCATAATATTGAAAATTTACCACTACACCCAAAACCTTTAGTATTTTAGGTCTTTATCCCTTGATTTAACACTTTTACCTTATTTTGGATCTTATTGTGGTGAACATTTTTTTACCACGGTAACTAAAAATGAAATTGAACATATTACCTAAATTGAACATAATGATTCCAAATATGAAAACTATTTTATTAAATTTAATTTCTAAAAGTGATGAAAATTATTTTACTATCAATTCACATAATGTATAAAAACCAATTCTAAAAAATGATCATTAAATATAAAATTAAACTTAAACTTTCTTATTCCAACAATTATCAATAGTATTTATTCCCATGACATTTATTGGTTTATTATTAAACATATTAGCATTATTTGAAATTAAAATGAATCAAAAAATGAATGAAATATTATGAGTACTTAATTAAAAGAAAAGCATAAAAAATATTTTCCTATTAGAATATAATATAAATTTTGTTAAAAAATGAAAAGAAAAGGTTCTTAAATTAAAAATATTATTTTAAAATGCATTATTAGAATCCTTAAATCCAGTTTAGTTCATGTAAAATGTTTTAGAAATTTTAAATTCATGTTTATATCTTGTTGATGTCATAAAATACATAATATTTTTAAAAACTATTTTTACTATTAACCAAAAAAATAAAAATTTCAAAAAAAATCATACAAAATCACTCTAATGTATCCTTTTATATGCTTAATAAAAAATGAATTTCATTTTATTAAATTAGTATTCAAAAAATTTTGAATTTAACTTTTAAATAATAAAAACCTAAAATCTAATGAAAAAATGTTTTTATAGGAAAATAACTTTTAAAAATTAAGTGTTCTTAATATTATTTCAAATTAATTTCCATTAAAATTAGTGTTAATATATTTTTTTGACATTGAAACATTTTATTATAATAAAACTTTATAAGTGACAAATTAAATTTTATCTAAAAAACAAAAAACACTTCAGAAAATAAATCTTTGAAAAATACAATGTTTTTAACATTAAATGATTTTAATCACATCCAATTAAAATTTATCATTAATAAATTCATTGGTATTATAACACATAAAATAATTATTTAATAATAATAAAAATATAAAAATAATTAAAATACCTATTTCTATAATAAATAATTTTAATTAATTAATATATTTTTATTTACTTGAGGTTATACTCTTTTTTAATTTCATTATTGATGTTTCATATTTTATTCTCATAATGTATTAATTTTTATATTACATTTAAAAAATATATAACTATTCATTTTATTTTTATTTTTTGTGTGATACAATCCATTCAACATAGTTTTTATTTAATGTAAAAATACATACTAAAATATCAGGGTGTTACATTTTACCCCAATAAATGAATTTTTTACTCACAATTTTACTTTCTATCACCAATGAAAATATATGACGGAATTATTAATATATTTATAATATAATTTCAAATGATAAAAAAACCTCACTATTATTGGTTAGTCTAACAAACTCATCCTTTATCTCAAAATAGAAATATTTCTAGATTTTCATTTTTCATGACTATTTGTACCAAATATACTTTCGTAATTAGTTATATGAATTTTTAATTTCTAGATATATACCTTTATTAAAATATCATTACCTTATTTAAGGTATTAATTTACCTTTATTTATGACCTTGAAGTTGTGTATGGTTTTGGGGTCATTTTAAGAGTTTTCAAAAAAAACTGAGACTTTCTGGGCTATACACTACTAGCGCACAGTTTGACTAAATCGTTCCACCCAGTGAAAACCATGCACCACCTGGTACTAGGGAAATTAATGGTTGGAACATGGTTTACCAAACCATTTTCCCACCTGGGAGAAACTATACACCCCAAATAGTAGGGGTGCATGGCTGGCACACTGTTTCCCCTAACCTTGAACCCCAAGCTAATCATGTGTGTGGGATTAAAAATTTACAAAAAATAATTTTAAAATCTTGAACCTCCACCCCCCCCCCCCCATTTCAGATTACCAGAAATATCATTCGACACTAACTCAAATTACTTGGTTGTGAAGGCTCTCTATAGGTAATTTTTTATCCTCCAAAACCTTTCCTTGGTAGATAAAAGTGGAAATGATCTCGATCAATCTCTTCCAGGTAAGTGGACCTCCTTTCATATGGTTTCTTCTGATCATCCTTCATATCCTCCTTATAGATTATTAGAACATACTTTTTATGATGGATATAAACTCCATTTCCATGGATATAATCCTTTTTTATTATATCTTGATACTAGATCTGATTCATAGATCTTTTTCACCTTTGATTTTCATTGTTGTTCTCATTGCAGGTGTTGATCATTTAATTCTATGATTAAAGGTTGGTAAATCCAGTTGTGACTTTCTATGTAATTGAAACATTAAATTAGTTAATTTTTTTGAAATATCTTTCAATTGATTTATAAAACCTCAACTTTAAATGATTTTATTATGAAATTTGAAATTTCATGGATTTTGAGAAAAAACCCCCAATTCCAATGGAATTATAATTGTGGGTTGAATTTTGAAAATGATGGAATTGATTAAATGATTTGAGAATTTTTTTTATAAAATTTATTAAATTTAAATGATGAAAAAATATGATTGTTTTTTATTTAAAATCCTTGAAATTATTAAAAATAAATGTTTTTTTTGAAATTAAATTGGCATATTGAAATTCAAGATTGGGAAATTGAATTTTAAATGATAATTGATTTGAAATGAGATAATTTTCCCATTATTTATTGATTGATTGATAAAGTGTGATCCTTGTTAGTTAGTGGGTTATTTGGTACAATAATTCTAGGATCTTTATCTCCTATTAATGGATTAACAGTGGAAATGAAAGGTGTTGTCGTGGGTACCCTCAAATGATTAGTGGTTTTTGAGTACTTAGATACAACAGAGTGGCTGACCAAGGTTGTCTCTTAAAGGAGAAATTAAATTTGAAAAATTATTAAAGGTATTTTGAAAATAACATAAAAGGTAATAAGAACACTACTTGAAAGGATGGGGGTTGTTTACCATTCATAAATCTAGAAGAATTTTTCTGGAAGAAGATTGTATAATTCTTTTTGTTTTTATTTTTTTTTTTTGAAATAAAGTTCGATTAAAAAGACACAACAAGAAGATGTTTTTTATAAAATATTTTAAAAGATGAAATAGATCTAATCTACCTCTTCACTCAGTTATTTATCATTATAATCTAAATTAACATCCACTTAATTATGATCCCATAACTTTTTAACCCCCGAACCTTACAAGAATTAACTTTACCACAACGATGAAGTGAATTAAACCCTAGGCTATCTTTGAAACATGAAATCACAACACCCTGCTTTGATTGATGTTATATAGATAGTTTATAGTCAGTGGTAAATTAGGCCACATACCATTTCTTAAAAATGAGGATGAATTGTGTTTAGGGATTATATTTGAACTCTGTAAATTTATCTCATGTGGCCTTGTATTGCTGATTAAGATCTCACTCTCACAATTCACACAATACTCGACCTCGTGTGTTTTATGTTAATTATTCAATTGGTTGATTAGTTTATTCTAATTTAAAAACTCAATTCATGGATCATATTAAATTAATTACAATATCTCAATGATTAAAAATAATTAAATAAAGAGGGTTGAAGATTTGGATACGATTATTGATGGCCCTGCATTCCCCTGGCTCGCTCTACTCTCCAGCTTGATCCGCCCTCTCGGCATCTAGGGTTTTCTCCTGATCTCTCCATTTAGGCTTCCTCTCTTCTCTTCACCTCCCCCTTCTTTACCGAGCCTCTTCCATCGCTTTTCTTAGGGTTCATTCCTCTGCTTCCTTTTGCGGCTGGTTCGCACCAGTTTTCTCCTTGGTCCCGATCTTCATTTTGTTTCGGTGGAGGCGCTTCGATCTTAACCTAGGCTATTTCTCCATGATCTGACCTCACGTTCCAACACTCTCCTCCAGGTCGGATCCGAGCGTTAGATACTCAGAGGTTTTGGGCTGAGTCTCGACAGTTTTGGGTTTTCCTGGCGTTTTGCCTTCTCTTTTCGGGTTTTAGCCCCTACTTTTTCATCCTTTGTCTTGGTTATGTATTCCATTAGGGTTTCATCATCATTTATCTATTATTATCTTTAGTCTTATTTCTTTTTTTTGGGTGTTCGTTTTTCTATTTTGGGTGCTTTAGATTTGATTTTGGGTCTGTTTTTGGGGGTTCTTGCAGATGAGCTCTATCGTTGTCTTCGCCCGCCTATTTCTCTGCTCTGGCTCTAGGTCTCCACCACTCGCTCTAAGGTGGAGTTGCACGGTGGTCTTCCCATTGCTTTGGGTTATGAGTTTGAGTGGTCTTGCGACTTGTGGTGGTTTCATCTTTGTTGTCCCTAGGAGGATGAAGGTGACCTTCAGTTACATGGAATGGGGTCTTTCGTTTCTCTCTGTGTATTTGTCGACGATGACGGTAAACAACGACATTGATGATGATTTCTGGAGGTTCATTTCTGGTGTTATGTTGTTATGTGAAGTTTTGTTTTGGTTGTTTATGGCGGTGACGATGGACTCCAACGATGATGGGATGTTCATAGTGGATGTGGAGAGGCGCAGATCGGCTCCGACGAAATATGTTTTCCGGAATACGGGTGTGATGAAGGATGGAGAAAATGATAGAGATGATGGGTTGGTGTTGAAGGCAGACAGATTTTGGTGGTGATAGCGGCTGAAGTGTGTTTGGATGATATCTTCAATGTCAGGTGTGCATCCCGAGATGACGGCGACCGAGGCGTGATGATGGTCTAGCTGTCTTTCAAATTTCAAAATTTTAAATAGATGTTTTGTTTGGCGGCATTGTGGAGTCATGGTTGGCGTTGATGGTGGAGGATGGTTTTCCCATGGACTGGCTTATGTAGGCACGTGACAGCTTCTTAATGGATTTTGAAATTAAATTTTTGCTTGAGGTCATGTTTGTTTCTGCCTTTTGAAGTTGGCGGGTTGTGATGGTTTTAAATCTCTTGAATGTTTAATTTGGCTGGAACTTTGTAAAGGTTCACACTTCACCTTTAAAAGTGTTATTAGAAAATAAAAAATATGGATTTGAGAAGAGTGTTGAAGATAGATCGATAACTAAGAAAACTACTCTTCCATGGGTGGTGTGGTCATCGTGGAGATGTTTTGCATGAGCAAAGGATTGAAAGGGTAGAGCCCAATCTCATCTACACTATTGATTCTATCCCAATTAGGAAGATTAATAGAAGAATAAATTTGAACAAAACATAAGAAAATAGAATAAATAAAATAATAACAAAGAATTTTATTACACAAACAAATTATTACAACACGAAGAAGAAGAAGAAGAAGGAGAAGAAGAAGGCTTCGTCGAAGGGATCCTTGCTTCAAAAGATACCATTATTAAAATGGTTAGATAATTGGAGTAGATCCACATATCATCTTCCCTAAACTTCCCAATAAACTTCCCAACAGTTCCAAATTTGAAAAATACATATTTATTGAGTGGAGGGGAGGCTGGGTTAAAAGTGGTTTCAAGTGTGAATGAGGAGATTCTTCAAAATATTTTAATCCCACTTTCACCACCTTATTGACCACCAAAACATGTGAATTAGCCTTCCTTCCATAAGAATAATATTTGATAAATTGTTTTTTCTATCCCCTCTCAAATTTGGACTCAATCCATGCATGAATGTAGAAGATATGGCCCAGCCACTAAAGTGATGTCCAATCTCACGTGTCCAGCCCACCATTGAATTAATGACCCATTTACTCCATCCCAATGCACTATTTAGCTCCAGTTTCCTGAATACAAGTTGTATAAAATTAAATGAGGAACAATTTTACACAATTGTAAGTTCAAATAAGTCATATTAAAATATTTATATTCGAAATAATGCAGTGAATTTTAAAAGGGTAAAACCATAATTTTCACCATATTTTCAAATGAATGATATCATCCCAAATATTTTATAAATAAACATATTTAACACAATGTGAGGGAATTATATAATTTTTTATCAATAAAATATTCAATTAAAATTTGTTTTATCAACTCCCCCACACTTACCCTTTTGCATTCCTGAGAAAAACTTCATATCATGTATTCGTAAAAATTGTGACAAGATATGCATATTCAAATTTCTCAATCCACAGTGAAAATATAGGCAAAGTAAGAATCCCATAAAGGGTCAATATAAATAAATTTTAAAGTAATTGTCTCATAAATTGTGTCAAAACAAAATTTAGTGAGATTCATAACACTAATCATAGTGAAACAAGCCATGGGTCTACCATGCCACTAATTCTCCATGTGTGTATGTGCCAACCATTCTAAGCTCATAAATCCGACCTTTATTCAGTATATCCATGTAAGAACTCGGATCTTCTTTTCAGGTATGTTTTCCTTTTCTGGTTCTTTTTGAGAAAAAGAGGAAATTTTGGAAATTTTTGAAGTACACACCGTGTACTATATGAGTACACATCGTGTACTCGGTTACCGCATGAAGTCGTGTACTGGTCGTGTAATGGCTGCACACACGGCCATGTGGGGGTGACCAAGAGGCCACCTAAAGCGGAGTAAGGAAATGGAAAGTACACATTGTTTACTTCTAAAGTACACGTCGTGTACTTTTTTTTCATTAAACGTACCAGGGTCACGTCTAATCGCCAGAAAGGCCTTCTTCTTGACCTAGTTTGTCCGAGAGAACCTGTACGGTTGTGATCTTCCTCCGAGCCCCTGACCAAGAATCCGATATCTGATTCGACTACTGTCAACTATGTTGGTATCACCTCGTTAATCTCTTCCTTATTCTATAGCTTTGTTTCCTGATTCCTTATCTTTCTCAAGTTATCCTCGGTTGAATGTTTTGAGTGTTTTTTTGTAGATTTATCATGTTATTGGGAGATTCAAGGCTTGAGGTTCACTTATATCGATCCTAAAACACCGAGGTAGGTGTTTTGTGCCTTTTTGTTGAAAGTATTTGAGTTATATGTGAAAAATTACCCAATACCCTTGAACGGGGTATTGCGTGTTTACTGTTTTAGCCCTGTTAATTGACTGCTATGCTTGTATGCTTGAGTAGAGGTTAATTTAATGAGAATAGTGTTAATTGATATACTTTGGAAGTTTTTTTCCATGCATGTTTGTTTATGACTGTTTGGTCTTGCTTAGCCTATTAGGCTTCCTTGTTTGTTTCCCATGCCTAGTATTGTAGGATGGAGTTTTGTTTATCTACCATGCTGTTATGTTGTAGACTAGTTAGCCAAGTAGATCTTGAGGTTTACTTTGGCCGATATGCATTTCCATGCTTTCTTGACTTACACAAGGCTGTGAGAACTTGGTGTATAGACTATAGGGATAATGGATGTAAGGTCTTCTCCAAAGTGTCTTTTCTACTTACAATGAGAGACCACAGGGGGAATTGACGTAAGTTCTTCCTCAGAGGGTATGTAGTTCCATGATGTGGGCCACATGGGAGAATGTGAAGTAAGTGCTTCCCTAGAGAACCTTTAGTTATCGATATGAGACTACAGGGTGAATTGATGGTGAGTTATTTTCCATAGATTCTATTCTAAAACTGAATCAAAGGGGTTAGAATGAGTGTACTGCCCAGAGGGTTGCTTGTGTTCCTAGGTAGGACCAGAGGGGATAGGTTGTTAGTACTTTCTATAGGGTTACCTATTGTGTTATCTGCTTGCTTTTGTTGCTAGGTAGGACCAGAGGGGATAGGCTATGAGAACATCCTAGAGGGTTACCTGTTTGTGATTAGCTGGTTGCTTGATATGTGGAATTGAATGATTTGAAACTGTGGAAATGTTTATTGTTGAGTACTTCCTTGTTTACTTATTCTTTTTACTTATTGCCTTCCATATATATTCACTGACTGTTAGACATAGATATTTTTGTGGTTGCCTACTGGTATTAGTCTCACACCCTGTTTGGATCATGCTTTTTAGCCCAAATAGATTATATAGTTACAGGTATAGATAAGGTCAAGCAACCTTCTACTTCAGGTACTTGATTTGCTGAGGAGATAGAGAGCATGGGACCAAGCTGAGGCATGCGATGCTGAGGAGTTTAATCGTTTTCTTTTTTACTTGTTTTAGTACTATATTCCATCATTTTTATGTGTTTGGATGCTTTATTAGACATATGTATCATGCATCATTTATATATGTGTGCTCCATTTCTTTCTGATTCAGTCTTCTGTTGTTTTCTAGTTGTTTGATATTATTACTGCTTCAACTATTGTATATCTGTTTATCTTTTGTTTTGTTACTCTTCCAATGAGGGCATAGTTTCCCCACTATCACACCCAAGGTCGTCGCTGCTAGTCGGCAGCCTCTGGAGTTAGGGGAAATGCGCTTGAGGCCATGTGACCAACCGGGTATGGGGTGCCTCAGGGAGGCTTCCAGAACTGGGACGTTACAAAGTGGTATCAGAGGAATTATTTTCTCTTGAATTACTATTTGGATCCTATAGTCAGGGATAGGACCGAATAGGTACTTGGTAATAAGATGTTCCTGGGAGTAGCTAACCCGTGTACATGGAAAATCCAATTTACCTCGTATTACAATTTTTCTGGTTTTTTAATTTTATTGTTGATTTGATTTTCACCGTTGGGTGACTCACTTCACTACTACAAAAACAGTCAAGGGAAGTGCTACCCCTTTATCAAAGCTAAAAAAAAGCGCTGATAAAGGGGACTCATTTATCAGTTCTTTTTGTAGTAGCTTTGATAAAGGGTGGATTTATCAGTGCTTTTTCCTACCATTGATAAATTTTATGTTTAAAAAATCATGAAAAATAAATTATTGTTATATAAGTATATTTATATTGATATAAATATAATATATATTTTTTAAATATGTTTTAGATACATATAAATAGACTATTAAATTTAATATATAAGAAATTTAATGAAAATGGATTTAAAATATTTTAAAAAATATTATTAATTAATAATTTGATAATTATTATCGATTAAAAATCATTTAATAACAATTTGAAGACATAAAAAATCAAAACACTTAATAAAATATTTAAAATAAGTTGAAAATGTAACTCAAACTTCAAACGGCCATAACTTTTGATCCGAGTATCCGTTTGAGCTCTAAAGCATATCAAATCAAAGCATATGATGATATCTATGCTCTATTAACCTTGGAAAAGCCTCTTTCACATTTTTTGAGGCCAAAAAAGGCTCATAAGTCCTCCAAAACTGAGTTTTTAGTCTGGATACCCCGATTTGTTTACATTCAAATAGGCACAACTTCTGATCCGGATGTCTGTTAGGCCTGTACCACATATCATATTGAAGATTGTTTCATTTTCTTCGAATTTTCTATTTATGGAGTTGAAACGGGATTCTAGATTATAAGTTATGATCATTTTAACATTCTATGGCTTTTCAAATACTCATATATATGTATTTAGTCATAAATATATGTGTGTGTGTGTGTGTGTTGTATATATATATGTATTTATTTATTTATTTATTTAATTATAAACACAATAAAAAAACATATTTCATAAATTTATTTAAAAATAATCTTATAAGTATATATTAATATACAAATAAATATACGGATAAAAAATTATAACTAAAAATATATATATAAATAAATAAATATAAATATATATTAATAAATCAATGAATATATATATACTAATATATGAATAAATATATTTACATTAATATGAATTTATATCAATATACAAATAAATATAACTATATATATATATAAATAGATATATCATTAAATATAGAAAAAAATGAAATAGCTTAGTGGAAAAGGGGCAGCCGCGAAAGGGGGAGGTTGCGGGTTCGAGTTCGGGTGGAAGCAAAGGGGTTCGTGTATGAGGATGCACGGGAAGGGCAGCACACGGGAGACCTCCTAGTGCTGATAATGTTGGGGGTCAAGTGCTATTAAAATCTCTCCCCGTATTATTTAATTCTTTTTTTTGACCTTTATCAGTGCTTTTCAGAGAGCTGATAAAAGGGACCCCCCTATATTAGCGTTGAGCTTTACAGTGATTTTTTAGTGCTATTAAAGCCCATTTTGAGCACTGATATAGGTCGTTTTTGTAGTAGTGCTTGTATTATGCTATTATTGTTGATGTTGTTGAGTTTCTATTTCTGTTTTAATCTGATGAGATGAGGGTATGCCATCTCATGAATCATATAGGCACTTGCTAGAAATCACATGTCATGCATACTTGTCATGCCATTTAGGGTACATTAGTGATTTCATGTTTTTGGGATAGATGTTGTGCTAGATATGTATGTTTTTGTGATAGATGCCTTGATAGAATACATGTTTTTTGATAGGGTATTTATTTGCAGAGGTTTTGCTTGAATGAATGCCAAACTTCGGTTCTTGAGGTGTTATGGGCCCTCATGGACTGGAATTTGGTGGATCAATACACTGCTATGCTTTTTATAACATGTATAAGATGTCAAGCTTTGATTCGCGGGGAGTATGGGCCCTCACAGATCGGAATTGGACACTTTGGTGTTCCTTTCAGTGTTTTTCTGGGCTCCGGAGTAGTTTCTGAAGCTTACTATCCTGAAAATTCCAGAATACACGCCATGTAATTTTGAATACACGCCATGTGTTCTTCTGTTCAGGAAGAAACTATTTTCTTAAGTACACACTGTGTACCATATGTACATGTCGTGTAGTCTCTAACCGTGTCATAGGATATGTGGAAAGAGACACGGGGTTTTAAATCTTTGGTAGGACACATCGTGTACCAGATGTACATGTCGTGTTGTAGAACCATGTAACCAGCCGTGTCACTAACAACACAGGTCGGTTGAGTCTTTTCTAACACACATCGTGTCCATCTGGAACACACCATGTAGTTTAATCCCTAGAATTCGGTTGTGTTACTAACAACACGGATTGGTTGGGTCCTTTCTAATACACACTGCGTCCCTCTGGAACAAGCTATGTAGTGTAACCTGAGTACCCGGGTGTGTAACGAGCAACATGGGTTTGTGAGGTTCATCTAGTACACACCGTGTTTGGCACTAACACATCATGTAGTCTTATTCTAAGAAAACTGTGTGGCCTAGCCCTGTAAGGGGACTCGGGCAGGGGAAGAGGATTCAAGTACACGTGTGTGTAAGGACAACACATCGTGTATGGGTGTTACAGGACCATTTTTGGCAGAGGTACAGGCCCATGTGAAAGGCTTAATGGAACACATTGTGTAGGCATTATACACACCGTGTATCCTTGTTTTGAAAAAATGAAATGATTTCTTTCTCCTGTTCCCTCCTTACTCTTCTAGTTTTCATTCCTTTCTAATATTGATCTAAGGTGTGCACTTGACCTTGCAAATTCATGCCACTGAGACGTCCTCCAGTTGTAAGCCAGTTGCAGGGCAACAATCAGACACTGGACATGGTTGATCAAGGACTTACAACAGATCCTTTAGTAATGCCAGTCTTGGCACCAACCATCATTCCAGACATAGGTGTTGTTTTCATAGTTTTGAGAGGGTTTTATGAGGTTCATGCATACCTTCCGAGGAGTACCGCATCTTGCCCCTTCTAAGGCAGAGCTAACGTGGGTTTTACAACAGCAGCATCCTTCCACTTTTACAGGGGAAGTAGGACCTCAGGCTATAGAGTCATGGTTAGAAGCCATGTTATCTATCTTTGAGAATCTAGAGACGCCTCTAAAGAGGAGGTTAAAGCTCGCTACGTACATGCTTCAGGATTCCTCCAAGAGATGGTGGGATGTGATCTCACAGGCGGTATGCCAATAGATCATGGATTGGGATGAGTTCCAGTGTGCCTTCTATGACTACTTCTACCTAGAGACCTTGAGGGTCGATCAAACCCGGGATTTTAGGAGTTTAGAGTAGGGTAATCTTTCTGTTATGGATTATTCCTCTAGCATCACTGAGCTGCAGCGATTCACACCTATTCCAGGAGGTGATGAGTTATTTCTGGAAAGGAAGTTCGAGGATGGTCTGAGGCATGACATATTATTGTAGGTGAATATCCTCAGGTTGACTTATATCAAATATATCGTCAACCAGACGTTGATCACAGAGCGCAATCTGAGAGATTCTGGAGTTGTGATCCAGGGAAGCTTGGCATCCAGAGTTAGTATCCCTTCTACTGATAGTAGGAAGCACCATAGGGAGTCTATGTGTGGATATCTGAGGAGGTGAGAGATATCTTCTGGTATCCAGGTGGTGTGCTACCAGTGTGGGAATAGCAGGCATACGAGTCCACATTGCCCGAGAGACCCGGTGGAGTGCTTATCTTGCAGAAAGACGGGTCATCTGCAGTGCTTCTGTCAGATCTTCTCACCAGCAGTTAGTGATAGGGGTTCTTCTATGACTCCTCGTTCTGGGGAAGCACCACCAGTTTCTTACCAGTCTGGGAATTGGAGTTCTTCCGACCTTTCAGGCTGAGGTGGAGTTCGTGGTCATGGTATCCAGTCACCTGTTTTTCAGCGACATTAGGGCGGATCATCTCAGAGTGGTCAGGCAGGGTCACAGGGTCATGGTACAGTCAAGACTTTTGTAGTGGAGAAGACCCAGTAGGAGCAAGATCCCGAACCTTCTACAGTTCAAGGTATGATCTTATTTTCCTCAGTTTTAGTTGTTGCTCTTTTCAATACAGGGGCTTCCCATAGCTTTATATCTATTGTTGTTGTGTAGATCCTTGGGCTCTACATCTTTACTTCTGTTGATGTCTTGACGTTGGACGCACCATTGGGGACTAGAATGGCTAGTTTACGCCAGTGCAAAAAGTGCCCTCTTGAGTTTGGTGGGTGTCACTTCTTATGGGACCTTTAGGTCTTATAGATGAAAGGATATGATGTAATTCTCATAATGGACTGGTTAGTTCCCTTCCAGGCAGTTGTCGATTGCTATCTTTGTAGGGTGAGTTTTACATCACCATAGGTCGTATCGTTTCTTAATAAGGGAAAGTGGGATGTCCTGGTGAGAAAAGCGGGACCCGAGCATCATGGGTTGAGAGGAGTTAAATCCCATATTATTAGTCTTCATCTGGATGACCAGGGGACTTCTCAGATAGACTTTCCTCCAGTGGTGGATCGTTTCAGGAATGTCTTCCCAAAGGACTTTTCAGGTTTGCCTCCAGAGTAAGAGGTAGAATTTTCTATTGATCTGATGCCAAGAGTGGCACCGGTGTCCATTCCTCCTTATAGGATGGTTACACCAGACTTACAGGAGCTCAAGAAGGATTTGTAGGAGTTGTAGGAAAAGGGTTTCATCTGACCCAGTACTTCTCCATGGGGTTCACCTATCCTGTTTGCGAAGAAGGAAGATGGTACCCTTAGGATTTTTATGGATTATCAGAAGTTGAACCAGCTGACGGTCAAGAATCGATACCCTTTGTCAAGGATTGATGATCTCTTTGATTAGCTTCGAGGAGCCCAGGTTTTCTCAAAGATTGAATTGAGATCCGATTATCATCAGTTGCATGTTAGACCATCTAATATACCTCTTACAGCCTTCCAGAGCAGGTATGGTCTCTACGAGTATGTGGTTATGTCATTCAGTCTCACAAACGCGCCTATAGTCTTCCTAGCACTGAAGAACTGAGTGCTCCATCCATACTTGGATTATTTTGTGGTGGTCTTTGTGGAAGATATCTTGGTGTACTCTAAAACTCAACACGAACATGCTACCCATCTTGAGATTTTTTTAAGTAAACTAAGAGCGCATCAGTTATATGCTAAGCTCTCAAAATTCCACTTTTGGATGGACCAGATTCACTTCTTGGGTCATGTTATCTCAGAGATAGGATTATCAGTAGACCCAGAGAAAGTGAGAGTAGTAGTTTCCTTGGAGCAGCCGAAGAACTTCTTTGAGGTATAGAGTTTTCTAGGGAAGTATGGATACTACAGACATTTAATATAGGACTTTTCATGATTAGCAGCACCACTGATGGGCCTAACTAAGAAGGGTGAGTTCTTATGGTCAGACTCTTGTGAGTCAACCTTTTAGGAGCTGAAAAGGATACTGACTTCAGCACTGATACAAGTATTCCCAGATCTGGTCAAGAGCTATGTTGTTCACTATGATAATTCAGGTATCGGGCTGGTAGTTGTGCTTATGCAGGAAGAAAAAGTTGTTGTGTACGGGTCTCGGTAGTTGAGGCCACATGAGAGGAATTACCCAACACACGATCCTGAGTTGACGGAAGTTGTTCATGCCTTACGCTATTGGAGACATTATCTTCTGGGAGATCATTTTGTGGTTTTCATGGACCAAAAAAGTCTCAAGTACATCTTCACTCAGCATGACTTGAATTTGAGACAGCGAAGGTGGGTTGAGTACATTCAATCCTTTGACTTTGACCTTGACTATATGCCTGGAAAAGGCAATGCAGTGGCTGACGCGTTGAGTAGGAGGACTCAGATACTGGCAGTTCAGCAGGCCAGCAGTGAGTGGCAGCTTATGGATCTGTTCTCTGAGATGCATTTGGAGGTTCATGATAGGCAGGGGCAGATGTTTCTTTCTTTTGTAGTGTTTACCTCTAATATTCTTGATCGAGTGTGAATGAGGCATCTATCAGATTCTGAAGGCCTAGTCCTACGGGAAAGTGTGTTGGGAGAGGACCCTATTCCTATATGGACCATAGGAGAGGATGAGATCTTGTGCTTTCATGGACATGTATGGGTTTCAGTAGACATACACGAGGAGCTGATACAGGTCTTTCATTCCTCAGTTTGGGCAGTTAATCCTGGTGTCACCGAGATGTATCGTGATCTTCACTATCATTATTGTTGTCCAGGTATAAAGAGATATGTTGTTGGTTTCATTATGAGGTGTTACACCTGTCAGCAGGTGAAGGCAGAGCATCAGCGACCAGCAGGGATTTTACAGTAGTTACCCATTCTCAAGTGGAAGTGGAATGATGTTGTGATGGATTTAGTGATAGGTTTGTCGAGGTCGCCTCGAGGGAATGATGTTGTTTGGGTTGTCATTGACAGACTCGTGAAGGTTTCTCACTTCTTTATAATCAGGGAGACCTTCAGTGGTGATGATTTGGGATGGTTGTACATCTTTGAGATAGTACGTCTACATGGGGTTCCACACTCCATTGTTTCAGACAGGGATGCCCGTTTTACTTCTTGGGTCTGGCAGGGTTTGCAGAAGGCTTTGGGTACACAGGTACTTTTGAGTACAGCTTACCACTCCCAGATAGATGGTCAGTCTGAGCGTACGATTCAGGTGCTTGGGGACATTCTTAAATCATGAATCCTAGATTTGGGAGGTTCTTGGGAGAATCACGTACCTCTTGTGGAGTTTTCCTACAATAATAGTTTTCAAGCAACTATTCAGATGGAACCTTATGAGGATTTGTACGGTAGTCCATGTCGATCACCCTTATGTTGGCTGGAGGCAGGAGAGGCACCTATGCTGGGACCTCATCTTGTCCAGGAGATCACAGAGAAGATAGAGTTTATTCAGAAGAGGATTGTTATTGCATAGTCTCAATAGAAGTCTTATGTTGATCAGCAGAGATGACCTTTGGAGTTCAAGGTTGGGGATCGGGTTTTCCTACGTGTCACACCGAGGTTGGGACACAGAAGGATTAGGAGATAGGGAAAGCCATCGTAGAGGTACATTAGGCCATTTGAGGTTTTGGAGAGAGTTGGTCTGGTTGCCTATCGGTTGCAGTTACCTCAGAGTTACCGGGCTATGCAGGATGTCTTCCATGTTTCTTATCTACGACGTTACTTCTCAGACCCGTCTCATGCTTTTCAACCTGAGGAGGTTGAGTTAGAGGTGGACGCCTCATTTGAGGAGTATCCTATCCAGATTTTTGATCATAATAAAAAGGTTTTTCATGGACAATATATTCCTCTGGTACGAGTGCTATGGTAGCACAAGCTAGTACAAGATGGGACTTGGGAGAGGGAGGCAGATGTACGATTGTAGTGGTCGGAGTTGTTCGGGGTTTCTTCTTCTACGCCGCCTTGCTAAGGAAATATAGGGATGAATTTCTTTAAGGGGGAAATTTTGTAAGAACCCGGATCTTCTTTTCAGGTATGTTTTCCTTTTCTAGTCGTTTTTTAGAAAAAGAGGAATTTCTGGAAATTTTTGAAGTACGTGTTGTGTACTTTATGAGTACACACCATGTACTCAGTTGCCGCGTGAAGCCATGTGATGGCTGTGTAATGGCCGCACACACAACCATGTGGGGGTGACCTAGAGGCCACCTAAAGCGGTGTGCAGAAACGGAAATTACACACCATGTACCTCCAAATTACATGCCATGTACTTTATGTTTTTCATTAAACGTATTGGGGTTGCATATAATCACTAGAAAGGCCTTCTTCTTGGACTAGTTCGTCCGAGAGAACTCGTATGGCCACGATCTTCCTCCGAGCCCCTGTCCGAGCATCTGATATCTGATTCGACCACCGTCGATTGAGTTGGGATCGCCTCAGTAATTTTTCCTTCTTCTAGAGCTTCATTTCTTGATTCCTTCTCTTTCTCAAGTTATCCTCGGTTGAACATTTTGAGCGTTTTTGTAGATATACCATGTTCTTGGGCAATTTAAGGCTTGAGGTTCACTTATATCAATCCTACAACACTGAGGTAGGTGGTTTGTGCCTTTCTGTTGAAATTATTTCAGTTATATGTGCAAAAGTGCCCAATACCCTTGAACAGGGTATTGCGTGTTTACTATTTTAGCCCTGTTAATTTCCTGCTATGCTTATATGCTTGAGTAGAGGTTAATTGAATGAGAATAGGGTTAATTTCTATGATTTGGAATTGTTTGACCATGCATGTTTGTTTATGATCATTTGGTCTGTCTTAGCCTATTAGGCTTCCATGTTTTTTTCCCTTGCCTAGTATTATAGGATGGAGTTTTGTTTATCTATCATGATGTTATGTTTTAAACTAGTTAGCCAAGTAGTTCTTGAGGTTTACTTTGGCCGATACGCATTTCCATGCTTGCTTGAATTACACAGGGCTGTGAGAACCTGGTGTATAGACCATAGGGATAATGGACGTAAGGTATTCTCTAGAGTGTCTTTTCTACTTACGATGTGAGACCACAGGGGGAATTGACGTAAGTTCTTCCTCATGGTGTATGTAGTTCCTTGATGCGGGCCACAGGGGAATGTGATGTAAGTGCTTCTATAGAGTGCCTTTAGTTACCGATACAAGACTATAGGGGAAATTGATGGTGAATGATTTCCCAAAGAGTCAATTCTAAAGATGAACCAAAGGGCTTAGACTGAGTGTACTGCCTCGAGGTTTGCTTGTGTATCTAGGTAGGACCAGAGGGGATAGGCTGTGAGTACTTCCCATAGGGTTACCTATTGTGTTATCTTCTTGATTGTGTTACTAGGTAGGACTAGAGGGGATAGGTTGTGAGTACATCCCAAAGGGTTACCTATTTGTGATTATCTCCTTGCTTGATATGTGGAATTGAATGCTTTGAAACTGTGGAAATGTTTACTGCTGAGTACTTCCTTGTTTACTGCTTCTTTTTACTTATTGTCTTCCATATATATTGACTGATTATTAGGCATATATCTTTTGGTGGTTTCCTATTGAGATTAGTCTCACACCCTATTTGAGTCATGCTTTTGGGCCCAAATAGATTATATCATTGCGGGTATAGATAAGGGCAAGCACCCATCTACTCTAGGTACTTGATTTTCTGAGGAGCTGGAGAGCATGGGACCAAGCTGTGGCTTGTGATGCTGAGGAGTTTACTCGTTTTCTTTTGTACTTGTTTTAGTACTGTATTTCATCATTGTGATGTGTTTGGCTACTTTCATAGACGTATGTTTCATGCATCATTTATATATGTGTTCTCTAATTGTTTCTTCTTCAGTCTTCTGCTATTTTCTAGTTGTTTGATATTGTTACTACTTCCGCTATTGTATATCTATTTATCTTCCACTGTGTTACTATGCCAATGAGGGAATATTTTCCCCACTATCAGACCCAAGTCCCTCGCTACTAGTCGGCAGCCTCTGGCATTAGGGTAAATGTGCTTGAGGCCATGTGACCAACCGGGTACGGGGCACCTCTAGGCAACTTTCGAAACTAGGATATTATAATCCTGGTCAAGTAAAAACTTTTTTTCTTACCTAATTTTATTCCACCAAACCTATTCAACATACTTTGCAATCAAATTTAAAAAATCACTCATTTAAGAATTCCCAGAAGTCAAACCATGATCTCTTGGTCTAAATATCCCCACATTTTGTACATTTCTTCACTCCCCTCTTTATTGATTGTTTTTTTCTTTGATTTTTGGATTTTTTTTTAATTTTTTTTAAAGGGTGTAAAACAATCAGATATTAGGTGCACACGCATAGGTAAATTAGGTACAGTGATGGAAAAAATCAGAAGAGAAATGAACATATGGAAATACCATGTTATAAGATAAAAAATTACTTACCGTGAATATACATTCAATTGGGTAAGAGAAACTCATAAGTAGTGGTTGTGTGAAAATTTTTGTGGATAAATTAATGACACAATTTACCATGACAAAATATCACAAATAATTATGTCAAAATCTAAAAGTTTTTATAATGACACAACCATTCATATCATCGACGACTTCAATTTTTATAAAAGTAAACCCTTGATGATGAAATCTTACTCATGATTATATTTCTACCAATTAATTTTGAAAACATGCATTTTCCATATGTTCCACATGAGAATGTTACATGATATATTTTTTTCTTTTTTTATTAATTTTTGTTTTTTGTTTTGTTTTTTTTTTTTTTGAAAATTTTAAGCAAAAACTTAATAGAAAATACACATAAAACACACAAATGAAAATCCTGAATATCTACCCCAAAATGTTGTCCCCTCCCCCACACTTAAAATATTGCATTTTCTTCAATGTGAACCTATGAGATGATATATGCACATGAAATGTATAATTTTAATTAGGAAATAGGATATAAAAGTGAAAGGGTTAGGAACAGCTTGATATGCTCAAGTGATGATGGGGTCATGCAGTGTGATGAAATCCACTACATCTGTTGGAAGTCCCTCAATGTATTTCTTAAAAAGTTTCCATTTTACTGTAAAGATCCTTCCAGTGTCCTCTTGTGTGATCTCCAATGCACTCTAAGGAAAAACATTAGTCACAACATAAGGACATAACCACCTGGAATGCAACTTACCAGGCATCAACTTCAGTTGTGAACTATGGTGAAAGACTTTATCTCCAACTTGAAATTCACTTTTCTGGATCATTTTGTCATGAGTTGCTTTTGATCTTTCCTTATATAGCCTTGAGTTCTCATATGGAGACAATAAAATGTCCTAAAGCTCTTGAATTTTCATCTTCCTTTGGATTCCAGCTTGGACCAAATCCATGTTACATTTTTTTATAGCCCAATAAGCCTGATGCTCAAATTCCATGGGTAGATAACACACTTTCCCAAAAACAATCAGAAATGGGGACATAGCAATGGGTGTATTTTATGCTGTCCTATAATCCCAAAGCGCCTCATCCAAGGCTTGATCCAATCTTTCCTATTCAGCTACACAGTTTTCTCGAAAATTTGTTTCAACTCCCTATTTGAAACCTCATCCTGGACATTTGTTTGAGGGTGGTATGGTGTTGATGTTTTGTGTGTCACCCCATACATCTGAAAGAGGGAAACCAAATTTCGATTGCAAAAGTGTGTCCCTTGGTCACTAATGATGGCCTTTGGTACTCCAAACCTGCAAAAAAATTGTTCTTTGAAAAATTCCACTACAACATTAGAATCGTCAGTCCTGGTGGCCTTAGCCTCCACCTATTTACTCACATACTCAACAGTAATCAAAATATACAAAAAACCAAAGGAACTAGGAAAAGGACTTATAAAATCAATAGCATGTACATAAAATATCTCACAGAATAGTATGGGTTTTTGGGCATCTCATGTCTCCTAGAAATGTTCCCAGTGTGTTGGCAACGAGAGCATGACTTAAAAAACACATGGGCATCATGGAATAAGAAAGGCCAATATAATCAAGAGTCCAAAACTTTCCTAGTTTTCCATTGGGAACCAAAGTGTCCACCACAAGAAATTGTATGAAAAAAATATAAAATAGACTCCAACTCATGATCAGGAACACACCTCCTAATAACTTGGTCACTACACATGCGCCATAGGTATGAATCATCCCAAACATAAAATCTTAACTCACTATTTAACTTTTGGAATTGATGTTTCTTTAAATTTTCATGGATTTTAGAGGCAAAACGGTATTTAACTAAATCAACATACCAAGGATGAATACCTGAGATGGAATAAATATGCTCATCAGGGAAAGTGTCCTGAAGTGGTACCTAGTCAAAGGTACCATCCTCTAGTGTGTGAGTAAGCCTACTCATGTGGTCCGCCACCATGTTTTCTGACCCCTTCTTTTCCTTTATCTCAATATCAAATTCCTTAAGAAGGATAATTCATTGGATAAGTCTAGGATTTTCGTCTGGCTTCTTCAAGAGGTACTTTAGAGCTGCATGGTTAGAAAAAAACAACTACTTTAGAGCCCAATAAATATGAACGAAATTTATCTAAATAGAATATGACAGCAAGAAACATCTTTTCTATGGTTGTGTAGTTTTATTGGGATGAATCCAGTTTCATCAATATATAGGCAATCACATGTGAATACCCCTCCACCCTCTGAGATAATACATCCCCAACTGTATAGTTAGAGGTGTTACACATAAGCTCAAAAGGAAGATCCCATCGTGGGGGATGTATGATTGGTGGAGTAGTCATACACTTCTTTAGAAAATCAAAGGAAGTCCTTAAAGAATCATCAAACACAAAATCATAATCCTTTTTAAGTAATTGCGACATAAGAAGAGAAATCTTACTAAAATCTTTGATGAAGCACTGATAAAATCTTGTATTCCCTAAAAAAGATCTAACATCACACACACATGAAGGATATGGTAAGGATGAAATTATATCTACCTTAGATCTATCAACCTCTATTTCATGTTTTGACACTACATGCCCTAATACAATCCCATTCTCTACCATGAAATGACACTTTTCAAAGTTTAATACCAGATTCTTCTCAATACAACGATTAAAAACCTTTCCCAAACTAGAGATACAATCATCAAATGAATACTCATACACTGTAAAATAATTCATAAATACCTTCATTTGGGTATTAATAAAATTAGAAAAAATACTCACCATACATCTCTGGAAGTTACCTAGGGAATTGCAAAGTCCAAATGGCATCCTTCGGTAGGAAAAAGTATCGAATGTACAAGTGAATGTTGTCTTCTCCTGATCCTTCAGAGCAATAGGAACCTGAAAATATCCAAAAATCCATCCAAGAAACAATATTTTGTTTTCTTAGCTAGTCTATCAAGTATCTGATCAATAAATGGGAGGGGAAAATGGTCCTTCAGAGTGGACTTATTCGGTTTCCTATAATCAATACACACGCACCAACTGTTTTGCACCCTCATTGGAACTAACTCCTCTTTATCATTTTTAACAACAGTAATTCCACTTTTCTTAGGCACAACCTGAATAGGACTCACCCATTGAGAATCTGAAATGGGATAAATTATACCTACCTTAATAAATTTTTCAACCTTTTTTTTAACAACCTCCAAAAGTGTTGTATTGAGTCTCCTTTGTGGCTGCCTAACCGGTTTAGCCCCATCCTCCAAAATAATCCTATGCATGCAAATGGAGGGGCGAATACCTGATATGTCAGCCAAGGTCCACCCAATTTCCCTGATGTTTTCCCTCAAAATATTCAAAAGTTTTTCTTCATGTTCAAAAGAGATATCGTTAGCAATGATAATAGGTAATTTATCACCACTTAACAAGTATGAGTATTTGAGATTAGGTGGAAATGACTTGAGTTCCAATGAAGGGGGTGATGTATGGATGGATAAATTGAAGTAACTGAAATATGTGCACAATGAACATCAGTATCAGAATATAAATCATCAAAATAAAAGAATAAAGCATCAAATCCATCAGCATACTCAACATCCATGTCATAATAAGAGTTCACATGATCAAAATCAGAATATGAATCCATTTCAAAATTAAATCTAAGAGATTCTTGTGCATTAAAAACAGGTGTGGAAGTACTCTTAGACGTCAAAATAGAACCAATACTCATAATATCCCTAAGTATAGGACAATAAAATTCTATGAGGTTTTTATTTTTTGGTTCAAAATGGGAGATAACAAATGCAGAATGGTCCTCTGAGGGGTACTTCATGGATTCCATGACATTAAATATCACAACTTTATCTCAAAATTCCATGTAAAGTGTACCCTCATTGACATTTATGATAGTTTTTGTAGTTTTTAGGAAAGGTATACCTAAGATAATGGGATAATGTGAACTTACTTGATCATCCTACATGTTAAGCACATAGAAATCTACTGGGAAGATCATGTATCTTACCCGGAAAAGTACATACTCAAGGAATCCCACTGGATATTTAGTAGCTCTATTTTCCAACTGCACCACTACTCTTGTCAGCTTCAACTCACCAACCTGAAAAGAAGAGAATACAGAGTGAGGCAACACATTTATGGAAGCTCCTAAATAACAAAGTGCATTAGAAAAGTGTAACTCCCCTATGGTGTATGGGATGGTGAATGTCCTGGGATCCTTGAACTTTGTTGGAATTGCTAGAGTTAGTGTAATGAGTACTAACACATTCCTTCCAAGATTGATCCTCTAATTTCGCTTTATCCATCTTTGATTGGTACAAAGTTCTTTTAATAATTTCTCATACCTTGGGATTTTCTTGATAGCTTCAAGTAGATGGATGTTGATCTCTGCGCATTTAAATGTGTCCAAAACCTCTTTTTTCATTTCCTCGTCATCCATATTCTTGGTTTGTACAACCCTGTTTGGAAATGGAAGGGGTTTAGGAGGAACATCATCAATATTTTTATTATCTTTATTTTTCTCCTTGGGTTTCTCATCAGTTGGTTTTGAATAGGTCTTCTCTAGAGTTGAGGTGAATCCCGGTGGAACGATAGGTGTAGATATATCAGTTGTTTGCTTCCCACTTCTCAATGTGATAGCACTGACATTCCCTTTGTGATTTGGAGTAGGTTGGGAATTTATATTTCTATAATTATTACTTACCATTTTATGGAGGGTGGTGGCAATCTGTCTCATTTGAGTCTTCACCTCCCTCAACTCCAAACCTTGACTCTTCATCTCATTCTATTAATTAAGAACAATTTTCTTCAAAATTTCATTAGTGCTAGAATATACCTTTTTTGAGAGTTCCATTGTTGTTGAATTGTTTATTCTTGAGCTTAAAATCTTTTTTGGGGTTGTTGGAAACCCTGTTGGTAGGGTGGAGGTTGTTGGAAGTTTTGTTGAAAGGGGGAATTTATTGTTATCCAGATGAATACCTCATGTCTTCTTGATCCTTACATCCTTGGTTGTATGTTGGTGAAAAGGAATCAAGATTCCTTTGGGGATATGGTTGTTTTTGCTACTGATATAGTCTCCTAGGAAACACTGTTGCACAATATTCTGTTTCTTATAGTTGGGGGCAACAGTCAGTTGGGTGGCTTGTCTTAGTGTAAATTCCACAAGTCCTTGAAGGAGGGGGTTGGGATGTCTTTTGATCCAATGAAATCTACCTCACCATAGTGGTCAATTATTCCAGGTTGGTATCAATAAAATGACTTTCAATAGAAGAAGGACTTACCTGATGTACTCCTCTAATATGTGGTGTACCTCGATTACCAAATTGCTGAGATTTTTGTTCCATATTGTTGATCAATGCACGTGCAGCTACTGGTGTCTTGTCCACCAATGATCCTCCAACCGTGGCATCCACCATGCTTCTCTCCATATGTGTGATTCCTTTATAGAAGTATTGGATGAGTATTCTCTCACTGATTTGGTGATGTGGGCATCTTGCACACAACTTCTTGAATTGCTCCCAGTACTCATACATTTATTCCCCTTGTGCTTGTTTGATACCAGAGATCTCCTTATGAGTGGAAGTGTTCCTTTATGTTGTAAAAAATATCTGCAACAAAAGATGTTTCAAATCGTTCCAACATGTCACATATTTAGGTTGTAAATAATACTACCAATCTTTCACAGCTTCATCAAGTAAAAATGGGAATGCTCTTAGTTTGATTTGGTCTTCAGATACATTTCTTGGTTTCAGGATTGAGTAAACCACATTAAATTCTTTAAGGTGTTTATTGGGATCCTTACCAGAGAGGCCATGAAATTTTGGAAGAAGTTGAATTAACCTAGATTTCAATTCAAAGTCTGATTTGAGATTTGGTTATGCAATGCAATTTGGTTGATAATTAATATCAGGTGCAGAAAATTCTCAAATTGTTCTATTAAGTTCATTTCCATTATTTTCAGCCATTGGTTCTTGTTTTATGATTGAATTCGAATTTATTCCAATTTCAATGTTCTTGGAGTGAATAAATTCTCCAACTTTTTTAAGGTTGAAACTTCTCGTAGACTGAGAATGTCTAATTCGAGCCCTAAGGCTATGTTCAATCTCAGGGTCAAGATATAAAATATCCTCAAGATTAGTTCGTGTCATAAATTAAAGAAAAATTAAAAGAATTAAAGTGGAACATAGTAAAATACGATTGAGAAGTTTGAGTTGATGGTCCAAAAAGAAGAAGAATAAAATAAAAGAAGAAAAAAATCAGATTGGGTAAAGAATGGAGAAATAAGAGAAGAAGAGAATAAAATGTAAAATAAAATAAATAAATCTAAATGGTTGAAACAATTACTTACCTCCCTATAAATGGATCCAATTTGAAAGGTGTTGGGAACCCTTAAATTATTAGTGGTTTTTGGGTACTTAGGTTCAGCAGAGTGGCTGACCAAGGTCATCTCTCAAGGGAGGAAGTAAATTTGAAAACTTATTAAAGGTATTTTGAAAATAACATTAAAGGGAATAAGAACAATACTTAAAAGGATGGGGGGTTTTTTACCATTAATAAAGCTAAAATAAGTTTTCTAGAATAATATTTTATAATTATTTTTGTTTTTTTTTTGGAAATGAAGTTCGATTAAAAAGGCACAACAAGAAGATGTTTTTTTAGAAAATATTTTAAAAAGTGCAATCGATCTAACTCTACCTATTCACTCAATTATTAATCATTATTATATAAATTAAAATCCACTTAATTATGATCCCCTAACTTGTTAACCCCCGAACCCTACAAGAATTAACTTTACCACAAAGATGATGTGAATTGAACCCTAGACTATCTTCGAAACATGCAATCGCAACACCCTGCTTTGATTGATTTTATAAGGATAGCTTATGGTCAGTGGTAAATTAGGGCACATATATATTCTAGAAAATTAGGATGAATTTTTTTTAGGTATTATATTTTAACTCTACAAATTTATTCCATGTGGTCTTGTATTACCGATTAAGATCTCACTCTCACAATTCACACAATACTCAACCTCGCGTGTTTTTGTGTTAATTATTCAATTGATTTCTTAGTTTATTATAATTTAAAAACTAAATTAATGGATCATATTAATTGAGTTAAATTATATCAATGATTCAAAATAATTAAACTAAGAGGGTATAATATAGATCGATCACTAAAAAACAACTCTTCCATGGGCGGTGTGGTCACTGTGAAGACGTTTTGCATGAGCAAAGGATTGAAAGGGTAGAACCCAATATCATCTCCACTCTTGATTCCAGACCAATTAGGAAGATTAAGAGAAGAATAAATTTGAACAAAATAGAATAAAATAAAATAAATAAAATAATAACAAAGAATTTTATTACACAAACAAAAGTATTACAACACGAAGAATAAGAATAAGAATAAGAAGAAGGCTTTGTCGAAGGGATCCTTGCTTCAAGAGATACCCTTATTAAAATGGTTGTAGAATTGGAGTGGATTCACTTATCCTCTGTACTAAACTTCTCAATTCACTCTTTAGCTCTAGTGTCCTGAATAAAAGTTGTATAAAATTAAATTAGGAACAATTTAACAAAATATTAAGTTCAAATAAGTCATATTAAAATATTTATGTTCGAAATACTACAGTGAATTTTAAAAGGGTAAAACTTGAATTTTCACCATATTTTAAAATGAATTATCTAATCCCAAATATTTTATAAATAAACATATTTAACAAAATGTGAAGGAATTATATAATTTATTATCAATAAAATATTCAATAAAAATGTGTTTTATCTGGAAACTCTAAAAAAAATTAGTTCGGCATGATTGTCTATGATGGGATGTTGATGAGTCATATTCGGACTGAGCCTAAGGAATGTGTGTACACATATATAGTTGAGATCACTAATTTTAGAAGTGTTAGGATACTATAGACAAAAACTAACATAATTTTGGGAATATTACCATGGTGCTTGTTTTTTATGTTTTGATTATATATACCATTGATTATAGAACTTTTTTACTCATGCCAAATGATTTGTATAAATTCTTTAATATAAAATGTTTATTTAATCCATGTTTGAAATGATTTCCATCTATTTAAATAAAATCATGTTTTGTTTTAAATATGAAAATTATACATTATTCCATGACTTAATTTATTTATATTTAAATCATGATTGGTTTATTGTTATGGAATATATTATGGAATACTTGGTGAGACCCTACTAGGATTTATAACTCACACCCTTCCTTTTCTTTATATAATTTGTAGATTTTATAATACCATGTCCAAGAAAAGGGAAATATCCACTTGGAGGCGGTATATTTTCTTGATCCTTTGGACTTTAGGGTGGTGATGTTTACTAGTGGATCTATTTTAAACTTGTTACATAAGGTTTGATGATACTTCTGTCTTGTTTAAAATGTGGTTTACTTTGAGTTTCTTATATATCTTCATTGGTGTTGTTTTACCTATTTGACTTATACTAAATTCTCCTTGATGAGTATTGATATACTATATTGTATCTTTTTTCTACTATTTTTTGGAAAAATAGTTCCCCCTTTATTCATGTATGGTTCGAGGTACTAGTTTCCAACCAATGGGGTTCAAGAATTCCCTTTGGACCATGTCAGTGTCGGCTCAAGTATTAGAGTATTAAGGTATCTAGGAAGATTTTTGAAAAATTAGTATCAAAGGGAGTTTAATAATCTTTCCTTGAAGTTGGTATGTGGTATGGGTTGTTCTGGTAGACAGGAGGTAGAATTTATGGGACTTTGGAGGTATTTATGAGCAAGTTTCTGGAAATCTCTTATCATAAAAATCCATAAGTCACAATGGGTGGTAGGGGAAAAGTGTATTTGATGAGTATTTTAATATTTTTCTAGTATTTTACCTATTTTATTTGAGTTTTCTAAAATTCCCATACTTTTAACTCTTGTTTTGGTCACTGATCTAAGTATCCTTGTTGACATTTCTCTTACTGTCTGTTGATGGTGTGTATCATCATGTATCTAAGAAGACATTTGAACCAACCTAAGGAGGGAGCTACAGATGAACTATGGCATGTGACCCCACTAGTTTACTATAATCTCATTGATATCGTGGTGTGCGTTTTCCATGCTCTGGGACAGGCATCCACACATGTTCCTATTCCAGCTCCAGTTGTGGAACTTCAAAGGGATTACTCTAGAGATCAGTTGAAATAGTTTATTTTCTAAAAGGCTCCATCTTTCCAAGGATATAATGACCCTCAAGAGTCTAAGGGATGGTTTAAAGGAATTGAGTGGCTCTTTTAGTTCTTGGAAATGCTTAATTTAATTAAAGTGAAGTGTGCTACCTTTATACTTGAGGGACCTCGATGGAGATGGTGGGATTTTATGGTGACATCAAATAAGCATGAAGGATTAGAGAGGAAATATGTTGAGGTCCTTTTTTATGATCATTTATATCTATATTCCATGGTTTTTAGAAAATTCTATGGAGTTTCTTAATATTCATCAAATTTAAAAGACTCTAACTCAGTATGAATATAGCTTTTTTGAGATGGTGAAGTTTTCTCTTGAGATTGTGACTAATGAGAAGCTGAAGGCATTAATATTTGAGATGAGACATTGATACTATACTCAATACTAGGTTTTCATGCTAAATATGAATTCTTATTATGATATACTGGATAGAGTGTTGATGGATATGCTTGACATGGCTAGTAATTCAGGGTTAATAGGAGTTCCTTTTTCTCTCATTGGTAGTTTTATGAGTTTAATTAATGTAAATAGAAAGCATGATGAGTCTCATGGTTGAACTCAATATAATGGTTTTTCCACACCTCATGTAGTTCCTTGTATATTTCCTTTAACTTTCTTCTAGTGTGGAAAGGTAGGCCATTTGAAATGGGTTTTCATAGAGACACCCAATATTGGTAGTTCTTATGGATGCTTAGGTCACTTACATAAATTATATTATATATTTTATTCTCTATGTAGTGTCATAGCCTCATCAGTACCAAAATGTAATTCATTTTAGTCATATTCTTCAAGAATAAAGGGGTTTCATCCATGGGAATTTGGAATAAAGCTTCTTTGCATAGTGGAAAAGTCTCTAGGGGAAGTTAACATGGGTCTATTAAATGTGAGAGGTACCATCACTATATATTCATCCTTAGTGATTGATTTATTTTATATTAGTGAATATCACTTATTCATATCAACTCATGTTGTTGATTTGATAACACCTCCTATTTGTATTTTATCTTATGTGATGGATATTACTACCACCTCAGAAAGAAGAGAGTTCAGGGTCTCTATATTCCTTATTTTGTTTTTTCTTTATCAAATATTTAACTTACCTAGAATTTTATATTTATTAATATAAAATCTCCTAACATCATTATCGATATGGATTGGTTGATTACTCATCAGGATCAAATTGACAGTTATCTTTGGTTGGTCTCCTTTACCATTCCCGATGGGGTAGGCATGTCTTTCAAGGAGAATGGGACCAAATATCGAGTAGATATTGAACTTCTTTTATATATTTGGGAAGGTTAATATTATTGGTTTCTTTTAATTGGAGTGAGAATATTTTATTGATAATATCCCTCTAGTTTTCATCAGGTTTCTTGACATTTTTCCTTCTGGTTTATCAGGTTTTCCACCAGTATGTGAGGTTGAGTTTTCTATTGATTTAGAAATTGGTACTCAATTGGTATTTATTCCTTATTATCATATGGAACTAGATGAACTGAAAGAGTTGAAGACTCGATTGGATGATCTATTAGATAAAGGATTTATATTATCAAGTGTGTCACCTTAGGAGGTGTTTGTTCTCTTTGCTAATAAATATTATGGAACACTTCATCTCTATGTTGCTTACCAAAAACTCAACCGAGATACGGTAAAGAATAAGTATCCATTACCTATGATTGATGATCTATTTGACTAGATGAAAGGGATCAAGTGGTTCTCAATGATTTTTCTTCGATCTTGTTATCATCTGTTGTGAATTAATGAATCTGGCATTCCTAAGACTGACTTTAGTAGTAGGTATGGCCACTATGAGTATCTTGTTAAGCCTTTTGGTCTAACCAATGCTCCTAAAATTTTTATGGATTTAATGAATAGTATTTTCATGATTACCTCAAAATTTTCTTTGTGGTATTTATGTATGACATCCTAGTTTACTCAAAAACTAAGGAGGGTCATATGTTTCACTTGAGGATAGTGATGGAAATTTTGAGAGATCACTGATTTTATACCAATCTTTAAAAATGTTTTTTCTGGATTTGAGAAGTGAAGTTCTTGGGAAACATGGTCTCGAAACATGGAATCTTAGTTGATCCTAAGAAGGTAAAAGTTTTTATTACATGGTAACAACCATGAAATTTTTTTGAGATTCATAGATTCTTGGGTTTGGCAGGGTATTATCATCGATTTGTAAAGGATTTCTCAAAGTTGTATTCTCCAATGACTACCCTCACTCTAAAGGGATTGAATTTTGTTTGATATGATAAGTATCAAATTTATTTCATTGAGTTGAAATTTATTTTAACATATATGCTAGTTTTTACTCTTCTAAAGGGTGGGAAAGGCTATGAGGTCTTTTGTGACATGTCAAGTTTGGTTTTGGGTAGTGTTCTTATACAGTGTGATCATGTTGTCACCTATAGCTCTAGATATCTTATGAAACATGATAATAATTACCCAAACCATGATCTTGAACTCACGGCCATGATGAATCCACTTAATAGTTAGAGACATTAATTTTTTGGAGAATTTTTTACCTTGTTTTATGATCAAAAAATCATGAGTTATATCTTCTTTTAAAAATATTTGAATATATATCATAGGTTTGGGGTAAATTACCTATAGTCATTTTATTTTTGACATTTCTTATACCCTAGTAAAGGGTAATTTCATAACTGATGCTTTGAGTAGTAAAATTCTTACCCAAGCCATTAAATAATCATTAGAGGAGTGGAATTTGATGGCTCTATTGAACAGTTTCTCTTGGAAGTCTAACAGAATGAGTCTGAGGCTATTTTGACTAGTGTTCAATTTATCTCCTCTATTCTTGAGATTATTATTCAGGATCAGTAGTGTGATGATGATTTTTGTAGTTTTATAGAATCTCTTCATGGTGGGGATACCTTCGTTGAGTGGTCTTTCTCTATGGAGGATATTCTATGTTTTCATAATCAATATAATGTGCCTTTTCATAAGGATATGATATGATACTATCAAAGTTCTATATGATCAGTACACTTGGGTACCATGAAGATGTTTTATGATATTTGATGGTGATTCTGGTGGCTAGGTATGGGACAATACATCACTTACTTTGTTTCACGTTTTTATTCTTTCCAATAGGTCATGTTTGAACTCCATAGACCTTCAGGTTTTATCTATCCCCTTCCAGTGATATCTTTGAATTGGGATGATATTTCAATGGACTTCATGGTGGTCTTTCCTCATACCCTTTAGAAGAAGAACATGATATGGTTTGTGATCAATCGGCTAACCAAGTTAGATCACTTTATAACCATATGTGATATAAGAAAAGTTGAGGACATGGGATGCCTATATGTATAGGAGGTGGTTAGGTTTCATGGTGTTCCATCTATGATATTATCTGATAGAGATACTCGATTCAATTCTCATTTCCATAAAGGACTCCAAGAGGCAATGTAATCTAAGGTGATCTTGAGCATGGAATATCATCCACAAATAGATCTCCATAAATAATGGTCTATATATATTTTGGAATAAATGATTTGTTCTTGCATCCTCAATTTTGGTGGAGCTTGGGATATCCACTTGGGACTAATTGAGTTTTCTTATAACAACAGTTAATGATCCATAATTAGTATAGATCCTTTTGAGGTCTTGTATGCTCGGCCTTGAAAATCTCTATTGTGTTGGCCACAGATTAGTGAATGTTCTTTGGTTTGAACTATAACAACTATAATTTTTTCATGTATTACTTTAGAATATTATATGGATTATTATTGGATCTAGTTGCTAAGATAAAATCATACTCTGGGGCTTGGTGAGTCCATAATTAATTTTTGAAATATGTTAAATAAATTTAATATCTCATGTGTGTAGTTTTTTTGAAAAATTGGAATAACTATTAAATTGTTGCTTGTATCAGAAATATGTGGCTATTATTGATCTCAGAGCATTGGCTTTACCCTGGGCAGGACATAAACATTATCAGCATTAGGTGTTTGGTTAAAATCTATCATGGGTGTAAATAATAAAATAAATTAATTAATCTATTTGATGCAGCAATCTATTATTTTATCTTTTTAAACATTATTATAATCAATTCTTAGGGTTGGTTGTATAAACCTAAGAATTGTGAGAGAGTGTGGTAAAAGGCCTTGGTGAATGACAACGATTGATCTGGGATAGTTCACACCAACTAAATTCAAAAATCTTGCCAATGAAAACAACACATATTCGTTCTTTATCAGTGATCAATCCATCTCATGGTAGGACTCTATTTTATTTAGCTTTATTCTCATTGATTTATTCCTAGAATGAAAATGAATCAATAAACTAAATAATTGATTTTCAGATCATTCATATTACGGGTATGGGGTAGATATTTCCTAGGATTGGGGATTTCTTTGTTGGTTATATTATCATCTCTTTATTTTTCATTATAACAGAAAAGAATTGAGTCCAACACAAACATTAGTCAAGTTTTATTCTTTATGTTTATATTTTGTGAATTTCTTCAACCATTCTTCATACCCATTTCATGGTACAATAGGTTGATACTATAAATACGAGTTTGGTTTGATGAAGGGATCGAGATACGATGATGGATAATCAATTGGGGATATATTTAGGGATACCTATTCTTTGTATCTTTAGTGTGTGGTGGCATACATCATGTGTGGATTATTTTCTAATGGATTCAAAGGCCGTAATTTGGTGATCAGCAATGAAAAGAGTCAACTGACCACAGATTCGTGTTTTCTAGTGAGATATATAGTGATGATGGCTCAGAAGATGACATGTGAACTAGATTTGTGATTCTAGAAAATCCCAGGTTACATAGAGTGTAATTCGGAATTACATGTTGTGTGGGACCCCTTATGTGGCACTAGGGTTTTGGCGCAGAGATAAGTATCATAAGACATGTGATTCGTTCACACACCATGTTACCCTTTCTTTCTAAATCAGATTGTATCATGGAGGATACACAACAATCCATATTCAGACACAACTATCCATATGTAGGCATAGGTAGTTGTAAATGGACATGGCCAGGAGTACATAAGCTCGAACATTTTGTGTACTCAGACACGGACACGAGCACGGGTCATGATACACGGGTAAGACCCAGTGATGAAGGGACATGCCATGTACTACCTATACATACCATTTACTCTTTGAAATATGGATTGAATCCCTTTTCCTTTTATACTTAGAAAGTTTTCATTAGGGTGAATCCCCTTGATATTTTTTTTGATGGTTTCATATGGAATTTCATTCCAACATAATAGGATGTTGATACCCCTCTGAGGAATTATAGTATTGGATTGAGTTATGGGAATCCCTCAATGAGTCCCAAAGTGATATCTTCTGTCATCGCCATTGTGATAGGTGGGGTCCTTGGTATCATCGTGAAAAAAAGTATGTGGGCATCAACCCTCAACTTATTGAGTTAATCCAGATTGGGTTGTTGTTCGACCCAATGGCCTTGGGTGTGATCCTTATATATGTATCAGTCTCTTAACACTTCTAGAATGTTCTTATTATGGAGAGACCCGACGATCATGACATCTCAGACAAATTTTATCAGTGTTATTTGGATCATGGAGTGTGTTCTCCCAGACAAGTGATATGTGGAACCTTCAAGCAGGAATACTAGTATTGCAATTTGGTAGTGATCTTACTTGAGACTATGTGTCTACTATGAGTATATATGGATGTTCTTATTATATATGTCATTGACATATACCTACGATGATCTTACTATTATTATTGATTCTATATTCTTATCTGTTTTGGGGTACCCTCATGGGTATTGTTATACTCACCCCTATATGGGATTTTCCCTCAAGTGTTGTGTCTTATGCAGACGACTGAAGCTTTTGATGGAGTCCTAGAGGGACTGCATCAGGTGGAGCTTAGTGAGTTGAACAATGTTAAGTGTTTCAAGTTTAGCTCTTAGGCTAGGGACACTAGTGTTGGTGTGGTGGATGACATATCTATACACCAATACTCTGATAACCTACTTGTTTTCTTGATACATATGGACATTGGTTTCGATTAAATCATTGGTGCATGAATTATATATGAATTGGTTGTGGTTTTTATATCCTTCTTGAGTCTGTTCTCTAGATATACTCATTAACTGTGGTATATCTTTTCTATTTCAGGATGTATCCATGATGTTTTCTAGCCATGATCCAACATTAGGATCACGAGGATGATCCCCTCAATGGTGAGGCTTCAATATAGGGTCATGTTCAAGAGGTGTTTCCTCCAAGTGGTGTACCAATATTACCACTACCAGTCAAGCAGTATATGGTATCGTATATACTAGTGGATGAGGTGCATAGGATGAGAATACTTCATGAGTTTTAGAGATAGTGACCCCTCAAGTTCTGAGGAAATCCTAACACATAAGCAGTTGAGGACTAGCTTGAGGTGGTGACTCAAGTCTTACATCTTATTAGGACACCTACATACTAGATGGTGGTCTTGGTCATGAGCCTTTATCATGGCTCTATATAACGATGGTGGGGATTAGTGATCGATTCATATGATGAGGTGACTCTAGGAATATCAGAGTTTGAGTGCATTTCTAGATATGATTTCTCTCTATCTACGTTAGGGATATATTCATCTAGGAGCTTCTACAACCTCATTAGGGTATTATGACTGTGGATGAGTATTCATCGAGGTTCACCAACCTCTCTTGGTAATCAATGGATATGGTTTGTTATAATTTATTTCATGATATGACCTTTTATAAAGTACTACACAGAGATATATGATACAATGTGATAAATCTATGAATTTCTATCTATGCTGGGGTGTGAGAGTGTGATTTGATGGTTAAGAGTATCCTAGATGAGAAGACACAGAGAGTTTGTGCAGAAAGTGGGAACACAAGAGATGATAATTTGGAGTTAGGGAGCCAATGATAGACACATATACCTTGATGTGTGATAAATTTTAGGAGGAAATCTTTAGATAGAGGTTCTACAGTTCAGGTCTCATGGGATGGATCTAGTCAGACAAGGGATGGTTGGTTCAACTCTTGTGATGTTCAAGGACATCTTGCATGAGATTTTCTAAATTGACATACAGCTGATAGAGAGATGGTGGATTGGGAACCTAGGTAAAGGTAGTGGTAGGAACATGTGGTTTTTTAGGTCAATGTATGTGGAAGAGGAGATGTGAGAGAATCTTCAGGTGGCATAAGTTATGACTTGTTTCTATAACTACCCCCCATGTGGTCCATGCTAGGCTCAGGGAGTTAGGGGATAGGGGAGAGGGTAGCTACAGGAAATTAAGGATTATGACCTAGAGGATCTAGGTATGATACAAGTTATGATATGTTTCTTTTCTACTTTATATGTATTACTAATAGACATAACTGTTAGTTATTCCTTTCTTTCCACTTATTAGGTTCAAGACTTAGAGATTCTAGTTCAGCCTCTAGCTCAACACTTGTTCTTGAAGACTCATAATGGAGATGAATTAGAATCACACACTTCTGCCAATGGTGTGACCTAACTCTTTGATGTGATATTCTCTTTTGGTATATATTTAAAGAAACAATGAGGCCATACGATGTCATCTTTGGTATAAGCTATTTATCTATGGTTCATGACCAGATAGACTATTTTAAGAGGAGGATACAGTGTGTCCATACTGATGGGATGAGATTTTCCTTTCTGGATTAAAGGGAAACCTAGGAAGATCAAGATGGACTCATTCATATTAGGGTATAGATGATAAATCATCAGTTGGCTAGCATGATCCTTGGCATAGAGGAAACTATGAGTTTTTAGTTTCTTGCAATAGTGGTAGAGCATGAGGATGTATTTAATGGGGATGTTTCAAGATTACCTCTTCACTGAGAGATATACTTCTACATTGAACTGCACCCTAGGATGACCCCAATATCTACAAAAGCATGTCGAATGGCTCCTATAGAGCTTCTTGAGTTGAGGGTGTAGTTAAAGGACTTGTAGAAGAAGGGATTTGTCAGACTTAATGTTTCACACTGAGTACCCCTAGTATTGTTTTCCAAGAAGGAGTATGGGAGAATGAGCATGTGTGTGGATTACCATCATATGAACTGGTGACCGTAAACAAAAAATATCCACTACTAAGGATTGATGACCTCTTCGATCAGTTGAAAGGGGAACGATGGTTTATAAAGATTGACCTTAGATGAGGCTATCACCAGTTGTGAGTAAAGGATGAGGATATGCTAAAATTAATTTCCTAATACATTGAAACTACTATGAGTACTTGGTGATTCTCTTTAGTATGATTAATTCCCTAGAAGTTTTCATGGGACTCATGAACCGGATCTTTAATCCTTTCTCAAACAGGTTTTTGGTAGTCTTCATTGATGATAACCAAGTGTACTCATTGTCCAAGGAGGAGAATATAAGACACTTGATGATGGATCTGGACATACTCTAAGAGAACTATCTTTATAGTAATCTCTTGAAGTTAGAGTTCTAGATTCAAGAGTTCCACTTTCAAGGACATGTTATCTTAGCAGACGGTGTAGCAATAAATCCAGTAAAGGTCAAGGCAGTGTTATCTTGTGATCCACCCAAGAGTGTGATAGATTTATGGAGATTATTAGGATATTAGGCTACTACCATAGGTTCATACATTATTTCTCTAGGAAATTATATCCTTTTATAGCTTTGAAACAAAATGTTAAGACTTTCATTTGGAAAGAGAGGTGAAAACAGGATTTTCAAGAGTTGGGGTAGAGATTGATGAGCGCTCCTATTTTTATATTTCCATAGGAGGGTTTCTAGTATGTAGTGTTCTATAATGCATCAGGGACTAGTCTTGGTTGTGTTCTAATATATAGGAAGACAGTGATTGTCTATGGTTTACATCATTTGAGACCACATGAGCATAAGTACTTGACCCATGATCTTAATTTAGCTGTGGTAATATTCACACTAAAGATGTGGCGACACTATATGACGGGATAATGGTTTATAATCTATTATAACCACAAGATTCTCAATTATATCTTTTCTTATAAGGTTCTTAACTTGATATAGAGGTGATTTATAGAGTTCCTCCAGGATTATAACTTTGATATTTTCTATATCCTGAGAATGGGAACTTGGTAGTAGATGATCTCAGCATGAGATCCAGTTTTCACCTACTGAGAAAAGAATTGGAGTTGTTATACCCATTACAGTTATATTTTTTGGATGACGATAAATCATCATACCTCCAGTAGATAGTTGGTACCCCTCTTCTTTTATAGTGAGTCGGGGAGGCATAGCTTGGGGATACCAACTGTGATACCCTACGTACTCAGATATCCATTAGACATGCTCCAAATGGATTTTCCAATGGTGGGAAGCATGTCTTTATTTGTAGAGAATGCACGTAGGTACCAATGAGGTTTTGGGAGGAGTTTATAATGGATTTTCTTACATATATATTTCCAATACATCCAGGTGTGTCGAAGATGTTCCAAGACCTATGACAACAGTTTTTGTAGCTAGGGATGAAAAGGGGAGTTATAGAGTTTGTCTCTCGATTCGTTACTTGTCATCAAGTAAAGGATGAGAACTAGGTTTTTCTGGGTTTACCTCAACCCCTTGGGGTGATAGAGTAGAATTAGGATGGGATATCTATGGACTTCATGATGGGGTTACCAAAATCATATAGAATACATGATTCCATCTAAGTGATCTTACACTGACTCACTAAGTCATCCTACTTATTATCCATTTGATATTATAGTTCAGTAGAGAGCTTGGGACTTCTCTACATGTAGAAGATAGTCTGACTCCATGGAGTTCACTCAATGATCATTTCTGACTGTGATGATCACTTCACATCTCAATTATAGAAGGGATTGTAGGAGGCCTTTGAGACTCTTTTTCATTTGAGCATGGAGTTTCATCCCCAGATTGATGGCCAGAATGATCGATCCATTCATTTCTTGGAGGACATGTTGTGGGATTTAATTTTAGACTTTTTATATAGTTAGGATGATCACCTATCATTGGAGGATTTTACATATAACAACATCTACAATTCCACCATTGATATGGAACCATTCATGGCCTTGTACAGGAGACCTTTTAGATCACCACTATGTTAGACCAACCTTGGAGAGTTAGAACTTATGGTCCTAGAGTTTGTTAAATCCACTATAGAGAAGGTGGAAATCATACAAGATCATATGAGTATTGTACAAATCCATTAAAATTCTTATATGGGTTGATGAAGGGTTCCTTTGGAGTTTGATAAGGGAGACTTTGTGTTCCTAAGGGTCTCACCTCGATGTGGATTATGGAGATTTTTTCGAGGAAGAAAGATGTATATGAGATTCATTGGACCTTTATAGATACTATGTAGAGTTTATGAGGTGACGTACTGCTTTTCTCCACCTCCACAGTTAGACCGGGTATACGACATCTTCCATGTGTTGCATCTGATGAGGTATGTAAAAAATATGTCACATGTTATCGACTGGGGAGAGCTGGACAATGAGGATGGGGAAATTTTGTAGAGTACAAATTATAGATTGAGGATCTATGGGAGAGGATCCTCCATGGGAAATTGATTCCTTTAGTTCATGTCTAGTGGAAACAAGGGAATCTTTAGGAGAGTACATGGGAGTGAGAGATCTAGATACATGCTCAGTACCCACACCTCTTTTTGTATCCTTTTTTCACTTTCTAAGACATAAATACCCAAGGTGTGGAGAATTTAATGACTCTTGTTTTTCTATGTATTAATTTATAATATTATATGGATTATTTTTGGATCTAGTTACTGAGACGTCGTGAAATTTTGAGGCCTAGTGAGCCCAGAATTAATTTTTAAATGTATTTTATATCACATGTTCACATGTTTCCTAAAAAATTGAATAACTTTTAAATAGAGGATTATATTAGAAATTTTAGGCCTTTTTTGAGCTTAGAGTATGGTCTTTACCCTGGATAGGAAAGAAAATTTGTCAGCATCGGGCATTTAGTTAAAAGCTATCATGGGCCTAAATAATAAAATAAATTTATTTATTTATTTATTTTATTAAGTGACACATCAACCTATTATTTTATCTATTTAAACATTATTATAACCAATTATCAAGGTTGTCTTCATAACCCTAATAATTGTGATAGGGCATTGAAGAAATCCCTGGTAAATGACGACTACAGATCAGGGAACATTTACACCAATAGAATTCGATGATCTCGCTAATGACAACGATATAGATTCATTCTTTATTAGTAATCGATCCATATCAAAGTAAAAAATTATTTTATTTGGATTTATCCCTATTGATTTATTACTATGAAAAACAAAAAACAATCAACTAAATAATTGATTCATAGATCATGCATATTGTGGGTATGGGATAGATATTATCCGATATTGGGGATTTCTTTGTTGATTATATTATCACCTATTAATTTTTCATTCTAATAGAAATGAATCGATTCCCACATTAATATTCGATAATTTTTTCCTCACATTTGTTTGGTGTGAATTTATTCCCATGTTCTTCATTTTTCACTAGAAATCCCTTTGGCCCAGAGTTCTAAAAATACCTGGTAATCAATCATTTCATGCCCATTTATTAATGAAACAGATTGATACTACATATTTGGGTTCGGTTTGATTATGGGATTGAGCTAAGATGATGGATGATCAGTTAGGAAAGGATTTAGGAATACCCATTATTTATATCTTCAATGTGCGATGATGAAAAACATGTGTGGATAATTTCCAAATAGATTTGAAGGCTAGAATTTAATGATCAATGACGACAAGTGTCGATCAACCTAGGATTCATATTTTATTAAAAGATGTATAGAAGAAATGGTGTGAACGATGACACATTAACTAGATCTGAGATTCTGGAAAATCTTGGGTTACACATCATGTAATCCAAAAGTACGTACCATGTGGGACTCCCTGTGCAGCGCTAGGGTTTGGAATAGAGATAAGTATCACACTCCATGTGACCATTACTTGGTGACTCAAAGTGTATCGTGAAGGATACATGGTCATCCATATATGGACACATCTATCCATACACAAACATGTCCAGCCATACACAGACACAATCAAGAGTACACATGCTCAGACACACTGTGTACTCAGATACGGACACGGGCATGGGCCGTGATACACGTGTAAGAATCAGTGTCGAAGGGACATGCCATATACTAACCATACACACCATATAATTCTTAAAAAAAAAATCATTAAGACTTGTTCTCTTTATATTAGACAAGTTTCATTAGGGTTAATCCCCTGGATCTTTTTTCTTAGGGTTTAGTATGGAGTCACATCCTATGTAATAGAATTTTGATCCACTCTAACGAACTTCAGTCTTTCATAGAGTTCTGGGAATCCCACCATGAGGCCTAGATTTAAATCCTCTATAGTCATCATTGACCTATGTGGAGTTCTTGGAATCATTGTGAACAAAACTATGTGGGTGTTGATCCCTTATTTTGTAGGTTAATCTAGATTGGGTTGTTGGTATACCCCATGGCCCTTGGTGTGATCCCAATATATATATCGATCTCTTCATACTTCTGGTGTGTACTTCTTATGAAGAGACCCAACGAACATGAAATCTCATATAGACACTGTCATTTCTATTTAAATCATGGATTGTGTTCTCTAGGATGAGTTCTATGTGAAACCTTCGAGCAGAAATACTAGGCTGGAAATAAGGCTGTGATCTTACTTGAGACTGTGTCAAGTATGACTATATCTGGATGTTCTTTTTATATATGTCATTGACATATACCTGTGATGAGCTGACTATTATTATTCATGCTATATTCATAGTGATTTTGGGGTGTCTAACTGAGTATTGTTATACTCACCCCTGTATGAGATTTTCCCGCACATGTTATGTCTTATGAAGACGAACGACCCTTTTAAAGGAGTCCTAAAGGGACCATGATCAGGCGAAGGTTAGTGATCTGAATAGACTGAGGTGTGTTCCCATAGTCACTTTGACAGAAACCATCACCCACTTTCTAGGTTAGAATTATTTTTAGTTTCTTTGTGGTGGGATTGTATTTGACCCTTTTGTTTTCCAGTACTTTTTTTCATACTCTGATGGTGGGATTTTAGATGTATGCATGAATGGTTATCAGTTGTTTAATATTTCATCATTTTTTGGTATTAGATATGTGTGCATGAATACAACTACATTAGGCTAAGGACTCGCATGTGTGTGATATTCTTAATCGGTGCTGGTCTCCATCCCCTAGCCTAATGGAGGTAGGCTTGAGGTAGTCATGACATAGGCCTTGTTAGGATGGGTCATGATAGGACTAAGATTAGTCAAAGAGATAACAACAAATATTTAGTTGATTCATAAAATAATTTTGATGGAAAAAACTAGTATAAATCTTATGTTGACTGTTATATAAGACTATTGAAGTTATCAATTGATGACTATGTGTTCTTGATAGTTTCACCCTATTTGGTTCATCGACATCTTGGGAGGTAAGGTAATATTTCTCCTTATTTTATGGTCCCTTTTGAGATCATTGAGAATGTGGGGAGAGTGTCTTATCATTTATTACTTCCACCATAGTTGACATTAATATATAATGTTTTTTAAGTATCGTAGCTTTAGAAGTATATTTATGACCCATATCCTCCAATGGCCCGAAGGCCTTCATTTTTTATTGATTTTGATAATCCACCTTTCAAGGGGTGAGATGGAACCCTTACAAGGCCCGTAGGTGTAAGTATTACATGTCTCGTAGGCCTTAGAGGAATTCATTTTCCCATAGGCTTTAAAAATTACATACAACCTAGACTAAATACTTGGAACTGCTCCTCCCCAGCATCTTCATCGTGAAATCAGATCTCCACCTTTGCATGGCTATTTGTCTAGGCATTTCCATGCATGCACAGGCTTGTCCCAATGGCAGGTGCCATACCCTCTCATTCTTGCAATCCATTTAGCTTCTTCTGTGGTGAAACCTTCTTGTTCATCCTCCTTGTAGAGCTTGTTCCTCATAGTTTGTCTGTTTTGCATCTGCACGTGTCCTGAAGGCCTTGAGGTGGCCCGAAGGCCTTACTGACCCGAAGGCCTGGGTGGCCTGAAGGCCTTAAAGGACTCAGGGACCAAATCGGTGGCCCGAAGGCCCAAATGGGGGCATATTCTCAGCTGTTACAGTACCAAACAGTACCTACTACAGTACCTGCTACAGTTCTACACAGTTCCTGCTACAGTACCTACTACAGTACTACTACAGTACCTGGAAATAATGTCTCTGCCTGGATTTGATCTCGGGTCTCCCAGATGCACTTACAGAGTCCTTACCAACCAGGCTAAAGCTTATGTGCTTTATGACCCATATCATGTCTTGAGTTGGGAGGATCTTGATGTTGAGACTAATTTAACCATGACTAATCACCCATCATGGATTATTTATTCTTATATAAAGGTACTTCATGGGAGGAAGTCACATTTTTTTCTATGTTGTGGTATCATGGTTCTGATTCTCATCAGACATGGGAGTGTGAGGCACTGATGAGAGAGAAGTGGTGTCATCTCTTTGATATGGAAACTTCTTGGCAGGCTTTTCAGGGATAGAAAGTTTTTATAGTGGGGATGTTATAACAACTTGTTACCTTATTTAAATCATTCTTTGACTCATATTTTGACCTCCTTTAATTCAAGTCTTGTTTTGGGGTGGTTTTGGTACATTTTATAAATTTTTGGAGACTTTTTGGGTTGTGCATAGTTAGCACATGGTTTGACCAAACCATACCCCCCCAGAGAAAACTATGAACCCCTAGCAGTGGGTAAATTCATGGTTGGTGAAGGTTTTCCCAAACCATGTGACCACCTAAGGCAAACCATTCATCCTAAATAGTATGGGTGCATGGCTGGCACATGGTTTCCCCTAACCATGCACCCCCCCCCATCTAACTGTGTGCATTGGATTAAAAAAATCCTCAAATTAATTTTAAAATATTAAAACCACAATCTAAGATCTAAAAAACCCTCATTCAAACCTAACTATAATTCCTTGGTTATGAAGGTTCTCTAAGGTTTTGGATCCTTCAAACCCTTTCCTTGGAGGATTAAAGCGGTGTTGATTTGGATCGATCTCCTCTAGGTAAGTGGATCTCCTCTCATATGGTTTATCTATATCTTTCTTCCTCTCTTACTTAGAGAGTATTAGTTCATCATTTTTGTTATGGATATAAACTATGTTTCAATGGTTCTAATATTGGTCTTATTAGATCTTGATTCTAGATCTGATTCATATGTCTTCTTCACCTTAAATTGTTGTTAGCATTCCTGTTGTGGGTGTTGATCATTTGATTCCATGATTAAACGTAGGTGGCTCCATTTGAGACTTTCCATGTAATTAAAACCTTGATTCAATTTATTTGTCTTAAATAGTTTTAAATTGATTTATAAAAACTCAATTTGAAATTACTTTATTATGAAATTTAAAATGGCATAGATTTTGAGAAAAAACCATCAATTCTGACGGAATTGGAATTGTGGGGTGAATTTTGAAAATTATATAATTGATGAAATGATTTGAGAATTGTTTTAAAAAATGGATTAAATTGAAATGATGAAGACCTATGATTGGTTTTGTATTAAAAAGACATGAAATGATGAAAAATCTATATTTTAGTTTTTGAAATTGAATCAGAATATTGAAATTGAAGATTTTGAAATTGAATTATAAATGTTGATTGATTTGAAATGATATAATTTACCCAATATTTATTAATTTATTGAGTGCATGCAAGACTGGGTAGTTTGTGGGTTATTTTGGACAAGAATTTGATGATATTGATCCCATAAAAATGGATTGACAATGAAAACTCTTAAAAAAACCCAGTTCGGTATGATTATCCCCAATGAGATGTTGATGAGTCATATTCAATCTAAGCCTAAGTGATGTTTATACACATATTTATCCATGATCACTGATTTGAGAAGTGTGAGGATACTATAGCCAGAAACTAATGTACTTTAGGGTAGATGGCCATGGTGCTTATTTTGTATGTTTTGATTATATATTACATTGATTATAGAATTTTTTTACTCATTAAAAATAATTTATATAAATGATTTTATATAAAAAATTTATTTAAGACGTATTCGAAATGTTTTCCATTTATTGAAATGAAATCATTTTCTATTTTAAATATGAAAATGTTACATTATGATATATACTATTTTATTTAAATTGAAAGAATGATAAGTTTATTGTTATGGAATCTATTATGGAACACTTGGTGGGACCCTATTGAGATTTATATCTCACATGATAACATTTCATTCGGTCATTTGTATATTTTCTTATGACAGGTCCGAGTAAAAGGAAAGAGTTACTTAGAGGTGTTGGATGTTATTAATCCTTTGGACCATGGAGTGGTGATGGTGAATGGTGGAGATATTTTCCACTTGTTACATAGGATTTTCTGATACTTTTTTGGGTTGAAATTATGGTTTCCTTTGAGTTTCTTATCTATATTATTGGGTACTATTTTAACAGCTTAACTACTAGTACTTTCTCTTTAAGGAGTGTTGATATACTAACTTGTATCTTGTTTTCTTCCTATATTTTGTTGAAAAACAATTCCCCATTTATTCATGTATGATTCCAGGTGCTATTCTCTAACCTTTGGGGATTAAGAACTCCCTTTGGTCCATATTAGTTTTGGTTTAGGTATTAGGGTACTAGGTTATCTGGGCGGGTTTATAACACCTTTCCCAGCTTCATTTTCATGATCCTGTACTCAACCAATTACTAAAACCAAAATTTTTATGAATATAATCTATAAAAATAGTAATATGAAAAATAAATCATAAGTGACTTATCCTTTTACTCATATATTTCAACACAAGATGCATTCAATTTTATTATTGGTTAAAATAATAACTCTATTAGTTCAACCTATATTTATTTATGTTTTATTCTATTAATATTAATAACCTAGTATATGGCCTAAAATTATTAAGAGCGTTATTACTATATTATAAACCCAAAAATCATATAATATTATTCTCTTAGAAATAAACTTAACCATTATCCCCATTCATTAACCACATATCATTAAATATATACCTTAATCATATATACTCCCGAAGGATAATAATAATTTCTAAAAATAACATAAATTTCCTTACAAATAAAATTACATTTGAATCCCCAATGTTATCTCAATTTACATTCCCAAAATAAATCAAACCTTTTCCCAAATTAATAATAATTACATTTAAATAAGATAAAATACCAACCTTATGGGATTTATATACCTCAATCCGGTATTATTCCTAAAAACCAATAAAAACTTCCAAAATATAATTAATCACCTTAAAATACAATCATAAAAGAGCTCAAATGTGTTATCTATGTAATTAAAATTATGATCAACCTTAAACTTATTAAACCTTGATGGTATCTACAACTCTAAAAATATCATTATATAATAACATATTAACTTTAAAAGTTATATAAACCTTGCACTAATACCTACCAAGATGCCCCAAACTATACTATCAAATCTAGTGTTAAAAAATTATTTACTTACAGTCTTTGATACCAATTTATGTGATCCAAATTTAAAACATTAATAATTAAAATATCAATAAAAACTATTAAGACACTTATATCCCCAATTCATTTTAGTTTTAGATTTTTTTAGAATTATAAAAAATATATTTTTAAAACCTATGTCTCTCTCAACCAATATACATTTTCCCACTAAACCAAGGACCCTTTATTTTAAAATAATCCTTCAATATCTCCCACATAATTCAACACACATGATAAACTTCTAGACATATCATACCTAATAATCTACTTCAAAAACCTGGGAAATAGAATCAGAAGAAGGGTGGGTTTAAGTTATTAGTAAAGAAATCATACATTGGAAGCTATTATAGAGTAAAAAAGAATGAGTAATAAAGAAATAATAAATATTAATCAAATAATTATATATATATATATATTATAACATGAGAATGAAATATATATATATATATAGATGTAATGCTGGAAATAATTTTTTTTCATTTTCTCAAAACCGGTTTATGGGATACTGGTAACCAAACAGCAACTGATCCAAATTACAACCAAACACCCCAGCCACATATTCAACCATCCAAATTCAAAATTCAAAAACCATTCCAACATTTCAAACACGAGTACCAAGGCATCTCGGGCAGAACACCACCTCGAGCCACACCCCTGCAGCTTAATCCTACTGCCGGCAAGAAACCCATCAATGTTCCACCACTGCAGGTCACTGCCGAGACCATTGGAAGCGTCGTCACTGGAACCTCCTCCATAGATCAACACCATTCACTCATACGCAGAGCAGACATCATAAAAAGAATAATAATCAGCTTCAATGCCTAGAAAACAGACCAGCACAGAAGCAGCAACATCCCTTCAAAGGCCCGTCGCCGGTTTCAAAATCGACGAACCCCACCACCACCATGAGACCTCCTCCAACATCACAACTGCGCCAGAAAACTAAAGAGGAAATCATACCATAGAACGTGGAGTCAAACCACCGTCACCTAGGACTGGGAGGTCCAACCCCGTGTCGAGGTAGCATCACCGGCGACGAGATCCGGGCCGATCTGACCAAAAACCTCCACTCTGAGCTTGGATCTGGAAAAATATGAACCGTGTAAGAATCATCTTCAGAGTCCAAATTGCACCCACCACTGGAATCGGAAGAATCCATCAAGAGGGATGGGAAACACCAATGCTGGAAGTACGCACCTTCCGAGCTCCAACCTCAAAGCATCATACCGGTTCACCTGCGTCGCGAAGACCGTCGAGCGCTAACCTAGGAGAGAAAAGGGAAAAATAAGGAACAGAGGGACGGGGGAGGCATCACTGGATCCACGTTCACAAGCCTCCCCCCTCTGGGCTGAGGCAAAAGAGAAACCCTAGAGCACGAGAATAGGGAGGACACCGCCGCTCAGAGGCTCCCTAATGAAAATTTAAATAATCACATAGACTCAATAACTAATTTCATAGTGATTCAATTAATAATTCTATTCAGATAATTATATTTGTTAATGCTTCAGTCCAAGTCATTATAGATAACTTAAACTGTTAAGGCCTCCTTCCAAGACATTATAAATAAATGGGAAATCACACAAAAAATAACCAAGATGGTTTGTCTCATGGGACATACCGATGAATCTAGGGGCTATATAATTCTAGGTATCACCCGCTACTAAATAAATCCAATGAATTAATCAGAATAAAGGAATAAATAAACAATATAATACATAATCATTATTCCTTAGTAATTATTCAACATCAATATTTAAATAATAAGTATATAGAATTTCAATATTTTCCTCATCCAATAAATGGAATAATTTTCTTGGTAAGTAATCTATAAATGAAAAACGTATATAGTAATAGGTATGTTTTAATTAAACATCAATATAAAAATAGTATATGTGATATAGAATATATCTATTAGATTAAAGAACATTGACATGAAGGAGAAAAATAAATTTAAGATATATATTAATTTTAATAGAGAACATGATCATAAAAAAGAGAATGAATGTGAAATAACTCTTACAAACAAATTTAAGTATAAAATATAAATTCATAAGGAATAAAATATGACAATAAATTAATTAGAAAATAAAGTTAGACAATATAGTAAACTCCAAAGTGCATGAAATCCCTTATAATTCACTCAAATCATAATTAACCCATGAGAGAGAAATTCGTTTCATAAAAACATCCATAAGACATTATAATAATCCATCCATAGAAAAAAAGTGAATGATATCATTATATAACATCCCTATTTTATCATAATAATGATTAAAGGATGTTGACATAGATGGAAAAACCTTTATAAGAAGATGGGTTACATTACACATTCAAATTGTATCTTATAAGAAGAGATAAATAATTAGATCATTTGATACCACAATTTAAATCTCCCAAAATAAAAACACAATAAGCAAATTTTGAGGGTAATTCATAGAACATAACTCTAAATATTATAGATCTCTTAATGTTTTAGAGTAAAATGGAATAAGAAATACAAAAGAATTTTCATTATTATTTTTCTACAAGATTATAAAAATAAAATTACACATCACTTCAAAAATAAATTTAAAAGGTAAATAAGAGAACATTGAAAAACTTATTTTAAAATAATTCCAAATATTGAATCCTTTAAAATAAATTGTGTTTAAATAATAAATTTGTAGTGGAAGATAAAAATATATGCATGTGTAATGAAATCCATTTATTTATTCTTCTAAAAAATTAAACTTTTAAAAAAAATAATAATTCACTAAGTATTGTAAATATAAATTAATTTATAAAACACTACAATTTTAGAAATTAATATTCATAACAGATATCATACATAATAGCAAAAAAATGATGTCATGTAGAAAAAATTAAAAAATATATTATTTTCACACTTTTGTAAAGTCCAAAAAAGACTAGTTGTGGAAATTTTTAAAAATATTACTTTTAAACCCTTGGTAATTAAATTAAAATATAATATAAAATGAACTTATTTCTTCATTTAAGTGTATATAATAATGTTCTTATAACAACATAAATAATATGTACATGAATGAAAAAGAATCTTGACTGAGAAGATAAGATAAATTTGATTTAACTTATTGAATCCTTTCGGTTAAATTATGAACCGAAGGAAAGTTAAATGATAATAAGACATTTAAACCCTATAAATATCAAGACTATATGAAAATATATGGGGTTCTAAAGATAAATAAAATATGACTCTCTCAACTTGGATCTTAGACATAAAAAAATATTGAATTCAAAGTGATATTAGAAAAAAATCCTTATGACCTTGGTATCCTCTTATTAAAAACCCCATTGAAAGAGAGAACATTAAATAAAAAATAAAATTCCATGAATAAATAGGTAGTAATTATATAATATAAAAAATATGAATTATATATTTCATATAAAATAAAATAGGTTCATAATACAAAGCATCTCTCAAAGAATAATAGTTTGAGATGAGAAACTCGTTCCATTAATAAAATAAGACTCATTAATAATATATTTTATAACAATATTCATATTAATTAACTTTTTTATTAATATTATATATTCATCTATTACATTTTTATTACTTATATTTTGCCAATATCTATCAACAGTTGTTATTAATTTCAATCGTTCGTTGTCTGTTTTGGTATAACAGTTTCAATAATCCTTATATGTTCAGGAATTCATCCTCCAAAAAAATTAAGGTACTATAATAAAAGTTCTATAATGATTTATGAAGTTACATTTCAATTCCATTGGATTTTCTTATACGGTTATCCAAGATGAAACCAATAACAAAATTTCTTCGATAATTTTTAATGAATAAAAGGTCGTATGTTAATAATGGTTTAGATATTAATATTACCATTCCTAAACCAAAATAAAACATTATTTACATATTAATATAATATAATACCAATAATTATGTTATCATTTCCATACATGGAATAAATTTATACTATCATTCATATAGGTGGGAAAACTAACCAAAATAAGAACACGAAATAATCAAAGGATGAGTAAGATTATGAAGAGATTTTATTATAATATCATCATTATAGAATTATAATGATGCTCTTTAAATTTAATTAAAAAGATAAATTGGAATTTAGAAGAGTTTTTTTATGAATTCAAATTAATAAGAATGATAAGAAGTTATTACATACAAAGAATAAATCATATCTCCTCGTAGAAACCTTCTTGGTTTTTAAGTAATTTGGGAAATATCTATAGACTAAAATCTACCCAAATGGGAGAATATTACTTGGTAAGGGAATATCATATATCATGGATATAAATTATGATTTTAGGTTTGGATTTTAATGGGTGGTGGAGGATTCCATTTATAGGTGAGAGGAGTGAAATGTTTTGTAAATATTTATTACTTAATATAAAAAGATAAGTCAATTTCAAAGAACATGTATCAAAATTTTATAAATAATGATGAAAATATGAGGATATATAATTAAATATTTCATAAATGCATTGAAATATTATTTTTATGATATTTTAGGTATTTACCCCTTGATTTAATTCTTTTACCATATTTTGACATTTATCATGATGGCCATTTTTAACCTCGGTAAGTAAAAATAAAATAGAACATACTACATAATTTTTACATGGTGTTACAAATATGCATATAATTTTATTAGATTCAATTTCTATAAGTGATAAAAAATAATTATAATACTAGTTTAGATAACACATAAAAATATTTTTTTAGTAAAAAATGCATCATTAAGAATCAAAAAGAACATATGGTTATTTAGGTCAAAGATTATTAATTGTATTGATTCCCATGAAACCTATTTTTTTGTGATTAAAAAAAATTAGAGTTATTTGAATTTAAAACCAAGCCAAAATCAAATCGAATCTTGTGAATACTAAATTAATGGAAAATGACCAAAAAAGTAGTTTGTTATTAGAATATAATATATATATATATATATGAGGTTCTAAAATGTCAATAAATTGTTTTTAAATTCAAACTATTATTTTTAAATAAATTATTTTAATACTTAAATATATTTTTATTTGATAAAATTGTTTCATAATTTTTAGTTCATGTTTATAAAATGATTATGTCAAAAGATTCATAGTATTAGTAAAAACCATATTTTTATGAACCACTAAAAAATCAAGTTTTTTGGGAAAATAATAAAAATTCACACTAAGATAATTTTAACATGCTAAATAAAAAATCATTTTTTCAAATTAAAATTCTAAAATTTAGGACTTTTAAACAAGAAACATAAAATATATAGAAAAAAATTTACAAGAAAATGACTATAAAATTTAGTGTTCTTAATATTATTTCATATAAATCATCAATAAAATGGGTGTAAATATATTTGTTTTCACGTTGAAACATTTTATTAGAATAATCATTTAAAATATGAAAATTTAATTTAATATAAAAAATACACATACTTTAAAAAACAAAATCCTTAAAAAATAATCATTTAACATTAAATTATTTTAATCACATACCATTAAAATTTATTATATATAAATTCATTTGTATTAAAACACGTCAAGTAATCCTTTAAAACAATAGTAATATATAATTTATTAAATTTATTGTTTTTATAATAGATTATTTTAGTTAATTATTATCTTTTTTACATGGGGTTTTTTGATTCATGCAATTTATTTAATGATGTTTCACATTGTTTTATCATAATGTATTAATGTTCATATTACACTATAAAAATATATAACTATTAATTTTATTTTGGTGTTGTGTTTGATTGAGGCTATTCAATATAGAATTTATTTAAAGAAAAAATATAAACTAAAAAATATGGGTTTACAATAAACATAGATAATAACAATGAGAGATGTCGATTTTATTTAATAAATTTAGAGGTTGTTGTCCACTCTTCCTTTCCTAAAATACAAAACCTTCAAACGTGATTCATGGTTACAAAACCATGATATAAAATCTTAATTTAATCTATATAGAACTTTATTTAACCTACATACACATCTTTCATCTTTTAAAATAAAAAATCCTTTGAGTTTCTCAGTGTAAATTCTGATTCAAGTTCACCATTGAGAAAAGTGAAACTATATCCATTTGGAAAATATAATATCTCATTTGGGTAGTGATAGTAATAAATATACTTATAATTTAAATATAAAAAATCATAGAAAATGTACCATCAAATTCAAATCCTTTACCCTAATAATATCCTTTACACACCATCCTTGCATTATTTCTTATCACTTATCCCTACTCATTCATCTTAATAGAGAAAACCCAATTTATTCAAATAAAATTATAGTTTTGATGAATTAAAAACTAACTCCAAATTATTTTTCATCTCAATATGATCTAATTCCTCATTCATATAATTAATACACACTTTTTACTTTAATGTTTCATTCACACTCCTTGTTTGAACTTGGTAAATCAATGAGGTATTAGATGATGTCCTCAAATACCACATTTTTTGTCAATTTTCAAGGAGATTTTCCTAAGGGGATGGTTGAATTAGGGTAATTTAAATTTTAAAACTTTAATACATTGATTAAGGTATTTTTATCTCAATATTAAGAGCACTCCTTTTTATCCCTTAATTTCTCATTATGATCAGCTAAATATAGTAAAGCACACAAGATATTTTTACTTGGTTCACCCTAATAAAGATAGTCTAAATACCATTCAATGGATATGTTCATATACACATTAAACACTAGATTGAATTGTTTATATTTGGTTTACACAATAGAGCATTCTCACTAACCCTTTGAACTTATTGATCATCCAATTCAGAAGGGTCACTACCTCATTTCACAAAAGGGAACTCAATGTTGCCTCTATAAAATCCGTCTTCTTCAAAAAAAAGAGTGTATCAAAATACACCAGAAATGGTGTGTCTCTTCTACATAACTTGATGATGTTACTATGAGATAATGCATTAGTAATTTTATACTTACTTCCCCTATTTTCACTTTTCTATATAGTCCAAAAATCCTCTATCAATTATCCTTTTGAGCCTATATAACTTTATTTTATATGCCTATAAAACTCTCTATAAATATATTAAATATAGTTGTGGATAATAAAACCTCAATGATTTGATCCAAGGGTTGAAATTAATCAATATTTCCTCTTCCATTATAGTATCATGCCATGTTTCCATCCCAATTAATTGTGGTGATTAAGGTCCATTTACTTCATAAAAAAATTATAACATGATCATAAATTATCTATCAAACATCTAGTATTTGACTATAACTGCGCAGATGTGGAAATATTTTACCTTATTTGGATTAGAATCCTCTGTCCATAGAAATTCTAGGGTTTTACCTCCTTCACTTTGACATAAAGGGGGGATTTAATCAATTTTTTTGGTCATGGACACCTATTTTGTGTTCTAGATTCTAATGATTGATCATATCCATAAATTCTTGTTCTAATTAAAATCACCCATGATATCCACATGATATACTCATGATTTCCCTAACTCTCCTTCAAACACACATTAATTCCTATGATGTGATTCTCACTTTAATGATGAAGAAACCTAAAGTATTTAAGATACCTAAAATCTCTATTTTGGTAGAGTTTTTAACCTTCATAATGTAATTGGTATCTTCAATATGGGTATTTAGTCCCCAACAGAGCTACAATGTAGCCTTCTCTATATGGGGAAAGAACCCCAAATCTTTTGAGGGCATTAAAATTCATGAAAAAACTCTTCTGATGAACATTATGGTGTAGGAACTTGATTGTGGTGTAATCCATGAATCTTGAATCCAAAATTGAAATTACCTTCATAAATTATGTGTTTAATAAGAATTGATGCCTCTCAAAGGATCATCTGAGTCCGAATGGAACCGGTGCTTACCTACAAGCTCCCATGTAGATCCACACATGAGTAGTTAAACAGAATTCCTCACAGTCCACCATGAATTGGGGTCTGGATTCACAAACACCTATACACGTATTCATGGGTGCTCACATGCACTCCCCTATTGGCCTCCTCAGCTATGTAGTTCCTAATATCACCCACCAGATTTTATGGAGGCTTCTTTGGTGCTATCCTTGAGTGGTCATGGAAATATTTTTCATATCCTCCAACCGTTATTGATGCATAAGAATCCCTCTACGGCATGGAAACCTTTATCCTTCTAAAGGAAAAAATCTTTTTATGATGTTGTGATAACCTATACGAAATGACTAGTTATCCAACCATGCAGGATTCCCTTTTAAAAAACCATTTATAGTGTAATATTGGGTCTATAGAATAGATTCTTTCTCCCAGACACAGTTCAAATTCCAGAAACAACACACTTATGGAATTTTTGAATCCATTACAATCCTTCTAGAATCACCTAGACTTCACCCCCTTATTCAATTTGTCTACAAACACGATCTATACAAACATCCAAAGGGGTTTTTGAAAAAAAAAATATTCGCCATTAGGTTTTTCGAAAATTACAAAAAAAAATAGTGATCACATCTCTTCCATATTGTAAAAATAATTTCAGAACCAAACACAGTTGAACAACTTACTAATTCTCTTTCATTTAAATATTTCATCAATGATTCATACATTATAAACACTAAGATAATTTTTGTTAATTACTAATGTAAAAAAAGATTTAAATGAAATAATTCTAATATGATAACACATCATTAAAATTCATGCTTCAAACCTAAAACTTTATCCTTCAACCCCCAAATCTGAAATCAAACACTCTCTCCCTTTATGGATACTAAATTATTCAAACACTCTCCCCTTTTTGGATGTTTCATTATTTATTTTCTCCATATTTACTTTCTTACCCAAATAGATTTTTGCCTCTTTTTCAACGAACACACATAGAACATCCTTGAAGATGAATAAGAGAAATTAAGATAGATTAAAATGATATTGATAAAAGAAAACATACCTTGATTAAATATAAATGTCTATGGGGAGTGGGTTATTCATGTCCAATTCCATATAAATATATGTGTTTTATTAGAAACTAAGATCAAACAAATTCCATTTGAAATCCACCATGGGTAATTCCTTTATCATGATATCTGTAAATTTATTTTGGGTAAGTACATACTCCCACCTCAAAACTGGTTGCTCCACTTTTTCCTTTACTAAATAATATTTAATATCTTTCTACTTCATCCTTGAGTTTTGAATTGGATTTTTGATAATGTTTATTACACTTGATTTGACACGATTTATTAGAATTAGAGGTACCAAATTAATAATAATATCTTCCAAATGTTGTTGCATCCATATAAACAAAGTATAAGTTTTAATCACCATGAAATATTCATTCTCTACACTAATTAATGAAATTCAGTCTCTTTTATACTATTATATGAAATACAAGAGCTACCATTGTAGAAAACACCTCCAAAAAAATTGGTCACCAACCGAACCTTCCTAATTATCATCCATATATACCACCAATTTCTGCTTTGAATTTATATAATAATACCACAAAAAATCAACTATTTAGTTTATATAATGTAGTATCTTCCTCAAAGACTTCATGTGAACTTACTTCGGGAAACTCTGATATTAGGTAGTTTGACGTGTGGTGAGAAAAATTTCCAGGAAAGTGGTTTTCAAGTAAAGAAAACTACAAATAATTTTCTTATATAGGGTCACATCAACTTATATACCTTCATAGTCCTTTTACAATTTCAATAGGGTTTCTTCTAGAGTGTCCATTTGTTTATAATCATCCATCTTGTAACTTTTTAAAATCTCTATGGAATATTTGGTTTGGGATATAAGTTCCATATCCTTTCTCAGATCACTTAAAGACTAAGGAAAAAAAGATAATTTAGTAATTGATTATATATTAAATTATCACCTCACAAGTTCTAAAAACTACTTGCATTGATTTTCATTCAAGCCTCCAAGGATGATTTTATCATCATAAATGAGCACTACTATCTATTACCCAACTCTTTATTGATGTAGAAGTTTTTATCAACCTCTACTCTATGATAACCAATCTTCATTATGTAATGATCTAGTTAATAGTACTTGTCTCTTGGTGCATGATTCATTTGATACAAATATTTCTTTAGTCAAAACAATTTTCTATCATCATCATGAATAAAAAATCCATCTAGCTACTCAATTTTGAATTCCTATTTAAGGAAACAATTCAAGAATGTTGATTTGACATCCATATGATAAAATTTTAAACCCTTTAACATGGTCATATCTAAAAAAACATGATGGTTTCAATTTAGACCACTGATGAAAATGTTTCATCAATTTCATTTCCATAAATCTAATAATATCATTTTTATACTACAATTTTATTATTCCTTGTCACAATTACACCTTCATTTAGTTTTTTATGGAAAACCCATTTGGTTCTGATCACATCCTTATTTTAAGGCCTCGAAAAAACTTCCCAAGTCTTTTTTCTCAATATGTTTAAGATCTTCATTCATAAGATTGACCCAATATGAATCCCTGGAAACTTAATCAAATGATTTTGGTTCCACATTAGATAACAAGGACGTTTGTTGTTGTGGCTTCAACTATTTTTTCCGAACCATTGTTGTATAGTCACCCACGATGTTGTTATCAGTGATTTCTTCTATTTTAATCCATATAATTGAACCTTATATTCCTTGTGTAATTTTTTCATCCTCATAGATATAATTATAGTTCATTTATTCCCTTTTAACTCCCACTGAACTAGACATATCTCAATCATTATCCTCCTCATAAACTAGAAAGTTTTCATTTGAATTTTTCCCATTCATAGTTGAAACCTACTCACTTGATGTTAAATTTGACTCACATTCGGTTAAGTCCACTCATTTATTTTAACCATTTTACCCATTTTTTAGCGTATATATTTCTTTATCCTAGATGAATACCCAATAAAGATCCCTTCATATCCATGTACTTTTAATTTTTTATTCTTCTCTTAATTCAGAATGAAATACTTACTTCCAAACACACAAAAGTATTTAAGTATGAGATTAATTCCATACCAAATTTTGTATGAATTATTATCTTTATTTGGAAACAAAAATTTATGATTGAATATACTGACCACTCTTAGAAACACTTCTTTCCATAACTTCTTTGGTAAGTATATTTCAATGGGTATAGTCCAATCTATATTGTTGATGATGTGATTTCTCCTCTCTAAAACTTACTTCTATTGAGGTGTTCTCATCACTGACACTTTGTTCTTAACCCCAATATTTTCTAGATTTTCATACACATGGTTATTTGTGAATTTCATTACATTATTAGGGTGAAGCTTTTGAATTTTCACATGAATTATTTTTTTAGCTTCTCTTCATTATTGAGTGATGCACCTGTATGCTTCAGTTTTATTATTAATCACCAGAAACCAATACACCATGATGAAATCATTAACAAACAACACACAATACCTTTTTTCATCATGTGTTTTAGGATTTATTGGTCCATAAACATCCACATGAACATGCTCTAATACACTTGATGATTTTACTTTCATTATCTTGTAAGTCTTCTGAATAGTTTTTAAATTTTTCAAAGAATCCAATGTATGTGTATTGTCACATTTGATATTGAGAAAATCACATGCTCGATAAATATTCTTCATATTTTCCAATGATTTCACGACCCACTCCCCAGGTCATGAACCTTATCATCTGACCCCATGGGTATCCTATAATACCTTGGTTGCCTTATTAGCACACCATAGGATATTACTCACTAGGGTCTCTTATCAGACTAATGATTGTCCCCACAAGTCAATACATGTTCTTTCAGTGTGTTTTTTCCTCACTCACACACACCCTAGGAAACTTCCCAGAAGCTCACCCATCCTGATTACTGACACTTTTTTCTTAATACCAATATTTTCTAGATATTCATACACATGGTTATTTGTGAATTTCATTACATTATCAGGGTGAAGCTCTTGAATTTTCACATGAATTATTTTTTAGCTTCTCTCCATTATTAAGTGATTCACCTATACACTTCAGTTTTATTATTAGTCACCAGAAACCAAGACATCATTATGAAATCATCAACAAAAAACACACAATACCCTTTTTCAACATGTGTTTTAGGATTTATTGGTCCATAAACATCCACATGAACAAGCTCTAATACACTTGATGATTTTACTTTCATTATCTTGTAAGTATTCTAAATATTTTTCTAATTTTTCAAAGAATCCAATGTATGTGTGTTTTCACATGTGGGATTGAGGAAATCACATGCTCAATAAATATTCTTCATATTTTCCAATGATATTTAGATAAAAATACCAATCCGCTTATGTTATACCCTATTTTCATCTTCCTTTAACAACATGCACCAATATTCCTAACTAATAAGATAAATATTTCTATTGTTCTGTATTCCTTGTAAAACTATTGAACCATATATAGATTTAATTTTTCACATATTCTTTCCAAATTCCAAAACATTTCATGAGTCACAAAACTTACTCACACGTAGAAAATTGTGGTTATGTCTTTCCTCCAAGAGCACATATATCATTCTAAGATCCTTTCCACCAATAATGGCCTTTATAGAGCCAATACTTTTTTTGTCTCTCATCATTTCTAAATAAAATCACTTTACTTATTTCATACATGATACTAGTGATAAGATCTTTATTCTCAGTCATGTGTGAGGAACACCCATTATCTAGAACCCATAAACCAAACTTTTCTATTTATCTCAATGTAATATGAGAAATATTTTCATTATTATACCTTTTTCTTCTTCTATGACTAATGAAGAACTTCTATTGATGATTTTTATGCATGTCGCTCCCCTAGTTCAACACTTCCCTCTTGATCTTACAATATTTGGAATCTGTTTTCAATTTTGAATGTGTTTTATGAAGTTACCAGCTATTATTTTCCTATATTTTGAGTCCCATGAGTCAATTCTCAATGAAGCATTAAGGAATAATAAGATACTTCGTGTCCAAAACATTCTCAATAAAAAAAATAACCATTAAAATCATAAGAAGATGATGTCACGACCCGCCTCCCTAGGTCATGAACCTTATCATCTGACCCCATGGGTCTCCTGTAATACCTTGGTTTCCTTCCCAGCACACCATAGGCTATTACTCACTAGGGTCTCTTATCAGACTAATGGTTGTCCCCACAAGTCAATACATGTTCTTTCAGTGTGTTTTGTCCTCACTCACACACACCCTAGGAAACTTCCCAGAAGGTCACCTATCCTGATTACTACTCGAGGCCAGGCATGATTAACTATGGAGTTCTAATCAGGTAGGCTCCAGAAAAGAAAGGTGCACCTTGTTGACATCGGTAGTAACATTTAGCCTTTTAAGTCTCACTTTTCCATGGGTGTTACATTATCCACCCCTTTAAAGCACAACGCCCTCGTTGTGGACCCCAAACCTCAAACCCAGGCAATGCCTAAGCACTTCCAGCTGGGTATTGTCTCTGATACCATTTTGTCACGACCCGCCTCCCTCGGTCATGAACCTTTTCATATGACCCCATGGGTCTCTTGTAATACCTTGGTTTCCTTCCCAGCACACCATAGGCTATTACTCCCTAGGGTCGCTTATCAGACTAATGACTGTCCCCACAGGCCATCACATATTCTTTCAGTGTGTTTTGTCCTCACTCACACACACCTTGGAAAACTTCCTAGAAGGTCACCCATCCTGATTATTACTCCAGACCAAGCATGCTTAACTGTGGAGTTCTAATCAGGTAGGCTCCCGAAAAGAAATGTTCACCTTGTTGACATGTGTAGTAACATTTATCCTTTTAAGTCTCACTTTTTTAGGGGTGTTACAGATGACAAAAAACTATTTCCCTCTCTTTAGTGTTGATTCTATATGATAAACGTTTTTATAATGGATCATGCATATTGGTTGTGTCCCAAATTACCATAGAAATAACACAAAATTTTTAGTATCACTTTTCCATCATTTTTTTCACTATATTGGTAGTATTTTGAGATTCTCCTAAGTATACTTTTTTCCATGAGTTAATTCATGTGGTTTATCACAATCCAGGGCTATCTTCCCCTTATGATCAAGCTTCACTATATCTTTACCTTTGTCTTTAAATCACAAAATTTATGAGATAAGAATCTATTATTTAGCAGTCACACCTAAAATATCAATATCTTTAGTTTGGGACATTATCTTGGAATAACCCAATATTGTGCTGGGTGTAGGGATTCCTTATCGATCCTCACACTTTCACTTCTGCAACATGACTTTTTCTTCAAGTTATTCAGTCCTTTTAACCCTTTCTTTCATTATATTTCTCAATAAATATATGATCTAATCCTATTCATCCACTCTAAGTTTGATCTCAACTTTATTTTTTAAGTTTCTAGAAATTATTTATTTTTGTTTTTCAACCTCTTATTTATGTTTTGAATTCTCATCCCCCTATTTTTGTATGTGAAAATTTTATTGAAGACTAACTTACAATTGAAAATTTATTATTATGAAAATAATAGAGGGGTGAAGGGAAATAAAATAAATAAAGGAGGTTAAAAGTATTGGATACCAAGTTAATCCCCTTAGAATATGTAATTGTAGTCCACAAAGTGGGATACTATGATCAAATAAGTAATATGTGGCTCGAACTGATCACCTTTTTAAGAAAAAAGAACAGTCGCCATGTTCCCCTCACAAAAAGTATGTTGAATTTTTTCTTTTTATTAAATAATGCTTTGAGAGTTCTTGAATATGTAAACAATTCTCTAATGACTCGATATACAATCCTTTAAATATTTGACCAAAATAGATGAATTTGATACAATCAAAGATAAAAGGATGTTGTTGGATTTTAAAATATTGATAATTGTAAACACAACAAGAGCTTTATCTTTGATAAAGGATCCATCTCTAAAGAGAGATGATAGGGGAAAGATATGGACAAGGAATCCTCTGTGTATAATCCCATGGATACATAACCCATATATTTTAAGCTTAATCCCCTAGCTTATAGTAGTCCAGCACACCCAAGATCCATAGTTCTTTGAAATATTCAATTTTACATCTAATGAATATGGAATTTTAGACCTATGGTTAAGAAGAAAATCTGACTTCTTGTATATATATATGAGGGAGGAGACTTGATAAAAGATTCTTCATTTAATGTAAGAATCATTAGGGAGAAATATTTGGTGCTGAAAAACTTTGAGGGTGACCTGTAACACCAGGCATCCAGCAGGGATAAGAAGACTATTCCCAAGACATCATATACAATTTATTCTTCTTTCTTGGTTTTGGACCTCTATATATCATGTTCTTTAGGGGATACCTAATTCTCAAGATCAACTCTTATAATGACTTCATCATTTTTCAACATCATTATCATCAGTTTTTGATCTTTAAGAACTTCCAATCAAGTATTTTCACTGAGGTCCCTATAATCCTCATTTTATTCCACTTCTAAATCATCTATAATTTCACCTTCATGGGATATTATATTTTCCCTGTTGAAGAATTTATGATGTGGTTTTCTCCTAATTTTTTCATCTTTTAATTGTTTCTTTAGAGAATCTTTATCCTTATCATCTTAAAAAGTTTTACAATAGTTAGTAGCAAGATGTCCAAACTTACCACATCATAATCAAGAAAGTGGATTCTTGCCTTCGAATTTTATTTTTCCCCTATTAAGGTTAGATTAAAGGAATTTCATCACCTCACCAACCACATATTCATATTGATCTTCATTAATATAAATTTTCTTCATTTCATTTCATGAAACCTCCTCTAACTTATCCTTCACTCTAGCCTCATTGTCATCATTTCTGACTCTTTTCCTTATACGTATTTTTAAATCCCTTATTAATGATCCTTTATATCCTTTGTAACACCCTAAGAAATTAGAAAAATAAACTATGTTCAATAATGTATCTGATACACAACACTGAGCTTAAACGGCCCAAGATATATATAAGTATTATAACCTAGCCGTTAAATTGGCGAGCATGAATAGTATTGAGTAAAATATGATATATATATATATATATATATATATATTAGTGGTGGGAGTGATTAACTCAAGAGGGGGGTAAATTGAGTACCCAATAAAAATTTCTGTTAAAAATGGATTATTCTGAAATCCCCAAAATGTTTAAATACAGCCCAATTTATCAAAATATATAGTATGATATAGATCTTAATATTTCTAAATATTTCTCTAAAGATTTATTAGGTCTTAGATGAGTAATATATAATATTATTTAATCCTTTGAAATTAATTTACTTGATCAAAATACTATATGAACACAAATTAAGATAAACTATCAAAGTATATATATTTTTTACATTAAAAACAATTTTCAGTTTTAAAGTGGAAATAAAGTAAAAAAAATTAAAGTACAAATCAGAAAGTTTGAATACAAGAGGTTTATTCTCAATTAGAGACTTATTACTCTCCACTTGGTGATCACCTGCCACCAAATAGTTTATATAAAATAAATAAGATTATCCAAAACCTAGATTGGGTTTTACAATAGTTTATAAACTGTCTAGGTCACACATGGACTCTTCCACAATTATATATGGGAGTAAAAATAAACAAGCCACACAAGGATCTCTACCAATATTATACATGGGAGTAAAGGTGTAAGAAAATATGATAAGATATCTTAGTATCTTCCAGTTTAGTAAAGGAGATAGTGTTCATATATAAAATAAAGTATAGCACACAATTCTCAAAATGTAATAGAAGTAAATAGAACAGATCACTCTAAAAGTGTAGAGTTTAGAAATGCTTGGTTTGTTGCAATGAAACTTATGACTCTTGATTTGATTCATTAGTGAAGCTTGATTTGAGTTATCTTGAAATATTCAGAATAAAATAGTGTTGAAGACTCTTTTTCTTGACTCGATAAAAGCACCGGATGTGAAAATTTAGTTAGGCTTCCCAGTATAATGTTTGTAGTATGTGAGATCTTCTTGTTTGTAATCAGGTTCAGCTATATGTGTGTTCAAAAAATTTCATATCTCTTTCTATCAGTTATATTTTTTTCCACTATTTTATCTCTTTCACACTATTCTATGCATGAGAGAGTTTGATTTTCCTTTTATCAGTAGTAGTAGAAATATCTGGATGGTCTCTGCTTCCTCGTATTGCAGATTTGACACTCACAATAATACACTCTGCTGAACATTTAAGAGACAATCATTAAAATAATAAAAGGTTTTAAATTTGATAATGTAACCATTATAATAAATTTATTCAAAAATAAGTATAAGGAAATAGTGTTGGTGGCTTAGTTAGGCAGTGTCTTGAAGACTGGTGGTATGTTGTTCTGGCAGAATGATAATGGTGGTGTCTTAGACTTAGCCAAAATTTTACTTCACTAGCGATGTCTAAACTACTGGTGTTAGGTTTTATGGTGTGTTATACTTTTCCAAAATTCTTTGTTTGGTGGTATGACACTGGAGGTGCTTCATCTAGCAGTATATCATACTTAGCCAAATTTACATTCAGGCGGTTTTTGGATAATGGTGTGTCTTCTAGTAGTATCTCGTATGATGGTGTATCATCTGATGGTGTCTCATACTTAGCGATATTTTCATGATTATGGTGAGTCAATGAAAACGTTGTGTCGATTTGGTAGTTTCAGTCACAACGGTGTCTCTTCCTTAGTCAATTTCATCACCTGTCTCAGAATATGATATTCTTACAAAAAACATGAAATTTATTAAGATCATTATAATCATGATTTTTTTATCATTAAATCAAGTACATATATATATATATATTTCCTACTCAACATAAATTATTGATAAATTTATAGTAAATAATCAATCAATTGTTTGCAAAGTAATTTTATTCTTTAAAAATATGTTTTCTTTAAAAATGTTTTTTTATTTCTATTCATGAAAAAATATTATAATTATTTTTTAAAACTTTTATAAAATTAAATTGATAAAATTAAATCAATTTTTGAAATTATAATATCAAAATTTACTTTGGGAAACATTATGATATTTTTTGAAAATATTGGGTTTTTAGTGAATAGTCAAAATTATGGATTTTTGTAAAAAAATTCATTTGTTTTAAATAAATTAAGTAATTTAAAATTCCCATTATGTTTTTAATATTATTTAAATTATAATTTTTAATGTTTAGTTATATTAAATCCACTTAATAACTTTTGATAAAACATGATTTTTCTAAAATGCATAATGTTTCTCCATTTTTATTAATTAAAATAATACCTAATGAGGAATAATTTAAATTAAATTAATAGATTATATATAAATAAATATTAATTTATATTCTTGTGATGATTATTATTTATCATAGAGTAAAAATAAAATTGTCTTTTTTTTGAAAAATAAACTTCTTAAAAACCCTCTTTTTTGTCACATCTATGGGTTTTGTTTTAAATTTATTTTTAAAATTTTATGAATTTAATTTTGTAAAATGGATTCAATATTTTTAATCATCATAATTTATATTTTTTAATAATTCCAACTTAATTTTTTACCATAATGAATAATGAATATAGTAAAAATTAATTACCACAGTTAAGGTGAATATGGGTTTACCAAGGGGTTAAACTAAAAATATAAGGGTTAAAATGACCTAAAACTTGTATAAAATATATTTTTTAACCATATTTAGACCTTATAATGTCTTGGTGTTGTTAATAATTCATTTTTTACCTTTTTAGAATGTGAAAATTCTGGGTACACCTTTTTCTTTTCAAAAATTAGAAGTGTCCTACTCACCTCGCTTATAAAAGGTCATCCCCTATCCACTCTTATTCACACCTTAATACCCTTTTGGGTTAGAAAATACATAAAATAATAACTTCCCAACATTAATAGCCTCATCTTATAATCCATTGTTTTTTCATCAATACATTCTAGGAATACTTTAGGTATAATCCTAAAGAGTTGGTTCGAGAAGAGGTAAAATTCCTTATTATGTGTTTTTGTTTTATTTTTTCTAACACCTCCATAAATATTCTTAAACTATGATCATATGATAATAATAGTATCTCATGTATTCTAAGATGTTATTATATTAATTTAATAACCTAAATCCATATCATCTTCCATCAAAGGGGATATAAAATCATCATTCATGTGTACGATGGACTACCGCCTCGTGAACCGATGTCATTCATTTTCCACCATCACCTCTCATGATTTTCTGTAATGATAGATTTAAAGTATATATATGTTACTTGTAAAATATTTATACTTATATATTTATTATATCATATATACTTTTTTAATTTCCATTCCATGGGTGATATGATAACGTTGTTTGTGTGTATGGTAGACTACCGTCTCGCGAAGCGATGTGATCCATTTTTTCACTAACACTTTACATGTAAGGGTAATAAGGATAATTTTGATGATTATATATGATATAAATCAAATAATAATTATTTTAATTACATTTTTATCATCATTAAATGATAATATATCATTTTCTTTCTTACACTAAAAAATGATAACGTCATTTGTGTACGTTTGGACTACCGCCTCCAAGAAGTTATGTGATTATATTTTCATAAACAAATATTATGAATGATATATAAAAGTATATTTAAATAAATAATATGGAATTTATTATTTTATTAACATCCTATAAAGATAAAATAATACATACCTTCTTTCTATGATGATCACTGAAAAATTGAAAATGTATTCATGTGTGTATACAGCCTACTGTCTCTATGATCGTAACATACTACATTTCTCATAACCATTTAGGATTATTGGTTTTAAATGTATGATTTATTAATAAATGTGATTATTATTTCATTACTATTATTCTTTATATGTTTAAATAATTACCACTTTTACCATGGTCAACATACTGAAGTTGTTTTGATATAATGAACTAAACATCCTCAAATCACCTGACGTGAACTTAACTGGTTAAGTATTTAAATATGTCATTAAAAAGAAATAAAATAAATAATTTATGTATAAGGTATTAAACCCAAAAAATGATATTAATAACTAAAATAATTGAAGTAATATTATTTTATGGGAGTCAAAGTACATGCACGGAATGTTTCGACTCGAGGTAAGGGTTTCTCGTCTCGCTTTTACTTCTGTGAGACATATTCTATATTCACCGCTTGTTTTTATTATGTGGTGTATATACTATCCTTATACATGTAATATCAAAAATCCATAATACATCATGGTATTTTATGTTTCAATTTTAATTATATCATCTAAGTGTATTTAACTAGAAAGTTACTAAGTGGTAAATAATTTCTTAACTAAATTTCTTTTCATTGCCTTATAATACTTCTTAGTTGACATTCTTATGTCATGATTATGTGTATAATGACATTTGATTATCTTATTTTGTATTTCCACTTTTTTATGTGGATTTAAATTTTGATACACATAATTTATTCATTTATTAATTCTCAAATTAAATGGTATGATTTTTATACGGTTTATTCATCTCAAATTATCTTTCTTTGAGACATATGTTTATGATATGAACCTATATTCATTTGTGAGGTGTATATTATACCCTTTTACATGTTATATCATGAAAATAATTATGTTAATTATATTTAAAGTATAATTTTATTTTATTTATTTATGGGTATTATGGTTAATGAGTTACCAAAGTGGAAAAGGATTTATGTTGCAATCTTCTTTCTTTCGGGATTGTTTATGTTCAAGTTTATTTTGGAGGAAATAAGATGATATTATTTTTCTGAACTAAATCTATTTTATTATATTATGGTTATGAATGTTTTTAATATTTTTAATTTCCATTTCCTCCATTATTTATTTAAAAAACTTCAATAAATATATTTTTAAGTGATATTGATCTTGTATTTTCATTTAGATCGGGTATCTTTCTCTTCTATATCTATGTTTTCTAAAATGTTTCCAAAAAAATATTTCTATAAATAAATTATTTTCTAAAGATATTTTATGTGGAATTTGAACTTATTTTAAAATGTTTTAAAAGTAAATTTCTTAACATTTTCCAAATGAGTCACTTTTGATGCCCTTTTAAAAAAAATTTTGAAAAGAATGTTTATTTTTAACATTTATAACATGAACAGATATTCCCACCATCATGACTATTATTTTATTTGGACCTTCCTTTATATGTTTATAAGTTTTTTTTTCAAATAAAATTATTATCATAATATTTTGGTAATTTTTAGTTTTAAAAAGTGGTTTTCAAAATGAAATTGTTAATTTCTTAAAAAACATTTTTAATGATATTTTAATTGCATTTATATTCATTTATATTAAAAACCCTTGTTGTTACTTATGATATAATGGAGATATTTTATAATTATACCATCCTCATTATTTATCAATATATATTATGATTGTTTCAAAGAGATTTTTATGGAACCCATTTATTTTCTATGGTTCAATCAGATTTCAAATATATTTTTATATAACCCATTTTTTCTATGGGTTAATCATATTTCAAAGAGATTGTTATGGAACCCATTTATTTTCCTCGATTTAATCAAGTTTCAAAGAGATTTTTATGAAACCTGTTTATTTTCCATAGGTTAATAATTTTTCAAACAGATTTTCATGAAACTTGTTTCTTTTCAATGGGATAATCATGTTATGAAAGGAAATGATGGTAGTTTTATTAGTTTTATGAATAAATGAAAGCTCTATATGATTTATTAAAGTTTTTTTTCTTGGAAATTTTTTATGATGATGGGTAGTTACATTGTAAACCAAGGATAGGTGGTTACATTATTAACTAAGGATGGGTGGTTCTGTGATAAACCAAGGATGGGTGGTTGCGTTATTAACCAATGATGGGTGGGTCTATTTATCCCTCTAGTTCATTGGGTACTCTGAAGATAAAAATCATCCATATTGGATCTTCTATTTTTAATAGTGACATAATGATAATGTTTCCAAGACACCAATATGTTTTATTCATGCTTTTTATGGGTTTATAATGTTTCTTATAATCAAAATTGATATCACATTGCAAATGATTATTGATTCTGACGATTCTTGCCTTTGTTAAATCCATATTACATGTTTTCTTATTTAATAATCTAGATATTGATGGGTATTCATATTCTTATTTTCTTATCAAGAACTTTGATTATGTTATCATGCCATTATTCTCTCCTTATGTTCACTGGTGACATTCAGTTATTAATTCTTATATTTAACCTTACTAAGAATTTGAGATCACCCTTCTTATGCTTCCAATTCCCTAGGTTATCAAGAATTATGTTGACTGAATTATTTATTTAATGTTTTCATATGGATTATTTTTAATACCTAATATGGAATATTAAAATATGGGTATAATGGTAAAGATACTCTCTTGAATTAATGGGTATTGTTTATGTAATAATTTTTCTTAATTATCTAAAACTATAAACCTAAAATTCCCTTGATAATATAATTGATCCAATATTTACCTCTTGATGTTTTAAGTTTTGGATGTTGAATTTTTTTTACCTTCATCAGTATCAAATACAAAAATGTAAAGTTTATGCTTTCAACACTGGATCCAGTAGTGCGTGTTTCAGGTTGTTATAGTTGGTACCTAAGTAAAGTCCTAGATAACATTTTAGATTAGTATTTTCTCATTTGAGGTTATTTTAAGAGTTATTTATACCATTTTAGGTCCATAAAATTAAGTATGATCATAAGTTCAAAGTCTTAGAGACATAATTGAGGTTTTAAGTGATGATATCTTAAAGTGATTAATGAAACTTTATGTGATATTTTATTGGGTTGAAGTATATGTAATTCATAGGTTTAATGTGAATTATTCTTTTAAATTTTTTGGAAATAATATTTAATTTATTTATAACCTTTATGTTTTATATGATCTTGGATATTAAGGTAATTATGGGAAAATAATTTTTATCATATAGATAACCACATGATTGAAAAGTGATTTGGTGACTAGGAGATTAATATTGCTTCATAAAAAAATATCTTCATATTTTTGGATTTAAATATGAAATTTATGTGGTGAAATTGAAGTTAAAATACTCATTAATTTTTGGGTTATTTATTAATGATTTAGTTTGAACTTTGGGTATTATTGTTGAATTTTAGAGATTAATGTATTATTCCATCATATGATGGTTTACTCATTTTGGTAAACATATTTCCATGTTCTAACTATTTTGGTTTTGGTTAATGTCTAAAGATAGTTTGAATTTCATGATTAACCATTTAATGATTATGTGATCTTTAAAAGTTTATTTAAGTGCTTCAGGCATGAGAAATTTGTCTTGAATACTAATCATTTGTAGAAAAAGATGAGATTGTTGTGGAAATTGGCTCATTATGTAAGTATGTTTCCATATTCTCTTAGTCTATATAGTAAATTAATTCTTAAAACTTTAGTAAAATTAACTTGAAACAAAATTTTGTCCTATTACCATCATTTCTGATGAAATAAATATCTTTTTTCACACCAATTTGGCTTATGGTTTGTGGTTTTTAACTTTCTCTTGATCATTAAATTTCTTGTTATCAATGATATTTCCCACTCCATATAATTATTTTGGCATTATTATTTTCACCCATATCCAAATCTTTACTTCCCATCAATTTTCTCTTATTTGGAAACCTATTATGTGTTATTCCATATGACCTTCATACTTTCCTTCCTCTTTTATCAAGAGGATATTTTATTAACCCTTTTTACGATGTGGGTTTATAAAAAAAGACTTAAAATATACAACCTTAATTACTGAGAAAATGTTTAACTTTTTAGGAAACAATTTATTAATGGGGATGAGGGATGTAACACCAAAATATTTTATAAAAAAACTATGTTCAGTAGCGTATTCGACACACAACACCGAGCTTAAATGACCCATGATATATATAATTGTTATAACCTAACCATTAAATTGGATGTTATGAATATTATTTACTAATTTATTAAATATATATATTTTTTCTAATCAATATAAATTACTTTTAAATTTTTATTAAATAATCAATCAATTTTTAGTAAAGTAATTTTATTCTTCAAAAATATGTTTTCTTCAAAAATGATTTTTATTATTTTTCATGAAAAAAAAATATAATTAATTTTTGGAATTTTTATAAGTTTTATTTGATAAAATTAAATTAATTTTTTAAATTACAATGTAAAATTTTAATTTGGGTAAAAGTTTTATATTTTTTAGAAAATATTTGATTTTCAATGAATAGTGAAAATACCGATTTTTGTAAAAAAGTCATTTATTTCCAATAAATTAAGTAATTTAAAAGTCCCATTATTTTTTAAATATTATTTAATGAAGAATAAGTATTATTTATTAATATTTAATCCAATTAATTATTTTTTAATTAACTTTATATTTTATTTTAGTATAAGTTTGTTTTTGGGTTTAAAAATGTGATTTTTCTAAAAAAAATTAAAATGCATAATGTTTCTCCATTTTAATTAATTAAAATAATACCTAATTAGGAATTTTTTAAATTAAATTTATAGATTATTTATAAATAAATATAAATTTATATTCATACAATGATCATTAATTATCATATAGTTAATATAAAACCATATTTTTCTTGAAAAATACACTTCTTGAAAACCTGCTTTTCGTCTCATCTGTGGGTTTTGTTTCAAATTTATTTTTTCCACTTATGTAAATTGAATTTTTTAAAATGGATTCCATATTTGGGTTAATTTTATTTTATATTATCTAATATGTTCAACATAATTTTTGACCATAATGAATAGTGAAAACTATAAAAATTAATTACCACGGTTAAGGTAAAAAAAGGTTTACTAGGGGTTAAACTAAAAATAAAATGGTTAAAAGGACCTAAAATATTTTCTATAATATATTTTTTGGAAATATGTACACCTTATCATGTCTAATTATCAATAATAATATATTTTTTACCCTTCTGGCATGTAAAAAAAGTGGGTACACCTTTTTCCTTTTAAAAATTATAAGTGTGTCACTCACCTCACTTATAAAAGGACACCCTCTCTCCTCACTTATTCACACCTTCAAACCATTTTTGTTCTAAAATTACATAAAAAATAACTTACCAACTTATATATTTTCATCCTAGAATCATTGGTTTGGTCATAAATCCATTCTAGGAATACTTTCACTCTAATCATATAGAGGTGGTCCAAGAAGAAGTAAAATTCCATACTAAGCGTTTTTATTTTATTTCTTCTTACACATCCATAAAGTTTTATTTCACTATGATAATATGATAAAACTAGTATATAATATATACTTATATGTTATTATAATAATGGAATAACCTAAATCCATCCCCTCTTCCATCAAATGGTATATGGATTCATCATTTGTGTGTACAGCGAACTACCGCCTCGTGAACCGATGTCTTTCATTTTCCATCGTCACCTATCATGGCTTGTTTTAATGATGGATTTAAAGTATATATATGATAATTTTTATATATTTATACTTATTTGGTTGTGATATCACATTTAACTTTTTAATTTCCATTCCATGGGGGATAGGATAACTTTTTTCATGTGTACGGCAGACTACCGCCTCACGAAGCGATGTGATTCATTTTTCACTAACGCTTTACATAGAGAACAATAAGGATACTTTTAATGAATATATGTGATAAAAATGACATAATAATTATATTAATTAAATATTTATCATTATAAAAAGATAATATTTCATTTTCATTCTTACACTGAAAATTGATAATGTCGTTCGTGTACTTATGGACTACCGCCTCCATGAAGCGATGTGATTATATTTCCATCACCACATCAAAATAATGAAATAAAAAGGTATATTTAAATAAATAATATTGTATTTATGATATTATTATATTTATGTAAATATAAAATACCACGTACCTTCTTTCCATGATGATCATTGGAAAATAGAAATGTTACTCATGCATATGTATGGCCTACCATCTCCATAATCGTAACGTAGTTCATTTATCATAACCATTAATCATGATTAGTTTTAAAAGTATAATTTATGAATAAATATTATAATTATTTCATGATAATTATTATGGATATGTTGAAATACTGAACTCTTTGACCACGTTCAACGCAATTAATCATTTTTGAAACAATGAACCAAACATCCTCAAATCACCTGACATGAACTTAACTGATTAAGTATTCAAATATATCATTAAAGAGAAATAAAATAAATGATTTTTTTATTATTAATTAAACCTTGAAAATTTTATTATCAAATCAAATAATTGATGTAATCTTATTATACAAGTGTTATAGGACATGCATGTAAAGTCTAAACTTGAGATAATGGTCTCTTGTCTTTCTTTTACTTTTGTGAGACATATGCCATATTCACCACTTATTTTTATTATATGGTGTATATACTATAATTTCACATGTAATATCATCAATTAATCATACATCATAGTATTTTAAGTTTCAATTTTAATTATTTTATCCAAGGTAAATTGACTTAAAAGTTACAAAGTGGTAAAGAATTTCTTGACACAATTAATTCTAATTGGGTTTTAATACTTCTTTGTTGACATTATTATGTCATGTTTATGTGTCTAATGACTTTTGATTATATTTTGTTTTATTTAAACTTGTTTTATTTTTATTTACATTTTATACAAATAATATATTCATTTATTAATTCTCAAATTCAATGGTAGGATTTTTATAAGAGTTATTCATCTCAAATTCTCTTTATTTGACACATACGTTAATGATATTCACCTATATTCACTTGTGAGGTGAATATACTACCATTTGACATTATATATCATGAAATTATTTATTTTAATGATATTTAATTTATCGTTTAATGTTATTATTTCATGGGGATTACGATTAAAGAGTTTCCAAAGTGGAAAAGGCTTTATGTTACAATATCCCTTCCTTCAGAGTTGTTTAGGTTCAAGTTTCTTTTGGAGGAAATAATAAGATATTATATTATTGTACCAAAAATATTTTATTATAATATTCTTATGAATTTGGTTCACATGTTTAATTTCCATCTCCTCCCTTATTGACTTCATCAAGAAATTTTTTTGTAAGTGATTTTCATCTTGTATTTTATTTTAAATCGAGTATCTTTATCTTACATATCCATGTTTTCTAAAATGTTCTCAAAAATTTTATTTCTAAAAAACTTATTTCCAAAATTTATTTTACAGGTCTTTGAACTTATTTTAAAAGTTTTTTAATGTAAATTTCTTAAAATTTTCTAAATGAGTGACTTTTGACTCCCTTTTAAAAACTGTTTTGAAAAGAATGTTTATTTTTAACATTTACAACATGAACATATTTTCCCAACATCATGAACGTTATTTTATTTGAAACATCCTTTATTTTTTTCTAATATTGTTTTAAATTAAATGTATTTCCACAATTTTTAGTTACTTTCTATTTTTAAAAATGGATTTTCAAAATGAAAAGGTTTTTTTCTAAAAAACCTTTTTAATGATATTTTGATAGTATTACCATTCATCAACATAAAAAAATATTATCATTGTCTATGATCCAATGGAGATATTTTATAATGATTCCATCCTCATTATTTATATGGATGGATTATTATTATTTTAAAGAGATTGTTATGAAACCTGTTTCTTTTCTATGGTTTAATCATGCTTAAAATAGATTGTTATGTAACCCGTTTCTTTTCTATAAGTTAGTCATGTTTCAAAGAGATTGTTATGGAACCTATTTCTTTTATATTGGTTAGTCTTATTTTAAATATTTTTTTAACTCATTTATTTTCCATGGGATAATCAAGTTTCGAAGTGATTCTTATGAAACTCATTTTGTTTCTAGGGGTTAATCGTGTTATGAAAGAAATGATGGTTGTTTTATGAGTTTTACAATGAAATGAAAGCTCTATATGCTTTATTTATGTTGTGGTTATTGGAATTTTGTTATGATGAGGGTTGTTTACATTATAATCCATGGAAACGTGGTTGCATTATTAACCATGGATTGGTGGTTCTATAATAAACCAAGTAGAAGTGGTTACATTTTAACCAAGGGTGGGTAGGTTCGTTATATCCCTCTAATGCATTGGGTACTCTAGAGATAGAATTTAGTCATATAATATATTAAATTTGTAATAGTTATATGATGATAATTTTTCTAAGATACCAATATATTTTATTAATTCTTTCTATGGGTTTATAATATTTCTTATGATCGAAATAGATATCACATGGATCATGATTATTGATTATAATGACTCTTTACTTTATTAAATCCTTATGATAGGTTTTATTATTTGATGATATAGGTATTGATAGGTATTAATATTCTTATGTTATGTTCATTCACTTTTATTATTTCATCATATCCTTATTCTCAATTATGACATTCAATTTTTTAATGCTTATGTTTACCCTTATTGAGTATTTGAGCTCACCCTTTTTATGTTTCCTTTTCTCCAAGTTATCAAGAATGATATTGAATTAATTCTGTCTATAATGGTTTCATATGGATGATTTTTATTACCTAATATTATATATTAAATTATGGGCATAGTGGTAAAGATACTCTCTTGAATTATTAGGTGATGTTTATGTAAGTTTTGTCCTAATTATCTAAAACTCTAAACCAAAACGGTTTTTGAGTATATAAGTGATAAAATATTTACCTTTTGATATTGTAATTTTTGGATGGGGAAAATTAAGTCACCTTCATCGGTATCAAATCCAAAAATGTGAATTTTATGTTTTAAACACTGGATCCAGGAGTGCGGGTTTGGGGATATTATAGCCTCTCTTTATTCCTTCTTTTTGTTTGGAAATCCATATATAGAACTATTTCATACAGATGTGGGTAATATAACCAATCTAGTTTTATATAAGGGTTGGAATCAATCAAAGTATCCTATTCCATCATAGTATCATTCCATGTGTCCATACCCCTAAATGTTTTTCATTAAGGTCCATTAAATTTGCATAAAATTCTTCAAAACATGAGAAAAACTTCACTCTCAAACTTCCACTCTCAGGTTGTGACTACTCGATTGTATTGTGGTTTCACTATATATGAAATGCAATCCTCTTACCAAAGTAACACCACTGTATAGACTCTTTCACTATGACAAATAATATGGATTTAACCAATTTTGGTATCTTTGGTATTATTATCTATGTTGTATATTCCTATGATTCAAAAAATCCAAAAATTCCAATTTTAATTCAATGCACCCATGATATCTGCATGATCTACTCGTTATCTCATTAACTCTCCTTCAAACACACATTACTTCTTATGGTGTGATCCTATTTGATACAACTTAGGAAGTTTTAGGATTTTAGATCACCAAAATATCTATTTCTATTGAATTCATACCATCCATGACATAATATGTAGTTGTGGTGTAGGAATATATTCTTCAAAATAGTTATGGGAAGGAAAACTGAATCTTCTAGGGGCAGTTAAATTCATCAAAACTCCCATATAATGAACACTATAGTAAAATAACTTAATTAAAATGTATTCCATGAATAGAAAATACCACATTTGAATTTCCTTTGGAAATTATACACATAATTAGCATCAATTACTCTCAAAAAATAATTCAAGGTTGAATTGAATTGGTTCTCACCTAGAACCTCCCATGCGAACCCGCACATGGGATGTTAAGAACATTTCCTCAAGGTATATCCAACATTGTGTCATGCCTTCACACACCTCTATGTATGCATTCATAGGTGATCACATGAACTCTACTACTGACCCTATTGACTATGTGAGTACTAAGCATGGACAAAAACATTTCTGGAGGCTGCTCGGGTGTTTTCCTTGAGTGTTATTGGATATTTTTTCCCTTCCTAAAAACATTGTTTTGTTATAACATTCCCTCTACATTGTGGATAATTTCATATTTCCAATGGAAAACCTCTACATATCATACCATGATCTTCTTTATGGCATGACCATATGTTCAATGGAATATTATTCCTTTTCCAAAACCATCTACGATGCAATATAGGGTCTGAAGTGTGATATCTATCACCCAGACAGAGTTTTTCTTCCTGCAACACCAATACATATGGATTTATAGAATCCATAAAAATCCTATAACCATCACCTTTACTTAACACCCTTCTTAAATTATCAAAAAACAAATTGAAAATAATCCACTAAATAATTTTTTCCAATAACATTGTTTAAACTAATTTTTAGTGATCGCTAATGAAATTATATACTTAAACCTACTTCATCAATCTTAGATAAACTAAATTTCTTAATTTTTTATTAATGTATGTGGTTAAATAATTCTATTTTTAAATTTCATCACTTGAATCTTATACATTTCTAAAAAACTATTATTTTTTTATTAATACATCAACATCTTCATCAGCTTCGAAAATTATTCTTTGTATTCCAAACCCATTAATTGAGTCTTCTAATACATTCACATAAAGACAATAAATAACCTTACCTGGTTCCTTGTTTTACCATTTATATTCAATTCCATTTTGAGGCAACCCAAGTATTACATACATAAATATTATATAATTTATATGAATATTCAATACATATCATAACAATTTTCTCCCTAAAACCGTAAAGGATTAGTTTCTTGGATATTAGATAGATAAAAAACATATTTTATGAAAGAAATTCAACATATCCACAAATTTATTCTCAAATAGTACTCTATTTTGGCATACAACATTTAAAAATTTTCTTTATAATGTGGGGATAATGAAACATAAGAAAGGGTGATATCATACGACCAGTAAGAGTAAACATAGGAGATATCATTCAATAATCATAAGTGATCATAAGATAATCATAAGGGTATGAGAACATTATCATAACTTAAAAAATTAAAACCCAATAATTTAATTATCATTAATCATTAGTCATAAAATAAGTATTTTTATAAAAAATATATAATTCATAAGTGTATGGAATCACCAATAATAAGCCATGTTCCATGAGAACATATCATAATCACAAGTCATAATTTTTTGGCATACAAAAAAGAAATTAAAATCATTTACTTAGTAAAGGTGCACTACCAAGGTTATCATAGTGGATACAGTCCTATAGTGAATTGGGTTCACTTCCCATTATATCATTTCCTTAGTCAAAGCTCATATACAAGACTATCATAGTGGACATAGTACCTTTATGAACTCAGATAACTCCCCATTTTAGTTAATATTATCTCAAGAGATATCAATTTTGACCCAATGCATTGGATGGATATATAATTCCACCCTCATCGCATAATGAAAACCATATATTAGTGTGTCATAAGATCATAAAAACGTTCATTATTTCATCATAACATAACACATGAAAAAGAAGTAGGTTTCATAAATATTTCATCATCACATAATCATAATACATCTTGAAAAATTAATTAGATAGTATCATTAAAAATCATTATTTCATCATAGCCTAATTGACTCGTGGAAAGAAACATGTTTTATAAAAAAAATATTTAAAAATCATCATCAAACCCATATCGAGAAAGAAATTAGATTTTATCATTAGAACATATCCCTAGTAGAGTATAATTAACATCAAAGGATGTTGTCATAGATTAAAAATACCTTTAAAATGATATTTGATCATTTTTTTGAGAACATAAAAAATATCCCTTTATTTTGGTATCTTTAAAAACTAAAACATTTCTAGAATATTTATGAAATTATTTTCTTTGAAAATATCCATGTAAATTTTTAAGGAAACTCTAAATCAATGAAAATTCATGATGGTGGTAAAATATTCGCATTCCATAAATGTTAAAAAATAAAATTCTTTTCAAACTTTTGTAAAATATCAAATTTGAGTCATACATAATACATTTGAAAATATTTAAATTAATAATTTGTAAGGAAATAAAAATGTATTAAATATAATATTTAATATACATTTTCTGTATATATAATAACCTTTATAAATCATTTTCAAAAACATAGACATATAGGATAATTATTTTTGACCCGAAAAGAAGAAATAAGGTTGACTTTTTAAAAATATTTTATCAGTAATTTTAAGAAACAAAGAGATTAATTTGGTAATAATACTTTAAAATTACATAAATAACAAAATAATAATAAAATTAATGGGTTTTAAATTATAATGATCATTTAATTTCCCTTAATGGGAATTTAATATAGAAAATCCTACAAAGAAATGAGATTGTAGCATAAACCCCTAACACGATGGTAACTTTTCAATCATAAACCCCTTGAAATAAATAACATAAAATAGAAATTTTAATACCATTAATATGAAGATATTAATGATTTTATATATAAAAATATAAGTATATACACCATATAAACACAAATATTTTCATAAAATGAAACATGTCTCAAGGAAACAAAATTCAGACGAAGAGCCCTTAGCTCAAGTCCCGTATTGAATTGTACACATTTGAAACACCTGGATAATAAATATGGATTTATTATAAATATATTATAGAACTTTATTCACCCATAACTTACTACATTTCATTCCTTTATAATTTATAATTACCCTTTTATTAATAATTCTTCATTAAAATAAATATCCAGGTAAAAATTGTTCTATTTTCCATGAAATTTTTGGTTAAATGGTTCTAGTACTTGACCATTGGGCATTGTTTCATCATATATAGAATATAAATAATGTAATAATTATCATATTTATTCATTATATATACTTTTATAACTATTAATATAAGGTGGTGATGAAAAATGACTTTCATCGTGTGGTGGAGATGGTAGTTTGTACATATACATGAGTGATGTTTCCAATTTTCATTGGATGGAATGAATGAAAGTTAAATAATAATTCCCATTTAAATAATAATAATTATATAATAAATATAATATATATTCATTATATCTATGTTAATTATCATCCATGTAAAGATAAAATGAAAAACAAATCACATCGCTTCATGGAGGTTGTAGTCTACATGTTTGCATGATCAACATTATCATATTCCAAAGGATAGGAATGTGATAGAAAATGGATATAAAATTAAAATAAAATAATATTAGTATAGTAAATATATATTTAATAATGTTAATAATTCAATATAACATTTTTATAAGGTTTAATAAGAATGGTACTTGAAAATTTTGGTAAGAATATATACTTCTTCTTCAGCTATCTTACTTTGAAAAGCACCTTAAGGCTTCCTAGATGGGTATTTTGTAAGGACAATAACCTAAAGGTAATAGATAAAGATTTTTTTAGAGTATTTGATTATCCAATAAAAACACATATTTTAATTACATTTTAATGGAATTAAATGTTCATTTTTAATCTTATGGGACTGAGTTAGTGGATTTTAATTTTGAACATACATTCTAATCATTTGTGCACTTCATGCCTAATGTACACCAATTTAGGCCCAATGATTCATATGATTTTAAGGAATTTAATTTACAATATTTTAATTTTATATTTTTTTAAATTTATATACACTTTAATATTAGCATTCATAATTCAGGAATAAATGTAGGATTCATAAAGGATGATGGGGATATTTGGAGATGAATGGAAGCAATTCTAGAGAATCCAGATTGGACATTAGCCCACTGATGAGACTGTGGGGCCCACAATACAGTCCCAATGAATCCCAAATTTCGTTAGATGATATAATAATTATATAGTAACAAATAATTATTCAATATCCAGTGCTAATTCGGCCTCCTTGATGGAAATTAAGGCGGCCCAAATAGAATATCAAAATCTGGGCCAGAATCCGCGGCCCAGAATGTTATCCCACTAAATCGGTAATAACTCCCTATTAACAACTCCAAATGGGCCCATATTTTACATGAGGTTAGTAAACATCCGTATATCCATTTTATTATTCTATAACCTACTCTAATTCGGCCATATAGAAGGTCATCTAGATGTGTATGTTCGGTGGTTGCAAGCTTACTGCCACCTCGGGTCAAGAGTGGAAAAGTCCAAGTTCTACAAGCTTTCCACCACCCTAAGCCTACCATAATCAACTGTTATGACTTTAACTATTGTAGGATCGACCCAAGGCTCCCAAAATTCCTATTTAAGTAATTTTTTTTGGATTATTTAATTATCTTTTGTGCTTTGTTCAATTGTAATGTTATGCTGCGATTTTGTTGTCTCAAGTTTGTCTTCCACATGTAAGTTGTTCAATTCACTTTAGTTTATTAATAAAAGTTCTTCTTATCCACTTATTATGTTGTTCTACATATAACTTTTATACCTTTGGTTTAATGTGTGAATTTATTCACACCAAACATTGTGAAATTATCACACAACGGTGGAGTGGTCGTTATTTCATTGTTTTTTTTTACTTCTCATTTTCCTCCCTTATGAGTCTACTTTCTGCTTCCATTGAAACCATAGAATCAATGGAGGGATAACCCACTTATGGGTTGATCCAAGGGATTATAAAGGGGATTTATTGGATATTATTTCTCACTCCATTAATTTCTAATCACTTCTTTTAATTGAGAATTTTGTTTGAAGATCTTTAAACTCCTTCATCCTTGTTGAATTTAAGGCCACGCACTTTAAGTGCTAATACGAACCTTTACCTTGAAGTTCTAAAAAATTTTATCCTTAAAGTGTATAGGTGATTAGTATTAAAGTTTTTAGGTATTAAACCAATAATTTATGATGTTTTTTTATCTTCTTAAATGAACCCATCTCAAATATAAGAAATTGAAATAGATGAAAAAGAATGCATCTAATCTACCCCAAGTGATAACCAGGGATCAACTCATTCTTTTAATTTGAACTCACTTAAGTATATTATAATTCACTTAAACCCATATAATATCAACCAAAGTTGGTCAATTCATATCCAAAAATAGTCCATAGAATGTACGTGTTTTTAGGTTACTTCTTAGGTCTCTGAGGATTCTACAACCCAAGCTAAACTACAAGGACCGTTCTACCTTCATCTCTTGGGTAAATTTGAGCGTGAATAAAATTTTGAAATTGTTTTTGGGGACCCAATTAATTCATATAAACACACATTCTATTCTCCCCCATTTCTTCTTTTCTCATCCAAATTCTCTTACCTTTTCCCTTTCTCGTTTTTTTTTTCTTTTGGCGCATGTCCGCCTACACCTATGATCAATCAAACCATCTAGTTAGGGTGGATAGTCCTGGGGTTGGGGAGTCAAGTACACAAAAGTAACTTTTTACATTAAATCTAAATCTTCTTAATACCCCTGAGTTAAAAATTGAGCCCATTTCAATGGAAGTTCTTCAAAGAAACCAACTCATAAACTCAGGTGGGAACCAAAATGGAAATCCAAATGAGGAAGCCCCAAACATGGGGAATGCAGTTGATCAAACCATGAATGACTACCTCACACCTACCTGGACCAATGCCCCCTCATTCATTATATAAAACTCCCTATTATATTCCAAATACATATTTAAACCCCATATCCTAAACCATCTTCCCACATTCTATGGAATGGAGTCTTAGATTCCCTGACTTCACATTAAGGAATTAAATGACATTGTAGAAACCATGTGTCCCCCACATCAACTAGAATCAGCTAAGATGAGGCTATTTATTTTTTCTTTAATTGATCAAGCTAAAAATTGGCTAAAAAAATTGAGACCATAATCCATCAACTCTTGGGACCAATTATAAATAGAATTCTACAAAAAATACTTTCCCCGCCACAAAACAATTGCACTTAAAAAGAGAATCCAAAACTTTTTTGAAAAAGAGGGGGAGTCATTATATGAAACATGGGAGAGGTTCAAGGACACTATAAACATGGTTCCAAACCATGGTTTTTCTATTCCTGAAAAAGTGATAATTTTCTATGAAGGGTTGGTCCTGGGGAACAAACAATTCATTGACATGATATGTAATAGAACCATTAAAAACAAAGCCCCAAATGATGCTTACGAGTATCTAGAAAGCCTTGCTGAACAAAACCAAACATGGGGAACTTCACCTTATTCTTAAAATCAATAAAGAACTAATGGAATTCATACACTTAGAGAAGAGGAAAGCTTTAGGGCTAAACTCCCAGCACTCTCTAGTAAGGTTGAAGATATAGACCTTAGGAAAGTCCATGAAATCCAAACTGTAGACCTTGTTTGCACAATTTGTGACAAACATGACCATAAGATAGACAGCTGACCAACCATTTCATCCATCAAGGATGTTATTTTAGGAGGACCCCCGGTGGAAGTAAATGACTTGAAATTTCAAAATCCTCAATACCAAAACACCTTCAACCCAAGGTATAATGACCACCCAAGATTCCGCTGGAAAGATAACCAAAAACCTAGCCAACCATAGGGAAAAAATCCTTACCCCATCAGAACTATGAAACCCATAAGGAGTTCCAAACCCAGCCTATCCAATACCAACAGCCACTAGTCCATTTTCCAAAAAACATCCCACCTCCAAAATATCCCCTTGGGATAAACCAATCTTCTCAAGCATCAACCCAAACTGTTCAACAAAGCTGACTAGAACAACTGTGAAAACAAATAGACAAAATGAATTCATAATTTTCTTCCCTTAAACAAGAACTTCAAAACATCAAAACTGGAAAGGCACCCATGCCTACTCTGGCGTTACCATCCTCAAATTTAAGGGGATAGTCAAGTTGAACTCAAACAACTCATAAACAAATAAAGGTTGTGACTATTTTAAGAAGTGGTAAATCAATTGAGAAACCTGAACAACTAATTCAGAATCCATTTGAAGATTCAAACTTAGATTAAAAATTAAATGAACCAAATGATCAAACTGAAAAACATGATAACATTGTCAAAGAAACAACTCTTCAACAAACAACCCCACAACCTGCACCATTTCCTCAATGCATGAGGGGGAAACCAAGCCTGAATTGAGTGAAACATTGAGGGAAATATTCTCACAAGTCAAGTTGAACATTACCTTTCTCAATTATATTCAAAACATTCCTACATACTCAAAATACCTTAAGGACCTCAGCACATTTAAAATAAAATTTTCACATAAAAACCAAGTCCTTTTGGCTGCTAATGTGAGTACCACTATTCAAGAGACCATTCCTCCTAAGTTGAAAGACCAGGGTTTCCCTTACATCAATGTTGAACTAGGAGAGAGAAAAGTTGTAAAGTCCTTGTGTGACCTAGGTTCTAGTGTCAATCTCATCCCCTATGTTGTGTACTGATAGTTATTCCTAGAAGAACTCCAACCCACATCTATCACACTTCAACTTTTTGATCGTAGAATTAGGGTTCCAAAGGGGATTTTAAAGGAAATTATTGTAAAGGTTGAAAACTTCATCTACCCTACTGAATTCATTGTCCTTAACAACCATCCAAACTTATAAAATAAGGAACAAATCCCAATCATCATTGGTCTTCCTTTACTTGCAACAATCAACTCTGTTATCTGAGTTCGAAATGGGAACATGAACATCACCTTTGGAAACATGAGTCTAGACTTGAACATCTATAATGCAAGCTCACAAATAGGGAATGATGAGTACATTCATAAATTAAACATGATAGGAAGCATTGATAATTAATCCATATAACATCAAGGAATATTTTATGGATGTTTAAGTTATGATGGGATTGATTTTCTTTGTTCACATGAAGGAATTGTATCTCATTAGATTGAATCATTTTCAAATTGCTCTTATAATGAATTCTTAGGTCCAACAATCAGTGAAACATTTCAGGAAACCACTTTCATGGAGACCAATCAAACTTCCTTCCCTAAATCTGATCAAACCAATCTTGTAGCTGAAACTTCTATATGTGGGGAATCAATTATATCTGAAACTCTAAAAAAAGAAATTGATCTTGAGCCAATTTCCCAATATTCAGCTGAAATTTTGAACCAACCTCATCTTGAATTGAAAGAACTTCCTTCTGCACTTAATTATGCCTTACTAGGAGAAAATGGAACACATCCTACTATCATTTCTTCTTCTATTGAATCCAATCATTATAAGATGCTTCTAGATGTCCTTAGGAAACATAAGAAATCCATTGGTTGGACTTTATCTGATATTCTTGGGATTATCCCACTTATCGGGACTCATATGATTTTTCTAGAATCTTATTCAAAGCCATATCATCAAACTCAATGGCGACACAATCCTAATATCATGAAATTAGTGAGAAAAGAACTTCTAAAAATGTTAAAAGCTGGTATCATCTATCCCATAGATGAGAGTGAGTGGGTGAGCCCAATCCAAGTCATTTCTAAGAAGGCAGTAATCACAGTGATAACCAATAAGGATGGAGAGATTATTCCAACTAGGGTGAGTAGTGGATGGATGGTCTGCATTGACTATAGGAAGCTAAACTCATTCACCAAGAAGGACCATTTCCCCTTACCATTCATTGATCAAGTCCTTGAGAGAGTGGCAGGTCATGCCTTCTACTGTTTCTTAGATGGGTACTCGGGGTATAATCAAATTGAGGTCTCCCTAGAGGATCAAGGGAAGACTACATTCACATGTCCATTAGGCACCTTTTCTTTCAAATGCATTCCCTTCGGGTTATGCAATTCCCCTGGAACCTTCCAGTGGTGCATGATGGGAATATTCTCAAACATGGTAGTGGATTTTCTTGAGGTCTTCATGGATGACTTCTATATCTTTGGGGATAAATTTGAGGGATGTCTTAGGAATGTGGAGAGAGTTTTTTCTAGATGTGAAGAAACGAATCTAGTCCTAAACTGGGAAAAATGTCATTTCATGGTTAAACAGGGATTAGTCCTTGTCCATATAGTCTCAAGTAGGGGGATTGAAGTTGATAAAGCAAATGTTGACATCATTCATCACCTTCCATCACCCAGAACTATTAAGGAAGTGAGTTCTTTCTTAGGAAATGCTGGTTTCTATAGAAGATTCATCAAGGACTTTAGTTCAATCTCTCATCCCCTTTGTGCTTTCCTAGTAAAGGATGCTCCATTTGTTTGGACAGAAAGCTGTGAGGGTTCATTATCAACCCTCAAATCCTTTCTCACCTCTCCTCCCATTATGAAATCTCCAAATTGGAACCTTCCTTTCGATTTTATGTGTGATTCTAGTGACTTTACTGTAGGAGTTGTGTTAGGACAACGTTTTGATAAAACTTTTTATGTCATTGCTTATGCAAGAAAATCCTTAAATGATGCCCAAATCAACTACACCACCACTGAAAAGGAGTTACTTTATATTGTTTTTTCCTTAGAGAATTTTAGGTCCTATCTATTAGGATCCCCTATCACTGTGTTCATTGACCATTCTGCACTAAAATACCTCTTCCAAAAACAAGATGTTAAGGCTAGACTGATTAGGTGGATCCTTCTCTTACAAGAATTTAACCTCACAATCAAGGATAAAAAGTGTGTCTTAAATGTTGTAGCTAATCATCTCTTTAGTATGGAATTAAAAGAAAACACAAATCACATTTCTGTGTTTTATTCATTCCCTGATGAACACCTATACTTTGTGAGTGACTGCCCTTGGTATGCCGACATAGACAATTTCTTAGTTACAGGAGTCATTCTAAAATTCATAGTGACTCAAGCTCGAAGGAAATTACTTTATGATGTTAGGAACTATGTGTTTGATGATCCATACCTCTATAAGTTCTACCCTGACCAAATAATTAGGAGGTGTGTCCCAGAATCTAAAAAAGAGTCCATCCTTAAATTCTGTCATAGTGAGGTGTGTGAAGGTCACTTTTCCTATAAGAAAACATCTTTTAAGATTCTTTAGTGTGGTCTCTTCTAAACCACCCTCTTAATGGACTCCTACACATTTTTTCAAAGTTGTCCTAGGTGTCAACATGTAGGGTCCATCACAAAAAGGAATCAAATTCCACTCACTCCCATATTAGTGGTTGAAATCTTTGAATGTTGGGGAATTTATTTCATGGGTCCTTTCCCAAACTCTAGGGGATATATTTACATTCTCTTATCTATTGATTATGTCTCAAAATGGATTGAGGCAATTCCCACAAAATACAATTATCATCAAACTATGATTATATTCCTAAAAGAAAACATCTTTTCTAGATTTGGAATTCCTAGGGATATCATTAGTGATCGTGGAACTCATTTTTGCAATCGTCCATTCTCATCACTCATGGACAAGTATGGAATTTCTCAATAAGTGTCCACTTAATACCACCCATAGACCAATGGTCAAGATGAGTTAGCCAATTGAGAAATCAAACAAATTCTTGAGAAAACTATTAATTCATCTAGGAAAGATTGGTCGAGAAAACTCTTAGATGCTCTTTGGGCCTATCGAACCACATATAAAACCATTTTAGGAATGTCACCATATAGGTTGGTTTATGGTAAAGCATTCCATTTGCTAGTGGAGATTGAACATAAGTCCTTTTGGGAAATTAAGAAAATGAATTATGACCTCTCATTGGCTGAAACAAAAATAAAATTAGATCTCAATGAACTTGAGGAACTTAGGATGGAGGCTTATAAAAATTCAAGGATCAATAAAGCTAAAGTACAATCCTACCAGTCTCAAAATATTACAACCAAACACATTGTACCGGGTAAACCTATTCTTTTTTATAGTTCTAAACTTTATTTACACCCAGAAAATTTAAGGTCTATATGGTCAGGTCCATACATAGTGCATAAGGTGTACCCCCATGGGGTTGTAGAAATTCAAGATCCCACCAATGGTCAAACCTTTAAAGTTAATGGTCATAGAGTCAAACCATTCATTGAACCATTCCAAAAAAAATGAAGTTGATGAAAACATGTGTGACCCAACCTTAGATGAGTAAAATACTTAAATAATTAAGGGTCTAAGTCGAGCTAGTGACATTAAACCAAAGCATTGTATGGGAGGAAACCCGTGGTTTTTATCTTTGCGAATCATATTTTTTTTTAAATAGGATTAATGAATCATTTTGATATTTAAAAAAAATAGATTTTTGACATGTTCTTCTATTATGAGTATGGATGGATATGAAAGGGGAGCTCCATATTCATCTGTGTCACGTGGTGTGATCCTTGAGTAATACCTTACCCAGAAATTTAAAAAGAAGACAATGTATCATTAGTTTATTTTATTTTATTTTTGTGTGTTTGTAGGTTAAAATAAAAATAAAAAATAAATAATAATATAATAATAATAATAAATGACACGTCGTAGGTTGTGGGTCAAACCCCATCACAACTGGCGAAGCCGCGGGGAATCGAACCCAGGACCGAAGGGAGACAGGGGCGCGCACTTACCACTGACCTACGGCTTATTGTGCTTCATTATTCTATAATTTTTATATATATACTTATATTTTAATTTATATATATATATATATATATATTGTTTTGTTTTTTTCCTTTTTCCACTAGGTAACTATGCAAGTGACATGGATATCAAAAGACTAAATTGGAGCAGCAAGAACTTCAACTTCAACCACCAGTTGACTTCATTACATGATCCTCATATTTCAATTTCCTTTTTGAAATTACCGTATCTTCCTCTACTCCTTCTAAGTTTTCTTTTCTTCAAACACTGGGGATAGTGTTATTTTAAGTTGGGGGGAGATGAAATAAAAAATTTGCTTTTGTGTGAAAAAAACAATTTGAAAAAAAAAATTGTGTAAATTGAAGGAAAAATTCCTTTAACTTTGAACATGATAATACACATTGAAAAATTTTAAACTGAATATCAAATAATTTATCATTCCATGATTCTGATTTTAATCCATTTATAATTTCATGAGCATAGATTTTGGAAAGTGTGGGTGTCCAATGTGATATTTCATGGTTTATATTTTTATCCAAATAAAAAAAGATCACGATGCAAATCCTTTGGATAGTGGGGTGTTAGTTTGAGTTCATGGGGTCTCTCAAATAAATATCATAGGTTTGGTATTCATTTTAGTTTTAATAAGAGTATTCAAAAAATCAAAAAAAATTCAAAAAAATAATAAATTTGTGCATAGAGCAATGAAATGACTTAATGTGTGGCTTTCGGCACTTGGGGATCATGACTCCATAGTTGTCTGGCACATAGTTAGTAATTTTATCTCTATTTGTGGTAATTTTACTCTTTTTTTTACTGAGTTAACTCGAGATGATGCCCGAGTATGTGAGCTTCACTTGGTGCCCTAAGGTCTTCGAGCCTGGAAGTCATCGGAAAAGTCTCACTACATGGGTTGACTCTTTTGAGTGCAATTTAAATTACCATAGAAAAATTGCAAAAAAAAATTAATAATCATCTTAATATTGAAATGTGATTCCACCTATCACTTCCTTCATTTCCCCCTTGAATAAAGATGAACCCCCATGTCTATTGTGATACACAACACATCCTCATACTTAATTGATATTGGATGAAATATAGAAATGAATTTGAACAAAGGAATGGTCTTGGGATTGGGATATTCTTATGAAACTATCTTGTATTAAAATATTTTTATGGGTTTCATGAGTTTTTGGTATAAGGGTTTTTGGTTATCATTGTGTATTAAAATGTTTTTGGAAAAGGGAATTCGAATTTCATATTTTTGAGATGCATTTTTCTCAGGACTAGAAAATCTCAAGTTTGGGGGTGTTATTAGCCAATAAAAACACATATTTTAATTACATTTTAATGATATTAAATTTTTATTTTTTATCTTATGGGACTGAGTTAGTGGATTTTAATTTTGAATATCCTTTCTCATCATTTGTGCACTTCATGCCTAATGTACACCAATTTAGGCCCAATGATTCATATGGTTTTAAGGAATTTAATTTTCCATATTTTAATTTTATATTTTGTGAAATTTATCTAAAATGTAATATGAACATTTTTCATTTAGGGGTCAATGGATTATTCATAAAGGATGATGGGGATATTTGGAAATGAATGGAAGCAATTCTAGAGAAGGCAGATTGGACATCATCCCACTGATGAGAATGTGGGGCCCATAATATAGGTCCAATGAATCCCAAATTTCATGTTATTATAGAATACTTATATTGAAACAAATAATTCTTCAGGATCCAGTGCTAATTCGTTATCCATGATGGAAATTAAGGTGTCCCAAATAGAATATTAAAATATGGGCCAGAATATGCATCCCAGATTGTCATCCCAATAAATCGGCCATAACTCCAGATTCATAACTAAATATGGGACCAAAATGTACAGGAGATTAGGATACATATGGATCTCCATTTTCTTCTTCTATGGCCTACTATAATTCGGACATCTAGAAGGTCATTTTGATGCGTCTGTTTGGTGGTTGCAAGCTGGATGCCACCTCAGGTCAAGAGTGGAAAAGTCCAAGTTCCACAATCTTTCCACCACCCTAAGCCTACCATAATCAAGTGGGATGACTTTCACTATTGTAGGATCGACCCAAGGCTCCAAAAATTCCTATTTAAGTCAGTTTTGTTGGATTATTTAATCATATTTGGTGCTTTGTTCAATTGTAATGTTATGTTATGATTTTGTTGTCTCAAGTTTGTCTTACACATGTAAGTTGTTCAATTCACTTTAGTTTCTTAATAAAAGTTCTTATTATCATCTTATTATGTTTTTCTACATATCACTTTGATACCATTGGTTCAAGGTGTGAATTTATTCACACCAAACATTGTGAAATTATCACACAACGGTGGAGTGATCGTTATTTCATTGTTTTTTTTACTTCTTCTTTTCCTCTCTCATGAGTCTACTTTCCGCTTCCATTGAAACCATAGAATCAATGGAGAGATAACCCACTTATGGGTTGATCCAAGGGAGTATCAAGGGGATGGATTGAGTGTTATTTATCACTCCATTAATTTATAATCACGTCTTTTGACAATTTTGTTTGAATATCTTTAAACTCCTTCAACCTTGTTGAATTTAAGGCCACACACTTCAAGTGCTAATATGAACATTTACCTTGAAGTGCTCAAAACTTTGATCCTTAAAGTGTATAGGTGATTAATATTAAATAGTGTAGTTATTAAACCATTAAGTGATGATGTCATTTGATCTTGTTAAATGAACCCATATCAAATATAAGAAATTGAAATAGATGAAAAGGAATGCATCTAATTCACCCCAAGTGATAACCTAGGATCAACTCATTCTTTTAATTTGAATTCACTTAAGTATCTTATAATTCACTTAAACCCATATAATATCAACCCAAGTTTTCCACTTCATAGACAAAAACATTCCATAGAATGTATATGTCTGTAGGTTACTTCTTAGATCTCTAAGGATTCGACAACCCAAGCTAAACTACAGGGACTGTTCTACCTTCATCTCTTGGGTAAATTTGAGCGTAAATCAGTATTTGTAAAGATATTGGTCTAGAAAAAGGGCTAAGGTGGTGTGGATAAGTGAGACTAGAAGGTGACCTTTTATAAGTGGGGTGGGTGGAAAACTTGTAAATGCTTGAAACATTATTATATAATATAGTTATTTCTCAATTCAAGTAGATAAAAATGAAAATTATTCAAATATAAGAATGTATAAGTATAATTCCAATCAACAAATCAAATTAAATAAATTGTTTCAAAATAATTTGAACCATATCTCTTAGATTTACCCCCTCATCATCTCTTTTTTAACCCCTACTGTAGTATTAAATTTTTTTCATGGTTACTATTTATTATGAAAAAAAATTAAGTTGAACTTATATACTAAAATTAATTATTATAATTAAAAATATGGAATCCGTTTTATAATTTTCAATTGTAATGACCCAAAAAATTTAAAATGAAACTCCCTTTTTAATTTAATAAATTCCATATCAAGTAATATAGTTAGATAAAACACATGCACTACTTTATCTGTTTTGGACTAATATAAATTATATCCTATCATATTTAAAAGAAAATTAAACATCATAACCATGGATAATATATTCATTGTATCATGATCATTAATATTAGTATATTAAGGGTGATGATAAATTCCAATTAACACAGAGGAAGGATAAATGGTCTTGAACAGTAGGATTATACCCTATAAATCCCATTTAGCAAATCTTATAAGGTTGATATAATCATTAGGATTTTCCCTTAAACAATGCCAATTTTATATTCAATAACATAATCATGGTAAAAATAATTTATGGGATAAGTTCAATCTCATCAATATCATGACCCAAACCATGTTTGTCGAACCACCCCATGAAAATCTCTCCATCACACTCCTTACCCTTAGTGAATTCACTAGAGTAATAATGATCTATGTATCTATACCCTAATAGTATGAATATTTATATTTTATTTTTAATAAGTCAATGATTATATTTATCCCTTTGAATAATAAATTTTAAATGATTAAATAATGAGTTTGATAAAAATTAGATTTTGATATGATGAAACACAAACTGTATTTTTAGAAATATATAGTTTCAATCAAGACACTATTTATTATGATTTCAATAATTTTTTAAATAAATTATATTTTAATATAATAATTTTATTAAATAATATTTATTAAATGTTAATGATAATATAATTTTAGGAAGTCAATTGTAATTTTTATAAGGGTCAGAAAAACTGTTATTATAAAAAACATCAATAATTTTCAATAAATGGTAATTTTGACTCAAAATTTTAAATTATCATATTTAGAGAATTATTTTTATAAAATAAATATTATTTTGAAATAATCATCTTGAAATTATCTAGTGGTGGATTTTACATATTTTTATGAAAATTTCAAATTTTTGGGTAAAATTTAAATACAATATAAATATAAGGTATGTATTATGAAATAATAATAACACAAAATTGATGTAATATATGACATTAAATGTATCCAATAACAAAATTATTTTCCCCTTTAAAAAAACTTTGTTTTCGATGCCATTTTATTAATTTTTTAGACCCTTAAAGATTCCTCTAGAACCAATATTATATTTTAAGGTTTTAAAATAAATTCTTTATAAACATGACTCACTTCCATAACACTAAGATTATTATTTTAATGATTATGGTTTATGGAATTATAAAATAATTAAAAGCACCCCTATTTTTAAATACCATGGGATGGTTTGTGATTTGGATTAATTTATTGTATATAGTCCAAAACCTATGTTTGGAGATTAATAAAAAATTACCCTCTATTTTTTATATATAAACCCAACCAAACTCCCATTACTATTGAATATAAAATCTTATAGTAAGTATTTAATCTTATATTACCTTTATAGAGACCTTCCTAAGTTTCCCAAAACTCTTAAGAATATCATACCAGGATTTTAGAAGTTCCTTCTTATGGTAAGGGATCGTCTCCTTATCCACTTTATTCAAGCACCTTTTTTAATTATTCGTTTTTTTAATTGTTCATGTTGTGATATGTTTTCACACATCCATATTATATTCCATATAATTTCAAAGTGATTATATACCCATTTCTCATTCATTTAACCCTTCTATGAATTTTTATGTACCCCTGTTATGCTGCTAAAATCATCCAGCGATTTTCCATGCCAAACATTTTTATGGTGAACACCCATTCTCATTTCCTATAAAAGGTATTTACATTGTTTTAATTATCCATAATTTATTTTGGTTTTACATGTATTTAACCCACTCCCATTAATATTTGGTATAAAATTGATGAAATATATCCTTATGTTATATGATCTATGTGGCACAATTATGTATATACATGATATGAAAGTGACGGATGGGCCTGGAATTATATAGCCCTCCAATGACTTGGGTAATGTTTATATCTCATGAGATTCCATGTGTGTTTCATAGAATGTTATCCTAAACACACTATTTTATGATTTCCAGGTTATTATCCTTGCCTTATGTTTATGATGTCATGTTTTTTGTTGTGGTCACATTTCTATGTAGTCATTATGCTACCAAGCTATATCATGCCTTATTATTCAAGATTAGGATTCTCACCCCTCTTATGTTACCTTGATATGCCTCTTTCTCACATATACTTATTTACCTTATTCTATTATTATTTTTATTCCCTTAATGGGATTTATAGCTCACCCTTTTCTTATGTACATCGTCAGGCCATCCCATGCAGTTTTAAAAGATACATAGAATATAATCACATGTTATGGGGTTTTAAAAATGTTATTTTTTTTTATTTTACAATTAATTATGATATGTAACTAATTACCTAAATTCATAAGTCCTTATGAACTTATGGGGATTTATTTACTATATCTTTATGTAATAAATCATGAATTAAAGTGTATTAAAATATGGGCAGTCATAGTTGGTATTAGAGGAATATTTTTTAATTTTTTTGGATTAGGATTATAAAACGCTAGTGAAATCCTTTAGTTATAATACTAAACATAGTAAAACATCTCAAAATTTCGGTAAGGTATATAGTAATTGGTTTTTAAGAAAATATATCCCTATTTGGATACTATAAGTGGATATGGTTCTGAAACAAATGTACTTAGGGGTAAAAACACTGAAAAGGGTGAATTGAGAAGGAGTCAATCATCACCTCATATATGAAAATGATCCTTTATACACACTTAGTTTGATAATCCTAGGGGATGTGATTTGGTAAATTTACAATATCCTTATAAACCATTATTAATATAACAAAAATTCCTGTAAGATTTCATGTTAAGAAATATATCGTGGATAACTTATATTGAAACCAATAAATTCATAGGTTAAGGAATATATGTCATTTTATGTGTTATCCCTTTAATGTTCATGGTATCATATTTATGTCTTTAATATTTAAAAAATTATCACCCTTAATTTCCCTATTGTTTTTAGTTAATACCTAGAAATAGTAGAAATTGTGTAAACAACCAATGTGAGGATAAATGTGATAACGAACCAAATGAGATACCCAACCCTATGGGAGATGGAATCACAAAATTTATGAAAATAATTTATTAATTAAATGATGTATTCAATCGAAACCTAAATTAGGATTAATTCCCAAATACCCCTAAGAAATAGTAAGTTATAATTGAGAATTTTATATAATAAAGGCCTATGACTTTTAGAGTATCATTCAATCTCTTAATTGCAGAACAATGGATAAATTCCTTTGAAAATATATTATCCATCCTTCAATTGTTTGAGAAATAAAATCTCATGTTGGCTATTTATCATATGTAAGGACAAGATAATCAATGGTGTATATCGGTCAAAAATAAAAATCCTTAGGAGGATAACAAATTGATAGTGTAAGGAATTTAAAAAAATGTTTTTCAAAAAATATTTTTCATACACTCTCATACTTAAAATGGAGAGGGATTTTCTTAGCCTCAAGAAAAAGGATGATGAAACAATCAGGTTTTATGAGGAAAACTTCACAAGACTTTCAAGTTATGCCTCTGGAATTTTCATCTTCCCCAAAATTAATGTTTAACGCTTCTTTGGTGGGCTAAAGATGAGTCTACAAAAATATTTGTCAATTAGATACTTTGATAGATATGATGAAATTGTTTGATTTTCCCTCAATGTTGAAATTGAGATATGAAAATATCAAGGGTATCATGGGTCTGTAGACAAGAAGATGAGAGTGGATTTTAATTCTGGAAGTGTAATAAAAAATCTCATGGGGGTAAGAAAGTCTATTATCCCACTTGTTAAAAGTATGTAAAGAAGTATCTTGGAAATTTTCTTAAGGGGTAAGGAAATGTTATGGGTTCTTGAATGAAGGGAACTTAGCTAGTAATTTCTGATAAGATAAACCCACCAATGTGATGAAATAACAGAATGATCTATTCAACCATCAACCATTAATCCAATGTTTCAACTACAAGAAACAAGTACACTATGAAAATAAATTCCCTAATCCAAGGTTTATCGATAACAACCAATGAAAACAACCTCCAAGGCTGAGAGAGTAAGGATGAGCTTATATAATCAGAACGGCTAAGGTGGGTCCTAAAAAATATGTGGTGATAGCTACACTAGTTATTAATTCAAGAATAACAAACATAATTTTTTATTCTGGTTTTACTCATTCTTATATATCATGACAGTTTAGTATAAATATTCAATCACCAGCTCAAAACATGGAAGTCAAGTTATCGGTGAAGATAAGAAATAGGTTAATTGTTTAATCCCATACATATAACTCATCTCATATCCTAATTTGTGGTAATGAAATCACATAAAACCTTATGATAATCCCTTTGTATTAATTCAATACTATTATAAGAATAGATTGGCTTTCCATGTATAGAGATAACATAAATTTTTGAGAGAATGAAATCACCCTCTATATCAAAAATCACCCTCTGATTCTATACACATGTAAGGATGAGGATTATTTTTTGTTGTTACCAATATATCAATAATTTACATTATTACCTTATGATAAATTGTATCTTTATTCAATGATTAAGATAAAATAAAATATCATCCGTTATGAAATTCACATTACAAGTTAATTCACTAATGTGTTTCCTGAAAAATGTATGTCATCCTCCTAGTCATGAGGTTGAGTTATCAATCAAGATTATACTCAGATCTTTTCCAATATCAAAGACTCCATATAGAATGTATGTTGTTTTACTTGAGGAGATTAAGAAACCATTATAGTAGAATCTATTTAAAGGTTTTATATACTCAAGTGATTCACTATAGGGTGAACCGGTCCTTTTTTTTCAATAAGGATAGTTCAATATATCTTTGTATTCATTATTATGAGATCAACAAGATCATGGTAAAGAAAAAGTATCCTCTTCCATAGATTAGTGAATTTTTTGATCTACTATGTGAAGCCTCATACTTATCTAAGGTGGATATTTGGTTAGGATATTATTAAGTAAATTTGAAGGAGGATATCCCCAATACTACTTTTTGTACAAGGTATGATCACTATGAGTTTATATTGATACCATTTTGGACTCACTAATTCTCCAAAAATATTTATAGACAAGATAAATAGATTCTTTAGGGATTACATCGAAAAATTTATGGTAATATTTATAGATTTTATTATTATCTACTCTAAATGTAAGGAGAAATAAGAGGAGTATTTTAATACTTTACCAAAGAACATACGAAAAGAAAATTTATATTAAAATTATAGTAAATGTGAGTTTTGGTTGGAAAATGTAACCTTCCTAGGTCATGTTATCACCAATAAATAGATATCAATAGATCCTTCAGAAACTAAGGTAATTGAAGGATTTCCAATACCAACATCTTTGAATAAAATATTTAGTTCCCTTAGATTATCTAGGTACTATCGTTGATTTGTGAGAAACATCTTATGACTGTCAACCCCACTAACTAAGAATACTAATAAGAAATTCAAGTTTGTATGGAATGATAAATGTGATAAAGGATTTAATGTGCTGAATAATATGATAATCACTGTATCTTTTCTCACATTTCCCACTTGTGTGGAAGGATTTTTTATCTACAGTGATGTATCTAAAAATGGATTCGGTTGTGTACTCATGCATGATGAAAAAGTGATAGCCTATGCATACTACCAATTAAAGATTCATGAGTATAAATACCCAAAACATGTTTAAGAATTGGCTTCAGTGATCTTACCCCAGACTTGGATTTCACTTCCATCCAAATATCATAAGGCCTTTCTATGTAGATATCTTTATAAACTCCCAATAAATGACCTCAATATTTAAATATTATGATTCTCTAATGATATATATCACATTTATTCATTGATAATATTTGATGTTATTTTGAATTTTCTTGACCTTCTTTACTATATATTTAATAAATTTTGGATACATAACCTTATCACACTAGATTCATGCTAATAGAATAGAGTTTGAAAGTTATTTTCAAATATATACTCATAAGGTTTCATATTAATGATCAAATAATAGTTGTTTTTATATGAAAATTACACTAGTATAAGGTGTTGACCCTAATTTCCATGTAAATCATGATAGAAATAATTTATCATTTCTACTAAAATCATAATATTCCTTTCATATTTTCCATTAATATTAAGGTAATTTACAATTCTATGATAAATATATATACCTTGTTAATGTTTAATTATCTTCTAAAAGTATAATTTTAACCCTTTATAAAGATTAATGATAATCAAAGTGGTATATCATGAAGCCTTGTAAATTACATTATATATATCTTAGGGATTTAATCAAGAGAATTATATTATGTTACCTCTATAAAGTGGTTTAATTTGGTATAATTGTGATTATAACACATATTCTAATGACCAAACCAAGTAATCAAATCCCAAGACCTAAATGAGATCACCACAAGATCTCAAGTATGCTCCCTGACCACCTGAGGATGAAAAATAGTGTAAGGATAAAATAATCTATTGGGGAATGATTTTACAATTAATGATTCAAAATAAAAAATAAATAAATAATATATATATATAACTATTAAAAACCAAGTAAATAAAAATTTATAGTGAAAATATTTATGTTTTACAAAACTGAAGTCAAATAAAATATGAATATATTAATCCCATAGACAATGATGTTGTATTTTTTATCAATTTATGGGATGAGAATGTTGGAGTTCATATATAATATCTCAAATATAGTATGAAAGTTGAAAAGGCATGTGTAAGAACTCATATAAGTAGAATTTTAAAAGTACTGAGATACATAGGAGTAACCCTGAGTCAACACTATGATATATAAGAATAACACAGAGCATACTAAAAATTAATCAGGTGATATATAACATTACCTCTAATTTTTAAGAGCTAAAATAATATTATTCTTATAGATACATAGGATTAATTCTGAAATTCCATAGAATACATAAGAAGTAATTTGGATCATGTAATATTAACTCTTTTGATGCTTAAGAGTAACCTAAGGATTCAAAGGATACAAAATATTGAACGGTTATTATTATGTGAAATCTAAGATTAAATATAATGATGTTATGAAACTCTTTAGTGTTTAAATATCAACGTACTAAGTGTTAATCCATGATTTAAGATTGTATTAGGGCTGATATTTGAATTATGAGATTGTGTCATGTGACATATATTTACACTATAATATTATTATTGCATGTGAGCACGCATGTATAGAAAGAAAGATGCATATTTTATATAATTTAAAAGAAATAATATAATTAGGAAAATTTAAGTCTTTATAAGAATTTCAATTAGAGGATCAAGATATGAGAAGATACTTGAATAATATTAGAGTAGGTTTTTAATAAAATGTTTTGTTTCCTTTCTTTGGGAATCAACATTGTAGGGTTTCTCGGGAGGACATTTGGTTAAATTTAAATATGAAGATCATGAGGCCAATTTTTAAAGGAGTTTTCAAATATAAATATTAGAAGGAATACTTATGATTAATACAATATTTTTAATTTAAAAAGTATAAGAAGTAGTCAATTAAATTGGATAGAATGTGTTTCCATGAGTATAGGATAATGTTTGAGAAGAATATAGCCCGAGGATATTGTTGCATATAATGGGAGGAATAAGATCTTATTCATCCAATTTACTTGAGTCTTGTTCTCTACCTACTTATCATTATTCAATTATATTCTTTTTATGAAACAAAATAACAATTGTTTTATTGTTTAAACTATTTGGTGTTTCAAATGTAGTGATTCTAAGAATATACCCTTGCTCATAGCTTCATCTTCATAATAAAAGGAAATTTGTATGTTAGGGATAACAAAAACTATATACCAAGTATGTAGTCATCAATATCAGAGGAAAACCACATTAACAATTATATAGGTTTTACTATTTATTTTCTACATTAGGTGAGTTGAGGATATAATTATAGAACAAGCATGTGAGGGGTTGTGTCTTCAAAGAATAAAAGTTACCAACATTAATTCAACCCTAAAATTATGTTTTGTTCATTCATTAAAGTGATACTAATAATAGGTATAATATACATGGTCTTATATCAAATATTTCACTTAGAAATTTCTAAATAGTAACACAACTTAGTCATCAATAAATGAATTTTAAATTTTGATTAAAAAGGTTTCCATGTTTAGAAATAAAATGTGGTACCTTATCTTCTCTATCATGAACATGATGTTATTTAATATACTCTTAAAGTTTTACCATACCAAGTGAGAATTCAGTATGGCCCTTATCCATTAAGAAAAATATTGAGAGTAATGGTAAGGAAAGGATTTCATTATTATATTCATTATCAAAGAAAGGGATAACAAAATTTGAGGATATAACAATAATATATAAATTTGTATAAAAGTTCCCAATATATATGAAAGAGATAAGATAGTGAGGGAAAATAACTAAAAGTATATTTAATCAAATTTTAATATTTAATAAATAAATAAGGTTTTATGATTTATTTAACAGTGTTAATATGATTGTCAATTAAATTATAGGATATGGAAAAACTCTTATTAATGCCAATGTTGTGACGAAATTTATGATAATTTTAATTGAAAATTTTAATTTCAATATTTAATCTCAAAAATATAAACATATTTATAGTTTCATAATTGATCAATTCCATATAATTTTAATCACTTATGAGATGAGAAGTTGATATGATCTCAAATTCAAGGTCAAGAAGGAGAAAGAAACTGTATTTAAATCATTAAATAATTTGAAGATTAAAGATGAAAAGATTAGTACTGAATAAGATAATAATATTAAAGTTTTTGATAAGATCCTCTACATGATGTCAAAAAACTTCAAAATAGGGAATGTTAATTGTCAAGATAAAATTCAATTCAAATGTTTTAATTATAGAAAAAAATAGTCATTTCTCTACCATGTGTACTTTGATAATTATTAATGAAAATAAAGATGATAAAGTAACTAAGAGTACCTTCACAAAAAGTAGAATAATTAAAGATAAATCAATATCAATAAAAAGGCAATAAGAATATACCATCCAATTTATTTATAATTAAAATACTATATTTTTAATAAGATACTTCTGATAGTGAGTAGAGTCACAGTGGAGAGTAAATTCCTAAATAGACTTTAGAAAAATTCATCATGATTCAAGAATATAAAGAAAGTGAATCTTTAGATGATGACACACAAGTTGATAATGATTTTAATTATAAATAAGTTGAATTAAAAAAGGAATTCAAGATGATAATTATTATTAAAATTTACTTAAATAATAATGGAAGGCTTAGGGAGGAAAATTTACATCTCGAAAAAAACATTATGATGGAAAACAAATCTATATTGAAAAAGAAATTATGTTTAAGGAAATTCAGAAGTTAAAACTTGAGAATATTGAGAAAAGGAATATAATTTATGATATTTCTTCCAGTATTATTCTTTGAGATGAATATTTTTTATAGGTTAATCAAAATAATATTGAATTTCAAAAGAAAATGGATACAGTTAAGCATAATTACAAAAAAAATTAGGAATAGGTGAAAGATCCAATTAATCTAAGAATAAAGTTAAAACTACTAATAATTTGGATGAGTGTTTAAAGAAGAAATATATATATAAGTACTCTCGGAGAAAAAAGGTTGGACATGAATAAGGAAAGTCTAAAAATAGAACACCTTAAAGGAAAACCATGTTTTTATAAGAATATCGTAAAAAATAGTTGTTTGATTCGGCTAAAATATATAAATAAAAAGTGAAAAGTGAACATATTTTTAGGTATAAAAATTCTAAAATAAATTTATAGCAACCCCAAATATATAAATGAGTGCTACAAAAATATTTTGGTGAAATAATCTCAATGGTGGTCTAAAAATGATGTTGTGTAATAACCCATGCAATAATATAATTTTTATCAAAGAAGGATATTTCTACTATTGGCCTGAATGGCCTGAAGGACTTCATTTTTTATTGATTTTTGATAACCCCCCTTTCAAGGGATAAGGGGGAACCCTTACAAGGCCCGTAGGCTCAAAGATTACAAGGCCCGTAGGCTAAAGAGATTACATGACCTGAAGGTCTTAGAGAATTCAACTAGACTATCTACAAGGAACTGCCCCTCCCCAGCATCTACTTAATGATAGTAGCTCTCCACCTTTGCATGGCCATCTGGATAGGCTTCCCGTGCAAGCACAGGCTGGTACCGATGGCATAGTCATACCCTCTCATTATGACAATCCATTTGATTCTGCTCTGGTGAGTGCACCTGCTTTGAATCCTCTTCTGGGGCTGCTCCTTTTTTGTAGTGTGTCTGGGGAAATTGCATGTGGCCCGAAGGCCTTGAGGTGGCCCTAGGGCCTTAAAGGTGGCCCGAAATCCCTACTGACCCGAAGTTATGGGTGTCCCGAAAGCCTTAAGGACTCCAACCCCAAACCGGTGGCCCATAGTGAATAGTTCTAGCTACTACAGTATCGAACAGTACCTGCTACAGTAACTGATACAGTGCCTGCTACAGTACCCATACAATGTACAATTCTACTACAGTGCCCGCATAGTGTACAGTTCTGCTATAGTACCCGCACAGTGTACAATGCTGCTACAGTGCCCGCATAGTGTACAGTACCTGCTACAGTACCCCAGAAATATGTCTCTACCTGGTTTTGAACATGGGTCTTGTGGATGCACTTAAGGATACCTCACCAACCGGGCTAAGGCTCATATGCTCTAATATTGGTGTTATGGTATATTTATCATAAACATTACAACTACTAGTTTAATATGTCCCTGCTTGGATAAAGGAGATAGAATGAACCAAAGGGGGGGTTTGTGGTATTTAAAAATAAATCATAAAATTCAAAAAATAGGGAATAAGATTGAGGTGAAAATAGTTTAGATAATATATTATTGTTGGACCCTAAAACAATGTTCCACACACTATGATTCAGAACCCATGATGTGATCCTCACTCAAAAAACACATGTTGATTTTGAGTCAAAAAGAATATCTATGTTTTTGGGAAGAAGTTGGTTTGAACTCCATGTGTCGCATCATTTCACGCACACCCGAGCTTGGAGATTCCTAAGGAAAGTTACCCAATCCGGTGATGTGGTGGTGAGAAACTCCATCTAGAATTAGGCTGTGGATTTCAAAAATTTATAATAAAGAGGTTTCAGGACCATAAAACCCATTTTTTAGGGTCTTTCAGGAACTTCTGTCCTCAAAAAACATTCTACTAGGGTGTATACATGATAGTTATGAGTTTAATTCACTTCACAATTTTTATTTAATTATTTTTGGATCCAAAAATGACTTACGAATCAAAATTTATATATTCTTGAAGTTAGGAAGAGATTATTTTACATTCGACCAAGTCCATTGGGCAATCCCATCTTCCTAGGTCATGCGACTAGATCACTCTAATGCACTTCCTCACTCACCCAAGACCAACTCACCTAGACCCCAAGATTTGACTATAAATAGTCCCCCTCTCCTCCAATTTTCGACACACACTTGTGAAAATGGATGACTAAGATAGGCAATAGATCTCTTCACCCTACCAATTCTTGAGCCCCTCACATGGAGATCCACTTGGGAGAGCCACCCACTAGGGAGATATGCTAATAAGAGCCACCCACTAGGATGAACCATTAGGGAAATCCACTAGGGAATACCTCCCATTGGGTGAGGCACCCACACGGGAGACCCTCCACTTGGGAACCCCTCCACTAAGATAACCCTATACTTGGGATTCCCCTCACTAGGGTAATCCTTCACTTGGGTGATCCATTACTAGGGAAAACTATCATCGATGACCTTCACTTGGCCATACATTTACCCTAAGTCCCTTATACTAAGGAAAAATCTCTTTGGTGACCCCTATTAGGGTGAGGCCACATTTTATCCCTCACTAGGTCTAAGTGCCATAGTTATCCCTCGAAATGGATATGGGCTAAGAACATTAGCTAGCTCATACTTATGTTAACAGAAAATTTATCATGGTCTCAACCTATGAAATAATTCACCTAGGTATCATAACTAGACACCAATACATACCATACAAACTTAGTTTTTATATACTTTTCTTAGTTTCCATAATCTCCTTGAGTTGAGATACTCCTCTTTGTTCACCAAAATTTCCAGAGTTGAGATACTCCTATTAGCACCCAAAATATACCATTTTTCTGGATCCCTCTCCTGAGTGAACCATGTATAGGACTCTTATGTGGTGTAATATCCAACCATAATAATAGAACATCCTCATCTTGTTACTAGTTGACATGGGGGTGGGAAATTATATATGTTTATTCTATTAGTTGTAATCCCCAATCCTTATTTTCTTCACATAAGTCACTTCCTAGGTTAGGCATCTCAGGGCATCTCATGTTTAATCCCCTCTATCTCTCCTATTCTCAAACCTTTTACAGCACATGAATCCCATATATATAGTAATACAACTAAGATTAATCCCTAACTCAACATCTAAATGGAATAACTAATATATAGGGACCACTCAGTATACTATTTTCATCCCTTTCATGATACACAAGTCCTGCCAGGGTTTCCCATACATAATCCCGAATCAATCACCATTTGTGAAATATAATTAAATATGATTGATCTTCTATATATTATTTCACACACCAAGCATTAATCATGTGGGATTAAAGGTTTATTTGATCATTTTGTTAGTATAATTTAGAGTCATTGTAGGAACCAACTTCAAATCCTAGCTACATGTATTTAAACTGCATAACATACGTTGTTACCACACAATGTTAAACTATATAGACCAGTCCTCACATATGACCTTAAACTATGTCACTCAAACTATGTGGGATTTGATTCCCATTAACTAGGTTATGTAGGAAACCTCATTGAGGTTCAAACCCAACACCCTCAAAAATACCCCCTATCTAATGTGGTGAGCATAAGATAACCCATTTATACCTTGAGTCAAGATACCCCTTCTGATACCCTAATCTATAACTTGAGTCAAGATCATCCTCTTGGTCCCCTAATATATCTTGAGTCGAGATAATCCTCTTAGTTCCCATATATGGACCTCTTATTTGTTGTAAGAACCAACTTGAGCTAGTTTCCTTCTATGTGATGAGTATAGGACCTCCTTATTTAGATGATCATAAGTACAATCATCCTTATCTTGTGATGATTCAAAGATACTTCTGGTGAAGCGACAACGATGATCCAAATCTTATATTTTTTAGTTACCAATAGATAGGAAACCCAAAAAGGGCCACTCATGAATAAGTCTCACACCAACAAATTCTAGGAACATTTCACCTAGTAGTCCTTACTACATGACCTTAAACTGTCTAGATTTTTCTTTTTCATAATACCTTAAAAGGTATGGTGTGTCTCATTATGTGACACTAAACTACATGGGTTTTGATTCTTGTTCTCATAGGATATGTATTATGCCTCTTTCAGGTTTAATCAAAACTCCATAATACCTTCCACCTCCCAAGATATAAATAGTTTATAGAGTTTAAAACTATGAAAATTTTAACCATTACATCAATAATTACTAAGAGAAAGTTGGAGATCCTCAAACACACATAGATGTTCACATATCTATATGGTCTCAATCAAATCATTATCACATGGGTAACCGGTCATGTACTATTATTTGGGAAAGATTCACGAACATGACTTAAATATATAATAGAGTCCCTGAGTAGGTAATAATCCCACTTAATGGGTTTGATGACCCCAACCTCTCATCCTATCAACCAATGCATATTCCTATGTTCCATTAGCTAGAAACCCCATGGACATCCTACCTTTGTAAAGAAGGTTCTTAATGATATCTCATCATGTATATGGAATTATTTGGGTATTTCTAGTCCCATAAAGTAATTATCATCAGAAAATTACTAAAACAACAAGATATTTTGTGAAAATTTTGACCAAGAAGGAAATATTTCATACGAGTGTCTTACTATCCTACTAGATCAATTAAATCAAACTTTGAAATTTGAGAATTGTTAGAAAATGAATAATTTAAAACATCAATAAAATATTGATGAAGTTTCTTTTATATAACATAAATTTGATAAACTGTGGATCATGGATATTTACTGCTCATAACACATGAAATGTGATTTAAATAATCACAAAAATTACTAATTTTTTTTGGAGGATTTGATACATTTTGTAAATTCCCTGACCTTAGTTTCCCAGAGTCGGTGGTTACTTTATTACATTGGAACTAGATATAATTAATTGCTTCCCAAAAGACCAAATATTTTATTTGTCTTGTTAAAATTGATAAATACTTTAATCTTACATTTCAATTTGAAATATAAAATAAAACATATTATTTCCTTTTAGAACGTCATCATTCTCCTAACTTATCCCTGCATATCAATCACAAAACACTTCCTCATATCCTGGAAAAAAATAAAATATAATAAAGGGATGAGAACATATGATCAGTAAGGGTAATATTATAATATAATCTATGGATAAATAAGGAATAATCAATATGGAAAGGTAAATAACTGAAACACATGAAATTTAATCAACAACTTGATTATAATATGGTACGAATAAATGATGGTCAAATAATTCCATAATAATATGAGCTAAAAATTATATGTGGATATCATAAATAATTAGATAATAACATATAAATTAATAATTAATATTATAATGAGGTGATGAATAATGTCATACATCATAAACATAACTTCAAGTCTTTATCCAAGGCAACATACATAAACGGGTAAGACCTCTGCCAATACCAAAACTATATTGTCTTATGAGACCTACCGATGCATCGAGGGGCTATAGAGGCCTCACCCATCACATAATAAGTCCAATAAATTACTCATATAAAAGGGGTGGATCATAATCAGTATAAAATTTGTATTGAAAAACTAGCATACAAAATTTTAACACTTACCCCAATAAATAAACATAATCATAAACCATCCTGAGTAATATGAATGGTATCAAACTGGAACATCACCAATCAAACTGATCATAAATAATCTGTAGAAATAAATAAGATGGTATCATTACAACATATCCCTAGTGAATCATAAGTAGAATAATGGTTATTTACATTTATGGATATAAATTCCATAAATATTTCATTAAAACATTTTTGAGGAAAATATCTTTTTCACTTTGAAATTTAATTTTTAAAAAGAAACTGCACAAATATGAAGGAAAAATTTTTCTTTGAAAATAATCTTGTAAACTTGTAAAAAAATATTAAAATAATTAGGGTTTCATGATAGTGTGAAGATATTATCATTATGTATAATTTAAAAAAACTCTTTTCATATTTTTGTTAGAAAAATCACAAAGTACCATGTTTGGAAAATAATGGGAATATTCCTTTAAAAACATTTTGTAAAAATTAAAACAAGGGTAAAAATGAATTTAACCAATCATTGGAGAATTTTAAAAACATTTTTAAAAAAATTATAAAACATGGACATGTAAGATAATTATTCCTCAACTGAGACTAAAAAATAAACAATCTCGAATAATGATGAAACTATGAAATAAACTCTTACCACTTTAGATTAATTTGAATCATAAGACTCGTGAAATAATAACATGAAAAGAAAATTTAAATATCATGAATATATGGAAGGTCATTATATAACATATCAAAGGGAATTATATACACCACAAAAAAGAAACTAGTGGTGAATATGGCATATGTCTCATAGAAGTAAAAGTGAGACGAGAAACCCTTACATTAGGTTTGATTTTATGCGTACATATCCAAACCTCCAATATAATAAAAATAGTTTTATTATACATATATTAAAAATCCATTATCATATATATTATATAATATATTATTTAATTATAACCTTTTATCTCTCATTTATTAAAAAAACTGTATTAGATTACTATTCTGAGTGATAAGTGCTTTATTTTTCATGTATGTTTTGATTTGGAAGTATCGGTCCTTGTACTTTGATCACGGTTCCATCATCTTCATAATATTATCCATGGTGTAAATATCATGTATATTAAATATATATATATTTATAGTCATCCATAAACATAGAAATAGAAAAATGAATTATGTCGTTCATGATGATAGTAGGTCATATGTATGCATGAACGTTGTTTCTATTTTTCAATGGATAGAAAAAAAGAAAGGTGAATAGTAATTAATATTTATAAAATCATATTTATGTCATAAAGATCTTATATACTCCTTATTTCCGTATTTATAACCATCTAAGTAAGTGGTGATGAAAAATTAATTACACCGCTACGTAGAGACGGTAAGTCGTACGTATGCACAAGCAATGATTTCAATTTTTATAGGATATAGAAGAGATGGGAAATAGTTGTATCATAAAAATAATAACATATAATTATATTTATTATATTGTATTTATTAATTTATAATTGTTACAAAACATTTAGATAAAGTAGAAGAAGAAATAAAATTGAAAGAGTTAGTAAAGATGATTACGACCAAAAATTTCATCAATGAAAATTACCTTATAATAATTATGTTATATATTATAAATCACATAAAATGACATAAATAACAAAATAAAAACTTTATGAATGAAGAATTAATGAAATAAGAGGCTTTTTAAGAAATTGAGGAACTTATACCAATGGAATATTAACCTGACCTTTGGAATAATAATATGAACCTTATGAATAGTAAATTATCCAATAGAATAGTAAACTCACTAATGAAATTATAAGAAAAAATTAGGCATATTATAAATGAAAATATGACTTAATTATATCATAGTATAATTAAATAAATGTTTTGAAAATGATAAATTAAGTTTTGGTATTTTTGTGAAACATAAATGTCTATTTACAATTTTATAATTAATATAATGATACAAAAGAAAATTTAATTTTACAAAATAGATTTATAAATCAATATTTTGTTTTCATGTGATTATAATATAATTTTATGATATCTTAATTAATTTTTCAAAGTGTTATAAAATCAGTTATAATCTTAAAATCAGTATTTTCCAAGTAAATGATTATTTTAATTAAAAATTAACTTTCTCATATTTAGAAAATTATTTTCATAAAATGAGTTCATTTTTTAATTCTACATGTTTAAAAATGGTTATGGTGATTTTTTTGTGATTTTTCTAAAATACTTGATTTTTTTAATAGTAAAAGACGATAATTTACGATAAAATACATAAATTTTTTAGTCATAGGTGATTTATGGATGATTTAAGACCATAATATCAAACTATAATTTATTATTTTAATATGTTTAATTATAATACTCAAAATATTCATAGTCTTGAGTAAAAATAATAAACTAATGAATAAAATAATGGGAAAACACCCCTATCCTCTACTATAAATACTACTCCTCACCACCTATTCTCCTCACACCTCTAAATCCTTGAAGCTTGTAAAAATTATTCCCAATCCTCTCCCATGATCCCCCCCCCACACACACACCACATATAGGGGCCTTTGGTCTCAATAAAAGACCAAAACCAATTTCCCTAAGGTGGTTCTCAAGGAGAAGAATTCAAGAGGTAAAAATCCCTTTCTTTTTCTGTTAATTTCTTTTCAATTTCATTTCTTTTCTTATTATATAATCACCTCCCCTTATCCAAGTGACATGATAACTCCAGTATCTTTTATATACTAGAGTTTATTTTGTTAATGGAACAAACCATCATCATTTATTTTTTCTCATCCTTTTGTACTAAAAATGAAAACATCGTCCGTGATGTATTGATTTATCGCATTCAAGGATGGTGAGTTTTTCAATTTACATTACCACCTTTAAGGATAGTAATAAAACCAATATAATGGGTTAAACAGACTTTAAAATTTATTTCATAACCTGATTTATGTTCTATAACTTAAATATGCACATAATACTAAATAATAAAATGAAATTTGTTCATGATGATCAAAGAACCGCCAAAATAATTCAAATGATTATCGTTAAATTTTTATCTAATGAATCATCAGCATACCATTTAACCAAAATATATATATGACCAATTAATCTCCTAAAATTTCATTAGTAAAATATAACTCCAATTCTGGATAATTATCCTTATTTTACATGAACTTCCATACTCATATACAAGAAAACTGATCATGAAAACCAAGAAAATGAACACTCCCAAGCGATGAAATTGAATCTTATAAATCATAAAAAAGGAAATAAATGAACTTAATAAAATTATAATAAATAAAATAAATGTATAAAAGGTTATTAATTAATTAATTTATTGATTTAATTTGATTATCCTGGACATTAATTTCAAGTGCATAACGCTTTCAAACATAAGGTAAATGATTCTTTGTGAACCTCCATTTTTTTTGGGTTACTCTTTCTCTATCTTTATCCCAATGTAATTATTATTTATTTTTATTTAATTATTATAAATTATATTTACATTCTCCAAAATCATGTATCTAGATCATATCATCCTACTTTTATGGAGAAATGCATGTTTTAAAAAAACCATTCTCAATTCTTCCTGATAAGCAAGTCTGGTTAAAGAGAACAATCTGATTTCTTACTGATTTTTAAGTGTTCTCTATTATCTGTTTTAAGCCAATATTATTTTTCTAAGATCACTAATTTTATCATAAAAAATTATCTTGGTTCATTTCTAGTTTTATGAAAACAAATATTTCTTTTCTGCTTTAAATATTCTTTAATATTTTCCTTAAACCGCACTAAAATGTTTCATTTATAATGACTCTTAAACACTCTTTTTATGTGTTTTCACTTCAGTTTGGAATCACTTATAATGATATATTCCTATTTTCCCTTATTAATTTCCATGTATTATTTAAATCCATTCTTTCATGGACACCATTATGATGTTCCCTTTTGTTGTGACTTATGACATGATTATGATACCCAATTCTTTCCATGGGTTACCCTTATGCTTGATTATTTATGTGGCACACATATGCATGAAAATGTTATGATGGGTGTGCCTAGATAGTGATTCAATTAATTGGGCAATTTTTATTCTCATGAGACATCATGTGCAACAGCCTTGGTTGTTAGCCTTGACTCATGATTCATGTGCAACAGTCTTGGTGGTTAGCCTTGACTCATGCTCCTCCATGTGAAATGATACTTGACTCATGCTTATTTCATGTTTTATATATATACCACATTACTGTGATTCTATTATTACATTATCCCATGTTCTATATGTGATGATTCCATATATTTATTCATGATTCATGCCTTTTTGTGTCATCATGTTTTGCCTTCTAATCCATGTGTTATGTTTTATTCTTTTGTTTATTCCCTTACTGGGTTTTTTAGCTCATCCATTTGTTTATATATTCCTCAGGTTATCCTATGAATATGTAAGGGATCAAAGGGTGTTTTAATCTCATTATTAAGATTAAATAAAATATGCTTTTATTTTGGTTTCATGATTTCTAATTATGTATCTAATCTTCCAAAAGCACTATAATTTATGATCTTTGGTTTTCATTTGATGTTTAATTATACTTAAAATTATGTAATAGTGTGTGTAAAAGGCTAGGTCTATTATAGTTGGTATCATTGGATGGTCTTGTTATTTTTGGAGATTAGGACTATAGCACTTTAGTAAGAACCCTATGGATAATTATACCATCATGGATAACCTAAATTAAAACTTAGAGAATAACAAGTTAGGATATATTTTTCATTTACAAGTTTATACTTATATGTTAAAAGTTTCCTTTTTATATGCTTATTAACCAAGTATTAAAGCCCCCTGATTGTACTTTATTTTTCATAGTTAATGTCTGGAAATAGAATAACTTGTGCCAACAATCAATGTGATAGGCAATGTGATGATTTCCATAATTATATGTCAAATATGATGGGAATGGGTGCTCAAAACTTCATGATAGTACATGCACAACTGACTCATGTTATGAATAATAACTTGAATCCTATGGAACACCCTCTTTATCCTAATAAAGTTCAAGTTGTGATAAAATCCTTCATGCAAAAAAAGGTCTCCCATGTTTAGTGGATCATCTGATGCCCTCCTCGTATAATAATGGATTAACTCCATTGAAAAGATATTCTTTTCCTTACAGTGCTCAGAATAAGTGAAAGTTGTGATAAAAATCTATCATTTTAATGGGTAATATTATCGGTGGTGGACAATAATCAAGAACAAAAATTTCAAGGAGGAAATTTATTCCATGGAATGGGAATATTTCAAGAAAATATTTTTCAATATATATTTTCCCCAAACTCTTTGTCTTAAGATGGATAGGGAGTTCCTCAGTCTGAAGTAAAAGGAAGATGAGTCTATCGGTGTGTATGAAGAAAACTTCATAATACTTGAACTATATGCCTCTAGATTTATCATGAACACCAAAAACAAGGTGAATCACTTCTTTATCAGACTAAATCTGAGTATAAAAAAAGCATTGGTGATTCAAGATTTTGACGGTTATAAGAAGATTATTTGTTGTTCCCTTAAGGTTAAAATAGAGATCAGATATTATTAGTGTTCTCTTGGTCTTAAAGATAAAAAGAGGAAAGTGGATTTTAATGTAGTAATACCAACATATAAATCCCATGATGGAAAGAAAACTCAACATCCCACATAAAAAAATTGTGGGAAGAAGCATCCTGGAAACTATCTAAAGGGGACTAAGGAATTCTTCAAATGTGGAAGAATGGGGAATTTGGATAATAACCACTGGAGGGATATAAAGAATCTTTCTAATGTGTATGAATAATGTAAGTTTCAGATCAACAATAAGCCTATAGTGTAGTGTTTCAATTGAAAGAAACATGGTCATTATGTGAACTATTGCCCTAAGACAAGGGTTGTTGGAGGCAATCAACAATGACAACCTCCAAGGCAACAAGGAAGGGAATATTCTATCACTACTAATGAGGTGGATCCTGATAATAATATGGTGATGGGTACAATGGTTAGTCATTCAAGAATATAAAATTTACTATTTTATTATGGTTCTATGCATTCTTTCATATCTTGTAAGTTTAGTAGAACTATTCAAACACCACCTCAAAATATGGAGGTTGAGTTATCTATGAGAACAACAGATAGGGAAATTATTGAATACAAAGTATATAACTCCTCCCTGATTAATGTTTGTGGACTAAACCTCCCATAAAATCTTATTTAACTTCCTTTGGTGGATTTTAATTCTATATTGGGAATGGATTCGCTATCTTTATACAAATCTAACATCGACTATTGGGAAAGGGAGATCACAATTCACATCCCGAGGCATCCTTCAATTATATACAAGTGTAAGGATGAGGATAAATCTCCATCAAAATCATCATCTCAATTGGGGATATTATTGCCTTATGAGAAATCATGTTTAGCTCAATTGGTTGAGACAAAGGATGGAATCATTCTTGAAGACATGTTCATCATAAGGGGATACACTGATGTGTTCCGTAAAGATTTTCATGGTCTTCCTTCTGATCAAGAGGGTGTTTTCTCAATTGAAATTATTCCTAGATCTCTATCTATATCAAAGAAACCTTATAAAATGGACACCATTGAGCTGGAAGAACTAAAGAAGCAGTTACATGAGAATCTGGATAGTGGTTTTATATGCCCAACTGCTTCACTATGGGGTGCATCAGTCCTCTTCATCAAGAAGAAGGATCACTACAAAAAAACTATAATTTAGTGATATTTTTTTAGTGACATTTTTTAAAAAAGTCACTAATTTTAAAATTTAGCAACGATTTTCAAGAAATATTGCTAATTTAATGATGTTTTGTGAAAACTTTTCTAATTTAATAGTGTTTCATGAAAATGTCGTTAATTTATCAATGTTTCATGGAAACGTCACTAATTTAGCAACATTTCCTCCAAAGTGTTGTTAATTTACCAATGTTTTCTGAAAAGTGTCACTAATTTAGCGTTGTTTCCTCAGAAGCATCGTTAATTTATAGACATTTCCTCAGAAGCGTTGCTAATTTAGAGATGTTTCTTGAAAACATTGCTAATTTAGCAATGTTTCCTCAAAAACGTTGTTAATTTAGTGATGTTTCCGGAAAATCATTGATAAATTAGCAATATTTCTTTTGAAGTGTTTCTAAATTAACGACGTTTTTATGAAACATCCCTAATTTAGCCACGTTTTTCAAAAAACATTGCTAAATATATATATATTTATATATTCCATTTCCTTACATCGATTTAAATATATATTTAGATATATATATATTAATATGTATAAACACAAACGCATATATATATGTATGTGTATCTATATCTGTGTGTGTGTGTAAATTTATAATTATAATTATATATATGTACACATATATATTTACACACACACACACACATATTTAAAGATATATATATATATATAATATAAACACACACACACACACACACATATAATATAAACATACATATATATATAATATACACATATATATATAAAAACATAAAATATAAATATAAACATATAAACATATATATTTATATATTTATATTAATATATATATATATATTAGATATTGATATCTATATATATATATATATCAAATAATACATTAAAAAACCAAAGCCACGGCAGGCTAGTTGGTTTGTAGTTCGACTGATGTTGTGTAAGGTTCACAGTTTGATTCTCGTCGTTCCTGTATTTTTATAATCAATTCTACTGGCATACACAGTAGTTCTACAGGAAAGCAGTGGTACGTGGGTACAGGAAGTCTATAGGGGAGAGTAGGAGAGGGCATGTGGGTACAGGAGAGAGGTAACGGGGAGCGGGAATGGGAGAGGGTTTGGGGTTATGGGAGAGAGCTAATGGGTAGCGGAAATGGGAGTGGGTGTTTCTAAAAAAGGTCGATAAATGAGGTGTCACTAAATAGAAACATTTATAAATGTTGATAATTTCACAATGTTTATTTACCTATGTTACTTAAAAACATCACTAATGAAAAAAAAAGCGTTGTTGATTAGTTTTTTTAGTGGATGAATCAATTCACCTTTGTATTGATTATCGTGAGCTCAATAAAATCACGATAAAGAATAAATATCTCCTAAAATGGATAGATTACTTGTTCAATCAACTATGTGGGGTCAAGTATTTCTCTAAGGTGGACCTTCAGTCGGGATATCACTGTAAAGACCCAGAAATTTCAAGGAAAATTTTTTCTTAAATACTTCGGAATTTTACGAGTCTGTGGCTTCTGACGGCACTTGATTCCGAGGCCCGGTGTGCCCATAATCAATTTCTGAATTTTAGCTCGGGTAAGTTTAGTAAACGAACAAGAGGTTTTTTCTATCTTTTGAACCGGTGCTCGGAATTGAAATCTGAGGGCACCGATGAACTCGCAGTGCTGGTAATTTCTTAAGGGGACCTTTACTGTAGTTTCGTTTTAAGCGGGTTGAGAATTATTCTTTGGGGATTTAGTTTAAAATAAATAAAATTGTTAGAACAATTTTATTTATATCTATGGTAGTTTTATCCTACAAAGGGGAGTTAAGGGTGGGACCCACAACCACCTAACTACCCAAGTGTGGATATTTTTGAGGTGGGACCCACACGATCCCCAACCTTTCACATTCCATAACCCTCTCTAACCCCCTTCATTTATTGTGTAAACTTTTCCCATAACTCTCATAAACCCCCATTAAACTCCCTTGTTTAATGTTGACAACTCTCCCATATTTATGAGATCTCCCCACCTCCCATTTGTGTCATTATTATGAAAACACCATTCATTAATTAATTAAACTCCACTTAAAGAATTTGATTTATTTTGAAATGGCATGTCACTTCTATAAATTGGGAGAGCTTATGTTTATTATGGGCTTAGAAAATAATTTGTGGGGGGAAACTCTAGAGAAATAGAGTTTGGTGTTCTTCTCTCAAGAAAGAACATCGTCCACTCTCGACACGAAGAACGCTCCACGACCTGAAGGACGTGAAGCAACTTCTTCATTCTTCTTCTTCCTCCACGTTAAGGGAGGAGACACCGCCGCGGGGAATGTCGCCAACTATGAAGAATCTTCCTCCGACATCAACAGAATGGATGTCCATTATCCGCGATGTCGTTCTTCGCGACGCCATCTACCATGACGCTCGTCTTCCGCGGCTCGACGACGTGCGAGGTAGGGAATTAAGTTCAATTTTAATGGATTAAAATTGTGCCCCGTTTGTAATTGAACATTATTGTTTGTCCGACCTATTGCTATCGCTTAACGTGGAGGGCGTGGGTTGAACAAACATGGCCCGATGACCCTCTGTTTGATCTTGTTTATTTTCTTGGAATCGACGGAGGAAGCACGGCGCTGTCGCACAGTGCTGGGAATGCAACGGAGGAAGCCGGCGCCGTCGCGCCGACTGTGCGGGAGAAACCGAGGCCCACTTCGTGGGCCGCTTTAGAGGAAGAATCGGCCAGCCTTTCAGCTGGTCGGGCGAAGGGGAGCCACGACGTCAGGAGGGCGCTGCGTTGGAGAACCGTCCGGCCCGTCGGTCGGCCAGGCGGAGCTAAACCGCGGCGCCAGGAGGGAATCTTGCTGAAGAAACATGTGGCCCGTCGTGCGGACCGCGTGCGCCAGAAGATCGGCCAGCCTAGCCGGCCGGTTTGGGAGGGCGGTTCCACTTAGTACTGCCGGTTCAGGCATCCGGGGGGCTACGCCCCCTTGGACCGCTCGGCCTTCGGGCCAAGCCGCTCGACCAGCTGGCTGAGCCAGCCGGGCCACGCCCAGCAGGGCCGCATCGGGCCAGGCCGAGCCAAGCCGCGCCGGGTCAGGCCGGGCCATGTCCCTCAGGCTGGACCATGCAAATCTTCGGGCCAGTCTGACACCCCTACTGGGTTAGACCCGCCAACTTTGGGTTGACCCGACCCGTCAACCCATCGGGCTTAACTGGTCGGGCCCATTTTCACTTAAATGTGAATAGCATGAAGATCACGCATCCGATCGACACACCATCTGCGGAAATGGGATCCTCGTGATGAGGCGGTCCTTTTGAAATACTTTAGGTGAGTTTTAGACGACTTTGAAAAAATGGACGGGTTGGTTCGAAACCGAAACCAACCAGGCCCTCAGAGCGGAAAAGCCAATAACTCTCAGACCGGACATCCGTTTGACGAACCGTCAACGGCGTTGGTAATCTCATTGAGAAACGGTTCCATTGAGTAAACCCCATGGGATTTTGGGGTATATTTGAGATACAGTTGGGTTGGTTCGTACACAAAACCAACCGGGCCCCTGGAACAGAAAAGCTAATAACTCACAGACTGGGCGTCCGATTAACACGATGTCTATTGTGTTGATACCCCGATGACGAGGCGGTCCTTTGTGTTACTTATAAGTGGGACTTTGTGACACTTGGAAGTAATGACCAGTAGATCGTGGAGCGGACCCTCCCGGAGATGAGCGTACGAAGTGCAGAGACCTAGTAGCTGTAGACCTAACGACTGCTTGACTGATTCGACTCGGAGTGATTCAATTAGCCCAGTGGACGGAGCACCTGGTATTTGGAGGCAGACCCACAGCGGACGGAGCGCCTGGTAGTTGGAAGCAGACCCGCGGTACTCGACAAGAGGAGTACCTCTGTAGGCTATTAGGGGGAGCGCCCCATATTTAGCGGTAGTCCCACAGCGGACGGAGCACCCAGTATTTGGCAGCAAACCCATAGTACTCGACAGGAGGAGTACCTTAGCAATATAAGGTTAGTCAATAGTGCCTCGGAGTCATGACAGGGCCACTGCACTCAACAGAGGAGGAGTTCTCCAGTAGTTGTGGTTTCGATAATGAAAATCCTGGTTTGAGCTGAGTCAATGACCATTGTGTTTTCCTCATGATTGAGATGGGTTACTTGATAACTTAGGTATATATATGGGCATATACCTAAGTAAAGGTTATCTGTTGAGATCTTTCTTTATGGTTTATCCTTGTTGGATTTAGTGAGACCTTGAGGGTCTCGGGGTCCCTACTAAGTATCGTTATACTCACCCCTGCACGGGCTATGCCCGCACCTCGTTGTGTTGGATGCAGATGACAGACAGTGCTGACGGAGACCGAGTGTACGAGGACTGGACGACACCTGGAGGTGGACCTCATGATGAGTCATTACCCGGAGGTGGACCTCACGATGAGTCGGTACCCAGAGGAGGTTGACGGACGAGGGCGCTAATGAGGTTATTTGTACCTACCCTTCAGGTAGGATCCGTGGTGGACGATCTAGGAGTTGCACTATCTGTACCTACCCTTCAGGTAGGATCCGTGGTGGACGATCCAGGAGCTGCTTGTCACCTTCCAGCTGTTTTGTCTTTTACCTTGTACTTTACAGTTGGGCTTGTATTTCCAGCCCCTTTACTTTCAGCACTACTTTTGATTTTAGTTTTACTTAGTTTTTGCTTCCGCTTGTACTCTGGTTTTATAAAGGCAATGTCTTCCCAGTTATAGGGATTTATGCCTTTGGTGCTAGTCTCCAACCCCTGGCCTATGGAAGGTGGGCTTGGGGTAGTCATGGCACGGGCCCTGAGGACGGGCCGTGACAATCACCGACTAAAGGTGAAGATGGAAGATATTCCCAATATTGCCTTTCGAACAAGGTATAAAAACTATGAGTTCATAGTGATTCCCTTCAGACTCACTAATTCTCTAGAAATTTCATGGATTTAATGAATAGAGTTTTTAGATATTACCTCGACAAATTTGTGGTAGTCTTTATTGATGATATTTTGATATACTCCAGGAGCAAGGAGGAATACAGGGAGCATTTGAATATTGTGTTGAAGACTTTGAGAAGGGAGAAAATTTATGCAAAGTACAATAAATGTGAGTTCTAGACAGAGGAAGTATCATTATTAGGGTATGTAATCAACAGCAAAGGGAAATTTTTGGACCCTTCTAGGATAAAGGCAATCGAAGAGTGGCCCAAGACAATATTTGTAACAGAGATCTGTAGTTTCCTTGGTTTATCTGGGTATTATCGATGATTTGTGAAGAACTTTTCATGATTGTAAAACCCACTAACCAAACTAACTCATAAGGGAGAAAAGTTTGTTTGGACTAGTGAATGTGAAGATTGGTTCAAAGAGCTGAAAAAGAGGCTTATCACTGCACTAGTACACACACTACCAATAAGTGGGGAACTCTTTGTGGTATACAGTGATACTTCAAAGAAGGGATTAAGCGTTGTACTAATGAAAAATGATAAATTGATAGCCTACACCTCAAGGTAGTTGAAAATTCATGAGCAAAACTATCCTAATCATGATCTAGAGTTGGAAGTTGTGATCTTTGCATTGAAAATATGGCAGCATTATCTCTATGGGGAGAAGTGTGAGATATATACTGATCATAAGATCCTCAAATATATATTCACATAGAAAGATCTTAAAATGCACCAGTGAAGATGGTTAGAGCTCATCAAGGATTATGAATTCTCAATACACTATTATCCTGGTAAAGAAAATAAGGTTTCAAATGCTCTAGGTAGAAAGGATCCTGCATCTTTATCAATAATGATAATTGAGAAAGATCCAACCTTCTTAGACCTTGAAATGATAGACATGGGAATCATTAAGGAAGGAACATAATTAATCCTTTCTCAAATGATTAATCAACCATCCCTCGTAGAGAAAATAAAGGGTGCTCAAAGAAATGATGTAGAAATTCAGAAAAAGGTGGAAGCTGTCAGAAATGAGAAATCATCAGAGTTCAAAATGGATGGGGAGGTAGTCATGATATTTGGGTCAAGACTATGTGTACCATCAAATATAGAGGTAAATAAATAGGTTCTAAATGATTCATATATTTCAACCTTCTATATTCACCTAGGGAGCACAAATATGTATTGAGATCTCTGAGAAAACTATTGGTGGGACAATATGAAGAAGGAGGTCACTGAATATACATCAAAGTGTCTGGTATGTTAGAAAGTGAAGGTTTAAAGGAAAAATTTTAAAGGGATGATGAAAACATTACCCATACCAACATGGAAATAGGAAAACATCACCATGGACTTTTTCACCGGACTCCTGAATACATCCAGAGGAAACAATGTTATATGGGTTGTTGTGGATCATATTACAAATACAGCACACTTTATCATAATTTGAGAGGACTTCTCCCTAGATCAACTTGCATGCATATACATCAAAGAAGTGGTAAGGCTTCATGGAGTACCACTATCAATTGTATTTGATTGTGATCTGAGATTCACATCTATGTTTTGGAAAAGTCTCCAACTTGATCTAAACACTGATCTAAACTTCAGTATAGCCTATCATCCTCAAACAGATGGCCAATATGAGTATACTATTCAGACATTGGAATACATGTTGAGAGAATGTTATATGGACTTCAATGGAGGATGGGACCAACATATTCCTCTGGTCAAGTTCTCCTAAAATAATAGTTTCCACTCGAGCATCCAAATGGATCCATATGAAGCCCTTTATGAAAAAATATATAGAACACCAGCATGTTAGGATGAAGTTAGTGAATATAAACTACTAGAACCTAAAATGGTCAAAGAAATGGTAGAAAAGGTGAAAAAAATTCAGCACCATGTCTGGGCAGCCCAAAGTCGACAAAAGATTTATGCAGACAATCATTGATGAGGCCTAGAGTTTAAGGTTGGAGACACGGTATTCCTCCACATATCTTCATGGAAGAGGATCATGATATTTGGGAAGAATAGAAAGCTAAGTCCCAGGTACATCGACCCCTTTGAGATTCTTGATAATGTTGGAGTTTTGGACCATCGACTAACACTTCTATCAATCATGTCTCAAGTGCACGATGTATTCCACATATCCCCCTTAAAGAAGTACGTACTACATCGCATGCACTGAATTCAAAGGTGGTATAGTTGGAGAATGATCTCTCTTATGAGGAGTAGCCAGTGAAGAACTTGGATCGTAGAGATAAAGTTCTATGCAACAGGACCACTCACCTGGTCAGAGTACTATGGAAAAACCATAAGTACAAAGATGAAACATGGGAACTGGAGGAAGCGATGAAGTAGAAGTATCATCACCTATTTTTCCCATAGTTTTTAAAATGAAATTTCGAGGGTGAAATTTTATAAGGGGGGAAAATGTTACGACCCAAAATTTTATCAATGAAAATTACCTTCTAATAATTATATTACATAGTGTAAATCACATAAAATCACATATATAACAAAATGAAAACTTTATAAATGAAGAATTAATGAAATAAGTGGATTTTTCATAAATTAAGAAACTTATACCAATTGAATAGTAACCTTACCATTGGAATAGTAATATAAGGCTTATGAATAGTAAACTGACCAATAGAATAGTGAAATCATAGATGAAAGTATAAGAAAAATTTAGGCATATTATAAATGAAAATATGACATAATTATATCATAGTATAAGTAAATAAATGTTTTGAAAATGATAAATTAAATTTTGGTATTTTTGTGAAACATAAATTTTTATTTACAATTTTATAATTAATATAATGATTTAAAAGAAAATTTATTTTCACAAAATAGATTCATAAATTAATATTTTATTTTCTTATGATTATAATATAATTTTATGAGATCTTAATTAATTTTTCAACATGTTATAAAATAAGTTATAATATTAAAATCGGTATTTTCTAAGTAAATGATGAATTAAATTAAAAATTAAATTTCACATATTTAGAAAATTATGTTCATAAAATGGAGTTAATTTTTTAATTCTACATGTTGAAAAAAAATTATGGTTAATTTTTTGGATTTCTCTAAAATACTTGAATTTTTTGTGAATAATAAAATATGATAATTTATGATAAAAGATAAATACATGAATTTTTGAGTCATAGATGATTTATGGATGATGTAATCCCATAATATCAAAATATTATTCATTATTTTAATATATTTAGTGATAATTTTCAAACTATTCATATTCTTGAGGCAAAATAATAAACTAATGAATAAAATAATGAGAAAACACCTCGCTCCTCCACTATAAATATCACCCCTCACCACCTCTTCTCCTCACATATATAAAGTCTTGAAGCTTGTACAAATTCTTCTCAATAATATCCCAATACTATCTCCACACATCCATAATCCTTTAGTCTCACCAAAATACCAAAACAAATTCCCCTAAGGAGGTTCTCAAGGATGAGAATTCAAGAGGTAAAAACCTCTTTCTTTTTCTTTTAATTTCTTTTCAGTTTAATTTATTTTCTTATTCTATACTCACCTCCCCTTATCCAAGTGACATGATAACTCCAATATATTTTATATACTGTATTGTTATTTTTTTAATGTAAAAAAATCACCATCATTTCTCTTTCCCCCTCCTTTTGTACTAAAAATGAAAATATCATATGTGATGTGTTAATTTATCACATTCAAGGACGATGAGTTTTCAATTTCTATTACCACCTTCAAGGATGGTCATAAAACCATTATAATGGTTGAAAAATACTGTAAAATTTATTTCATAACCTGTTTTATGTTCTGGAACTAACAATTGTACATAATACTAAATAATAAAATGTAACTAGTTCGTGATGATCAAAGAACCGCCAAAATAATCCAAATGTTTATCATTAACTTTTTATCTAATTAATCATCCTCATACCATGTAACCAAAGGATATAGAAGACCAATTAATATTCTATAAGTTAATTAATAAAATATAACTTAAATTCTGGATAAATATTTCTATTTTACATGAACTTTCATACTCATATACAAATGAACTGATCATGAAAACCAAGAAAACGAACACTCCCAAATGACGAAATTGAATCTTATAACTCATCAAAAAGAAAATAAATGAAATTAATAAAATTATAATAAATTAAATACATGTAGAAAAGGTTATTAATTAATTAATTAATTAATTAATTAATTTTATTTGATTATCTCGGACATTAAGTTCAAGTGCAGAACACTTTCGGACATTGGGTAAGGGATTCTTTCTGAACCTCTATTTTCCCTTCAGGTTACTCTTTATCTCTCTTTACCCCAATGTAATTATTATTTATTTTTATTTAATTCTTATAAATTCTATTTATATGTTCCAAAATCATGTATCTAGATCAAATCATCCTACTTTGATGAGAAAATGTACGTTTTAAAAAAATTCCCTTATTAATTCTTCTAGATATGCAAGCTCGATTAAAGGGAACTTCCTAGTTTCTTACCCATTTTCAAGTGCATTATATTATATATTTTAAGCCACCATTATTTTTTAAAAATAAATAATTTTATTATGAAAAACTATCATGATTCATTTCTAGTTTTATGAAAACAAATATGTCTTTTTTGGTTTAAACGCTCTTTAGTATTTTCCTTAAACCGCAATAAAATATTTCATTTCTAATGACTCTTAAACACTTTTTTTACATGTTTTCACTTTTTTTTTGAAAAAAATTATCATGATATATGCCTATTTTACCTTATTAATTTCAATGTATTATTTAAATTCATTCTTTCATGGACACCATTATGATATTCCCTTTTGTTATGACTTATGACATGATTATGATACCCAATTCTTTCCATGGATAACTCTTATGCTTGATTCTTCATATAGTACACATATGCATGAACATGTTATTATAGTTATTCTCATATATAACTCCAATTAATTGGGTAATGTTTATTCTCATGATCCATCATGTGTAACGGTCTTGGCGGTTAGCCTTGACTCGTGCTCTATGTGCAACAGTCTTAGTGGTTAGCCTTGACTTATACTCCATGTGAAATGAGCCTTGAATCATGATTATTTAATATTTTATGTTGCTTCCAAATTACTATGATTCCATGATTACATGATCCCATGTTCTATATTTTATTATTCCATATTTTTATTCATTTTTTGTGCCTTTTTATGACATCTTGTTATGTCATCTAACCCATGTGTCATGCTTTATTCTTATGTTTATTCCCTTACTAAGATTTTTAGCTCATACCTTTATTCATGTATTCCACATGTTATCCTATGAAGATGTAAGGGATAAAAGGATGTTAGGATATCATTAAGAATATTAAATAAAATATTTTTTTATTTTGGTTTCATGCTTTCTAATTATGTATATAATCTTTCAAAGACACTATACTTTATGATCCTTAGTTTGTATTTGATGGTTAATTATGCTTAAAATCATGTAATAATATGTGTAAAAAGCTAGGTACATTATATCCAGGACCTCCAAAACTTGTATAGGGATGTTGTAAAGAGAAATTTTTAGGGATTAGTCGAGCTAGATGGCTCAATGAGTTGTGAATAAGTGAGGGAGGAGGTTCCCTTTATAATTGAGGTTGAGGGGCACTTTGGAATTTCTCAAATGATTAAATTATAATAAATTAATTTGTCACAACAAATATCTCAAAATGTCAAGTTATTCGAAGAAAATATATGATAGGGTTTTAACCCCAAAAACAGATAGAATTTATATAAGTTTTTATTTTATTTTAAACCTTGTCATTTTGATTAACCTCTTGGTTAGTTATTTTTTGACCTTAAATGTGGTTATAACTATTTTAATCACAAAGGGTTAATAATGTTACTATAAATGGAAAAATGACTCGTAAATGGAACATGTATTATTTTTTAAACTATATTACATAAAAATTGAGTAATAGAATATTTTTATGAATTTTTAATAATTTAGAAAAATATTATTTTGATAAATTGTCATTAATGTCAATTTTGATACTATTAATTTAATTTGACTTCAAATACATCAATACAAACTTTTAATTCGAATATAATGATTTAAAAACTCACAAATATGTCATATAGATCTAGAAAATTCTTTTAACACATTAACTCATTCATATTATATCAAAATTAATATTTTTAAAATCATTTATTTTACTTTTCTATTAATTAAAAAAATATTTTATTAGTATTGAAAAATAATTTAAGGTAATTATATAATTTATAAAAATTAAAAAATATATATATAATAAAACTAATTTCATTAAGATAAAAATAGACATTTATTTTCATTCATATCTTGTTTTTCCCCTATGTGGACACATAAAATATATTAAAAACAAAGAGAGTGACATTTTGTAACTATCTTTGATTTAAATAATATATAAGTCATTTTACTGGAAAAGTGTCCATTAAAAAACTAAAATTTGAGCCTAAGGTTATAAGGTTAAAATTCTCTTCATAAAATAATTTTTGGACAAGTTTATGTCATGGTTATACCCTTATCTTTTTTTAACCTCCTGTTAACTCTTGATAATTATCATACTATTAAAAAAATTTACTATATAAAGGTCAATAATGTTACTATAAAATGTCAAAAGAACCATAAATGGAATATTTTATATGAAATTAACCATATCCCATTATTTTTTGTGAATTTAATAATTTTTAGATATTTTAATTATTTAATAAAATATTATTTACTATAAAATATTCATAATGTCGATTTTTAGAACAATTCATTACATTAACTTTAAAAATATCAAGATAACACTTATAATTAGAAATAAATATTTAATTATATCCATAACATGTCAGGTTAATTGATTAATTTTTTTATATCATTAATTATATAAAATTATATTTATTTTAATATTTTTAGTATCATTTATTTGATATTTTCAATAATTAAATAATTGCTCCATCATCATTGTGTAAGCATTTAAGATAATTATCTATTCACTACAAATTAATAATAAATTAACATGAAGAAGATAAATATTTTATATTTCATAATAATATCTATATTCAAACATATCCTCTAGATAACCCCATATTGAAAAATTTTATAATTATTAAAAACATGAGTGTGGTATCTTTTCTTTAAAAAAATATTATAAATATCATAATCACTTCCAAATGGAAAAAAGGCCATATATTCGAACCTTGAATAATTATGGATGAAAATTACACATCTAATAAAATTAGGATAAGTGTTAGGGTCATTTTATAGTTCTTATCATATTATTTTTTCCCCTTAATAACCCGATTTACCTTTTACCATGGTAACAAAAATTATCAAGGTTACTATTCATATTAACCAAAAATAAAAGGGGTTTATTTAATAAATTTGTAAATACTAATTTAAAATATGAAATCAACTTTTAAAAATTCAATAGAAAAAAGTTTCAGAATTTAATTTAATATTAAACCGACAAAACGCAATAAATAACGCTTTTTCTTAAAAATGTCCTTTTAAGAATAAAATGTTTTTATACTAAATTCATATATAAAATTAATTTCAGAGATAAAAATTAGATTAAAATAAAATAATAAAATTTTAAAAAAAATCCAAAATAGAATTTGACATTGTAAATTTTTTAAAATAAAATATAGTTTTCAATGAAAATCAGTATTTTTCACTATGCATTAAAAATTAAAACATTTCAGAAAATTCTCCAAAATTCATCCTAAAATATTTTTGAAATTATGTATCCAAAAATAAAATAAAATTTATAAAATTTATATAAATTAATTATATTATTATTATAAAAATCAATAAAACCCATTTTTGAAGAAAACATATTTTTGAAGAATAAAATTACTTTACTAAAAAACTAAGTGATTTTTCAGAAAGAATTAATAAATAAATTTGTAATGAGTTGTTCCTATATATATATTTCATAATTTTTTTAATATTACTTATACCCAAAAAATTAACGACATGGTATAATAATATTTTTTATTTCGTTTAAGCTCAGTGTTATGTGTTATATATGTTATTGAACATAATGTTCTTTTAAAATCTTGGGGTATTACATTCTCCCCTTCTTAAATAAATTTCATCCTTTCAATTTGAACTTGTGATTGGTAATCATGGGTTTTACATTTGAATATACCTTTGTGGAAAACTCAGATCATAAAATGGGTTAACAAAACTTCTTCATAAAATAGAGAAAGGGAAATATGATGGTCACCACAAGACTAGGTTTTTGAATAGATGAACATTAGTGGGAACTAAAAATATGAAAATGAAAGAGAAAACCAACACCCAATTATTAATAGAGATTAATTTAGAACATGGTCATGAGAAATTTAATCATTACATAACTGTAAATATATGATGAGTTAAAATTCCAATAATTTTTTGTTATAAAAAGTAAATAGATAACATTTTTTCATGGTCCTTTTTCTAAAAAACTAAGGATTCATTTAATATCTAGATAAATGACTTGATAAAATAAAATTACTTGATTTCTTTACATGACATAATCATAATCTCATTTATTGGTCGTTCTTCTATCTATTTCCACTTCATTTCTTACACCAAGAGATGGATATTCAAGATGAATTTTTCATGTCTAGAGCACTTTTATAAAAAGATCCATAAGTCATTCCTCTGGACTTTAAATATTTACCACAAAAAAAATGGTTTGAACATGTTATCCAGTATGATAAAACATATTTTAACCACAAAAAATAATACCCAAAGTTCAACTTAATCCATTCCATAAGTAGTTAACCTGAAGACTCCTTGAAAATATTATTGGCCAAATTCAAGATCCAAAACTTTGATCAAACATTTATCTCTAGACAACATAATGAAGTTAATAATTTCACATTCCAAATATGTGAATACTTCAATCACATATTCTCCTAAAACATGGTAATAACTTGAATCACCATAAAACCTTAATGAAAACATGCATGCATCATTATTCTTTAAATAAAATCTCAAATTATTTAATTTATTTTATAAATCCAAAAAATGCAATAAAATCCATCATGAATTACTTTCTCATAAAATTAATAGTCATTTTCATGGTCACCAATATTATTCCATAAACATATCTTTATCATTACTATCTCAACATCATACACATATTTAGGGTTATCCTCCCCAAATAATGTGTTTTAAAAAAGATTAAACTAATCACTAAATCACTTTTCTTAGTCATTGGTTCCATTCAACATATGATTGTCAGGTGGTAATGAGATGACTAGTCATGTAGAGCTGAGGTGTGGATATGGATATTCATGTTCTCTTGCACTTGGGTTTTTGTACCCTCTGGATATGGGTCGAGAAATTTTTTTTCCTTTCAGTCGCTCTATTTTATTTTGGGTTTTTTGGGTGTATACTAGGTATTGTATTACTCACCCCTACATAGGATCTGCCTACACATGTCATGTCTTATGCAGACAACATGCTTTTTGATAGAGTCCTAAGAGGACCAAGAGCAAGTGGAGCATAGCAAGCTAGACAGACCAAGGTGTGTATCAGTGGTTGAATTTAACAGCAGTCTCCTCCTTCTAAGTAGGTTATACTCTTTTATCTTTTTTGGTGGGATTTTATTTCCCTTGCATGCTTTCAATACTCTTGTTGTGCTCTGATTGTGGGATAGATGTATGCATTCATTTTTTATATCAGTTGTATTATTATCTATGTATTTTTTCATGGAGATGGGTATGTGTGTGTTTGTATACAAATATCATAGACTAAGTCCACCCATATATTCCATATGTCTACTCAACATTGGTTTCCAACCCCTGGCCTATTGGAGGAGGTATTAGGGTTACCACACTCATCTTATCACCAGCCAGGTAGGCCTTGATGGGTCAGTTCGTGACAAAAAAGTGTTGTGGGAGTTGTCATTGAAGTTGTAACAAATGGAGAGGTGTATGAAGAAAGTAGAACGAACTCTTATATGTTCATCATATAAAATAATGGTTGAATTTGTATTTAAAAAAATAAGAACTAATAGAAAACTAGGGTATAACCACGGTTTTAAACCGTCAATATAGACCACAAAACTGTGGCTATAGGTAATAGCCACAGTTTAACAGGTCATGACTGGTATTGGCATGGCTATAGGACAATACCTATAACTATGGTTCAAAACCATGGCTCTAGGTGTACTGCCACAATTTTAAATTGTGGCATTAGAGACCTCCATGCAAGACTTTAATCCACGGTTCCAAATTGTGGCACTAAACCTATAGCCATAGTTTAGAACTGTGGTAATAGGTCTAAAGCCATGGTTTAGAACCATGACTATAGACTCCAAATTACAAGAGGGAATTGAATACCCTACATCCTTATAAAGCCCAGTGGAAAAATCATAATAGTTTATTCATGCTCAAATTTACCCAAGAGATAAAGGTAGAACTATCCTTGTAGTTTAGCTTGGGTTATCGAATCCTCAGAGACCTAAGAAGTAACCTACAGACACGTACATTCTATGTATTATTTTTGGCTATGAAATGGACAACTTGGGTTGATTATAGATGGGTTTAAGGTATCACTAACATATTTAAGTTAATTCAAATTAAGATAATGATTTGATCCTAGGTTATCGCTTGGGGTGGATTGGATGAATTCCTTTTTTAATGATTTCAATTTCCTATATTTGAGATGAGTTAATTTAAGAAGATCAAACAACATCATCACTTACTGGTTTAATACCTACACCCTTTAATAATAATCACCTATACACTTAAAGGATCAAAGTTTTGATCACTTCAAGTTAAAGGTTCATATTAGCACTTGAAGTGTGTGGCCTTAAATTCAACAAGGATGAAAAAGTTTAAAGATCTTCAAACAAAATTATCAATTAAAATAAGTGATTAGAAATTAATGGAGTGAGAAATAACATCCAAACCATCCCTTTTCTGCTCCCTTGGATAAACTCATAAAATATTTATACCTCCATTGATTTTATGGTTTCAATGGAAGCGGAAAGTAGACTCATGAGGGAGAAATTGGAGAAGTAAAAAAACAATAAAAAGAAAGAAATAACTCCGTCGTTGTGTGAAGAATATCACAAGGTAAGGTGTGAATAAATTCACACCTTAAGACAAAGATATCAAAGTGATAATAAGAAAAACAGAATAATAGAAAAGGAAGAAATTTTATTAAGAACTAAGGTGATTCGGACAACTTACATGAGAAAGAATAACGTTACAAAGCCAAATCGACATAATAACATTACAATGAAAACAAAGCTCAAAGGATGATAAACTCATCCACCACCACTTCCTTAAATAGTCATTTCAAGAGGCTTGGGTCAAGTACCCAAATGTACAAAGGATCCCACTTGAATATGGTAGGCCTAGGGTGGTGGAAAGTAAGGGAGAGGAGACTTTTCCACCCTTGACCCGAGGTTGCATCCAGCTTGCTTCCACTGAACAAAGGTTCCTGGAAGACCTTTTAGATGGCCGAATTAGAGTGGTCCATAGAAGAAGAAAATTGATCCCCAGATGTTTTCTAATCTCCTGAAAAAGTTGGGCCCATTTGGAGTTTTGGATGCCGAGATATGATTAAATTAGTAGGCTGTTTTTTGGGCCGCAGAATCTGGCCCAGAATTTTATCTCCAAATTGGGTTGCCTTAATAACCACCATGGAGGCAGAATTAGCACTAGATCCTAAAGAATTATTTGTTCCTATATATTTCTTATATCATCCTATGAAATTTGGTATTCATTGTGCTTGTATGTTGGTCCCCACATTCTCATCAGTGGGATGGTGTCCAATCTGCCTTCTCCAGAATTGTTTGCATGAAATCCCATTTTGTTGGTATTACAATGTGAATCTTCCAACACTCCACAAGTATGAATTTTTTCCAATATAATTAGAAACCTTAAAATTAAATATTAAAATAAAATCAAGATCATTGGGTACTTTAAATGATGTTCAAAAATGTACCACATAATAGTGCATTTTAAGAAGGACTTACAATCATAATGTGAAATGATGTTCAAAGTGTAAAATGTACTAAAATTGTGTTTATGAATAATAAAGCACATGAGTATTATATATATTAATAATGAATATTATCCTCATTGAGTGGATAATCACACCCCCCAACTTGAGTTTTACTTGTCCCGAGCAAAACATATCTCAACAATATGAAATTCGAATTCCCTTTTCCAAAAACATTTTAATACAAAATGATCACAAAAAACCCTTATACCAAACAATAATAAAACCCATAAAAATATTTTAATACATAATAGTTTCATAAGCATATCCCAATACCATTCCCATTCCTTTGTTCAAATTCATTTTCATATTTCATCTATTATCAATTAAGAGTGATGATGTGTTGTGCATCACATTAGACATGGGGGTTCATCTTTATTCAAGAGGGAAATGATGGAAGTGCTAGGTGGAATCACATTTCAATATTAAGATGAGTATTCAAAAAAAAAATATTGTATTTTTTTTTTGCAATTTTTCCATGGTAATTGAAATTGCACTCAAAAGAGTCAACCCCTGTAGTGAGACTTTACCGATGAATCCCAGGCTTAAAGACCTTAGGGTACCAAGTGAAGCCCACATACTCGGGCATCATCTCAAATTAACTCAGTCAAAAAAAATTCAAATTACCAAAAATAGAGATAAAATTACTAACTCTGGGCTAGACAACTATGGAGTCATGATTCCCAAGTGTCGAAAGCCACGCATTAGGTCATTTCATTTCTCTACGTGCAAATTTATTGTTTTTTTTAAATTTTTTTATTGAATACTAATATTAAAACTAAAATGATCACCAAACACATGTTATTTATTTGGGGGACCCCACGAACTCAAACTAATACCCCACTATCCAAAGGACGTGCGTTGTGATTTTTTTTTATTTGGATGAAAATATAAACCATGAAATATCACATTAGACAGCCACATTTTCAAAAAATCTATGCTCATGAAATTATACATGGATTAAAATAAAAATCAGGGCATGCTAAATTATTTGATATTCAGTTTCAAAGTGTATAATTTCTATTATCATGTTCAAGGTTAAAAAAAATTCCTTCCATTAAGGCGCACTTTTTTTCAAATCATTCATTCATTTTTTTACACAAAAGAAATTTTATTTTATCTCCACCCAACTTAAAATAATAATATCCCCAGTATTTAAAGAAAAGAAAATTTAGAAGGGGGTAGAGGCAGAGAATGAGAGTTCAAAAAAGAATTGAAAACTAGGATCATGGAATGAAGTCACCTGGTGGTTAAAGTTGAAATTCTTATTGCTCCCTTTTAATCCCTTGATCTCGATGTCACTATGAGAATTCCCTAGTGGAAAAAAGGGAAAAACAAACAAACAAAACAAAAAAACTATATATATATATATAATAAATAAAGTAAAATATAAGTATATATATATATAAATTATAGAATAAGGAAGCACAATAAGTCTTAGGTTAGTGGTAAGTGCACGCCCCTGTCTTCCTTCGGTCTCAGGTTCGATTCCCCGCAGCTTCGCCAGTTGTGATGGGTTTTGACCCATGACCTATGACATGTCCTTTTTTTATTATTATATTTTTATTTTTATTTTTATTTTTTGTATTTTTATTTTAACCTACAAACACATAAAAATAAAATAAAATAAACTGATGATATATTGTCTTCTTTTTAAATTTTTGGGTAAGGTATTACTAAAGGATCACACCACGTGACACGGATGAATATGGTGCTCCCCTTTCATACCCATCCATACTCATAATAGAAGAACAGGTCAACAGTCTATTTTTTTAAATATAAAAAATATTCATTAATCCTATTTTAAAAAAAAAAATATGATTCGTAATGATGAAAACCACGAGTTGCCTCCCATTAAGTGCTTTGGTTTAATGTCGTTAGCCCGACATGGATCCTAAATCTATCAATTTTTTTCTGGTTCATAGGTTGGCTCAGTTAACTCAACCTTTATTTCTTGTTTATTTAATGATTCAATGAATGGTTTTAACCTATTACCATTGACCTTGAAAATATGAGCACTAGTGGGATCTTGAATCTTTATTGCCCCATGGGGGTACACATGATGCACTATGAAAGGATGTGACCATCTAGACCTTAACTTCCCCGGGTGTAAATGAAGTTTTGAACTATACAAGAGCACGAATTTTCCTAGTTTAAAATGTTTGACTTTGATATTCTTAGATTGGTAGGCTTGAACTCTAGCTTTATTGATCCTTGAATTTTCATATGCCTCCATCCTTAGTTCCTCAAGTTCATTGAGATCTAATTTCCTTTTTTTTCCGGCCAATGAGAGGTCATAATTTATTTTCTTAATTACCCAAAAAGCCTTATGTTCAATTTCAACAGGTAAATGGCATGCTTTTCCATAAACCAAACTATATGGTGACATTCCTAGGATGGTTTTGTATGTTGTACGATATTCCCAAAGAGCATCCAAGAGTTTCTCAGACCAATCTTACCTAGAAGTATTGACATTTTTTTCAAGAATATTCTTAATCTCTCTATTTTCTAACTCAGCTTGACCATTGGTTTGAGGATGGTACATAGCGAAAACTTTATGAGAAATCCCATACATAGACATCAGTGAAGAGAATGGATGGTTTCAAAAATGGGTTCCTCAATCACTGATTATAGCCCTAGGAATTCCAAATATAGAGAAGATGTTTTCTTTTAGGAATCTAATCACAATTTGATGATCATTGGATTTTTTGGGATTATCCTCAACCCATTTTGAGACATAATCAATAGCTAAGAGAATGTAAAGATATCCCCTAGAGTTTGGTAAGGGACCCATTAAATCAATTCCCCAACAATCAAATATTTCAACCACTAATATGGGAGTGAGTGACATTTGATTCTTTTTTGTGATGGACCCTACTTGTTGACACCTAGGAAAACTTTGAGAAAATGTGTAGGAGTCTCTTGAGAGGGTGGGATAGAATAGACCACACTGAATAATCTTAGTATATGTTTTCTTAGAGTAAAATTGACCTCCACATGCCTCACTATGACAGAATTTAAGGATGGACTCTTGTTCAGATTCTGGGACACACCTCCTAATGACTTGGTTAGGGCAGAACTTATAGAGGTATGGATCATCAAACATATAGTTCCTAACATCAGAAAGGAATTTCCTTTGAGCTTGAGTCCCTAAGAATTTTGGAATGACTCATGTAACTAAGAAATTGGCTATTTCGGCATACCAATGGCAGTCACTCACATAGTATAGGTGTTCATTAGGAAATGAATCAGACACAAAAAGGTGATTTGAGTTGTCTTTAAATTTCATCCTAGAGAGGTGATCAACTACAACATTTTCAACACCATTTTTATCCTTGATTGTGAGGTCAAATTCTTGTAAGAGAAGGACCCACCTAATCATTCTAGTCTTAGCATCTTGTTTTTGGAAGAGGTATTTTAGTGCAGAATGGTCAGTGAACACAGTGATGGGGGATCCTAAGAGGTATTACCTAAACTTATCTAAGGAAAACAAAATAGAAAGTAACTCTTTTTTAGTGGTGGTGTGGTTGATTTGGGCATCATTTAAGGATTTTCTTGCATAAGCAATGACATAAGGAGTTTTACCATAATGTTGACATAACACAGATCCTATAGAAAAGTCACTGGTATCACACATAAGTTTGAAATGAAGTTTCAAATTTGGAGATTTCATAATAGGAGGAGAGGTGAGAGAGGATTTGAGGTTTGAGAATGAACCCTCACAGATTTCTATCCAAACAAATGGAGCATCCTTTACTAGGAGAGAACAAAGAGGACAGGAGATTGAACTAAAGTCCTAATGAATCTTCTATAGAAACCAGCATGTCCTAATAAATACCTCACTTCCTTGACAATTTTGGGTGATGGAAGGTGACGAATGATGTCAAATTTGGCTTTATCAACTTCAATCCCCCTACCCGAGACTATATGGCCAAGGACTAATCCCTATTTAACAATGAAATGAAATTTTTCCTAGTTTAGGACAAGATTCGTTTCTTCACATCTGGAAAAAACTCTCTCCATGTTCCTAAGACATCCCTCAAATGTATCCCCAAATACAGATAAGTCATCCATGAATACCTCAAGAAAATCCCCTACCATGTTTGAGAATATTCCCATCATGAACTGTTGGAAGGTTCCAAGGGCATTGCATAACCCGAAGGGCATGCGTTTGAAGGAAAAGGTGCTGAATGGACATGTGAATGTAGTCTTCCCTTTATCCTCTAGGGAGACCTCAATTTGATTATACCCCGAGTACCCATCTAAGAAACAGTAGAAGGAATGATCTGCCACTCTCTCAAGGACTTGGTCAATGAATGGTAATGGGAAATGGTCCTTCTTGGTGAATGAGTTTAGATTTCTATAGTCAATGTAGACCCTCCATCCACTGCTCACCCTAGTTGGAAGAATCTCTCCATCCTTATTGGTTATCACTGTGATTCTTTCCTTCTTGGGAACCACTTGGATTGGGCTGGCCCACTCACTCTCAGCTATGGGATATATGATACCAGCTTTTAACAATTTCATAATTTCTTTTCTTGCCACTTCCATGAGATTAGGATTGAGTCACCATTGAGGTTGATTACATGGCTTTGAATCAGATTCCAAAACAATCCTATGAGTCCCAATAAGTGGGATAATCCCAGGAATATCAGACAAGGTCCAACCAATGGCTTTCTTATGTTTCTTAAGGACATCTAGAAGCATCCTCTCATGATTGGCTTCAAGAGAAGAAGAAATGACAATAGTATGTGTTTGATTGTCCCCTAGAAAGGCATACTTGAGTGCAGCGGGAAGTTCCTTCAATTCAAGATCAGTTTGGTTCATAATTTCAACATAAGATTGGAACATTAGATCAAGATCAATTTTGTTTCTTGGAGTTTTATATAGGATTGATTCCCCACATGTAGAAGTTTCAGCTACTAGATTGGCTTGGTCAAATTTGGGGAAGGAAGTTAGAGTGATCTCCATGAAAGTGGTTTCCTGAAATGTTTCACTGATTATTGGACCTAAGACTTCGTCATAAGAGCAATTTGAAAATGATTTAATCTAAGGAGATAAACTTCCTTCATGTGAACAAAGGAAATCAATCTCATCCTGACTTAAACATCCATCAAATATTACTTGATGTTCTATGGATTCATTATCAATGCTTCCTATCATGTTTACTTCATAAATGTACTCATCATACCCTATTTGTGAGCTTGCATTATAAATGTTTAAGTCTAGAATCATGTTTCCAAAGGTGATGGTCATGTTCCCGTTTTGGACTCAGATAACATAGTTGATTGTTTGAAGAAAGGGATGAACAAGGATGATTGGGGTTTGTTCCTTATTTCCTAATTTTGGATGGTTTTCAAGTACAATGAAGTCAGCAGGGTAGATGAAGTTTTCAACCTTTACTATAACGTCCTTTAAAATCCCATTTTGGAACCCTAATGTTACGATCAGCAAGTTGAAGTGTGACAGATGTGGGTTGGATTTCTTCTAGGCCTAACTGGTAGTACACAACATAGGGGATGAGATTGACACTAGAACCTAGGTCACACAATGCCTTGACAACTTTTCTCTCTCTTAGTTCAACATTGATGTAAGGGAAACCCGGGTCTTTCAACTTAGGAGGAATGGTCCCTTGAATGGTGGTACTCACATTAGCAGCCAAAAGGAATTGGTTTTTATGTGAAAATTTTCTTTTAAAATTGTTCAAGTCCTTAAGGTATTTTGAGTATATAGGAATGGTTTTAATGGCATCGATAATTGGAATGTTCAACTTGACTTGTGAGAATATTTCCATTAATGTTTCATTCAATTCAGGCTTGGTTTTCCCCCTCATGCATTGAGGAAATGGTGCAGGTTGTGGTGTTGTTTGTTGAAGAGTTGTTTATTTCACATTGTTATCAGTTTCCTCAATTTTATTTTGTGGTTCATTTGAATTTTCATTGGAGTTTGAAGCTTCACATGGTTTCTGGCTTATTTGTTTAGGTTTCTCAATTGATTTCCCACTTCTTAAAACAGTCACAACCTTTAGTTGTTCATGAGTTTTTTGAGTACAACTTGACTCTCCCCTTGAAGTTGAGGATGGTACCGCCTGAGTAGGAATGGGTGCCTTTCCAATTTTGATGGTTTAAAGTTCTTGTTTTAGAGAAGAGACTTCTGAGTTCATCCTTTCTATTTGTTTTCACAGTTGTTCTAGTAGGCTTTGTGGAATAGTTTGGGTTGGTGATTGAGAAGATTGGTTTATCCTAGGGGGATATTTTAGAGGTGGGATGGTTTGTTGAAAATAGACTGGTGGCTGTTGGTATTGGATAGGTTGGGTTTGGAACTGGTTATGGGTTTGGTAGTTCTGATGGGGGTAAGTATTTTTTCCCTGTGGTTGGCTAGGTTGCTGGTTATCTTTCCAGTGGAAGCCTGGGTAGTCATTATACCTTAGGTTGAAGGTGTTTTGGTATTGAGGCTTTTGAAAGTTCAAAGCATTTACTTCTATTGGGGTCCTCCTAAAAGAACATCCTTGATGGATGGAATGGTTGGGAAGTTATTTGTCTTATGGTCATGTTTGTCATAAATTGTGCAAACAGAGTCTACAGTTTGGATTTAATGGAATTTCCTAAGGTCCATCTCTTCATCCTTCCTAGAGAGTACTGCGAGTTCAGCCCTAAGGATTTTATCTTCTCTAAGTTTATGAATTCCAGTATTTCTTTTTGTCTTTTCAAAATAAGGTGAATTTCCCCATGTTTGGTTTTGTTCTGCAAGGATTTCTAGATACTCGTGAGCATCATTTGGGCTTTGTTTTTAAAGGTTCCATTACACATCATGTCAATGAATTTTTTGTTCCCAGAACCCAACCCTTCATAGAAAATTATCACTTGTTTAGGAATAGAAAAACCATGGTTTGGAACCATGTTTAGAGTGTCTTTGAACCTATCCCATGTTTCATATAATGACACTCCCTCTTTTTCAAAAAAATGTTGGATACTCTTTTTAAGTGCAATTATTTTGCGGTGGGGAAAGTATTTTTTGTAGAACTCTATTTGTAGTTGGTCCCAAGAGTTGATGGATGATGGTCTCAAATTTTTTAGCCAATTTTTATCTCAATAATTTAAATAAAAATAAAATAGCCTCATCTTAGCTGATTCTAGTTGATGTGGGGGACACGTGGTTTCTAGAATGTCATTGAAATCCTTAACGTGAAGGTAGGGTATCTCGGACTCCATTCCATGGAATGTGGGAAAATGGTTTAAGACATGGGGTTTAAAGATGTAGTTGGCATATCCTAGGGAGTTATGTCTAATGAATAAGGGGCATTGGTCCAGGCAGGTGTGAGGTAGTCATTTATGGTTTGATCTATTGCATTCCCCAAGTTTTGGGCTGCCTCATTTGGATTTCCATTTGAGTTTCCACCTGGGTTTATGAGTTGGTTTCTTTGAAGACCTTCCATTGAAATGGGATAAATTTTGGACTCTGAAATATCAAGAGGATTAGTATCTAATGTAAACAATCCCCTAGGTTCACTTGACTCCCCAACCCTAGGACTTTCCACCCTAACTAGACGGTTTGATTGATCATGGGTGTAGGCGGACATGCGCCAAAAGAAAAAAAAACGAGAAAGGGACAAGATAAGAGATCTTGGGTGAGAATAAAAAAATGGGGGAGAATATAATGGGTGTTGAGATTAATTAATTGAGTCCCAGATAATGGTGCCAAAATTTGATTCACGCTCAAATTTACCCAAGAGATGAAGGTAGAACGGTCCTTGTAGTTTAGCTTGGGTTATTGAATCCTCAAAGACCTAAAAAGTAACCTACAGACACGTACATTCTATGGATTGTTTTTGGATATGAAGTGGCCAAATTGGGTTGATTCTATATGGGTTTAAAGTATCACTAACAGATTTAAGTTAATTCAAATTAAGATAATGAGTTAATCATAGGTTATCGCTTGGGGTGGATTGGATGAATTCCTTTTTTAATGATTTCAATTTCTTATATTTGAGATGGGTTCATTTAAGAAGATCAAACAACATCATCACTTACTAGTTTAATACCTACACCCTTTAATATTAATCACCTATAAACTTGAAGGATCAAAGTTTTGATCACTTCAAGGTAAAGGTTCATATTAGCACTTGAAGTGTGTGGCCTTAAATTCAACAAGGATGAAGGAGTTTAAAGATCTTCAAAAAAAATTCTCAATTAAAATAAGTGATTAGAAATTAATGGAGTGAGAAATAACATATAAACCAGACCCTTTATACTTCCTTGGATCAACCCATAAAAGAGTTAGTCCTCCATTGCTTCTATGGTTTCAATGGAAGCGGATAGTAGACTTATGAGGGAGGAATTAGAGAAGTAAAAAAGCAATAAAAAGAAAGCAATCACTCCACCATTGTGTGAAGAATATCACAAGGTATTGTGTGAATAAATTCCCACCTTAAGGCAACGATATCAAAGTGATAAGAATAAAAATAGAATAATAGGAAAGGAGTAATTTTTATTAAGAACTAAGGTGATTCTAACAACTTACATGAGAAAGAAGAACGTTACAAAGCCAAATCGACATAATAAAATTACAATGAAAACAAAGCTCAAATGATGATAAACTCCTCCACCACCACTGCCTTAAATAGTAATTTCAAGTGGATTGGGTAGATATCCCAATAGTACAAAGGATCCCACTTGAGTATGGTAGGCCTAGGGTGGTGGAAAGTAAGGGAGAGGAGACTTTTCCACCCTTGACACGAGGTTGTAGCCAGCTTGCTTCCACCGAACAGAGGTACCTAGAAGACCTACTAGATGGCCAAATTAAAGTGGAAAATATAATAAGAAAATGGATCCCCAGATGTTTCCTAACCTCCTGTAAAATTTGGGATTATTTGTAGTTGTGGATGACGAGATATGATTAAATGGGTAGGCTGTTTTATGGACCGTAGAATCTGGCCCAGAATTTTATCTCCAAATTGGGATGCCTTAATAACCACCATGGAGGCCTAATTAGTACTGTCTCCTGAATAATTATTTGTTCCTATATATTTTTTCTATCATCCCACGAAATTTGGGATTCATTAGGCCTGTATTTTGGGCCCCACATTCTCATCAGTGGGTTGGTGTCCAATCTGCCTTCTCCAGAATTGTTTGCATGAAATCCCATTTTGGTGGTCTTACAATGTGAATCTTCCAACACTCCACAAGTATTAATTGTTCCCAATATAATTATAAACCTGAAAATTAAATATTAAAATAAAATAAATATCATCAGGTACTTTAAATGATGTTCAAAAATGTACCACATAATAGTGCATTTTAAGAAGGAATTACAATCATAATGTGAAATGATGTTCAAAGTGTAAAATGCACTAAAATGATGTTTATGAATAATAAATCACATTAATATTATATATATTAACAATGAATATTAGCCTTATTTAGTGGATAATCAAGATCCACTGGATAACATTATGAGATCCACTACAATAACCTGTAATAACTGATAATGTGAGTGAGTACAATAGCAAATAATTCCTTCGGTTTTTCTAGAGAAAAGGAATCAGTTATGATATGAATATTCTTAGGAAATCCAAGAAAAAATGGTGTTCTATGATAGATAAACTATAAATTTAATGAGGAATCTCAAAACATTTGATTTCACATATGGTTCCCAAAGAAGTTTGTGGATGAAGCTATCAATTTTTTACACTTATCACATTAATAGAACTCCTTATGTGCATATGGGGAAGCATATTCTAGAACAACTGTGGTAAATAAATCCAATGTATGTTTCTCACCGTAAAAGTTTTTAGATGTTTCATATATCTCCATGTTCATTCCAAGGATAGGTAAAATCTTGAAGAAAAGTCCCGAACTTGTTTCTTTGTAGGTTATGGAGATAAAAATGTTTGTTTTTTTTACTTTAGGATAGTGATAAATGAAAGACCATTGGAAGATAATTTTTTCCTCAATGGGAAAATCTTATTGAAGATAAAAACATAGTGAAATGTTGAGTTGAGTGAAAAGAATAAACTGAACATATCTAAGTTGATTTGAATAAATTTCCAGAAGTTCAATAATTTTCAAGAAGTACCAAAAGTCTAGAATATACAACAAGTGAAGATGTACTAGAAAGCTCAAAGTCTATTGAATCATGAGGAAGTGTTCCTAAAGATGTCATTTATTAAGGATCATAATATCAGGTGGAATTTCAGAGATATACTAGGATTATATGTTTAATATAAAGAATTAAAATTGACCTTTACAACATGATTTTAAAGGATAGAGTAGAACTCAATATTCTATAAAAAGAATAAATTCTCATTCATTTAGGAGAGTGGGAGTTTTTTAGAGTATAGAGTACTGTGAAGATTAATGGAAGCAAAAATATGGTTGAAATGTTCACCAGGGTCTATGATTTAGATAGTATAAGTCAAAATTATGCCTTAGTGAGACTTGGGTGACTAAAATAAGAAATAAGAAACATGAAAATATGCAGCATAAGTTGGGAGTGTTTAAAAATTTCCCAAGTGTTGGTGGTTACCTTTATTCCATGAAAGAAGTCTTCATGTGGGAGAGTGCTATGAAAATTTTAAGTCTCCTTTCATAATATGTTTCTTTGATTCAATAATGAGAGAATACATAACCTAGGATTCAAACTTTTAGGGTGGATTGTGGTAGTGGAATACCAGCAGTGGTAGGATTGGTCTTTATAGAAATATTATGGAACTAGTTATCAACTAAACTTGTCTAGAATAGGGGAGTATAGAAGTGGAATCTGTGTAATATTCATATTAGAAGTCGATAATGAAGTACCTTAAACCCCCTCCCCCCTCCCCCACCCCCTGCACACACCCACTTCCCTCGGCACACCCTCTCCACACCCCCTACACCCACCCTGAACACCCCTACATACACTCCCTCCACCCCCTGTACAAACCCCCTGCACCCTGCACCCACCCTGCACACTTCCTTCCCCCTACACACACTCCCTCCACCCCCTCCACACCCCCTCCACACCCTGCACACACCCCCTACCCCCTACACACCCTCTTCACACCCCCTACACCCACCCTACACACTCCCTCCACCCCCTATACAAACCCCCTGCACCCTACACCCACCCTGTACACCCCCTCACTGGTCATTCTATTTTTTCTTTATTTGTAATGTATTGATAAAATGGTTCTAAAAATCTTTATGTTGGTTATTATTCTAATTTTTGTTTATTTTTTTCATGCTATAATTTTTCGGTATGTAAGTATTCATATAGGGGTTATAGGGTTTTCAAAATTAAGAAACAAATTCCTACATAAAACATAAAATAAAGGAAATGGTTGTACAATATTATATTTTCAATGGGAGATGGTTTTGAAAGTGGTTTTTTTAAAAGGTCCTCCTTATAAAGTGAAGTTAAGGAAAACCATTTTGTTTAAATTTAATTGTGAAACATGTTTATTATTTAAACAGATTATTTTTTTAAAATTGATTTTATAGATGATTTTAAAATAGAAATTTGATTTATCTAAAAATATTTTGATTGTGAAGCTTTTTAATGAATTTGAAATTTAGTGGAAAGTCGGGTATAGGAGACCTTAGGTCACTTTTATAGTGGGGATACTATAAGGGAAAGGGTGGTTCAATAGTATTATTTCATCATGAATCATCTGTATGTGGACGTCCACACCAAAGGAAAAGAAAACATAAGCAACATAGTATAAATATAGACAAAAATGAAACACACAAATTAATCTCTCCACTACCTTAATCTCCCTCCCCTACAAAGAAAACTGTGTAGCCACCTCCAGTTCCCTTATGGGCCCCCTTCATAGAATATAAATACCCTTCATCCATAGAAAGTGGTAAAAGGAATAAGTGGAAAATGAGATAAAGAAAATAAAATAAAAACTAAACTACAACATACCTATCTCCTATGAAGAATTATATCACTAGCCTATTGAATTTTGCTGCATAAACTTAATGATCTTGTAGAAACCCACTTTGTTTCTTGCAAGTCAGGAAAAAATTGAAAATATTTTCCTAACTTTAGTACTAAAAAATAATAAATAGAGGAGAATTAGACCTTTTCAATGATTATTATATTTAGGATGATGTTCTGAGAAGTCTAGCCTCTTGTATTTTGAAAACACGAAGACCATCTGTTGAAATTGTAATAAATGTGGTCAAAGGAGTGATAAATGATTTTATAATTATATATTTATTTCATTATTTAAGTAACATAGTTTTATTATAAGAATAGGCTAAAGCAACTATACTTGTCAGCCTATATATATTATAATATTTGAAATTATGTATGTATTATAGTATTTATATAAGCCTAATTGTAAGCATAAGAATATGATTAATCGTAACCATAAACATATTCACTATCAAATTAGAAATTTTATTGTATTTCATTTCATCACAAGAACATGGACATAAGCATAGGAATATACTAAGATATGAGAAAAGCATTAAAAAATGTATACACAAAGCATAGTTGGAAGGGGATCTTGAACAAATCTAAATCACAAATATTTGCTATATAATAATTCATGTGGATATTGAATAAATACTAATCATAAATAACTACTATATAATAATGGAAAACAATTTTATAAATCATTGGTATATCGTAAATAAAGATGCATTGAAGTGGCATCCTCTATAAGCCCTAGAAACCCAATACCCCATGGTTAAACCACCTCAAACATGAAATACAACCTTAGAAGGCCCAAGGGTTCATGGGAGAAGAATAAACCAATGGATAAAGGGATATGGGGAAGAATGGGATGAAAACAATGAGTAAAGAGGGTCTTGCTATGAGAAATCTTCATGGAATTAGGATAGAGAAGCTTAAAATTAAGAAAAAAAGGTGCTAGAGACACCCTTGGATGAACCCAATCCCCAATTGAATTGGGAGAAGTAAAAATGGGGTCTTAACCCTTTAAAATCATTAAGGATATAAATGAAAATTCAAGTTTTACCAAAACAGGGCATGTTGAAACCCTCCTACACCTGCACCACCCCCCCCCCCCCACACACACACACCTGCACCCCCCTAGCCCCCCTGCACCAGTACCCCCCAGAACCATCCCCCTCCCCCACCTGCACTAGCCCCCATCCCTCAACCCCACATCCCCCCCCCCGCCATAGATAATTAAAATTAAACTCACTACTCCTATGAGTCAAAAAATGATTGAAGTCCCTATATAGGAATACATCAACAACAACCCCCTTTGGCTGGGTTCCTTTTCCTGATTAAGTGAACTCAAAACCCTATAGCACTATTGATTGTGTTTCACAACAAATCTATTTATCACCAATTAAACTAATTACCAATCAAAGAAACACATAGAAGAAATTTAAATCAATAAGCAGTCCATAAGATTATAATTGAAGGTTGAGTATTAAATATGAGAAATTATCAAAGCTAATTTCTAGATATATGGAAGGATAATCCATCAACCCCATTCCCCCATACTATCCCCATCCCACTACACCCTCACCCATGCACCCACTATATCCCCTAACCCCTCTTTTACCTCCACTTCCCCATCAACCCCTATTGTCCCCACCCCACTACACCCCCCCACCCCCCACCCCACTCCCACTACACCCCCACCCACCCCTACTGTCCCCTCCCCCCACTACACCCCCACTATCCCATTCCCCCTCCTTCACCCCCACTTCCCCCACCCCTATTATCCCCCCAATGCACCCCCTTCTCCCTCCACCTCACCCCTTCACACCCCACCCTTCACCCTCACCACCCCCTGCACACCCCCCCAACCTACACCCCCTCCCTTCTCCCACCCCTACTGCCCCCAACACCCCCACCCTTTATAATAGCTCGAGAAAATTTTAGAGGAGTGGGCATTTGGGAGTACTTAATATAATCAATATTCTAATAGGTCCTATATCTATGTGAAATAAATGTGTCAGGATAGATAAATATGAATATCTAAGAAAAACAAGGATATGGTTAGATGGTGAGAAAACCCATACTTCACATACAAATCATCCTTATCTACATAACCTACAGATGTCTTATCATATTTAACTGATGGATTATCATGAGAAATTAAGAAATGGAAATTTCAGTTCCCAAGGATTTATAACAATAAAGATAAATCCTATAATTATATCATCATTGAATAATCCGGCCATATTACAACCACTTCCATAATACCATAGAAATCAAACAATAATGAAAATAGTAATTTCCATCTCTCAACCTATGTTAATAATCCTATCATCAACACATCCATGAACCTCATACTGTTGTCGCACTAGCTTGAGCCTTTGTGAAATGAAAAACCAAGCACCGATAAAGATAACATTAACAAGAAAATAAAAAAATGAAATTATTAAATAAAATACTCAAAGAAGATGTTTATCAAGTCCTACCTCAAAACTAAGAAACAAAAAAAGGTTATATGGTCATCATCACTTAGAAGATGAAAATGTTCTTAGTGACATTCGAATTCTATTTCAAGCAAACAATAGGCTTTGATTTGATGGATCCTCCACCCATTCCTGATTAGACTCCAGTTATATCTGTAATTAAAATATGCAATTTCCAATAAAAATATCACTTTAGAAGTCATGATAAAATCTATTTTTGAAAATATTGATGTCAACTCAATGATTAAACATAGGTGAAAAGTAAAACAAGTAAACAAAAAAACAAATAATGTAAATAGAGGACTCACTTTCTACAAATATTTCTTTGAGAATTCCAAGAGTGTCCATACTAGCAGAATTCCATGATCATTTAAAGCTCCATAATAATATTTAGAACATGTTGAGAATAACTGAGAAGTAAATTCCATCCCAGCAAGACCAAACATACAACTATTGTGAGATAATTTTATAAAGAATAACTCAACCTGTATTACATCTTAGGAAATACTATTTTTATTTTATATTAAAGAACCCTTAAAAGTTGAAAAATAATTTAAATAATTTGAAGAAAATTTAGGAACAAAAAATTAGAAATCATTTAGGGATTATTTGTACAGCTATAGAAAGCAAATAGAAAGCAACAAAGCTGAAACCTGGTCATCTGAATGATGAGCAGTGAACAAAACACTGATGTGATGTTTGATACAAGTTTCCTGAAACATTTTATACCTGAATTTCAAACTGAAAATTTATTCTACCAAATTGCTTAACATTACCTATCAATATCAGGACAAAATGATCTAATATCATGCTTAATTCAATCTAAAAGAAATTTTATTTCAAGTCAAACCCACAAAAACATCAATGGATTTGGGTGAAGGAAACACAAGGTGGTTCTATGAAATTTTTTATCAACAACGGTTATATGTACATCAATTTCATAAATCATGTGTAAATACCTAATTTATTACTCATTAATGCATTAAACTAGTTGATATTGAGGCTTAAAATTGATGATACCTATTATTTGAAATAGGTGTTGCATTATACAAAGCAAACATGTTATAAGTATGAATAGTTCATGTTAGAAAATCAATCCAAATAAAGATAAACATAATCAAATAGAAGAAAAAAACATATATATTTATGACATGCCTAGGGACTATTCCGGTTGAGTTGGACAACTCTTTCATAGTTTTTTGTTACCTGGAAAATTAAAGAGGAATATTATGTGAATTGAATCCAAAGCATAGAATGTTTAAAACATCCAACCTGTTTCCAAAACTCTTCATAATCTTTAGTAAGGCCATGAATTTTTGATCAATTAGATATTACTATATCCTAATTATAATAATTCTATAAAAATTGCATATTAGAATAGAAAAAATGCAGTTAAAAATCAACAATTAAACTAATTTATAGAATCTTATATATTTGAAAATAATTCTATGGCACCAAAGTTTCATGATACAAAAAAACATACCATCGAAGGTGTGCTAGAATGGGTTCACCTATAGAATAAATTAAAAATTTGGACAAATTATAGGGATAAACTAATAATAGAAAGAGAAAAGAATCAGCAAAAAATGGAAAATTGGACTACATACCATCAGAGGTGCGCTGGAGGAGATAAAGGGGCCGCCTCATAGCAGCGTCAATGAGGAGGCACGACGGTCACGTCGGAGGAGGATACAATTCAATATAATAATAATAAAACTTAACTACTACATAAACAAGCATACATCATAATACAATAATTCAATATATGTAGAAATAGACAGAAACACCGCAATAAAATTCAATATTACAATAATCAAACTTACCTGCATGATAAAATTACACATATTAACAACCCAAAAATATTATTTTCATAAAAAATAAGTCTTAATATCAGTATCATCATAATCATGATAACCTTCATCTGCGTCTCCTATAGAAATACCATCAACACCTCTCACACCACCAGTATCATCATTGGCATCAGCATCGGTACCGGCACTGGGTCCAGCTCTGTCTCTGACTCTGGCTCCGGATCTAGCAGAGGAATCTACATAAGCAGAACACATTGACATCAAACAGGCATCAACCATTGCAGCTGCTTCTAGTGGAATTGTATAAGAAAGGGAAGATATAACTTTTATCATATTTTCATTTATCGCCTTTTCTGTTTTTTGAGTTGCTTATTTGATTGCGGCATTCATTTGTTCCACTGTAACCAAACAAAAACTAGAACTCAGAGAAATGTTGTCGGAAGACCAGTATCGATATGGTAAAATCTTCTTCCCAGGTCGATAATTCACTCTACCCTGATGCTCATCTCATAATACCTGATGTAGATGATCATTCGGGCCCAAATTGTCAAGTTCTTTTTCTACCAATTCCTCCAAATCATTCTATTGATTGATATATAACATAAATTAAAATGATAAAATAATATAAGTAATTAAATTCATTAAACATAAAATAAATTTAAATATACTTATAATCACCTTCTCGGTGTTGATATTTGTTGCAGTAACATCTTTATTTTTTATACTTGTACAAAACAAAGTAGAGATAGGAACGCGACCCTCAATATTCAATGAATTTTTCTGGAAAAAAACAAAGAAATAAATCAAAATTATAAGTCAAAAAAATTACACTAAACCAAGCTAAATATTTTAAATGTTAAATTACCTTTGCTTGCTCGTGATCTGAGAGTGAAGTGTGTCCACGAGTATAAACATGTTTCATTCCACTTTTATTTATTTTATTTATATCCAATTTATCCTATAAAAATAATTATATAATTTCATTAACATAAATAAAGCAAGTAATTTATACTTTAAAAATCATTTTTAAATAAATAAATGACTATATATATAAATTTAATAAATACCTTAAACCCTACACTCTTTCAATAGCCGATTATCTCTTTGTATTGTGATATTGGGTAATCATGAATCACCAGAATTTATTCAATATTCGTACCAACTCTCTTTTTCCATCCAATATATAAGTCATACTTGTACGCTCGCCACATTTCACCTAATTCCATTAACCTTGCAGCCTTGGAATTTTGACCATCAGCAAAATTATATCAGAGCTACAATGGACAAAATATTTGTTAATAAAATATTATAAATTAATATATATAAAAGGTGATTAACATTACTTACCCAGATCTCCACTTAGGCATTGTTCTTTATTTGCTCTCCAACTTCCCTCCAACTTATTGGTTGAACCGGAATGATATTGTTATGTCTAGAAAGTGTTCCTATAAAGCTTTTACATTTTGTACCATTTTTTCAATTATAGAATTGTCCTCATTATATGCAACCATGATTTGTGTGTGTTGATTCCATACCTCTTGTATTTTTTTTTTTTGCAACCTCATCATCTAGTAGAGGCTGGAGATAATCATGAAAAAAATAAAGGAAAATAATAGATATGAATTTATCGTTAATTAGTAATAGTAATGTTTAAACACATACCAATAGATGGGGGATCTTTTGACCCCTGAAGTATTGTGTCTAGAGGAGGGTAAGTAGCCTCTATGGTAGGTGGGATATCTACAGTAGGAGTACTATGTATAGTCAATGATGATAAGTTTACTGATAGAGGAAGAAAACCTAATGGATAAACCTATACATATGAGGGTGGATATGAATATGGATATGGCGGTGGGATATATGGGGCGTAGTTCCCTATACAGTAGATGGTGGAAATGGAAAATAAAGAGGGATGGGAGTCTGATAACTACCATCCAATGTGGTTGTGGGCGGAAAGGGATATGGAAAAGGTGGGTATGTATAATGTAGAGGTAGCATAATGGGAGGATGGATTCCTGGTGACTCAAGCGACGTAGTAGTAGGATGAACTATAGAATCAATCATAGCAGTACCCCCCTCTATATTATCACCCTTAGTGGCATAATCCAACTGTCTCCTCGACGATGTATCCTAAAATAACATAGATTATAAAATAAAACAAATGATAACAAGTAAATAATATGAAAGACCATAATATTAAAACATAAATTGTACTTACAGTGGTTCCCAGAGGAGACATGCGTTGTTCATTTCTCTGTATTCTTTTACTTTTTCTAGTATCATCATAATCAGACATTTTGACCTGGAAATTTAAAATAATATTCTAAAATAAATATAAATAATGCAAAATGTTAAATAATACAATGAGAAATATTTTCATATGTGATATTTATATTGATAAAATATCAATACTTCTCTATGTTCAAGAATTACAAGAGAAGTTCGTAAACATAAATTAGTCAGGATATTAATAGTTTTATATTCGATAATGGTATAAAATATAATATTTAATTTGATATCATGTATTAAAGTTTAAAAAAACACATACAATATTGTGATTATATTAGGTAAATACTTACAAATGTGTCAACGTTGTGTGTGCTCTGTTACATTTTTTGGTTCACAGCCTGTCCTAACAATTAAATCATTTGTGTCATCAATTGAAAAATTTGAATAAATACTAATAGGTTCATCCACAACATCATTTTTATCCATGTATTCATCAAAAATATGTCTAGTAATGACATCAATAATAACACCAAATTGTTGTTCTAATGGGTTATTTACATAAAACACGTGTCTAGCTTATGATACAAGAATATAAGGTTCATCAGTATGAAGCTGGTGGTTCATATCAATTACTCTAAATCAATAGTTATCAGTATACATTCCTTATCATGTTATTGAATCAAATCACTTTCATTTCATCATTGTGACATGACTATGTGCATAGTAATCTAATAAAATGATTCTTTCAACAACACCGTAATATGATATATTTTCTGATCGAGGTTTTCTATCTGATGCACTCACATAATAATCTATTGTGGTTATTATCATGACACCATCATGCTGTGTTGCTATTTTTATTGCACAACTATTTATAACAAATTTAAATCTGTTGACAGCCATTGCCTTATAATCATGTACCACATCGTTTGGACTAAAGGACAACACTCTTATTTTATATGATACTTCATTAATTGGTAGAGTTAAAACCTAAAATATACCAACATTCAATATTAAACAGAGACATGTAATTACATTATGAGAAGAAAAAAAATAAATTTATTACCTTTGACTTTAACCAAGAAGCAAATTCTTTATTATGCAATATTTACTTCCTCTTAATAGATAGAGAGAAATGTATTTTTTTATAATTTCTAAATATTATCTACAAATATAAAAGATTTAAAATGTCATAAGATATAAAGAAATCACACAATGAAGAAAAATTCATATTTATTAGTTTACTTACTTGATATAATCATCAAGCACACCACATCTGAATAATACTGTGCGATGAGCCATTTCCCACTCTTCCCTGCTTAAAGTATATAATGAGTACAATCCAAATATCCCCCCTATTTGGGATAGAGAAGGAACTGCAGGATCAATGGGATCATATTTCTCATCTTCAGTTCTCATTATTTGATTAGACCTTGTAGTGACGTTAGCTAAGTATGATGATTAGAAATCCATGCATTCTTGTGCTAAATAGCATTTTACAATAGAGTCTTTAGGATGATATTTGTTTTTCACATAATATTTCAATGTAAACATCATTATTTCTATAGGATACATCCACTAACTCAAAATAGGACCACCAAAAAGAACTTTTGTGGGAATATGCACAGTCAGATGTAACATACATGTGAAAAATGACGATGGGAAATTTTTCTCCAAGTCATAAAGAATAATCGGTACATCTCTCTGTAATTTCTGAAAAACACTTATGCTTAGTCTTTTGGAACAAAGGTATCAATAAAAATGACATAACTTAATCACAATAACTCTAACATTATGTGAAAGTAAATTTTGAATGACAATGGGAATCAACTCATGTAATAAGACATGGTAATCATGGGTTTTAAGTGATTTTAGTTTCACAACTTATGTATTCACCCCTTTCAAAATATTACTTGAATAACCATTTGTAACAATCAAACTTTCCAAGACCTGAAAAAATTATTTCTTCTCTATATTTATCATCAAATAACAGGAAAAAGGGACTTTCCACTTATTTTGACCAATTAACTCAGGATGAAGTCTTACTCTTACACCCCAATCCATAAAATCATGACGAGACTGCAAATCATCTTTTGTTTTTCATTTGACATTTAAAATAGTAGAAAGTAACATCTCAAAAAAAAATTCAATATGACTTACATCCAAACAATAACATAATAAATTAGATGACAAATATGGAAACTCAAAGAATATGCTTTTCTTCCTCCAATTGTTATTGGAATTCGAATTAACATGCTTTTGCTTTCTGATATTTTATTGAATTTTACCAATAACATAATTCAAATCATCAAGTTCTTTAATAATATTATTCTCTGATATTCATTGCGGTGTCTCATCTGTCTTGACGCCATTATCGAAATGTCTCCGATTTTTCATGTATGGATTATCCATCGATATAAATCATTGATGCCCTATGAAGCTGAAATTTCATTGAAACTTTAATCTTAGGGAACATGTATTTTTCATGAAAATAGGTAAGGATAATTTCCCTTTAGTACTCCAACCAAACATCATTGAATAAGCAGGTAAATCATTTATTTTCCACAATAAAGCTACACGAAACATAAAGTACTCCTTCTTAAATGCATCATACGCTTGTGAACCAACAATCCAAAGCTCCTTTAACTCGTCTATTAGTGGATGCAAGTATATATCAATATCATTTCCAAGATAACTAGGTCTATATATTAATAGAATCATGATAGTAAACAACTTCTTCATACACATCCATGAAGAAAAGTTGTATATGTGAATGAAAACAAGCCAAGTACTGTGTGCGGTATGCATTTGGAAAAATGGGTTGAAACCATCACAAGATAATCCCAATCTAACATTTCGTGGGTCAACTACAAAATCAGGATGTAACCTATCAAATTTCTTTCAAGACAACTCGTATATAGGATGCATTGGTTCACCATTATCTTTATTTCTTTCATCTTCATGCCATATCATATTACTTTCCATTAGTTCTGCCATAAAAAGTTTTTAAAGATTGGGAATTAAAGGGAAGTGCCATATCACTTTCTCTGGTATGTGATATTGAGTTCTGTCTTTATTAGTCTTCTACCTTGATGCGCTGCACAGTTTTTACTGACTCAACTTTGCATTTTCCTTCTAGAACAGACAACAATATTTAGGGTAAGAATGAATCTTAATAGATAAAAATCCAAATTTTTCAACCAAATTTGATGCCATGTAATCATTTTTTGTAATACATGCATCATCAGGTAGTAAATCCTTAATACATGTAAGTATATAGTCAACCGCAGTATTACTAAATTCATACATTATCTTCCCATGATATAATCACATTAAAAACTCAAGTTTTCTCATTTTTCCACATGCCTGATATATTGGGGTATTCTTATCTCCCATCATCTTTCTAATACTCTCAACATCATTATCCTAATTAATAGACAAAAATTGTGTTCCAGTATTCATTTTCTCTTGCACTGGTCTACATGAGGAGATAGCTTCAGAAACAAAATAAAACTGATTATAAATTATATCTTTCATACCAATCCTTTTTGCTGAATTTATGTCATTCACCAATTGAGATTTTTCTCCATTGTAATAACACACATGATAATTTTTTTGGAAACCATGTTTAGTTTTATGGTAACTCACTTACTCACAAGTTAACCATAGTCTTCCAACATAATCAAAACATAGGAATCAAATCAATCTTCCATTTGAATCATTAGTGAATGAAAAGTCCAAAAAATATCGTAACTCCTTTTGAAATTCATCAGTGATTCAATCAATGTTGTACATCCAGTATCTATCCATTCTTAGGAATATAAACATACATTAAATAAATAATCTAGAAAATGACTTAACATGATATGTATTGTTTTGTGATATAATAAGTAATCATCAATAAAATGTTCATAAAAAAATCACAACAAATATATTAAAATTATGGTTTAGGGAATTAATAAATGTTTTAAATTATAAAAAACTATGAATAGTCACACATAAGTTCCAAGAATGAGGATTTATTGTAGTAAAAAGATTTTATATGAAATCTAGAAGATAATCAAAAAAATCCTACTAGAGGATTTTAAAATATGTGAATAAATGGTTTCATAGAAGATTGAGTAATATTTGTCAAATTATTTTAAGAAATTTTTTCATTGGTAATGTGTTGAGGGATTTTCCTCACCTAAAAAGGTAAATGGGGGAAGTTTTTGACACATGCCAAAAAAATAAAATCACTCAAGGGATGCATAAAAGTGTTGAAATTTATACTATCAATTACATGAGTCCATACACTCAAATTTAAATCAACCTGTAAAAAATAAGTCCACCCAATGTGACTTAATTTACTAAATTTACTAATTAATAAACTATAATTCCCAATATGAGGTTTATAAAGAATATTTATGAGGCAGTGGATATGTTTAAAACATTTAGAAGAACAATTGAGAAAGGATTTGGGATATACCTTAAGAAATTCATATCTGGTAATGGGAAGGAATTTACAATTAGATAATTTGAATCTTATCTTCAAAAAATGGTATAAAAAATAGTAAAACACTCAATTTACACTCCAAAAATATATATTTTCTAATATAAAAAATAATTTTTTGTTTGAGATGGGAATAAAATTTCAGAAGAATATGGCATCTCAAAATTCTATTGTAGGGGTGCTATGTGCAAAACATTCCATATTCCAAATAGGTGTTTTCTAAGATCATATTCTTACATTTTTTTAGGAAGGTGGTGCCTTAGTCAAAGACTAAGGCACAATTTATTGAATAGAGAAAAAAGTGGATTACATGAGTCTGAATGAAGGAATCATATTAAAATCTTTCTCAAAAAGAGGAAACAAATCACCAGGAAAATCATCCTGCCAAGTAATGACCTGGTTGACTCCCTTATTGGCAAGACCATATGCAACCATATTCACTTCACGGAAAGCATGTGTAATAATGTAGTTGGTTTCCAAAAGAAAAGCAAGACAATTCATCCAATAGAAAGTAAGAGGCCAAGCAAGATGCACCACACCCTTCCAAATAGCCTGGACAATAGTGGTTGAATCACTTTCAATCCAAATATTGTTCCAACCTTTTCATTTAGCAAATTAAATAGCATGAATGACCCCCATCTTTTCTGCTTCAAGAGATGAGGTCATACCACATCCACCAAAAAAGAATCTGAGACATTGGACAAGATGATCTCTAAAAATAGCACCACATCCAGCAGGTCCCGAGTTACCTTTGGAGGCACCATCGACATTCACTTTGATCCATCCTAGAAGAGGGGCTTTCCAAAATACCTCAAAGGTTCATATAGGCTGTCGATAAGGACCAACAATCTGAAGATGATGCAGGATCTCAAAGTCTCCCACGGTGCTGTCACAATAGGCTTTCTGAATCGAGGTAGCATCATGAATGGCAATAAAAATCAGTGCCCAGCCCGCATTAATCTTGAATGAGAATTTATTATGAATAATATTATTTCTGTCAAACCAGATCACATGGAGGAGCTTAGAAATAGTAGCCAAAAAAATAATCTTAATTTTTTGTGAAGATTCGAATCCAGTACATCGTTGAAGCTGGGATCTGATTGAGTTAAGGAGTAACCATCTGCAACCAAATATGTCAAAAATATAGTTCCAAAGAGATGAATCTATAGAAAAAGAAAGAAAAATATGATCGGAATCTTCCCTATGTTGGTTACACAAGTGACATTTAGAGCAAAGTTGGATCCCAAAGTATTGCAAACAAACTTCAGTGGGGACTCTGTTGTGTGCAATACGCCAAATAAGAGTAAGTATAGAGGGTTTAATCCAAGGTTTTTTAAAGGAATTCAACCAACATAAGTTAGAACCAGTATCAATTAAATTGTGTTTATAGAAACTCTTGTAATCAAAGACACCATTACAGGCAGGTTCCCAAATAAGGAAATCTTCAAAGTTATAAAAGGGATAGTTGTCAATGACATTTCTGATGTTTTCATGAAGGTATATGTTGTGATAATTTAAAACATCCCTTATAGTGGATTTGGTGTTTTTAGGAGGGGAATTTGGAGGAATCATGGAAATTAGAGGAACCCATGTCCAGTTGTTAATCCAAAAATTAATGGTTGAATCAGAAGTGACCATCCATCTAGAGTTGTTCATAATTTCAGTGTAGGAATGTCTAATGGATGGCAAAAAGGAAGAGGTGATATAGTTCAAATTTCTATTTCTAAGCTTAGTAATGAATCTTTTTTTTTTGATAAAATCAAGAGTCAGAGTTGTTGTTAAGAAGCCTCCAAGTGAACCTAGCTTGAAGAGCATCATTAAAAAGGTTCAGATTTTTTATGCTAATACCACCCTTATTTAAAGGTTTACAATAGGTGGACCAAGGGATGGTCACAAGCTTCCTTTAAAGCGTGATTCCGGTCTAAACAAAATTTTTAATGCAAACATTAATTTTATTTAGCAGACCAGTAGGCCATTTGTAAACTATCATCGAATAAACCATTTTGGAAACAATTGTAGATTTAAAAAGATGGATTCTACCAGCCATGGAAAGGGATTTACCCTTCCAAGAGGCAATCTGGTTAATAATTTGGTCATGAATGCTATAGAAGTAGCTGGATTTAGGTTTTCCCAAAAAGTTAGTCACTCCAAGATAGTTTAAAGGGAAAGATCCTTCCTTTATGCCCAAGAAATTGATGATATTAGTTTTCTTGATGGAAGGAAAGTTTTTCCCAAAAAACATGAAGGATTTTTTCCAGCTTATAGATAGACCGGATATATCTTCATAATGAGACAAGGTAGTTTTGAGACTTTGGATATTTCTTTTATCTCCTTGTAAGAAAATGATGATGTCATTAGCATACAAGATGTGAGTGGGCATATTTGAATTCCTGGAAACCTAAATAGGTTTAATCTTGTTTTGATCCACAAGACGAGTGAGCATTCTGGTTAAGTAATCCTTTGAAATCGCAAATAGAATTACAGAAATTGGATCTCCTTATCTAACCCCCTTGGTGCATTTAAAGAATACCTTAGGGACACCATTGATAAGGACAGAGATGAAAGCCGAGTTGAATAAAGAGTTTATCAATCTAATGAAGGATTCATTAAAACTAAAACTCATGAGGACTTTAAAGATGAAACTCTAATCAACGGTGTCAAAATATTTTCTAATATCAAGTTTAATGGCAACATTACCTCACCTGGTGGCTCTATTGAGACTATTAGTTCATTTAGAGGAAATTCAGATACAATCTTGAATAGACCTACCCTTGATAAAACCAAATTGATTCCAAGAAAAAATTATATTACATATATTAGTATGTCTATTAGAAATAAGTTTTGAGATAATTTTACAAAGGGTATTGATCAAAGAAATAGGTCATAAAAGGTGAATCTCAGAGGCATTATCCACTTTAGGGATTAAAGCAAGAAATTGGGAATTTAAACCATGAGGGAGAACACCAGTGGAGAATAAAGATCTGACAAGTTTTCAAACATCTATATGAATAAACTTCCAATAGCATTGGAAAAATCCATTATTGAAGCCATCAGGACCTAGAGCACTATCAAGGTTAAGACAAAAGACAATGTCTTTAATTTCATGATCAAGAGGAATTCTTAAGAGAAATTTATTGTCCACCTCAGTCACCAAAGTCGCAATGATATCAGGAATGAGATCTTTGTTGACATCTAGACCATTGAACAAGTTATAAAAATAAGTGATGACATGGTTCACAATGGCTTCCTCAGTGTCAATGAGTTTGTCCTCATCTCTAAGAAAATAAAGAGGTTGACTGACTTTTCTAATCCTTTGTAGAGAATTATAGAACTTTTTATTTCTATCAACATCTGTAATCCATTTAGCTTTAAAGGTTTTCTTTTGCATGTTATCCTTAAAGAAAAGCAAAGAGTTGAGTTTAATGGAAGTATTGATTTCAAGCTGAGGATTTAAATTGAAACCAGAGCTAGTGTTGGAATTTTAGATTTGAATGAGGTATTTCTCAAGAGAGGAGATATCAGTGTTAAGTTTCTTGGATTTAGAGCTGCACCAACCTTTAAGAGACTACTTTAGTTGCCTTAGTTTTTTTACACAAGCAAAAGTATCATTGTGATGCCTCATAATTTCCCAATAATTTTTTATGAAATTAGTACAATCAGGATCTGCGGACCAAGAATTATTAAATTTGAAAGGAAGGGTAGGTTTATGACCTTTAGTTGAAAGAATAACAAGAACAGGATAATGATATGAGTTAATCTTGGTTAAGGTAATGCTTGAAATAGTGTCCCATTTATCAAGAGTAGAGATATTAGTGAAAGTCCTATCAATCTTGATAGCAACAACCCTATTGTAGTGACGTCTATACCAAGTGAACTTAGAACTAATAAGATTAATTTCTATAAGATTTCAGTCCTCAATGTATGATCTAAATTCTCTTGAGGAAATAGGAGAGTGTGACGGTCCAATTTTTTCCCTGGAAGCTAGAATCATATTAAAGTCCCCAATCACAAACCAGGGATCATGGATGTTGTTATCTAAAACACTAAGGTCATGAAAAAGGGTTCTTCTATATTGGTATCAATTTTTAGCATAAATAATAGTGCAAAAAGTGTGTAAACCATCAAAGGTAAATTCACATGTGAACATATGTTTAGTAATTCTGAAATCATTAACATACTGCAAGGAGGAGTGGTAAAAAATCCAAAGACTCAACAACCACACCAGTTTTGAAAGCACCTAGGTAACTATAAACATAAGAACTAAGATACATATATTTTTAGAAAAATATAATTTTAGGCTCAGCAATAGAAAAAAGTTTTGATTTGTGAGTCATGAGAAATCTTTTCAAAATAGTGTAAGTTTCAGGGTTAGCAATACCCTGACAGTTCCAAAAGAAGAAATTCATTGGAACCTATGTTTGGAGTTAGAACCCCCTTTCTTTGAGCCACTCGAGCCCTTCCCCCTCTTTGATCTTCTCACTTCTTGAGAGGAGGTTGGACTGGTTTTCTTTACCTGCATACTCATAGAGGAGGCAGCATTTGTATTAGAAATACATGTATTGGCAGAACTTTGATGTGTTTCAGATTCTTTGGGGTTTAAAGTTGCAGCCATTGTGCTGTAATCTAAATATGAAATACAGGTTGCTAAAGTTGAGATGTATGTGCTAGGTGAGTAGATATACTTCTTGGGGTTACATGTCATGTAGGGGAAAATTTTATTTTCTTATCCCAAAAGAGGTATTCTAGAGAGTTATTGAGAAAGTTTGAAATTAAGAAATTAAATAGTGTCTACTCCCATTCAGGTGTTACTAAACTTCCTTAAAGATGATGAATGTGAGAGTGTAAACTAAAGATAATTTATAAGGATTATTAGTAGTATAATTTATCTCAAAACTTATATAATTTATATTGTATATGTTTTCAATCTATGTGAAAGATACTAGAGTGACTTAATGGAATCAAATCTTATGGTTTTCAAAATACTTATCAAATATATCAAAGGGTCTATGAGTTATGGGATTATTTACAAGAAGTTAATTAGTTTAAATCTATCTAGGTTAGAATATTTTGATTGGGTAGGTGATTATAATGATTTAAGGACCACCTTAGGTTAAATTTTTCTCTTGGGGGACTGTTGGGTGAGTTGGCACTATAATAAATAGAACTCACTCTCATTGTGTACTAATGAGGTTGAATATGTTATTACAAGTAGTATATACACTTAAATGATTTTTTTGAAGGTTTAGTTGGATTATTTGAGGGTGAAAGTTTACAAACCTCTCATAATTCATTGTGATAATAAGTGTGTTTTATACTATTCCAAAAAACATGTGCAAAAACCAAGGTCCAAGCATACTAATACCAAATTTCATTTTTTAAAAGAGATAGTGTCCAATAGATACATAAAAGTGGAATTTGTTCCTACCTAATATGAGTTAGATTATATTTTATCCAAGGATGTACCTAAGGATATATTTGATTTCTTGAGTCCGAATATATGGGTTTGGCCCTTCCCATATTATTAATAAGATTTGGGTGTTATGCTTACTAATACTTTCATTATATGTTCAATGGGGGAGAAGTAAGTGCACAAATTTTTTCTTAAAATATGGTTTTCCAAAAGGGATGGGTTCATTTCTATCATTTTATTTCAATGAGTTTGTTTTTTTTAAATAGGGATTTTTATTTAAGAGTTTAGTGGCCTCATTGTGGGGGGGATCTTATCACTTGTCCAAAATATTTTTTATCATCGAGAGATGGATTTATATCAAGAACACTCCTCTAACATGAGGTGCAGTTTCAAGATGTTTGTATTTTGGAAAAGGATGTGATTTAATGTCTCTTGAATAAAATTTTATTTATTAAATTATTTTTATAAATAGTTTCATGGTTTGAAAAAAATCCAAATGGGAAGATTGGTATACCCTTAGAGTGGTTGAAGAAGTTGTCTTTATTTTAAACCATATATGATAAACATGTTCAATTTTTGGAGAAATGGTTTTTATTTCTTTGGAAGTCAATTGAAGTGTTTTTGGATGAATATGATACATTTTATTAATTCTATATTTGTTGTTTGTTTACTAATTGTATTACTTCTAAAGAAAACATATGAATTTATCATATGAAGTGAATCTATTGTGTATGAATTTTCCAAAATGTATAAATTTGAATTCCATTTCATATTAATTTGTGGTAGAACATATTGATTTGATCTAGTGTATATTTCTATTCTAGTTTCGGACTTCATAATGCACCAAATTAATTTTCATTATATGACTTCAAGTCATTTTGTATGACTTATCCACATGACTTTGATTCAGATTTCTTTTTTTATTAAATAATTAGACTCCATCATAATACTTAACTGGAGCGTATAACATCTACATAAATCTTTCAATTTTTAGGAATCAAACTTTAATATATATTGTATGACTATGATCCATTATATGACTTGTTCATATTATTTTATATCATAGGAATTATGTGTCAAACTTCATGAGCAAGTGAATGACTTCACTAATCCTATGATTTTTAATGTCCTGTAATAATTAAATAAATGAGGCAATTCTAGAATTTTAAATTCTAAAGAAAAGGGGAATAAATTCTACTGGTTCTTCACTATTCTTAAGCTCACAAATATCATTGGTTGTTTTTTAGAGATACAATTCAAGATGAGATTTATGGGAGTTTGAATGACAATAAATGTGAAGAATCATGGGTGATTTATATAGGAGTTCAAATTAAATATTTGATATTTCTTATTGTTGCCAATGGTAATATTCTCTAAGTAATTTTTATGTAGTTTAGAATCATAGGAGTTTCTATAAATAATTATAGAAATATTATTCTTAAATTAATGTGAAAATAAATGGAAATAGAAAAGAAGAATAAAAATTCATCCATGGACTAGAAAAATCCACCCAGTTTAAATATTTAAAGAATAAATCTATGTCACTTTACAATAAAAAAAAATTAATTAATTAATAAAAAATTAAAAAGAATCCTATTTGAGAAGTAAGTGGTTGAAAGATTTTTTTTCAAAAGTTATCCATATAGAGTGAAAGAGCTATATATAATCTCTATAAAGTTCAAGAATCATCAACTAGAAATTAAATTAAAGAGGATAAAGAAACTTGAAACTTCTATATTAGAGAAAATAAAGGTCTATTAATATTATACTTAAAATAAGAAGAGTGAATCTAAAGAAATTTTGAAAACACTTGAAGTTTAGAAGAGCTCTCTAAATTTTAAGTGTCTTGAGTTAGAGGTGAATTTGAGAAATCTGGAAAGAACCCATGTTCAATCTTCATTTTTTTTGAGAAAAAGATCTATTAACTTGGAAGATATTGAAAAGTGTATTTTTTACAAAAATAATCGCAAAATTTAAATGAAGATAATGGTGTTATATTCTAAAAAATTACCAAAGGCTCATAAAATAAGGTAATATTTTCTTCCAAATAAATCTATTTGTACTAATGTAGCTTCATCTGCTAATGTAGGTTTCAAATCAAAATCTAGATAGTTATAGGTGAAGAAGGATGATGGTAGACCCCCCACATCATCAAAGGTGGATTTAAAGAAGTATATAAATTCTTTTTCCCCACAAAATTCTCAAAAGAAAAAGTTAGGTTTCAAAAATAGCTAGAATATTACACATAAGAAGAAACCAAGAATTGTTTGCTACTGTTATTACTACTAGAAAGTTGGGAATAATGCATTAATTTTTGGTATAATGTGTCATTGAATTAAAACTATATAAGTCCTATATTCTGGGGTAAGGAATTTTATCCAACCAATAAATAATAGAAAACCCTAAATACCTTTGTGGGTAATCAAATTTAGAAGATGTGACTGGCCGAGATCCGCAAGGAGGAGGATGATCACTGGGAGGGGGGGTGGCCGTGTCGAAGGCACACCAGAGAAGGAGGTGGAGAGGCCACCTAGGAGCAGCATCAGTGGGGGGTGAGGTGTCCACGTTCGGTGGTGACATCGGGGGAAGAGGGTTAGAGATAAGACCTCAGGGTGGGGTTTCCTCGTTCGGCGGTAGTGAGGGGCAGCGTCGCGAGGGGCACCATCAAAGGAGTAGGATCAAGGAGAGGAGAGGTCATGAGGGGCACCATCGAGGAAGAAGGGTTGCGTGTAGAGGGTAATATGATAAGGGATGTGCAGAAGAGAAACCATGATTGATCAAACCTATAGCCACAAGTTTTAATTTAACTGTGGCTATAAATTAACCTATAGCCACGGACCTCTAAAATTGTGGCTATAGGTCCATGGATACAATTCATTTTTCTAGTAGTGAATATTTATATGAAACCTATCAGACAAACTTTTATAGAGATCAATATGAAAAGTGATGAAGTTTCAGTCAAGGTTGTAACATATGAAAAGAAGTATTAGGTCTATCAGATGAACTTGGTGTATCCATCAGACATAGAAATCTGAATAGAGGATTTTTTAGAAAATGATCATACATGGGATTTTGAATCATCATACCGATTATCAAACTAAGAGTTTTGTTTGCTCATACATAAGTTTCCTTACAAGGTCATCATACAAATGAAACATATAATGATTATCGAATAAAGAAGTTTTTATTGAAGCTCCAGATGAAAGGAAGTTTGAAGAATCATTAGTCAGAGGTTTCTTGAGTAATGTTGTCAGACAAAGTCATTAAACTGAGTGAATTGAGGAGTTCTGGATAGAAGAAAGATCGAAAGGTTATGGGATAAAGTTTTACCAAACAAAAAGTTTGTATGAAGACTGTGAAGAAGGTTTGAGAAACTTTACGATGTTTTGTAAAGACATTAATTGTGACGATGTTGAGCTGGTTGTTTAATGCTCCAATAATCATGAAGAAAAAACATGATTCTAGCTGAGATATGAGGAAATTTTGAAGAACATTGACAATGAGTTTTAAGGAAAGTTCCTAAAAATAATTTCGACTCCTAATTGTGTGGAGATTTGAAGGTGATCAAATCAAAAGAAGATTTTAGTGGTATGTTCAAGTTTTAAGTGGTAAGTTTAAATTTGGTGTACACACTTTCCCTTAATTTTATAGAGGAGTGATTGTAGGATCATATAATTATACAAATATACTACAAGAGGGTGTGAATTTTAGTTTATAAAATTTAAACTTATAATTTTTCTAGCCTCTTTAAGAAAGTTTATCAAACAAATATTCATACTAATATACTTTGTAATCAGAGTTAGAAACAATATATAATAAATAGTATAATCTTTTCTTAAACATGCATAACAGAAAAAATAAACTTATAGAAACAAGTAAAACAAACTTTTATAAAGCATGTAAGAAAAACTTGTAGAAATTTTATAATAAAGTATCCACAATTTAACCTTGAGTGTTAAGGAAGTTTGTAACATTACTTAAGGTATCCACGATAATAACCCTATCGTAAGGTCTATCTTTCTATCCTCGGAAGACCTCAATCAGAAAGATCAAACAAACTTTGTTTCCCTATCCCTAAGAATCCTCAATTTAGTAGATCGGACAAACTCTATATCTTCATCCCCGAGATCCATCAATCCACATGATTGGACAAATAATTACATGCATACATATCTTAATGAATTTACAAAGTTAACCTCACAAATGGTTCCTTTAGAGAAACTCTATAAAGTTACAAAATAAGCACTTTCAGTGACAAGGTGTTATGAAACTTCATCAGTATCTTTAGATAATTAGTATTTTATTCTACTTGAGGTTGAATCCTATTTATAGACAAGATCTAATGGCTATATTACATATTTATCTAAAGTAGTTGCAACGACATCAACCACATCTTCTTCAACTATCTGTATTGTTTCACTCTATCTGATAGTCATTTTGATGTAGCACCATTACAATGATTGAGTGTTCCATCAGTTAAAAATGAAAATCTTCATCTGGTAGCATTATTTTTCTTCGTCTGGTAGGCTTAATATATGTTCATATAGTAAAATGTTTTGTCTTTATCTGATGAATTATATCCGGTATACTTGATATTACTTCATCTGAAGGACTTTATAGTACTTTGTTTGATTGACTTCATAAAACTTCTCATCTGATGAACTTAGTATATGTTTTTCCAATGTACATTGTACATGTATGTCTGATATACTTGATAGATATCTTAGTTAGATAGAACTAATATTCTCTATCTTGAAAAATTGAAAACATTCCTATAAAAAATTTAATATCTTGGGATACATAAAAGTTAGAAACATGTAAACATATAAAGAGTGGATTATGTTTTTCAAAATTAAGTTTAGAAAGTATTATTTTAACTCAATAATTATACCTATATAAAGTGGTGGAGATGTGTCACGTATGTTGCTGATGCTGTTACTGCTGGGTGAATTTCTAATGCTTTGGGGTGCCGACTAAAGAGATTGAGAGATCTTGTGTTGAATCATCAAATGAAGTGACATCCGACTGACAGATATTGGACAAAGTTTCTTATCAATTGGTATCAAACTGATAGGGTGAAGAAGCATCGGATGAAGAAGTTTAATGTATTGGTGTCAAATGTAATAGACTGAGGTTGACTGAATTGATTATATGCCATACAGATCTTACCAGATGGACATTTACCAAATAGAATAGAGTTTTTTCTCATTATTGTTCCAAAAGGTAAAGAGTAAGAAGAATAAGAACTTACAACCAGGAAAGTGTGAAGAAAGTTAAAGCATCACATAGACAATGTTGAATCCAATTAGTGAAGGTTCTTATTATTATTACAAAATATTGTTATATCATTTTATCTGTGTGAGGATAACATGCACTATCGAAGGAATATAGTGTTATTCAAGTGATGTATATTCTCTACTTGTTGTAACCACCAAAAGGATTATGTTGGATAGACTTTTGTTGTTCCAACATATCTTAGTTTTTATGTGTTTTGATGATTCAAAAAATCCCTATTTGTATTCTAATGAGTTTATCTTAAGTGTTTCAGATTATACGTTTGTAAAAGGAATTTATCATATATTGACTCTAGAAGTTTATCTTACAAGAATTGAAGTATTGAAAGAATATGTTTCATCTACTCAGAATAAAAAAACTCTATGTTTAAGTTTTATCATACTACATAATATATTATCTTATGAAAAGAATTATTGAGTTTCCACCTAATTCAGTTATAATGAAGTTGTGAGAATTTTTTATCTTACAAAAAGGATATTTGAAAATGTTTATCTTACGAACATTAGGAGAAGTCGTGGAAGCTAAGTATCACAACTCAGTAACATATTTATCTTATGCTGAAGAATTATCCTATAAAGTATTAAATTAAGTTTATCTTATACCCTAAAGAAGATAAAGATCTGTTTTATCTTGCAAAGTCTCTCAGAAGTTTATCTTATGAGAACGGTACTACCAATTGAATATTTTATGAAGAATTAGTTATTGTGAAGGATGTCATGATTAATTTGGTAATATCTTGATAGGTCAATTCATGATTTTTGAACATATCAAAAAAATGGATTTTCTATTTAAGGAAATATCAATTTGTATAAAGTGTTTTTTTTCATGAATGGAAAGATCTGGAGAATAAGATCTTTGACAGCGCTACTGCAAAAGCTTATTCCATATTTGGAAAGAATTGATGCATGCCATTAATGGTATGTCATATAAACTTTTCAATAGATTATAAACTCTACCAATATGATTGTCTCACTGATTAAGTTCCAAAATTAAAGAGGATATATAAAAGGATCAGTTATCCACTTCATGGAGAAATACAACATAAGATATATAGATATACAGTGATTCACACACACTAACGAATACTTTGATACCAGTAACAATGAATGTGTGTACATAGACAACATCTCACATAAACGATTACATATTATTATTACAATTTTATTAGTTGTACTAAAGATCATTAAAAGCTACATCTTGAAGACTATCATATTCTTAGAATGTATATTCATTTACTATCAGTTATTTCTTGCAACTGTGAGTTGCAATAGTTATTCAAAAAGTTTATTAATTTTATTTTTTTTACACTCATTGTAAGAGTGTGTGTTAAGACCATAGATAGGTCTTGTAAAGGGAGAACCTGGTTGAAAGATCTTGGGACTTTTTATTAAGTTAAAACTACTTGTAATTAGTTGGGAACCCCCAAAAAGGGTTGTTATAGTGAAAATCACCAAACTCATAGAGTATAAGAGTTTTGGTGAAGTGTACTATGAGATTTTGTTCCTCGAACCGCTATAAATATCATGTGTGAAATATATTTCCATTAATATTTTATATTTATGTTGTTGATTCGTATTAAGGAAAAGATTTGAACTATAATACCTAAAGAGGGAGGTTTTCTACAAATAAAATTTTTAGGAACTCAATTCACCCCCTCTTAAGTTTTCAGCTAGCCATTATCTGGGAAAAAAATTGGTATCAGAGCTCATGGATCTTAAGTTCACAACTTTAAAAGGTTTAATTCCAAATATCTATCTTCAAATGGAGGTTATGGTTGATAAGTGATAAGTTATGTCAATGGTTATAGCTTCTTACTTTAATGATGAAAATTATGGTTGTTGGAAGGCTCGCATGACTATTAATCTAAAAAATCTTAGATTAAAAGTTTATCTTAAAATAGTAAATCCCTATGAAATTCCTAAGAAAAAACCTAAAACATGGAATGTTATATCCAAAGCTAACTATGATCTAAAACTCAAGGCTATGAATGCTATAATTTTTGGATTAGGACTAGATGAGTTCAACAGAGTTTCTCAATGTCAAACAACTCATGAAATGTGGACCACTATAGTAGTTTCCTATGAAGGTATAGATAATGTGAAGGCTCTCAGATATGATACTACCAAACTTAAGTTCGACACATTCAAAATGGTTGAAGGAGAAAGAATTACTCAGTTGAATAGAAGACTCACTGATATTGTTAATAATGTTGTTGCTCTAGGAGAACCTATCACTGATCATACAAATCAACAAAGGTCAAGTGGAGTGGAATCTCAGTTTCCATCAAAAAATTTATATGATTTTTACCACCCAAGTGGAGTGTAATCTCAGTTGTCATCAAAAAATCAACAAAGGTCAAGTATTTCAAGATAAAATATCTCATTGGAACTATTATGATATATGAATCTGAAATGGAAGTTAAATATAGAGACTATAAAATGGTCAAGAAAGAAAATGTTGACTTGAAGGTTTATACTTATAAGGATGACAGGAAAAACAAAATCATACAAATCTAAAAACATCTGAATAATAACACTCCTCAAGCTACTCTAGATCAAATGATGAACTTGCACAGTTTGATCAAAAAGTCCAAAATTTCGATAATAAGAGAATAGGTTTCATAAGACTTTTAAAAAAGTAAAAAATCATGGAGAGAACTCTAAATAATTAAGATGTTATGAGTGAAAAAATCTAGGACACATCAAACCAAACTTTCCACAATTGTAAGAGAATAAAAAGTCTAAAAATAAATAATTCAATAAATTTGGTTATAAGAAGAAATCTAAGAAATATATTAAGGACACATGGAGTGTAACATCCCAAGTAAATAAAGAATAATACATTTTCATATTTATTAATATTTGTGAGTTAAATATTAAATTTTACTTTAAATGGGATGCTATGTTCGATGGTGTACTCGATACAAAACAACAGGTTTCTTTGAAAACTTATGTTGCACATAATGCTGAGTCATACTGAAAAATAATAATATAATATTATTTTAAATGGTGGTTAACGCCTAGTCGTTGTATTGGTGGGAATGAATATAACTAACTAAAATGTTATTATACATGTTTGTTAAATGCTTTTATATTTATCCAATAAAAGTTAGAAGCTTAAAATGTGAATGAATCTAATTTTAAGCATAAATACTCTAATATTCTTTAAAATGTTGATTTACCGCCCTTTGATGGAGAACCCTCTTTAAATCTAGTGTTTTTTCACTTTTATATATTCTATTTGACAAAATAAAATTCATCTTTATAATAGGGACATAAAAATTTACTTTGGGTAAATTTTTGGTATTTTTCTGATAAAATTCATTTTTTAATGAATAGTGAAAAATACTGCATTTTAATTCAAAAATTCCTTTTAATCTAATTTATTTATATGGTTATAATACCTTTTTAATTGGTTTTAAAGTGTAATTATATTATATTTTTACCATTTAATACAATTTTGGTCATTGGAAGCAATTTCACTTTGAAATTGGACATAAACAACTGTTAATCTTTTGATAGTTATTATTTTTAAAAACACACTTTTTGTTTTGACAACGGGAATTAATTTTAAATTAATTAATGCAACTTTAATTTTTTGAATTTTGTAAAATAGAAATCATTTTTGAATTCGTAATATCAAATATATCTTAGGCTAAATTTTTCGAATTTTTCTAAAAACCTTCCATTTTTAATGAATAGTAAAAACACTAAGTAGTAGTTAAAAAAACTGACTTCTTCATTTAAATTAAAATTTACCACTTTTGTGATTTGAATTTCAAAAATTTGACATACATGGTTGTTATTAGTAAATAAAATTTGGTTTAATAAGATGAATTTTTTTTTAATAGTAACTTTTGACTTTTATTTACCGCGATTAAAGGTAAATAGGGTAATTTAAGGTAAAAATAATATTATAATAATATTAAATTACCCTAACATGTGTCCTAATACTATTGGTTGATACATTTTCGACCATGGTCATCCTTTGGTTCATTTTGGGACCTCATGGATCCACTTAAGAGTGATAATGACACTTTATATTAATTAATTTAAAGTAATGACAAAAATGACATAAACGTATATCTTTTAGTAAATAAATTCTTACATGGGGTTATATAAGTTATCTCTTAGACTATAAATATTAATTTGAAAGCTAAAAATATTTCCTACATCATGGTATTTTTTTTAATTTTTATACATCAAATAAATAAAATTATTTATGACACAATAATGATGCAGTGTTTACCTCGTTAATGAATGATTTAAATAAATAAGATTATAAAGATTAAAACAATATCCAAAACCTGTCCAATTATTATTGGATGATTTTATTTAGAACAAGAGTCATATTATATTTGACTTTAATAAGTTTTGGACCTTTATAAACTGAAAATCATTATATAATAAAATAATATTTTTAAACTTTCCTAAAGAGCCCCTCCTCCCTCTTATAAAAATCCATCACCTCTAACCCATTAGTCACACCTATCAAGACCCTTGGACCATCCAAACTCTAACCAATTAAGCTCCCTAAATCCCTATATTCCATATAGAATCCTTACCTTAGTAAGAAGTTACTTCAAGAAATCCTTTTGGTTCAAACCAAAGGGAGTTAGCCAATTTAAAGGTAACATCTTCTCTTAAGTTTTCTTCTTTTATTTTACTTCTCCAACCCCCTAAACTATTTTTATTACTTTATTTTATAACAAAACCAGTATAATAAATATACTAGGTTGTTTTTATGATAATTATTCAAACTAAACTTCCACAAACCTCCATCTAATGGATACGAACATACTGTTTCTGTGGACGGCCAAATATTGCCTCACAAAACGATGATTGTTCAAATATCTCCAACCGCATCTCATGGTGGCCATTATTATGGAACTTTATTTATATTTGATATGTATTATATTTATATTTTCTCTATTCTTCTGTATTTTTTATTTAAATCACACCTTTATGGTTTTCATAATGGGTAAACGTGGTAATTTCATTTGAGGAAGTGTGGACTACTGCCCCCTCAAAGTGATATGACTCGTTCATGCCATATGTGGGACATTTAAAGGATGGAGTTAACGAAATTATATATGATATTATACTGGAATTATAATATACCTATGTATCATTAATTTTTTATTTCATTAAAATACGAAATAGAAATGAAATTAGTGTTCATGTGTACGTACGACTTACCGTCTCCATGAACGGTGCATTTAATTTCTTATCTCCAAATGTTATATACTATTATAAATACATATATATACTTGATATATATGATATATATGATATCTAAATCATGAATATCATTCTGGAGATAATGGACTTTTGACCACATGAACAACTTGTAATTATAAGAAGTTCATTTGTGACTCTCAAGTACCAAATATCAACAAAATGACCATTATTAACATAAATGATTACATAATATTTATAACATGCACTACTATAAATAAGGCCATTAGCGACCGCCATTGGCGGTCGCTAAAGGTCTTTAGCGGCCGCGCAGCGACCGCCATTGGCGGTCGCTGTTGCCTCGTCGCTAGAGGCCTTTAGCGACCGCCAATGGTGGTCGCTATAGAAGGCCGGCAGATCGGCCTTCAGCGACCGCCTCTGGCGGTCGCTATTCGAAAAAAAAAATTTAAATTTTTTTTTATTGAATTCAATATAAATATAAATATATATATATATATATATGTAAAAATATTCATATATATACTATTAAATACAATATTTTAAATATATATATATATATAATATATATTTTAAATGTTTTAATATATATTTAATACATATATAATATCAAATCATTGTGCTATAATAATTTAAAAACTTCGATTCAAGAAATAATCTCATTTCAGGTCGTTCGGAGCACGTTTGCTCCGAATGGGACCGCCGCACGCCGTTTTGGTGTTTTATGGCGCCGGAAACGCCTTTCCGGCCGCCGCGGTCACACGGCACCTCCGAATGAGCTGCCGTCTGGCCGACCATTTCACAATTCACGCCCCGGATGTTGTCGTACGGTTTCGTGGCATTCGGAGGTCGTTCGGGTGGTTTTGACCCCCCAACGCGCTATTTCAGCGCGCGCCGCGCTGCTGAAAACGGCACAATCGGACGTGCCGCGCGCACCGCACATCCGATGGACGTGCGGCCTCCTCCTGCATCTCAGGAATAATATTTCTATCGTTCCCGTGCGGTTTCAGGTCGTTCGGAGCACGTTTGCTCCGAATGGGACCGCCGCACGCCGTTTTGGTGTTTTATGGCGTCGGAAACGCGTTTCCGGCCGCCGCAGTCACAAGGCACCTCCGAATGAGGTGCCGTCTGGCCGACCATTTCAAAATTCACGCCCCGGATGTTTTCGTACGGTTTCGTGGCATTCGGAGGTCGTTCGGGTGGTTTTGACCCCCCAACGCGCCATTTCAGCGCGCGCCGCGCTGCTGAAAACGACACAATCGGACATGCCGCGCGCACCGCACGTCCGATGGACGTGCGGACTCCTCTTGCATCTCAGGAATAATATTTCTATCGTTCCCGTGCGGTTTCAGGTCGTTCGGAACACGTTTGCTCCGAATTGGACCGCCGCACGCCGTTTTGGTGTTTTATGGCGCCGGAAACGCGTTTCCGGCCACCGCGGTCACACGGCACCTCCGAATGAGGTTCCGTCTGGCCGACCATTTCACAATTCATGCCCCGGATGTTGTCGTACGGTTTCGTGGAATTCGGAGGTCGTTCGGGTGGTTTTGACCCCCCAACGCGTCATTTCAGCGCGCGCCGCGCTGCTGAAAACGGCACAATCGGACGTGCCGCGCGCACCGCACGTCCGATGGACGTGCGGCCTCCTCCTGCATCTCAGGAATAATATTTCTATCGTTCCCGTGCAAGTTCAGGTCGTTCGGAGCACGTTTGCTCCGAATGGGACCGCCGCACGCCGTTTTGGTGTTTTATGGCGCCGGAAACGCGTTTCCGGCCGCCGCGGTCACACGGCACCTCCGAATGAGGTGCCGTCTGGACGACCATTTCACAATTCACGCCCCGGATTTTTTCGTACGGTTTCGTGGCATTCGGAGGTCGTTTGGGTGGTTTTGACCCCCCAACGCGCCATTTCAGCGCGCGCCGCGCTGCTGAAAACGGCACAATCGGACGTGCCGCGCGCACCGCACGTCCGATGGACGTGCGGCCTCCTCCTTCATCTCAGGAATAATATTTCTATCGTTCCCGTGCGGTTTTAGGTCGTTCGGAGCACGTTTGCTCTGAATTGGACCGCCGCACGCCGTTTTGGTGTTTAATGGCGCCGGAAACGCGTTTTCGGCCGCCGCGGTCACACGGCACCTCCGAATGAGGTGCCGTCTGGCCGACCATTTCACAATTCACGCCCCTGATGTTTTCGTACGGTTTCGTGGCATTCGGAGGTCGTTCGGGTGGTTTTGACCCCCCAACGCGTCATTTCAGCGCGCGTCGCGCTGCTGAAAATGGCACAATCGGACGTGCCGCGCGCACTGCACGTCCGATGGACGTGCGGCCTCCTCCTGCATCTCAGGAATAATATTTCTATCGTTCCTGTGCGGTTTCAGGTCGTTCGGAGCACGTTTGCTCCGAATTGGACCGCCGCACGCCGTTTTGGTGTTTTATGGCGCCGGAAACGCGTTTCCGGCCGCCGCGGTCACACGGCACCTCCGAATGAGGTGCCGTCTGGCCGACCATTTCACAATTCACGCCCCGGATGTTGTCGTACGGTTTCGTGGCATTCGGAGGTCGTTCGGGTGGTTTTGACCCCCCAACGCGCCATTTCAGCGCGCGCCGCGCTGCTGAAAACGGCACAATCGGACGTGCCGCGCGCACCGCATGTCCGATGGACGTGCGGCCTCCTCCTGCATCTCAGGAATAATATTTCTATCGTTCCCGTGCGGTTTCAGGTCGTTCGGAGCACGTTTGCTCCGAATGGGACCGCCGCACGCCGTTTTGGTGTTTTATGGCGCCGGAAACGCGTTTCCGGACGCCGCGGTCACACGGCACCTCCGAATGAGGTGCCGTTTGGCCGACCATTTCACAATTCACGCCCCGGATGTTGTCGTATGGTTTCGTGGAATTCGGAGGTTGTTCGGGTGGTTTTGAACCCCCAACGCGCCATTTCAGCGCGCGCCGCGCTGCTGAAAACGGCACAATCGGACGTGCCGCGCGCACCGCACGTCCGATGGACGTGCGGCCTCCTCTTGCATCTCAGGAATAATATTTCTATCGTTCCCATGCGGTTTCAGGTCGTTCGGAGCACGTTTTCTCCGAATTGGACCGCCGCACGCCGTTTTGGTGTTTAATGGCGCCGGAAACGCGTTTCCGGCCGCCGCGGTCACACGGCACCTCCGAATGAGGTGCCGTCTGGCCGACCATTTTAAAATTCACGCCCCGGATGTTGTCGTACGGTTTCGTGGCATTCGGAGGTCGTTCGGGTGGTTTTGACCCCCCAACGCGCCATTTCAGCGCGCGCCGCGCTGCTGAAAACGCCACAATCGGACGTGCCGAGCGCACCGCACATCCGATGGACGTGCGGCCTCCTCCTGAATCTCAGGAATAATATTTCTATCGTTCCCGTGCGGTTTCAGGTCGTTCGGAGCACGTTTGCTCCGAATTGGACCGCCGCACGCCGTTTTGGTGTTTAATGGCGCCGGAAACGCGTTTCCGGCCGCCGCGGTCACACAGAACCTCCGAATGAGGTGTCTTCTGGCCGACCATTTCACAATTCACGCCCCGAATGTTTTCGTACGGTTTCGTGGCATTCGGAGGTCGTTCGGGTGGTTTTGACCCCCCAACGCGCCATTTCAGCGCGCGCCGCGCTGCTGAAAACGGCACAATCGGACGTGCCGCGCGCACCGCACGTCCGATGGACGTGCGGCCTCCTCCTGCATCTCAGGAATAATATTTCTATCGTTCCCGTGCGGTTTCAGGTCGTTCGGAGCACGTTTGCTCCGAATTGGACCGCTGCACGCCGTTTTGGTGTTTTATGGCGTCGGAAACGCGTTTCCGGCCGCCGCGGTCACACGGCACCTCCGAATGAGGTGCCGTCTTGCCGACCATTTCACAATTTACGCCCCGGATGTTGTCGTACGGTTTCGTGGCATTCGGAGGTCGTTCGGGTGGTTTTGACCCCCCAACGCGTCATTTCAGCGCGTGCCGCGCTGCTGAAAACGCCACAATCGGACGTGCCGCGCGAACTGCACGTCCGATGGACGTTCGGCCTCCTCCTGCATCTCAGGAATAATATTTCTATCGTTCCCGTGCGGTTTCAGGTCGTTCGGAGCACGTTTGCTCCGAATTGGACCGCCGCACGCCGTTTTGGTGTTTAATGGCGCCGGAAACGCGTTTCCGGCCGTCGCGGTCACACGGCACCTCCGAATGAGGTGCCGTCTGGCCGACCATTTCAAAATTCACGCCCCGGATGTTGTCGTACGGTTTCGTGGCATTCGGAGGTCGTTCGGGTGGTTTTGACCCCCCAACGCGCCATTTCAGCGCGCGCCGCGCTGCTGAAAACGACACAATCGGACGTGCCGCGCGCACCGCACATCTGATGGACGTGCGGACTCCTCCTGCATCTCAGGAATAATATTTCTATCGTTCCCGTGCGGTTTCAGGTCGTTCGGAGCACGTTTGCTCCGAATTGGACCGCCGCACGCCGTTTTGGTGTTTTATGGCGCCGGAAACGCGTTTCCGGCCGCCGCGGTCACACGGCACCTCCGAATGAGGTGCCATCTGGCCGACCATTTCACAATTCACTCCCCTGATTTTTTTTTACGGTTTCGTGGCATTCGGAGGTCGTTCGGGTGGTTTTGACCCCCCAACGCGTCATTTCAGCGCGCGCCGCGCTGCTGAAAACGGCACAATCGGACGTGCCGCGTGTACCGCACGTCCGATGGACGTGCGGCCTCCTCCTGCATCTTAGGAATAATATTTCTATCGTTCTCGTGCGGTTTCAGGTCGTTCGGAGCACGTTTGGTCCGAATTGGACCGCCGCACGCCGTTTTGGTGTTTTATGGCACCGGAAACGCGTTTCCGGCCGCCGCGGTCACACGGCACCTCCGAATGAGGTGCCGTCTGGCCGACCATTTCACAATTCATGCCCCGGATGTTGTCGTACGGTTTCGTGGCATTCGGAGGTCGTTCGGGTGGTTTTGACCCCCCAACGCGTCATTTCAGCGCGCGCCGCGCTGCTGAAAACGGAACAATCGGACGTGCCGCGCGAACCGCACGTCCGATGGACGTGCGGCCTCCTCCTGCATCTCAGGAATAATATTTCTATCGTTCCCGTGAGGTTTCAGGTCGTTCGGAGCACGTTTGCTCTGAATTGGACCGCCGCACGCCGTTTTGGTGTTTAATGGCGCCGGAAACGCGTTTCTGGCCGCCGCGGTCACACGGCACCTCCGAATGAGGTTCCGTCTAGCCGACCATTTCACAATTCACGCCCCGGATGTTGTCGTACGGTTTCATGGCATTCGGAGGTCGTTCGGGTGGTTTTGACCCCCCAACGCGCCATTTCAGCGCGCGCCGCGCTGCTGAAAACGACACAATCGGACGTGCCGCGCGCACCGCACGTCCGATGGACGTGCGGACTCCTCCTGCATCTCAGGAATAATATTTCTATCGTTCCCGTGCGGTTTCAGGTCGTTCGGAGCACGTTTGCTCAGAATTGGACCGCCGCACGCCGTTTTGGTAGAAAAACGCCTGTGACCCATGTATGCCCATTTTTTGGAATGTTTAAGCCATACGGATTTTTTACTTTTATTTCAACAAGGGCAAGCAAATTCCCCTTTCGTACTCCATCCTGATAAATTTGCATAAGCTGGGAAGTCATTGATTGTCCACAATAAAGCTGCATGCAGTTTGAACATTTCATTCGTTTCGCAGTCATAAGTCATCACACCATCGCCCCAAAATTCATTCAACTCATCAATCAATGGCTGAAGGTAAACATCAATCTTATCCCCCGGACTTTTAGGTCCATCAATAAGAGTGGAAAGTAATATAAATTGTTGCTTCATACAAAGCCACGGAGGAAGATTATATGGAACCAACACCACGGGCCATGTGCTATGAGTTGCACCAACCATAGACTTGAATGGATTGAAACCATCTGCTGCCAATCCCAATCGGACATTACGAACATCTTTAGCAAAGTCGGGATGTCTCTTATCAAAATCCTTCCATGCATGAGAGTCTGTCGGGTGGGTTAACATGTCACTTTCATGAACTCTTTCTGCATGCCATCTCATTAAATTAGAAACTTTAGATGACATAAAAAATCTTTTCAACCTCGGTTTAAGGGGAAAGTAACGCATTTGATTTACGGCAATCGGTTTCCCCTGTATCGCAATCTGACTTTGATGAGTCTTATTTCCCCTGTTCTCTTTCCACCTAGAAGCGCCACAAACCGTACAAATATCCAAATGAGCAGTTTCATTTCTAAACAACATACAGTTGTTTGCACATGCATCTATAGTCTCATATGTAAAACCTAAGTTCTCTGTCAACTTACGAGCATAGTAATACGACTCAGGAATCTTAGCGTCGACAGGAAGAACTTTTTTCAATAAAACCAAAAGCATGTCAAATGATGTGTCTGACCAATTATTCAAAGTCTTCAAATGCAACAACTCCACGATAAACGACAGTTTATTGTAAGAAGTACATCCAGGATATAATTCTATTTTCGCATCATCAAGTACTTCATAAAACCTCCTCGAATCACGATCTGCACCAGAGTGAAGATTTATCTCACCGGTCTCAAGATTCTGGATGTCAATGCCTTCAGGATCAAACCCACGTACCATTTCAGTAAGCATTTCATGCATTGGATCAGTCATCCTTGCATCAACATCCATCTGAGCTGCATCTGTATTTTGACAACGAACATATTCTTCTCCATGACGAGTCCAACTCTTATAATTTTTCAGAAATCCATTAAAGAAAAGGTGCTCCCTCACAGTATCTCGTGTGAATTGATATCTGTTAGCACATTTTCTACATGGACAACTAATATAGTCACTTTCAAATCCTCTCGTGAAGTTAATAAACTGCATAATGCCATTGAAATATTCTCTAGACGTTCGATTTGGAAGATCAATCCAACTCTTATCCATAATAATATCTGTATAACAAACATTTACACAATACTTATTACATTTACATTTTTCAAATCAACTATATTCAAAATAAATATTAAACATTTGTTTATGAACCATTGATAAAATAATAATGTAACTGAAAGCTCATGTTACCTGATTGAGCTACAAACCTGAAAGGGAGGGGAGCCGAAGGCGGTGCTGCGAGGGAGAGGAGGCAGCGAAGGGGAGCCGGAGCCAAAGGCGGTGCGGCAAGGGAGGGGACGGGCGGCGGCGGCGGTGGGGAGCTGGAGGAGAGGAGGCGGTGAGGGGACGGGGGACGGGCAGCGAGGGGGGGGTGTCCGGGGTCGGGGGGGCTGTCCGAGGTGCGGGCAGGGGTGTTCGGGGTGCGGGGGTGTCCGGGGTGCGGGGGAGGGGGGGCTGTCTGGGGTGCAAGGGGGCTGTCGGGGGTGCGGGGTGGGGTGTCCGGGGTGCGGGGGGCCTGTCCGGGGTGCGGGGGGGCTGTCCGGGTTCGGAGGGGGGTGTCCGAGTGCGGGGGGGGGGGGGGCTGTCCGGGGTGCGGGGGGGCTGTCCGGGTTCGGAGGGGGGTGTCCGAGTGCAGGGGGGGCTGTCCGGGGTGTGGGGAGGCGTCCGGGGTGCGGGGGGCTGTCCGGAGTGCGCGGGGGGGGGGGGGGGGGGGGGGGGGCTGTCCGGGGTGCGGGGAGGCGTCCGGGGTGCGGGGGGCGGTCCGGAGTGCGCGGGGGGGTGTTGTCCGGGGTGCGGGGAGGCGTCCGGGGTGCGGGGGGCGGTCCGGAGTGCGCGCCGGGGGCTGTCCGGGGTGCGGGTGTCGTCCGGGGTGGGGGGGAGGGCCGAGAGGCCGGAGGGCGGCGGCCGGAGGCCCGAGGGTGGAGGGCGGCGGCCGGAGGCCGGATGGCAGGCGGCGGGGGAGGCCGGGCGGCGGGGGAGGGCGGGCGGCGGGGGAGGCCGGGCGGCGGGGGAGGGCGGGCGGCGGGGGAGGCCGGGCGGCGGGGGAGGCCGGGCGGCGGGGGAGGCCGGGCGGCGGGGGAGGTCGGGCGGCGGGGGAGGGGAGGGCGGCGCGAGGGAGGGCGGCGAGGGAGGGAGGGGGTTAGGGTGAGGGTGATCGAGGGCGCGGGGGGGGGGGGGGGGGGGCAGAAACCCCCCGAATTTTTTTAGGCAGGTTAGCGACCGCCATTGGCGGTCGCTAATGGTGAGCTATAGCGACCGCCAATGGCGGTCGCCCGAGTCTGGGGGGCTCCAATGCCCCCTTTTCTAGTAGTGATGGAAATAAGTTCTATAAAAAGAATAATAAACTTGAAAAAGGTTATTAAACAAGTAGAAATTAACTTTAGTTTATTATTTAGGAGATTAAATAACGGACAAGTAAAGTCGGACATAAGGTAAGGTACTTTGTCTCAATCTCCATTCATTGAGGCATATTTTTTTTATACACGACTTTATTTTATATGGTGTATAAACACCTTTGAATTTTCATTTCATTTAATGGGAATCTTTTTCTATGAGGTGTTTTACTAAACGACAAAAAAATAATGTTTCTTTTTAATGTATGCGGTGACAATGACCTTTCTGTCGCTGTGAGTATAATTTGATATTTGGATTCCTTAACAAGCCATAATGTTTTTAAAAGGAAAATAAATACCACATACTCGTTTACATATTTTGGTATTGAAAATGGTTTTGATCATAGATTTGTTATGTTAATTATATATTGTGATTGAAATGTGGAAATGTTATCTTTTCTTTATGTTTGTTTTATGTGTTATGAATATATTATGGTTCTTGGGAATTGTTTACATATACGGGTAGTTCTATGATAAACCTAGGGAAAGTGAGCCCGATATAGCTCTCCAATGCATTGGGTAACATGACGGTGGTAAACATGAATGTTTATCCTAATAGATTTAGGGAATATGTTGTGATGGGTATTCCAAATGTAACTCCCTACGTAGTTGTGAAAGCTACAACGTAAGTATGTTATGAATGACACAAGTTACCTTTATGATTTGTGATTACTATGTGTTATTCATAAATCTTATGATTTCATGAGGTATTTTAAAGAGATTATGTTGTGTATGTATTGATGAACTAATGTTTTCTTTCTTTGTTTTATAATCATTACTGAGATTTTTATGCTCATCCAAAGTTTTGAAATGTTTTTCACCGGACTTAAAGATGAATAGGGTCAAGGATGGGATCAAAGAAAAGTCATGGTGTCTAAAACATGGAACTAGACATGGCTCTTTTTTTCAAGAGTTTTAATTTATGAAAAAATGGAAACTAAGTAGAAGTGTCTGCGTGTAATATTCAAGTTGTTATGTATATGTTATGACCTAATTCTCTAAAACTCTAAACCTGAAAAGATCTTCAATGTGAATTGTCCATTTAATTCAAGATTATGTAATGTTTTAAGGATGGGTCCTTATAGTTGGTATCAGAGGTTGGTTTAGAAAACTTTAGGAGTTATAATATTGTTAAATTAATGTCTATAAATTAATTTATAGTAAGATTGAAATGATATAACATTTACCGATTACCATGTTGCTTCACCTAAGATATTTTTGTGTTCAGAATGGTTTTCCACAAAGGAAACATGGAATTTATGATGGGATGGCATCAGGAGGAAGACAACCTTCCAAATTAGTAACCTGAGATGTTCGGAATTGGAACTGAATAGTTTTTTTGCAGTGATGGCACAGTTGAATCAGGCTATAAATGGTGGTGGTATCCATGCACGAGATCATTCAGATCAACCACAGAGGAACATGTTAGTAGTAGAGAATTTCATGAGGCAACATACCCCATCATTCAGAGGATCATCTGACCCTGTTCTAACTGAAGGGTGGATTAAAGCACTGGAGAAGATTTTTGATGTCATGGGGTGTTCAGAACATCAAAATGTTAGTCTTTTTGTTTATCGTTTTGAAGGTGAAGCCGATCAGTGGTGGTCTATGGTGAAAAATATCAGGGATAGTGAGGATATTGATGCTCTTTATTGGGATGAATTCAAAGGTACATTTCTTGAGAAATATTTTCTTAAGGTGGTTCATCTTAGGATGGAAAAAAAATTCTTGGAATTAAGGCAGGAGGATGAATCAGTGGCTGCTTATGAAGCAAAATTCACTCAACTGGAAAGGTATGATCCAAATTTCATATGAGATATTGATAGTAAAATCAACTTTTTTACTCAGGATTAAATCCAAATTATTGAATGGTCTTTAGCTTCTCATGAGTTCAAAAGTTATAAAAAACTTTTTCAATGTGCGGGGAAGGTGTAAATGGAGTTTGTCGATGATCAGGTGTTCTTTGAAAAACAACAGAATAAGAGGTCGAGGTGGAAGATGAAAGGGAAGAACTCTTCAAAAAAGTTTGATGGTAAGAAACTTAAGTTTATATTTTGTGAAAATTGTGGTAAAAAACATTCTAGGGAATGTCTTTTGAATTCTGGTAAGTGATACTGATGTGGTAAAATGGGACATAAGGATCATAATTGCACTGAAAAATATCAGGTTAATGGTAAGAAAAAATCTGATTTATGGTCAGTAAAATGTTTTAAGTGCAATGAAATGGGTCATTATGAAAATGAGTGTCCAACAAAGAACAAAAATGAGGGAAAGCAGTCGAACTACAAGCAGAAAGGGGTGGTGAAATCATTTGTAACTACTTCAGCAGATGTTGGGCTATCAAATAAAGTAGTATCAGGTACACTGTTTGTTTGTTCAGATTATGACAATGTGTTGTTTGATTCAGGATCTATAAATTCTTTCATTTCTAAGAAGTTTTTTGGTAAATTGGGAATTCCATCTCAAGATATGAATCATGAACTTATGGTAAAAACACTAGGGGGAAATGTTGAGAAAAAAAAAATTATAAGAACCTTCATGTCCTTGTGTGCAGAAAGAATCTACCTGAAAACCTTATTGTTTTGCCTATAGTTGAGTTTGATGTTATTTTGGGTATGGATTGGCTTTATGTTTATCATGCTAAGATTGACTATATAGCTAAAGAGGTTTATTTTTAGAAATATTTTCAGTTTGTGTACAAGAATGAACCCTTACTTTTGATAACATATCAAGAAGCTGAGAAACTAGTAAAAGATGGAAATGAATGTTACCTACCGCATATTTTTGAAAACAAAGGAACTATTCAGATTAATTATGTGTCATTGGTAAATGAGTATCTTTATGTTTTTCCTGATGAGTTTCTTAGTATAATACTTGATCATGAAGTTGAATTTAGTGTTGACTTAGTTCCTGATGCTAAGCCAATTTCAAAACCCCCTTATCAAATAGCTCAAATTAAACTTTTAGAGTTAAAGAATCAATTGCAGGAGTTATTAGATAAAGGTTTCATTCGACCTAGCACATCACCATGGGGTGATCCTGTCTTGTTTGTTAAAAATAAAGATGGTTCAATGAGACTTTCACTACTAGAAATGGGGTCTTTCCCAACGGTTCTGAACCATTGGTATATGTTATACCAACGGTTTTGCAAGCCGTGGGGAAGTAAGCCATTGGGAAAACCTATCCTAACGGTTTAAAAAGAACTGTTGGTATAGGTTGGTAAAATTAACCTATGCCAACGATTTGTCCAAACCGTTGGTAAAACTAAGAAAATCAACTCTTTCCCAATGGTTTAGAAACCGTTGGGAATGGTTTTTTACAACGGTTTTCATTGAACCGTTGGCAAAAAAATCCCTATAAACCTTTCCCAAAGGTTTGTAAACCATTTTAAAAGGGTTATTACAAGCTTATTCCAATGGTTTGAAACCGTTGGCATAGGCTATGCTCTGCAAATTGCACAGCAGCCTGCAATTTGCACAGCAGCCTCTAATGATGTCCATTCTCCTCCTTTACAATTACTATACCTACAATAACAAACTAAGACATAAATTTAGAGAACAAATTCATACACATTTAACATATAATGCATTCTTGAACTATACACATCCAGAATTAAATCATAATTCATAACGTAATTATAAACATACATAATTGATTTAGAATTCAATTTAAAATTTAGATGAAAATTATATGTGGAATCTGGAATTCAATTCATAATTGAATACATAAATAATTTAATTATCAATTATCAATAAAATATATAAAAAACTGAATAAGTATCAACAGAATCCGAATACTTTTGTTCGGGTTTTCGTATACCAGTTGTTTTTACTAAAAATGATGTCCATTTTAAACAAAATGCATACACTTGGAGTGATACCGGACACACAGTGCCTCAAATTGAGGCTTGGTTGACTCGTACATGTTACATATGACCCATGGATCGTTTTCTTAAAGTATCAACATATTCTGAAGGCGTTTGGTTGGTTTTCTGTATGCCAGTTATTGTTTTCACTTAAAATGTTGTTCATTTCAAAAAAATGAGACACTTTGAGTGGTGCCGGCCACACCATGCCTCGGATTCATGTGGGGTTAACTCTTAAACATCACATATGACTCATTGATCATTTTAATAAAGTTTCAACAAATTTAGAATGCATTTGGTCAGTTTTTTGTATGCCAGTAGTTGTTTTCAATTAAAATGTTATCCATTTCAAATAAACGTGAGACACTTTGAGTGGTTACGGCCACACCGGGCCTCGTATTAAGAAGGGATTGACTCGTACACATCACATATGACTCATGTATCATTGTCCTAAAGTTTAAATGGAATCTGAATGCATTTCGTCAGTTTTCCGTATGTCAGTTGTTGTTTTCACTTAAAATGATGTCCTTTTGAAACAAAAGAGAGACACTTTGAGTGGTTCCAGCCACACCGCACCTCAGATTGAGACGAGGTTGACTCATACATATCACATATGACCCATGGATAGTTTTCCAAAAGTTTCAACAGAATAAAAATGTGTTTGGTTGGTTTTTCGTATGCCAGTTGTACTTTTCACTTAAAATGTTGTCCATTTCAAATAAAACTGAGACACTTTGAGTTGTGACGGCCACAATACGCCTTGGATTTAGGTGGGGTTGACTCTTAAATATCACATATTACCCATGGATCGTTTTCCTAAAGTTTCAATGAAATATGAATGCGTTTGGTCGGTTTTCCTTATATCAGTTGTTGTTTTCACTTAAAATGATGTCCATTTTAAACAAAAGAGAGACACTTTGAGTGGTGTCAGCCACACCGCACCTCGGATTGAGGTGGGGTTGAATTTTATATGTCACATATGACCCATGTATATTTTTCCTAAAGCATCAACACATTCAGAATGTGTTTGGTCAGTTTTCTGTATGTCAGTTGTTGTTTTCACTTAAAATGTTGTTCATTTCAAAAAAAAAATGAGACACTTTGAGTGGTTTCGATCACACCATGCCTCAGATTAATGCAGGGTTGACTCTTACACATCACATATGACCCATTGATCATTGTTATAAACTTTCAACATTTTCCGAAAGCGTTTGGTCAGTTTTCAGTATGTCAGTAGTTGTTTTCAATTAAAATGTTGTCCATTTCAAATAAATGTGAGACACTTTGAGTGGTTCCAGCCACAACAGGCCTCAGATTGAGGCTGGGTTGACTCATACACGTCATATATGACCCATGGATCATTTTCCTAAAGTTTCAATGGAATCTGAATGCATTTGGTCAGTTTTTTATATGTCATTTATTGTTTTCACTTAAAATGAAGCCTATTTTAAACGAAAGAGAGACAACTTGAGTGGTTTCAGCCACACCGTGCCTCGTATTGAGGAGGGGTTGGCTCATACACATCAAAAATGACCCATGTATCATTTTAATAAAGGTTCAAAAGAATCCGAATGTGTTTGGTTGGTTTTCCGTATGTCAGTTGTTGTTTTCACTTAAAATGAAGTCCATTTTAAACTAAAGAGAGACACTTTGAGTGGTGACAGCCACACCACACCTCGGATTGAGGTGGGGTTGACTCATACATGTCATATATGACCCATGTATCATTTTGCTAAAGTATCAACACAATCATAGTCCATTCGGTCGGTTTTCCGTATGTACTTAAAATGTTGTCCATTTTAAACAAAAGAGAGACACTTAGAGTGATCTCGGCCACAATACGACTCATATTGAGGCGTTGTTTACTCATACACATCACATATGACCCGTGGATCATTTTCCTAAAGTTTAAATAGAATCTGAATGCGTTTGGTCGGTTTACTGTATGTTAGTTGTTGTTTTCAATTAAAATGAAGTCCATTTTAAACTATAGAGAGACACTTCAAGTAGTTTCGGCCACTCTGCGCCTCATATTGAGGAAATTTTGACACGTACACGTTACATATGACCCATAGATCATTGTCCTAAAGTTTCAACTAAATCAGAATATGTTTAGTTGGTTTTCTGTACGCCAGTTGTTGTTTTCATTTAAAATGTTGTCTATTTCAAATAAACCTAAGACACTTTGAGTGGTTTCGGCCACACCTGGCCTCAGATTAAGGTGGGGTTGACTTTTACACGTCACAAATGACTCATGTAACGTTTTCCTAAAGTTTCAACAGAATCTGAATGCGTTTGTTCAGTTTTCCATATGTCAGTTGTTGTTTTCAATTAAAATGAAGTCCATTTTAAACTATAGAGAGACACTTCAAGTGGTGTCGGCCACTCTGTGCCTCAGATTGAGGCTAGGTGGACTCATAAATGTCACAAATGACCCAAGTATTATTTTCCTAAAGTATCAACACAATCCGAATGCGTTTGGTCAGTTTTCCTTATGTCAGTTGTACTTTTCACTTAAAATGTTATCCATTTCAAATAAAAGTGAGACACTTTGAATGGTGTCAGCCACACTGCACCTCGTATTGAGGCGGGGTTGACTCATACATGTCACATATGACCCATGGATCGTTTTCCTAAAGTTTTAACTGAATCTGAATGCGTTTAGTCAGTTTTTTGTATGATAGTTGTTGTTTTCATTTAAAATGTTGTCTATTTCAAATAAACCTAAGACACTTTGAGTGGTTACGGCCACACCTGGACTCATATTGAGGCAGGGTTGACTCTTACACGTCACAAATGACTCATGGAGCGTTTTCCTAAATTTTCAACAGAATATAAATGTGTTTGGTTGGTTTTCCGTATGTCAGTTGTTGCTTTCAATTAAAATGAAGTCCATTTTAAACTATAGAGAGACACTTCAAGTGGTGTCATCCACTCCACGCCTCGGATTGAGGCTAGTTTGACTCTTCAATGTCAAAAATGACCCAAGGATCATTTTCCTAAAGTATCAACACAATCCTAATGCGTTTGGTCGGTTTTCCGTATGTCAGTTGTACTTTTCACTTAAAATGTTATCCATTTCAAAAAAAAAGTGAGACACTTCGAATGGTGTCGGTCACACCGCACCTCGGATTGAGTCGAGGTTGACTCTTATATGTCACATATAACCCATGGAATATTTTCCTAAATTTTCAACTGAATCCGAATCTTTTGGTCGGTTTTCCGTATGTCAGTTGTTGTTTTCATTTAAAATGTTGTCTATTTCAAATAAACCTGAGACACTTTGAGTGGTATAGGCCACACCTGGCCTCGGATTGAGGCAGGGTTGACTCGTACATGTCAAAAATGACTCATGGAATGTTTTCCTAAAATTTCAACAGAATCTGAATGCGTTTGGTCTGTTTTTCATATGTCAGTTGTTGTTTTCAATTAAAATGAAGTCCATTTTAAACTATAGAGAGACACTTTGAGTGGTTCTAGACACTCTGCGCCTCGGATTGAGGCTGGGTTGACTCGTACACGTCAAAAATGACCCAAGGATCATTTTCATAAAGTATCAGCACAATCCGAATGCATTTGGTCGGTTTTCTGTATGTCAGTTGTACTTTTCACTTAAAATGTTATCCATTTCAAACAAAAGTGAGACACTTAGAATGGTTCCAACCACACCGCACCTCGGATTGTGGAAGGTTTGAATCTTAAACGTCACATATGACCCATGGATCATTTTTCTAAAGTTTCAACTAAATACGAATGTGTTTGGTCAGTTTCCCGTATGTCAGTTGTTGTTTTCATTTAAAATGTTGTCTATTTCAAATAAACTTGAGACACTTTGAGTGGTGCAAGCCACACCTGGCCTCATATTGAGGCGGGGTTGACTCTTACATGTCAAAATTGACTCATGGAACGTTTTCATGAAGTTTCAACAGAATCTGAATGTGTTTGATTGGTTTTCCGTATGTTAGTTGTTGTTTTAAATTAAAATGAAGTCCACTTTAAACTATAGAGAGACACTTAGATTGGTGCCAGAAACTCTGCACCTCGGATTGAGATTGGATTGACTCATACACATCACAAATGACCCAAGGATCATTTTCCTAAAGTATCAACACAATCCGAATGCGTTTGGTCGGTTTTCCGTATGTCAGTTGTACTTTTCACTTAAAATGTTATCCATTTCAAACAAAAGTGAGACACTTCGAATGGTGACGGCCACAATTCACCTTGTATTGAGTCGGGTTTGAATCTTACATGTCACAAATGATCCATGGATCGTTGTCCTAAATTTTCAAATGAATCCGAATGCATTTGGTTGGTTTTCCGTATGTCAGTTGTTGTTTTCATTTAAAATGTTGTCTATTTCAAATAAACCTGAGACACTTTGAGTGGTGTAGGCCAAACCTGGCCTCGGATTGAGGTGGGGTTGACTCGTACACATCACAAATGACTCATGTAACATTTTCCTAAAGTTTCAACAGAATCTGAATGCGTTTGTTCGGTTTTCCGTATGTCAGTTGTTGTTTTCAATTAAAATGAAGTCCATTTTAAACTATAGAGAGACACTTCGAGTGGTTCCAGCCACTCCGCACATCATATTGAGACCGGGTTGACTCATACATGTCACAAATGACCCAATTATCATTTTCCTAAAGTATCAACACAATACTAATGCGTTTGGTCAGTTTTCCGTATGTCAGTTGTACTTTTCACTTAAAATGTTATCCATTTCAAAAAAAAGTGAGACACTTTGAATGGTTCCATCCACACTGTACCATTTATTGAGGTGGGGTTGACTCGTACACGTCACATATGACCTATGGATCGTTTTCCTAAAGTTTAAACTGAATCCGAATGCGTTTAGTCAGTTTTCCGTATGTCAGTTGTTGTTTTCATTTAAAATGTTGTCTATTTCAAATAAACCTGAGACACTTTGAGTGGTGCCGGCCACACTTGGACTCGGATTGAGGTAGGTTTGACTCTTACATGTCACAAATTACTCATAGAATGTTTTCCTAAAGTTTCAACAAAATCTGAATGCGTTTTGTCAGTTTTCCTTATGTCAGTTGTTGTTTTCAATTAAAATGAAGTCCATTTTAAACTATAGAGAGACACTTCGAGTGGTTTCGGGCACTAAACGCCTCGGATTGAGGCTGGGTTGACTCGTACACATCACAAATGACCCAAGGATCATTTTCCTAAAGTATTAACACAATCCGAATGTGTTTGGTCGGTTTTTCGTATGTCAGTTGTACTTTTCACTTAAAATGTTATCCATTTCAAACAAAAGTGAGACACTTTGAATGGTGTCGGCCACACCGCGCCTCATATTGAGGCGGGGTTGACTTGTACACATCACATATGACCCATGGATATTTTTTATAAAGTATCAACACAATTAGAATCCATTTGGTTGGTTTTCCATATGTACTTAAAATGTTGTCCATTTTAAACATAAGAGAGACACTTAGAGTGATCCCGACCACACCGTGACTCGGATTGAGCCGGGGTTGACTCGTACACGTCACATATGACCCATGTATCGTTTTGATAAAGTATCAATAGAATCCGAATGAGTTTGGTTAGTTTTACGTATGTTAGTTGTTCTTTTCACTTAAAATCTCATCCATTTTAAACAAAAGAGACACAGTTAGAGTGCTATCGGCCACACCGCGCCTCGGATTTAGACGGGGTTGACTCGTACATGTCACAAATGACCCATGAATCATTTTCCTAAAGTATCAAAACAATCCTGGTAGCCCTCACCTAGAAACCAAATCATACATCCTGGAATTTCTAGTCTTAATTCCCTGAGCATGACGAGTCTGTCCATGAGTCCTTAACATGTAACCCATGTCTTATCCTAACAATTGACAAGTAAACCAAATCAAATAAGGCATAATTCACATGACATGGAGAATGTACAACAAGGTTTTGTATTCAAATTAAATCATATCATCACATGCATTTGATGAGACTGAGCTAATAAGCTTACCAAGACATTCATATAATTCAAGACATACAAAAATGGAATAATCCTAAATAACATTTCATGATCAGAGAAATAAAAAAAGCATGTGAAATCAAGGAAAAGGGTGGGGGATGTCTGGGGGTCCAGGGAGGAGGGTGGGGGGGCTATCCGGGGGGCTGTCCGGGGGGCTGTCCGGGGGACTGTCCGGAGGGCTGTCCGGGGGACTGTCCGAAGGGCTGTCTGGGGTCCAAGGAGGATGGTGGGGGTTGTCTAGGGTCCATGAAGGAGGATGGTGGGGGGTTGTCTAGGGTCCATGAAGTAGGGGTCTATCCAGGGAGTTCCCAAACACACAAAACTCTATAAACATGATCAAGATACACTACAACCACTAAAATACATCAACATCTATGAAAACATACAATATATAAAAATAACTCAACTCCAATACTATACTATGGGTCTAGATAAAACCAACAAATAGAATAGATTAAACATAAAATCATAGTAATATTAGTCAAAAATGTAATGGATCAACTTGTCCCACATCACCATCACTATCATCACCACCATCATCACCATCATCCTCGTCCTCTCCCTCTTCAACTCCCTCCTCCTCGCCCTCCTCTTCGCCCTCGTCATTCACCTCGCCCTCCTCCTCTCCCTCCTCTTCCACATCAGACTCCTCGCCATCATCATCGTCAGGTTGGACATTGTCTTGACCACCACTAGAACTGTCACCTGGTGCACTATATATAGAACGTATCAACGACATATATTCATCAAAAGATGGGTTGGCCTCTAGTGGAAGTGTTGGACGTAGAACTTCAATAAATTTCATAAATGCACTGTTTTCCCTAGCAGACTGTTCTGCCATCTCTGTGGCCCTTTTGTCAGCCTTTTCTGCCTGTGACCTAACTTGTTATAGCTCAGTGGCACTATAACTTGTACCTAAGGAGGGAAAATACCTCTTCGGGGCTATCCTAGGTCGGCAGTGTACTCTGCCATGATGCTTCTCTCCCAACACATGATGTAAGTGATCAGTTGGCCCAAAATTGTCTGGTTCTTGGGCATCGAGGGCCTCTAAAGCAGCCTATTACAAATATAAATATATTATTAAGTTACAAAATAGATATTAAAATATAAAATCAACAAATTAAAACTTACAATCTGCTTCTGAGTTGCTTCGTTGATGACACTTCCATCCTTTTTTCGTCTACTCGAGCAAAACAGTTTTTCTTGAGGCACACGTCCTTCAATATTCTGTATTTTCCTCTAAAATGACATTGAAAACTAAATTTATATGAAAAATTTAGAAAATGATTAAATAATTGAGGAAACAAAATAAAGTGTAAGTCATAAAGAAAACTTATAAACAATTGTCATACCTGCTTCCTCTCATGATCTGGCATCGTAGTATATCCCAGTGTGTGGAGGTATTTTTTGCATCAATGTTTTTTTTATTTTTTCCATATGATTCCTAAATAAAATTATATAATTCAAAATATAGTATTAATGAAAAACATGAAAGTTATTATTTAAATACCTCAAATGTAATTAATACCTTAAACTGGGTAGTCGTCCAATGAGTAATCATCTAATGATACTGCTCTATAGGACAATAATCCACGACTGGTACCGCCTCTAACTCAGTCTTAACTCTAGCACACCATCCAATATACAACTCATACTTGTAGGCTCTCCAAATCTCACCTAAATTCTTTAGACGTTCCGGTCGTGCACCCTCACCATCGGGAAAATTAAATCGAAGCTGAAATCAAAATATTAATTCATATAAATACAAAAATAATTCATGGCATTAAATACAACATATTTTTTTACCCATATCTCTGCCCAAGCTCTATCCTTGACCTCATGTGGAAAATGTCTCCATGATAGCGGGCTGACGGGAATGATGTCGGAGTATTTGGAAAGTGTCGCTAAAAAACTCCGACATTGCTGCCCTATTTTCTCAACCATTTGGTTGTCTTCATTGTAATCCACCATAACCTGTGTGCAGTAGTTCCACACCGCACGCATGCATGTACGCCCCCACCCCCGCCTCCTGTCAGTAGATGTATCTGTCATGAAAGAAAAACAAATATTTTATCAAAACATGTTATAATGAAAATAAATATTTCTATAAAAATTTGTTAGGGTTATATAAATATACATGCGCCAGTCTGATTGATGAGCGTCGCTGGATCCACAGAAACTGATGGAACACCCTTTGGTGGAACAGGAGTTGAAGACGATGGAATATAGAAGCTCAGAGAGACAGAAGTAGAAGGAAAAGAAGATGGGATAGCTGTATGACCGGATTCTGACTGGGGGAGTGGGAATCATCATGGGATATGAAAAAGATGGGCCAGAAGATGCAAAAGGTGGCGAAAACATGGGAGGCCTAAATATCCCATGTGTCCCTAACGACACACCGGGATCAGAATGTGGGAATGATGACATGTCAGTGGGAGGGGCAGGGTCTAGTCAAGTACACGAAGCTGCTCATCCACCTATGGTACGAACCCTCCTCGTACCACCGGCCTGAGTACTAGGACCAGTACTAGGCTCCTCGTCAAATAACTTTCGACGTATAGGTGGATCCTAAAAAAATGTTTACAAAAAAAATAATCACATGACATTATATATTCTTTAAAAATATATATTTGAAATAAATTACTCACTATAGGCACTAATGGTGGAACGCCCATCTCCGTCATTCGATGATTGTTCTCCATAATTTTTTTCCTTCATCTCTCTTCAATTGGCTGCATTTCCTGATTTTGAAAACAAATATGTAATTAATTAGAAAAAGGAAACTAATGTGTAACCCAAAAAACTAAATATATGAGGGAATAGGGGGATTCATTGGTAATTTAGCTATCAATTTTTTTATAAGAGCTTGAATGGATTTAATAAATCATACAAGTTGTAATGTTCACCAAGTTAGAAATATTGTTTGACTAGGTTTGAATACAGTTCAATTCCAAATTAGAAAATGCAATTCAAATAAAACTACAACCAATAAACATTGAAAATTCACATAACGGTCAAGTATGCTAAACCATATTTGTGATCAATATTAAATCAATTTTAATATTACCAACCTTAACAACCCAACTCGAGGTAAACCAAAATAATTGAGAACATGGATGAATGATTCTATATATTTTCAACCACAACTTCAGGTTCACAATCAACTCTAACAATTGAACTATTGGAGTCATCAAAAGAAATAAATGGATTGGTTCCAATGGCACTAGGGAAAGTATCAATTCCATCATCACCATCATTAAAATTATGTCTTATAATTACTTCAACTATGACACCAAATTCAGGTCGAAGTCGGTCTTTGACATAAAAAACTTATTTAGCCATTTATGCCAACACATATGGTTCTTCGGTAGCAAGAGTGCGAGTCATATTAATTACTCAAAATCCACAATCATCAATAAATGTGCTATATCTCGTCATCAAATCAAACCAATAGCATTTCATCATTGTGACTCATCCATGAGAGTAATAATTCAATATTATTATTTTCTCAACGACTCCATAATAACCCACATTTTCAAATCGCGGTCCACTATCTGATGCACTATCATAACAATCTGTTGTGGCAGTAACCATAAAACCATCATGTTGTGTTCTCATGTTCTTTGCTCGTTCAATGACAATAAATTCGTACCCATTGATAACAATTGATTTACAATCACGAACCATGGTATTAGGACCAAAAGCCAAAGCTCTTATTTCCTCAGAGACAGATTCAGCAGAAAAACTCAATACCTGAAATATAAATGACTATTAAACTTAATTAAATATTGATATAATTATTTTAAACAGTAATATTTTTACCTTCAATTTTAACCAAGCAGAAAAATCTTTTCTATGCAAAGTCTCACTCCTTCTCAAAGATAAAGAATGATGATTTCTATTTATCATTGTTTTATGTTCCCTGTAGATAAAAAATGTGAATAGTTTAACAGATATATATGTAAGATATACATATTCAATTTAGTTACCTGATATAGTCATCGAACAAATCACAGTTGAACAAAACTGTGCGATGTGACATCTCCCGCTCTTTATGGCTTAATGTCTTCAATGTATATGATCCAAGAATTCCTCATATTTGAGGAAGTGATGGAAAACTAGGTTCAATTTGGTCATAATGTTCTTCTTCATTTCTCATTGGTCTGTTCATTCTTGTAGTAAGATCAGACAAATACATTGAGCAGAAATCCATATATTCTTGAGTCAAGTAACCGTTCACGATAGAACCTTCGGGATGATTCTTGTTTCGGACATAAGACTTTAATGTGTACATATTTATTTTAGTTGGATACATCCAACAAAAATAAACAGGTCCTATGAGAAGTATTTCAGTGGGAATATGGACAGTCAGATGCAACATGCATGTGAAAAATGATGGAGGAAATATTTTCTCCAACTCACACAAAATTAATGGGGCATCTGTCAACATTTTTTGCAAGAAAGACTTGGACAACTTCTTAGCACAAATATCTCTAAACAAATGACACAACCGAATAACATTAACCCTTACATTATTGGACAAAAGACGACGGATTTCTATTAGAAGAAACTCATGCAGTAGAACATGATAATCATGAGTCTTCAAAGATTTTATCTACAACTCTCTTCTATTGACCCATTTAGATATGTTTCTTGAATAGCCATCAGGAACTCTAATAGTCTCTATTACTTCCAGAAATTGTTTCTTTTCTGTAGGTGTCATCATATAAGAAGCACATGAAAGTTTCCATTTATTTTCACTGATACACATAGGATGCAATTCTGGTCTGATGCCCCAATCCACCAAGTCACATCGAGATCGTAAATCATCTTTTTTCTTCCCCTTGACATTTATAAGAACCGAAAAAAACATTTTGCATATATTCTTTTCAATATGCATTACGTCTAAGAAATGACGTAACAAATTGGTTGACCAATAAGGCAAATCAAAAAAGATACTCCTCTTCCTCTAATTGTAACAGGTTTCAGTGGAAACATTCTTTCTCTTTCCAGATTTCATTTGACCCTTCCCGAATGAAAAACTGAAATCTTTCAATTCATTAAGCACATCAGTTCCAAACATACACTGAGGTGGATCATTGGTCTCTATGGTATTATCAAATCTTTAACAATTCATTCTATATGGATGATCCTTTGGAAAGAATCATCGATATCCCATAAAACTAAAACTATAGCGATGTTTCAGTCTTCTGGATCGTGTATTCTTCATACAAACTGGACATGACAGTTTTCCCTTCGTGCTCCATCCAGACATCATTTCATAAGCCGGAAAATCATTGATCGTCTACATAAGCGCAGCACGCATCTGAAATATGTCTTTCGAACATGAATCATATGTGTGCATACCCACATCCCAAAGAAGTTTCAACTCTTTTATTAAAGTTTTAATGTATACATCAATATCAATGTCAGGATCAGAAGGACCAGATATGAGTATACTCATGAAAGTGAAAGGTTTTTTCATACACAACCATGGGGCAAGATTATAAATGTGTATAAAAACTGGATATGTGCTGTGCGAAGTAAGAATCTTCCCAAACGGATTAAAACTGTCGCATGAAAGACCCAGGCTCACATTACACACGTCAGCTACAAAATCAGGATGTCGAGCATCAAATCTCTGCCATGCAAATCCATCTGCAGGATGAACCAACTCATCATTAGTCTTCTTTCTCTCGGTATCATTTCATCTCATTTTTATTGATATATCATTAGACATAAAAAGATTCTGGAGTATGGGGATCAATGGAAAGTGCCACATTAATTTCTGTTGAACGGGGATGGTGTTCCATCAGATTTTGACTTCCAGCGGGATGTGCCACATTTTATACAATCATTTCATTCAGCGGTTTCCTCCCAGAATAAACTACAATCTTTTGGGAAAGTATGAATTTTGTTTCTTTAAAATCCAAGTTCTTCAACTAACTTCCATGCCATATAGTGGTTTGAGGGGATATCTGCATCATCTGGAACTAAATCATTCAAGAGAGTAAGAATGTAATCAATTTCTGTATTAGAAATCCCATACATAGTTTTCCCATGAAACAATCGGATTAAAAATTCCAGCTTTTTCATTTTATCGCATTATCGATATACTGGAGTCGTGGTAGCATCATTCAATTTTTTCACCCTATCAATATCATAATTTTCACTAGATGCATCATCTGTCCTCATATCGAAGTCTTAGTGAGTCAAAATCCTTTCTTTTTCATGATAACGAATAAATGAAAATTGATTATCTAACAAATTCTCCATTCCAGTCCTTTCATTTCGATCATCACCAATTTGAGATTTCATTTTCTCCCCATTGTAATACCACACAAAGTAGTTTGCTTGAAAACCATATTTGGTTATGTGGTAGCTGACTTCTTCATGGATCAACCAAGTTCTACCAGCACAATTGGAACATGGGCATTGTATGCGACCACTATCTGAAGCATTGTGAAATGCAAAATCTATAAAGCTCTCCAAATTGTTTTGAAAATCGCTTGAGATCCGATCGATTTCATACATAAAACTTCTGTCCATTCTGTAAAAAGAATTCATATAAGTCATTTTTTCATAAACAATTCAATAGGATTGAACTTTAATAGAAAATAAATTTAAGTAAATGATAAAGGAAGAAGTTTCTAGTCGACGTAGTGAACTATTAAAATAATGTAAAGAACAAGTACTCAAAAATTAAATTAAAATTTATTTATATTCATTTTCATTAGGTCTATAAGAGGCACATGCCTCAGGTCCCATTATGTGTTATAGGCATCCCAAATCATTCACTCATGTTCAGTAACTCATTATTGGCACCTCTATGGTCATACCTTTCATTACCCAATTACTTCCCCAATTCAAGAGCACCCCATGGGTGAATAAATTTTAGGCTTCTACACTAATAGGTTGTTCATGGCTTGTAAAAAGATTTAATTTCATAAAGTATAGACAAAATATTTATTTTTAAATTTGAGATTAATAATAAAGTATGTCAATGATAACAACATTAATGAATTAAACTTGTGACTTATCTAACATTTTTATGGATGTCTACACATGCCAGCATGGCTAGTGAAAAGCACCCCACCCTCATAAAAGTGAGTATTGGCCAAGAAGGACACATAATATACAACGTACAATGAGAACCATATTTAATTGACCCTAAAGTTATATTAGTATAGTCATCTTGGGAGAAATGGAATATATGATCCTGGTTAACTGATGAATTCAAAAGCTCGTATTCCATATGTTGGACACTATATAAGGTAAGAAATCATGTGAGGATGGGTATACATCATTCAATTTCTTACATGATAGTGAGAATGAAGGCTTGAATTAATGACTTGATTTCACTGATTAAATGAGGGTAGAGGTTGCATAGGCTGTGTAAACAGAATGGTTAAATAAGGGTAGAGGTTGTATATACTGTGCATGGTGGGGGAGTCTCAGCCAATTTAGAAACTAAAATAAATTCTATCATAGGTATCAATAAGAAACATCAGCATCAAAAGAAATTCCAAATAAAAAAGGACTAAAACATCAAACACTTTTTATGTTATCCCACTAAAAAATGATCATGAATGTCCCTATACATTTTCATACTTCCAGAATTTATAGAGTTTATATTTATGAGCTTCATCCACCTGCACACCCTCCCCACCCCACTTGGACAGCCCTACCCCCACCCCACTTGGACAACCCAACCCCCCCCCCCACCCCACTTGGACATCCTTACCCCCACCCCACTTGGACAACCCTACCCCCACTCCACTTGGACAACCCAGCCCCCCCCCCCACCCCACTTGGACAGCCCTACCCCCACCCCACTTGGACAACCCAGCCCCCCCCCCCCACCCCACTTGGACAGCCCTACCCCCACCCCACTTGGACAGCCCTACCCCCACCCCACTTGGACAACCCATCCCCCCCCACCCCACTTGGACAGCCCTACCCCCACCCCACTTGGACAACCCACCCCCCCCCCCACCCCACTTGGACATCCCTACCCCCACCCCACTTGGACAACCCCCCCCCCACCCCACTTGGACAGCCCCCCCCCCCCCACCCCGCTTGGACAGCCCTACCCCCACCCCACCCACCCCACTTGGACAGCCCTACCCCCACCCCACTTGGACAACCCAGCCCCCCCCCCCACCCCACTTGGACAGCCCTACCCCTACCCCACTTGGACAACCCAGCCCCCCCCCCCCCTCCCCACTTGGACAGCCCTACCCCCACCCCACTTGGAAAACCCATCCCCCCCCACCCCACCTGGACACCCCTACCCCCCACACCCCACTTGGAAAACCCAGCCACCCCCCCCCCCACCCCCACCCCACCTGGACAACCCTACCATCACCCCACTTGGACAACCCATCCCCCCCACCCTACCTAGACAGCCCCTCCCCCACCCCACATGCACACCCTCCCCACCCCACTTGGACAACCCTGCCCGGACACCCTCCCCCACCCAACCTGCACACCCTCCCCCACCCCAAACAACCCTACCCCAACCCCATTTGGACAACCCAGTCCCATCCCCCACCCTACCTAGACAGCCCCTCCCCCACCCCACTTGGATAGCCCTCGACATCCTCCCCCACCCCATCTGCACACCCTCCCCCACCCCAAATTGAAACAGAAATTCATCCAAATAAAAATCCGATTTTCAACTAAACTAAAGTCCACCAAAAGTACCATATCACCCCACTAAACAAACCATTTACCATGTTTTAAGTGTAGAACAAAAAATAGAAAACAAATCCAAGGGTTCCGTAGACAGAAACCCTAATTTAGCCTAAATCAAAACATCAAACACCAAAAAAAAGAGGAATAGCACTAAAACTAAGGTAACACTTACTAATTTGAAGTGTGAAATAAAATTTTGTTTGATTGACGATGTATCTTGGCTGGAAGGAGTCTCGCGGCCGAGAAGAATTCAGGAGGAGCTCGATTAGGGTCTATCTGCAATCGGGTGGAGTGGGGGCTCGGGTGTTCTGTATTTGGGGGAAATATTTCCCAATGGTTATTAAAAACCATTGGGAAATACTATATTTACCAATGGTTTTGTTAAACCATTGGTATATGTTAAATAAAATCATGATTTCCCAACGGTTTTGGAAAACTGTTGGTAAATTTGAAATTAGTTTACACATTGCCAACGGTTTGAACAAATTTTTGGCAAAGGTTACCTTCTATACACTATACCAATGGTTTCTTTAAACCGTTGGTATAATACCGTTGGGAAAACTCTAAATTCTAGTAGTGTTTTCATTGATTATAGATCATTGAATAACATCACTGTTAAGAACAAGTATCCTTTGCCTCATATCGATGATTTGTTTGATCAGCTCCAGGGAGCTCAGTATTTTTCAAAGATTGATTTGAGGTCAGGGTATCATTAGTTGAAAGTAAAGGAAACAGACATTACAAAGACCACGTTTCGTACTAGATATGGCCATTATGAATTTTTGATTATGCCTTTTGGGTTAACTAATGCACCTGCTATATTCATGGATCTTATGAATAGAATTTTCCGTGAGTTCTTGGATAAGTTTGTAGTTGTGTTCATTGATGATATTTTGGTTTATTCTAAAAGTAAAGAGGAACATGAAATTCATTTAAGGTTTTTCTTGAAAACCTTAAAATAAAAGAAACTATTTGGGAAATTCAGAAAGTGTGAGTTTTGGTTACAAAAAATTTCATTCCTTGGTCACATTGTTTCAAAAAATGGCATAACCGTTGATCCTGCTAAAACAAAAGTTGTTAAATAATGGCCAAGACCCACACATATAACCGAGATCCGTAGTTTTCTTGGTTTGGAAGGTTATTACCAGAGTTTTGTTGAAAATTTTTCACAGTTATCTAGTCCAATGACTAAGTTAACTCGAAAAGGTGTTAATTTCATTTGGACAAAAGAATATGATGATTGTTTTCAAGAATTAAAAATAAGATTGTTGAATGCTCTTGTTTTGGAATTAACTTCCATAAATGGTGAGTTTGTTATCTACAGTAATGCTTTATTGAAAGGACTTGGTTGTTTCCTTATACAGAATGATCAGGTAATTTATTATGATTTATATCAGTTGAAACCTCATGAATTAAATTACCCTACACATGATTTGGAATTAACTGATGTTTTTTACTTTAAAAATTTGGAGGCATCATTTGTATAGAGTAAAATGTGAAATATATACTGATCACAAAAGTTTGAAGTATATATTCACTGAGAAATAATTGAACATGACACAGAGGAGATGGCTGGAATTAATCAAGGATTATAATTACATGATCCATTACCATCTGGGAAAATCAAATAAAGTGACTGATGCTTTGAGTCAAAAAAGTAATGCTTTATTAACCATGATACGTTTGAAACGAGATTATTTGGTTTTTAATTTGATGAACTTTGTCATAGAAGTTGTTGGTGCAAGAAATTAATCTGTTTTGTTTCAGGTGTTAGGGAAATCATCTCTATTAGAAAGAATTAAGAAAGCGTATAAGGAAGATAGTGAGTTACAGAAAAATGTAGAGTTGGTTCAGAAGGGTAAGTTTCCTAACACTACTGGAAATTCGGGCTATAGCCACGGTTCTAAACCGTGGCTATAGGACCTCAAACCGTGGCTATAGGTAATAGCCACAGTTTGAGGAACCGTGGCTAAGTTTGGCGTGGCTATAGGCCCAGACCTATAGCCACGGTTCAAACTGTGGTTGTATACTTAATGCCACGGTTTCAACCGTGGCTATATTAGACGCCGGACAGGCTTTATAGCCATGGTTGGAAACCGTGGAGTTAGGTCTATAGCCACGGTTAAAAACCGTGGCAATAAACCAATAGCCACGGTTTAAAACCGTGGCTATAGGCTATGCACATACATAAAAAAATACCCCCCCCCAACCCCATGGACACCCCCGGGACACCCCACTGGACACCCCCCTGGAAACCCCCCTGGACACCCCCCTGACACCCCCCTGACACCCCCTGGACACCCCCCTAGACACCCCCCTGGACACCCCCTGGACACCCCCCTGGACACCCCCTGGACACCCCCTGGACACCCCCCTGGACACCCCCTAGACACCCCCCTGAACACCTCCTGCACCCCTCCCCTATGCCTTGCAGACCCCCCGCCCTCCTCCCCACTGCCTTGCAGACACCCCCCCCTGCCAGTCCCCCCTGCCCCCTGCCCCCTGCCACCCCCCCTGCCAGCCCCCCTGCTTGTCCCCCTGCCCCCTTCCAGTCCCCCCTGCCCCCTGCCACACCCCCTGCTAGTCCCCCTCTACCACCCCCTACCAGTCCCCCCCTGCCCCCTGCCACCCACCTGCTTGTCCCCCTGCTTGTCCCCCTGCTTGTCCCCCTGCCCCCTAATAGTCCCCCCCCCTGCCCCTTGTTAGTCCCCCCCTACCACCCCCCTGCCAGCCCCCCCCCCCCCTGCCCCCTACCCCCTGCTAGTCCCCCCCCTGCCACTCCCCTGCTTGTCCCCCCTGCCCCTGCCCCCTGCCACCCCCCCTGCCAGCCCCCCCTGCTTGTCCCCCTGCCATCCCACCCCCCTGCCCCCTGCCAGTCCCCCCTGCCCCCCCCCCAGCCCCCTGCTAGTCCCCCCTGCCAGTCCCCCTTGCCCCCTGCAACCCCCCAGCCCACCTGCACCAGCCCCCCCCCTCGAGCCCATCTGCACCAGCCCCCAACCCCAGCCCCCAGCCCCCAGCTGCACTAGTCTACCCCCAGCCCAGCTGCACCAGTCTCCCCCACCCTCCCCAGCCCCCTGCACTTCCCCCCCCCATCCACCTGCTACCCCCAGCCCCCCCCCCCCCCCCCCCGCAGCCCACCTGCACCAGCCCCCAACCCCAACCCCTAGCTGCACCAGCCCCCCCCCCCCCAGCCCCCTGACACCCCCCAGCCCACCAGCACCAGTCCCCCCCCCCGCAGCCCACCTGCACCAGCCCCCAACCCCAGCCCCCAGCTACACCAGCCCCCCCCCAGCCCCCTGCTACCCCAGCCCACCTGCACCTGTCCCCCCTCCCCAGCCCCCCTGCACTGGCCCAAGGATCCTACATTGTTTCACCAAGGGGATACTTGGTTTAGACTTGGCTATGCGCAACTCATGCTAAAAAATTGTGTGCAATTCAAAATGAACTTAAAATTATCCTCACGAAGGGAGGTCATACTATTTTCCTCAAACCATTCACCTTAACCATGAAGAGTATGGAAACCTCAAAAATTTCCATGTTCTGACCTGGAACTCCATGGAGATAAAAACCAAAACTCTACTTAACCAAATAACAATAAAAGAACTATGCAGTGACATAGGGGCTATCATAAACTCCCCTCCATGCTACTTTTCCTCCTAGAATTTCCTTGGTCAAAAATAGAGATAAAGGAAAAGAGATGCAAAGGAAAACAGAACTAGCACACTGTGACCAGAATTTTTCTAGTACATTGTATCTTTTACTGCCTCTCTCAATGTCTCCCAACATTGTGCAAGTCTTACCACTTCCAATCTATGTATTCATGTTACACATTAGGGGGTGAAACAAGATAAAATAGAACTAGCACAATAAACTGTAAATAAGTGAAATCTTGGTGTGAAGTGATGTAAAAGTAAAAAATCTCACATTGTTGTGCCCTATGACACCCACTAGACCCCCTGGACACCCCCTAGACCCCCCTAAACACCTTCCACTAGACACCCCCACCCTTGGACACCTTCCACTGGACACCCCCTGCCCCCTGCTAGTTCCACCCCCCCTTCCACCCCCTGCTTTCCCCCCTGCCAGCCAGCCCCCCCTACCACCCCCTGCCACCCCCCTGCTTGTCCCCCTGCCTTTCCCCCCCTGCCCCATGCTAGTCCCCCCTGCCACCCCCCTGCCAGCCCCCCTGCCCCCTGCCCCCTGCTAGTCCCCCCCCCCCCTGCCACCCCCTGCTTTCCCCCCTGCCAGCCAGCCCCCCCTGCCACCCCCTTGCTTGTCCCCCTGCCTTTCCCCCCCTGCCCCATGCTAGTCCCCCCCTGCCACCCCCCCTGCCAGCCCCCCTGCCCCCTGCTAGTTCCCCCCCCCCCCCTTCTACCCCCTGCTTACCCCCCCTGCCAGCCAGCCCCCCCCCCCTTCCCCCTGCCAGTCCCCCCCTGCCACCCCCTGCCAGTCCCCCCTGCTAGTCCCCCTGCCAGCCCCCCCTGCCCCCTGAATTTGAAGTTTAATTTTATAGAACTATAAGAACAAGATGAAATAAAGTAAAAGAAATATAACATACACTATTATTTAACATGATTTAGTCCCATGGGGACCTACGTGCATAAAAATAACAAAACCTAACTCACACATTTTATTATGGTCAAAGAAAACAAAAACCCTACAACTGTAAACTAGAAAGAATCACAATATGAGGGATAATAACATAAGTATACAAGACTCACAGGCTTCAAAATAAATGAAACAAAAATGAAAATCACAGTACTAGAGTGGGTAGTAGTCCAACATTCCCATTCTCTTCATGCTGAAAGCTTGATGCACGATGCACTAGGATCCAAAAGTTCATATTCTCATTTCTGCACTTGTGGAACTATCACCAAGAAGGGTCTTCACTTCTTCCTTGAAGGAAGGACGTTATCTCCACTATAAAACAAGGAATGATATGAGTTCAAGGAGAGATAGGTATGGAAAGAGCTCTGATGAAGCAAAGCAGCAATGGCGATCAAGGTTTTCACCAGAGGAAACCTATAGAAATATCTTAGAGGATGAGAAATACAAATGATCAAGATTTTGAAGATACTTGGGTCATAGGGGTTATCACTACCCTTACACTACAGTACCTCAAAATGGAACAACCAATCTGGTGAGGCCACAAATCCACATGAAACAAAACTCCCCCCTGCACCCCCCATGCCCCCCTTAGTCCCCCATGCCCCCCCCTGCACCCCACTGGACAGCCCCCATGCCCCAACTGGACAGCACCACTGGACAGCCCCACTGGACACCCCCTGCACCCCCTGGACACCCCTCCCCACCCTGCCGGACACCCCTCCCCCCTGCTTGGACAGCCCCTCCCCCTGTTGGACACCCCTCCCCTATTGGACACCCTTGCCCCCTGCCCCCTGCCCCCAACACCCCACTGGACAGCCCCCATGCCCCAACTGGACAGCCCCACTGGACACCCCCTGCACCCCCTGGACACCCCTCCCCCCCTGCTGGACACCCCCCCTGACGGACACCCCTCCCCCTGCCCCTTTCTACACCCCCTAGAATGTGTTTCTATTGATATAAATGATCATCTTATTGAGGTATGTTTTGTATTAGAAAACATACCAAAGTACAATGAGCATTGCAGGATGATAGGCCATGCCACTGATAAGTGCAGAATGGTACAAAAATTCTGCAATCCATCCTCTATTAATACTTCGTTGAAAGATGCTCTGAAAGGGAAAAATATTAATACCAAACACTATGTTAGAAAAAAATACAAAGAAGGTTAAAAAGAGGTCACCTGGTATAACAATTCTGCTACTATTAAATCCTAGGAAGACTTAGTAGAGTAATAAGAATCCCAAGGATGTGTTCATGCTGAAACTGGTAAAGCACAATTCTGCTAGATATATTCTATAAGCAGATCATCAACTCGTACTCCCAACTTGAGCACCTTATCAAAGAGGGTTCTCTACCACAACTAGAATTAAGATGAAACATCCTATCAATATGGGCTACCAACAACCAACATACATGAATCAAGAAATAGAAAATAGAGAGTTCCCAACATTTTTTACACAACCAGAACATTTCTAGGAGAATCATTACAGACCTCACCCTATAGGTTACACATGACATATACTAATAGGGATGCCACATTTTACTCTACCTGCTGTTACACCTATTCATGCTCGTTCTCAGCTAGACATTCCTCAAGGACAGCCCCTCCCCCTCTGCTGGATAGCCCCTCCCCCTGCCTAGACACCCCTCCCCCTGCTGGATAGCCCTCCCCCCCTGCTGGACAGCCCCGCCCCCTGCCTGGACACCCCTCCCCCCCCTGCTGGACAGCCCCACCCCCTGCCTGGACACCCTTCCCCCCTGCCTGGACACCCCTCCCCCTACTGGACACCCCTCCCCCCTGCTGGACAGCCCTCCCCCCTACTGGACAGCCCTCCCCCCGTGCTGGACAACCCTCCCCCCCTGCGGGACAGCCCTCCCCCCTGCCGGACAGCCCCTCCCCCCTGCCGGACACCCCTCCCCCCTGCAGGACACCCCTCCCCCCTGCCGGACACCCCGCCCCCCTGAATGGAAATATTTCAATAACAAGTAGAAATGAATTAAATGTATACAAATTAAACAGAGATATAAATGAGAGAAATAAGTAATAAAACCTGAATTAAAAATGTTGGATTCAGCAATTAAAAAAAAGAAAAGGCCATAGTAAGATAAAGAGGCTCTGCTAGTCCCCCTGCCCCCTGCCAGTCCCCCCCTGCCAGTCCCCCCCTGCACCCTTCCAGACACCCTGCTAGTCCCCTGTTAGTCCCCCTACTCTCTGGACACCACCGTGACCGCGGCGTGACCGCAGCGTGACCACAACGTGTTGGCCCGGTCCAGCGACATCCGCGGGGCAACATCTTCCACTTAGTTTCAAATAGGATGATATGGATGGCATGAGAGGATGTTTTCTCAGAAGATTTAAAGAAATGAATGCTAATCTGTGATGACTAGAGGATTGGATGACCCCTGATATACCTAATTCGGTGAGGTTTGGAGATCTAGAAATGTGTAGGAATACCTAGAGGAATAAAATATGCCAGAAAATTCCAAACCAATGTTTTCAGTTGAATTGAGCCTTTGTACCACCTACTATGCACGTTTTGTGGAAAGATGGATGAGAGGCAGCGCTGAGAGGAGATATAGTTTAGGAATGAGGAAATACGAAAAATTATAGAGCTAACCATTCAATATTTCTATAAGGAGGAGTAACCGCCGCAGGGTGTCGTCCTGGAGCAGGGCCAAATCACGGCGTGACCGCGGTGTGACCGCAGCGTGACCGCGGCGTGACCACGGCGTGAACACGGTGTGACCGCGGCGTGACCGCGGCGTGACCGCGGCGTGACCGCGGCGTGACCGCGGCGTGACCGCGGCGTGACCGCAGCGTGACCACAACGTGTTGGCCCGGTCCAGCGACATCTGCGGGGTAACATCTTCCACTTAGTTTCAAATAAGATGATATGGGTATGTGTAGACTACCAGTCCCCTCCCCCATGTCTAGACACCCCCCCTGTCTGGACACCCCCCCCCCTGTCTGGACACCCCCCCCTGTCTGGACACACCTCCCCCCTGTCTGGACACCCCCCCTTGTCTGGACACCACCCTGTCTGGACACCCCCCCCCCCTGTCTGGACACACCTCTCCCCTGTCTGGACACCCTCCCTGTCTGGACACCCCCACTCCCTGTCTAGACACCCCCCCCCCCTGTCTGGACACCCTCCCTGTCTAGACACCCCCCCCCCCCCCCGCACCCACCCCCTCAACTTGGCAGTGATCATCCTCCTCCAATGAGTGCTATATGAGATGAGGGAATTATGGAAGGAATTTCATCTAAAACAGCCAAAAGCAGACATTGAATTTCCATCACAACAGGATGATCCGGTTCAAACAACATGTGCAGAGGATGAGGATGATCTGGTTCGGACAACATGTGAAGAGGATGAGGAAAAAGAAGAATTACCGAACAAATATTATGTGATACATGTACAATAAAATATGCCAAACAATTCCAAACCAATGTTTTCAGTTGAATTGAGCCTTTGTACCACCTACTATGCACATTTTTTGGAAAGGTGGATGAGAGGCAGCACTGAGAGGAGATATAGTTTAAGAATGAGGAAATACGAAAAATTATAGAGCTAACCATTCGATGTTTCTCTAAGGAGGAGTAACCTCCGCAGGGTGTCGTCCTGGAGCAGGGCCAAATCACGGCGTGACCACGGCGTGACCGCGGCGTGACCGCGGCGTGACCGCGGCGTGACCGCGGCATGACCGCAGCGTGACCACAATGTGTTGGCCCAGTCCAGCAACATCCACGGGGCAACATCTTCCACTTAGTTTCAAATAGGATGATATGGGTATGTGTAGACTACCAGTCCCCTCCCCCATGTCTGGACACCCCCCCTGTCTGGACACCCCCCCTATCTGGACACCCCCCACCCTGTCTGGACACACCTCCCCCCTGTCTGGACACCCCCCCCCTTGTCTGGACACCACCCTGTCTGGACACCCCCCCCCCCTGTCTGGACACACCTCCCCCCTGTCTAGACACCCTCCCTGTCTGGACACCCCCCCTCCCTGTCTGGACACCCCCCCCCCCCCCGCACCCACCCCCCAACCTGGACACCCCCCCTTTCACCGCACCTGCACCCTCCCCCTGCCCCGCAGCCCCCCCCCCCGGACAACCCTCCCCACCTGCACCCCCCCTGCCCCGCAGCACCCCCCCCCCCTGCCCCGCAGCACCCCCTGCCTGGACAGCCCCCCCCCCCCTCCTGGACACCTCCCCCCTTCCTGGACACCTCCCCCCTGGACACACATGATCTATGAAAAATAGAAACAAGAATTAAACAAAGGCATTACACATAAATTCATGATTACAATATTCTCATAGCAACAAAAATGAAATTCTGTATAGAAACGATTCAATTACATAGAATAAAATCATGAGAATAAAATACCATATTCAAGATATACATTCCCAGGGGATATGGATTCCTATATAAAGAACCAAACTAGTAAGTCTGAATAGATGCTAGTAGCATCCATGATTAAAAATAGCACAAGATAACACATAACATTCTAAGTGCAGGAAAACCAAATTTGATATATCAAATGAACAAAGTGTACCACTCTTCGCTTGTATGCATGACACTGTTCCACTAAATCAACAATAACTTCCTGCTTGAGACCCTGCAGGAAAACACAAACATTACCAGTAGCTAAGGTAGAGATTTACATTGAAAACTCAAAAAGCTTTTACACATGAATAATTCATCGATTTCAAATTCCAGAACTTTTTATCAGAAATGCAATCACACCTGCCCCCCACTGGACACCCCTGGACACCACCCACTGGACACCCCTGGACACCACCACCTGGACCCCCATTGGACACCCTTAGACACCACACCTGGACACCACCTGGACCCCCTAAACCCCGGGACACCCCCTGGACACCACCCCTGGACCCCCTCCCCTTGCTGGACACCCCCCCCCCCCTACTGGACAGCCCCCCCCCACCCTGCTGGACAGCCCCCCTGTTGGCCAAATGAAATTTCCTCATTATTGTCATAGCAGAATAGAGTTGTAGCATAGGGTGTAAGGTTACCTTCAGTGAAAACCTACTCATTAAGTGTCCATAATGGACCAGCTAGTGATGGCGATATCGGAACTAGATAAAAGATAGAGCTTATCCTTGTCAGGCTTATGGTGAGCTGGGAATTAGTTTTTGGGCAATGTGGATGTAAACAAAATAGTAGGGACGGTTCAAGAACTTTTCTAAATTTTGTGTGCTTTGAGGACATGAAACCCGACTTGAAATCTTATCACTTGCACCTTCCTTAACGAGGGTCAGATCTCTTTTTGTTAAATGGTTTATGCTTTCTACTGTTACATCAGTCGAAGAACTCATTGGAAACACATGAATGAGATTTCAAGAGTTATATTAGATCCCTCAGTTATAATGGTAGATTCCAATGCTGGTGGAAGGGGGATGGTTGCAGGTGTTGGGGGGATGGTGCGGGCTGATTCGAAGGCGGCATGGGGGCTGTTGCGGGATGGAATACTGGTGGCAGCGGGCTGAAATGAAGGTGGAAGGGGGCTGGTGTGGGATGGATGTGGCTAGAGCAGGGCCAAATCACAGCGTGACCACGGCGTGACCGCGGCGTTACCGCAGCGTGTTGGCCCGATCCAGCGACATCCGCGGGGCAGCATCTTTCGACCAGAAGCGAATGGATCAGAAGGAGGCTGGAATGCTGGTGGAAGGGGGCTGGTTGCGGGTTTTGGGGGGATGGTGTAGGCTGATTCGAAGGTGGCAGGGGGGCTGTTGTGGGCTGGAATGCCGACGGCAGCGGGCTGAAATGAAGGTGGAAGGGGGCTGGTGTGGGCTAGATGTGGCTGGAGCAGGGCCAAATCACGGCATGACTACGGCGTGACTGCGGCGTGACCGCGGTGTGACTGCAGTGTGACCGCAGCGTGACCGCAGCATGTTGGCCCGATCCAGTGACATCCGCGGGGCAGCATCTTCCGGTCAGGAGCGAAGGGAGCGGGAGGAGGCTGGAATGCGGGTGGAAGGGGGCTGGTTGCAGGTGTTGGGGGGATGGTGCGGGATGATTCGAAGGTGGTAGTGGGGGCTGTTGCGGGCTGGAATGCCAGTGGCAGCGGGCTGAAATGAAGGTGGAAGGGGGCTGGTGTGGGCTGGATGTGGCTGGAGCAGGGCCAAATCACGGCGTGACTGTGGCGTAACCGCGGCGTGACTACGGCGTGACCGCGGCGTGACCGCGGTGTGACCGCAAAGTGACCGCGGCGTGAACGCAGTGTGACCGCAGCGTGTTGGCCCGATCCAGCGACATCTGCGGGGCAACATCTTCAGACCAGGAGCGAAGGGAGCGGGAGGAGGCTGGAATTAATCCTTTGGTCTAGAAATTGACTTCTACTAACTATTAATTTTGGAATTTCCCTCTAGAAATGACATGTATATCCAATGTTCAAGGATATCCTTGTTGTAATTCTCCCTACGATCTATGGAAACTCCATTCATGGTCAGATATGGGGTTTCCAATGAAATAAGACATGGTAATTGCGATAATTAGTTGAGAGAAGATGACCAAACCCAGGAATAGAGAAATGGGTTCTAACGAACCAATATTTTTTCCAACACAAACATAAGGGGAGGGGGGGTTTATCTACTCATGATTAAAAGTATAAGAAACATACTAAAAATTCTAATAGAGTTCATTAAAATATAAAATAAAAGAATCAGAAGCACCGTGAAAATTTGGAGAAAAGTTCTCCAAAACCATTCTCTCACAAAAAAACATAGTTCCAAGCCCCCCCCCCACCACTTCTACTCTCCCCCTGCCTGGACACCCCCCTGCCTGGAAATCCCTCCCCCTGCTAGAGACCCCCTTGCCTGGACACCCCTGCCCCCTGCTGGACACCCCTCCCCCTACTGGACACCCTCCCCCCTGCTGGACACCCCTTCCCCCTGCTGGACACCCCCCTGCCTGGACACCCCTCCCCCTGCTGGACACCCCTCCCCCATGCCTGGACACCCCCCTGCCTAGACACCCCCCTGCCTGGACACCCCTCCCACCTACTGGACACCCCTCCCCTGCCTGGACACCCCGACCCCCTGCTGGACACCCCTCCCCCCTACTGGACACCCCTCCCCCCTGCTGGACACCCCTCCCCCCTGCTGGACACCCCCCTATCTGGATACCCCCCCTACTGGACACCCCCTATCAAGACACCCCCCTGCTGGACACCCCTGGACAGACCCCCCAAACCCCCTGGACAGACCCCCCAGGACCTGGACACCCCACCCCTTGCACCCCCCGGGACCCCCTTCCAGTCCCCTCCCCCCTGCCAACCCCCCCTACCAGTCCCCTCCCCCTGCTAGTTCCCCCCCTCCCCCTACCAGTTCCCTCTCCCCCAATGCCAGTCCTACCCCCCCCCCCACCAAAACATGGACATTAAAGTACTTTCATGAGGATAATTTCACTTACATCTTGATTCTCACACCGATCATTAATGAAGTTATCTTAGAGTTAGTTATTAGTGAATCAATAATAAACTCTAAAAGGTAAGAAGTTTAGATCTAGTCAGTCCATAAGTTTTCCCCTAATGTTGTGATTGATTTTATTTGTGGAGATGTAATGGATTGTGAACAATCCAAAAAGGGGAATATTTTTAGTAATGATCACCTTTATCTGTTTCCAGGTTGTGTTTTTTGAATAGTATGTTAGAGAGGTCTCAAAAGAAGAAACAATGCCATTAGAAAGGAATGAATGGGTTTTGGAAATGTTTTCCCAGCTTTGTATACCACAGAGAAATTTCATTGTGATGACAATGGTCACTCCAAAACCTTACCAAGGTACATGAGACTATCTATAGTGAAAGGCCAAGGGGAAACCACTTTTTTGATAGGATACCACAAGTTTTATCTAGGTAGACTGTTATTCCATGAATTGGGAATACATGATTTAAAAAAAGAAAAATTCCCTACTCCATAAGGTTAACTGAATTTTCCTAAGGGATACTAAATTTTTTAAGCAGTTTATACACTATGGAATGTTTTGAAGGATTGCATCAAGATGTGAGGATAATTACCGTGTCATGAAGGGATTATTGCTAGAATTCAGTGTCACTCACCACAGGAATCAATATCATGAGATGAGGGTGTTACACCATGAAGACTTGATATAAAGAATGATGATTTTGAGGGATCATGAACCCACACTATGAAGTCACATGTGATGCCATGAATCAAGGTTGATGAAGATTTAGTAGTACTATCATTTAGAAGGTGCCTGCACTCTGAAGTTAGTGATGCACCGTGATGGGTATTAAAGGGATTATAGGTCATGTTGTTGTCTATCTAACATGCTGTGAAGTAGGATATAGAAAAATTATAGTGTTTCTATCCATGTACACATCACACCATAGAGGAAGAAATAATTACCATAGAAAGACTTCGAGTCACTAAAGATTAAAGGATCCTCCCAGATTTTTTAGGGAGATAAAAATAAGATATTAACTAGATTTCTTGAATCTGTTTGATGTCTCAGGATTAAAAATAATATGTTTTTAGTGCTTTTTATGTGTTATTAAATCTTAATTTGGACTGAATTTAAGCTTATAAATCATTTCTATTGTGGGTTGTATTGTGGAGGTAGTCTACATTCAATACCTAGGATCCTTTTTGGTTTAATTTTGGTTCACAAAATCCATAATTGAAAACAGATAATGATGAAAAAAATAAAACATCATTCCAATAAACAGGAAACATGTTTCGACCAATGGTCCTAGTTAAGCCTCAACCAACAAAATTTATATGGGATGGATTTTGGGTTTTTAACCAACAAAAGTTTATATGGGCTGGGTTATGGGTTTTTAAAATATAAATAAATAAACAGGATGGCCCTAGAGTACACATTTAGTCCCATGTTGGTGGGTTGTCTATCTATTTCCAGTCATAGAAAAGGTTCCCTTTAATGCAACCAGCTTCTTTTGTAGGCAAATCAAACAATGTTAATTTAGAAATGATGCTCTTCAATGCAACCAGCTTCTTTTGTAGGAAAATCAAACAATGTTAATTTAGAAATGTTTCTTGACAGTTCGTAAAAATTAAAGCATACAACAGAGAGAACCATATGCATAATATACATAGAATGCAAAGAATAAATGAAAAATAAGTTAAAACTGGTTAAGAAAAAAGGCATAAAAAGGGAGCATAATTGATAGAATGATTCATCTTTTTACTTGCAGGATCCATGGAAAACACTTTTGAATGGATCCATGACAGCATTTCCAAGTACAAATCCATCTCCATGTGCTACTGAGCTGATGGTACCTCCCATTGCTAAATATTTAATAGTATTCCAATCAAGAAAAAAAAATCCCCGATCTAATATGAAATAAATTTTATTAGGCATGAAATTATTAATAAATTCGACTTTTAATACATTAGTGTCGTAAGAAATACATTTAAAAACAAAGGCTCATCCCTAATTAATTGCAAACATAATTCAACACAAATCCACTTCATCAAACCTAGCACTAACAACTTGAGTTCCAAAAAGTAAAAATTTTCCCAATTCGTACAAAGATGATGACTAATCCATAACTAGAGTTTGGGGAAATGATAAAGACTACATTATTCAGAAATATTTTATAGTAGTTGTATATAGAACAACAAGAGATTGGGAATGAAGCCTCGAGTGGAATCTAAAGATCAATCTAAAGATCAGATTGATTCATAAACTCATTTCAATAGTGTGTCCAATGATTTCCAACAAAACATGGGAAAAGAAAATGTGTCAAGTAGATTTTTGAAAAAGTAATTAATTTCAATGGTCAAAACCCTTCACCAAGTACACAATGGCCTACATCAGTGGTTAATTTTAAACAGCAAGATCACAGATTTTAAAAAAGGTGCATTGTATAAGGGGAGTGGAATCAGAGAGAACAGAAGCCTTGGGGATTTCTGCCGTGTTTGAATTGTGGCTTCCGGCTGCTGAAAATTTTCAGCATGTCGTCAAGGAAGTATTGTGAGGATGATGGAAACAATTACAATCGAGATCATACCACCCAAGCGTCCGAGAGGAGGGCGCGGTGAGGAGGAGGGCGCAGTGAGGAGGGCGCGGCGAGGAGGGCGTGGTGAGGAGGGCGCGACGAGGAGGGCATGGCGAGGAGGGCGCGGCGAGGAGGGCGCGGCGAGGAGGGCGCGGCGAGGAGGAGGCGTCGGGGAGGAGGACCGGCGAGGAGGGCACGACTAGGAGGCATCGGGGAGGAGGAGGGCGCGGCGAGGAGGCATCAGGGAGGAGAAGGGTCGCGAGGGCAGGAGGAGCCTGATGGAGATTGGGAAAAAAATGGGGTGAGTGATATAGCCACGGATAAGATTTTTATTCGTGGTAATATAAAAGCTATAGCCACGGATCTATAAATTCGTGGCTATAGGTCTGTGGCTATAGCCCAGATTTGTAGTAGTGTAAATTTAAAATTGATAATGATTGTGTTTTTATATTTGGAAAGAGATTATGCATGCCTTGTGATTCACAGTTGAAGAATGAGTTGTTATGTGAAGCTCATAGTTCTCTTTTTTCAGTTCATCCTAGAAGTACTAAGATGTATAGAGATCTTTGGGAGTATTACTGGTGGGATGGAATGAAAAGAGATATTGTTGATTTTACTGTGAAGTGTTTGACTTGTAAATGGGTTAAAGCAGAGCGGCAGTTACCGAAATGGATGTTTCAGTCTTTATCAGTGCTAGAGTAGAAATGGGAAAATATATTCATGGACTTCGTTGTGGGATTACCAAAGACATCTCTAGGAAATAATGCAATTTGGTTTATTATTGATCGATTGACTAAATATGATCATTTCCTTCCTATTCGAGATACTTTGCCTCTAGATCAACTTTCTTGGTTGTATATTAAAGAGATAGTCATGTTGCATGGATTTCCCTTCTCCATTGTATCTGATCGTGATCTCAAATTTACTTCTAACTTTTGGAAAGGCCTTCATAAGTCATTGGGTACTGAATTAAATTTTAGTACAACTTTTTATCCTCAATCGGATGGGAAGTTAGAACAAACAATTCAGACCTTGGAGGATATGCTACGTGCTTGTTCACTGGATTACCAGGGAAGTTGGGACCAATATCTTTCTTTGGTTGAATTTTCTTATAATAACAGTTTTCATTCCAGTATACAGATGGCTCCATTTAAGGCTTTATATGGTAAGTGGTGTCGAACTCCAACTTTTTGGGATGAATTAGGTGAAAGGAAGTTGATGGGACCATAATTGTTAGAAGAGATTGCAGAAAATGTTTAGTTGATTTAGAAGCATATGAGAATAGCTCAGAGTAGGCAGAAAAGTTATGCGGATAACCGGAGGAAGGATATTTCTTTTGAGGTAGGTGATCATGTCTTTCTCAAAGTTTCTCCATGGAAAAGTGTGATGTGTTTTGGTAAGAAGGGAAAGTTGAGTATGAGGTTCATTGAACCTTATGAAATCTTGAAGAAATTTGGATTAGTTGAGTATAAAGTGGATTTACCTCCAAGTTTATCCCAGGTACACAATGTTTTTAATGTTTCAATGTTGAGAAAGTATATGTCAGATCCATCTCATGTTTTGAGCCCAGAGGTAGTTCAGTTAGAATAGAATCTCTCTTATGAGAAACAATCAGTCCAGATTCTTGACCGAAGAGAGAAAGTGTTGCGGAATAAGGTAATTCATCAAGTAAAGGTTTTGTGGAAAAACCATATGGTTGAAAAGGCAATGTGGGAATCTGAAAATGCTATGAGGGATAAATACCCCCACTTATTTGATAAGTGAATAAAATTGCGATGATACAATTTCCAAAAGGGGGGAGGATGTAACATCCCAAGTAAATAAAGAATAATGCATTTTCATATTTATTAATATTTTTGAATTAAATATTAAATCTTACTTTAAAGTGGGTGCTATGTTCGGTGGCGTACCCAATACACAACAATGTATTTCTTTTAAAACTTACGTTGCACACAATGTTGAGTCATACTAAAAATAATAATATAATATTATTTTAAATGGTAGTTAATGTCGAGTCATTGTATTGGAGGGAATGAATAGAACTAACTAAAATATTATTATACATGTTTGTTAAATGTTTTTACATTTATCCAATAAAAGTTAGAAGCTTAAAATGTGAATGAATCTAATTTTAAGCATAAATACACTAATATTCTTTAAATGGTCGATTTACCGCCTTTTGATGGTGAAACCTCTTTAAATCTAGTTTTTTTAACTTTTATATATTCTATTTGACAAAATAAAATTCTTATTTAGAATCAGGATATCAAAATTTACTTTGGGTAAATTTTTTGTATTTTTCTGAAAAAATTCTTTTTTTAATGAATAGTGAAAAATACTGCATTTTAATTCAAAACTGCCTTTTAATCTAATTTATTTATATGGTTAGATTATATTTTTAATTAGTTTTAAAGTTTAATTAGATTATATTTTTACCATTTAATATAATTTTGGTCATTGGAAGCAATTTCACTTTGAAATTAGATATAAACAACTGTTAATCTTTTGATAGTTATTATTTATTAAAAACACGTTTTTTGTTTTGACAAAGGAAATTAATTTTAAATTAATTAATGAAACTTCTATTTTTTGAATTTGGTAAAATAGACATAATTTTTGAATTCATAATATCAAATATATCTTAAGCTTAATTTTTGGTATTTTTCTAAAAACCTTCAATTTTTGATGAATAGTGAAAACACTGGGTAGTGGTTAAAAAAACTGACTTGTTCATTTAAATTAAATTTTTTCACTTCTATGATTTGAATTTCAAAAATACTACATACATGGTTGTTATTAGTAAGTAAAATGTGGTTCAATAAGATGAAAATAATTTTTGGTTAATAGTAACTTTTGACTTTTATTTACCATAGTTAAAGGTAAATAGGGTAATTCAGGGTAAAAATAATATTATAATAATATTAAATTACCATAACATGTGTCCTAATACTATTGGATGATACATTTCTAACCATGGGCATCCTTGGGTCGATTTTGGGACCCCATGGAGCCACTTAAGAGTGATAATGACACTTTATATTAATTAATTTAAAGTAATGACAAAAATGACATAAACATATATCTTTTAGTAAATCAATTCTTACATGGGGTTATATAAGTTATCTATTCAACTATAAATATTAATTTGAAAGATAAAAATATTTCATATATCATGGTAGTTTTTTTATAATTTTTAGACATCAAATAAATAAAATTATTTATGACACAATAATGAAGCAGTGTTTACCTCATTAATGAATGATTTAAATAAATAAGATTATAAAGATTAAAACAATATCCAAAACCTATCCAATTCTTATTATATAATTTTATTTCGAACAAGGGTCATCTTATCTTAGATTTTAATAAGTTTTGGTCCTTTAGAAACTGAAAATCATTATATAATAAAATAATATTTTCAAACATTCCTAAAGAGCCCTTCCTTTCCCTTATAAAAAGTCATCACCTCTAACCCATTACTCACACCTCTCAAGCCCCTTGTCTCATCTAACCTATTCCCAATTAACCTCCCTACATCCCTCTCTTACACCTAGAATCCTTACCTTAGGCAAAAGGTACTTCAAGAAATCCTTTTGGTTCAAACCAAAGGGAGTTACCCGATTTAAAGGTAACATCTTCTCTTAAGTTCTCTTCTTTTATTTTACTTATCCAACCCCCTAAAATATTTTTATTCCTTTATTTTATACCAATAATATTATAATAAATATACTATGTTGTTTTTATGAAAAGGATTCAAACTATAGTTCCACACACCTCCATCTAATGGATAGGAACATACTGTTTCTATGGACGGTCAACTACTGCCTCACGAAACGATGATTGTTCAAATATCTCCAACCACCTATAATGGTGTCCATTATGATGGAAATGTATTTATATGTTATATATATTATATTTATGTTGTCTCTATTCTTCTATATTTTTCATTTAAATCATAACTTTATGGTTTCCATAATGGGTAAACGCGATAATTTCATTTGAGGAAGTGCTGACTACTACCCCCTCAAAGTGATATGACTCATTCATGCCATATGTGGTATGTATAAAGGATGGATTTAATAAAATTATATATGATATTATACTAGAATTATAATATATCTATGTATCATTAATCTTTCATTCCATTAAAATACGAAATAGAAATGAAAGTAGTGTTCATGCGTACGTACGACTTATCGTCTCCATGAACGGTGAATTTCATTTCTTATCTCCAAATGTTATATACTATTATAAATACAAATATATACTCCATATATATGATATATATGATATCAAAATCATGAATATAATTTTTTATATAATGTACTTTTGACCACATGAACAACTTGTAATTATAAGAAGTTCATTTTTGACTCAAGTACCAAATATCGACAAAACGACTGTTATTAACATAAATGATTACATAATGTTTATAACATGGAAATAAGTGATATAAAAAGAATAATAAACTTGAAAAAGGTTCTTAATCAAGTAGAAATTAACTTTAGTTTATTATTCAAGAGATTAAATAATGAACAGGTTAAGTCAGACACAAGGTAAGGGACTTCGTCTCAATCTCCTTTCATTGAGGCATATTTTGTTTTATACACAACTTTATTTTATACAGTGTATAAACACCTTTTACTTTTCATTTCATTCAAAGTTAATCTTTTTCTATGAGTCGTTTTACTAAACGACAAAAAAATAATGTTTCTTTTTAACATATGATGTGACAATGACATTTCCACCGCCGCGAGTATTATTTGATCTTTGGCTTCCTTAACAAGCTGTAATGTTTTTAAAAGAAAAATAAATACCATATACTCTTTTATTTATTTTGGTATTGGAAATGGTTTTGATCATAGATTTGTTATGTCAATGATATATTGTGATCGAAATGTGGAAATGTTATCTTTTCTTTATGTTTGTTTTATGTGCTATGAATATGTTATGGTTCTTGGGAATTGTTTATGTATATAGGTGGTTCCATGATAAACCTAGGGTGGGTGAGCCTGAGATAGCTCTCCAATGCATTGGGTAACGTGATGGAGGTAAACTTGAATTTTTCTCCTAAGATATTTATGTAATATACTATTATGGGTATGTAAAGACCCGTAAATTTCAAGGAAATTTTTTTCTTAAATTCTTTGGGATTTTATGAGTATGAGGTTTCTGACGGCACCTAATTCCGAGGCCCGGTGTGCCCGGAATCAATTTCCGAAGTTTAGCTCGAGTACGTTCAGTGAACGAATGCGCGGGTTTTTCTATCTTTTGAACTGGTGCTCGGAATTGAAATCCGAAGGCACCGATGAAACCGCAGCACCGGTAATTGCTTAAGAGGACCTTTACCGAAGATGCGTTTTCTCGGGAGGAGATGTTAAAAAAAAGTGGTTTAATTAAAGAGTGAATAAAATCGTGGTACAATTTTATTTCTAACTAAGGTGATTTTATCCTACATGGGGAAGTTAGGGTGGGACCCACTAGCATCCTAACTAACCATGTGAGGATAAATGTGAGGTGGGGCCCATACGAGCCCTGACCCTTCACATTCCCTAAAACCCCTAAAACCCCCCATTAAACTCCATGTTTTTAATGTTGGCAAACCTCTTGAACTTAATTAAGTAACTCCTACTCTCTCACTTTAATTCATGCCAACACACACTAAATTAATTGATTTAACCTTTTCAATTAATTTAACTAAGTGTTTGAATTTTAAGTTTTTGAAATACATGGCAAAGTAAAATAAAATAAGGGGAAGCTTGTTTTATTTTTTTGGGTTAGAATTGTTGTTTGAGGAGGATTTGGAAGGAGAGCTCTAAATCTTTGAAGAACTTCTTCCTTCGATAGAGAACGACCATCCTTCTCGACGAAGAATGCTTCCCGGTTCTCCATCAAGGGAGGAGACACCGCCGTGGGGAATTCGCAAATGACGACGTCACCTTTCCGACGTCAACGAACGACGCCACCTCTCCGCAGATCACGTCATGAGGTAGGGGTGTGTTTTGGATTGAGAAATATTGGTTTTCCTTCCATGTTGTTGTTCCTCTTAAACCACTTGTTATCGGACTAATGCGGAGGGGACCGGACCAAACTAACACGGTCTGATTCCTCCATCATTCTTGTGAATAAGTGGAGACCTTCAACTGTTCTTGAGCGGGGAATCAAGTTATGTTTTCAGAGCCTATCGGAGGCCCGAAAACATCATAAATGGCCTCAGAGCATCGGGGCAACCTAAAAGTGGAAGTTTCGTAGAAATCGGATCATCAGAATGAAGAACGGACGCCTCGGGAGGCATGCTGGCCAGAGGCGTCGTTTCTGGAAAATTCTAGAATACACGGCGTGTACTCTAGAAGAACACGCCATGTAGTAAAAGCGTACTGTGGCTTCCGTTTCGGATGTTAGAAAAGTAACACACGACGTGTGACTCTAGACACACGGCATGTACTCTCCACACAGTTTGACAGAGGAGACATCGATGGACATGGCGTGTATTCAGAGAAAATACAAGGACACAGGCAGAAACACGCGACCAAGAGGCACGTAGTGTACTTCCTTCACCATGGAAGAAGCGGCTTTGTGATGACTTGGCATGTATTCCGGGAATACATGAATGCGGGGTGGAGTACACGAGCTTGTACTCCACCACACGATCAGGCATGGCCAGCACACATGGACCTGACCCCAGAAGTTTGGACACGACGTGTAACCATACCACACGTCGTGTACTCACTTTTTACATGAACAAACCTTTGACATGGGCTGTGGTACACGGAAAGTACTCGTGGACTGAAGACACAGTGTGTAACCATACCACACGTCGTGTACTTACTTATCTATACAACCAGCCCTGTGACACGGGTCGTTTCACACGGGCAGTACCCGGTGTCTGATGACACGGCGTGTATCGCTTACCTACATACCGTGTACTTTAGGAAAATGGCTTGGTCGTCTTGTACTCAGTGTCTTGGACACGTTTGTTTGGTTTAGCCCCCTATGACGTGGCAGACCTTCGGGATACATCAACTCTGGACTTCGTGACAGTTGATGTATCGACCCCCTCTTTACTCATGGAGCGGACCCTCCCGGAATCGAGTACGCTGTGTGCGGGAACCCTAGAGCTGGTTGCGACTACGATGACTACCGTGTCGGTATCCTCTATGGGTTCAACGACGAAGATGACTATACTTGGATACTACGTGGTTTCGGCAGTGAGGATGACTGTACTTGGATCCTACGTGGGTTCAGCAGCGATGACGACTGTACTTGGATCCTTCGTGGGTTCGGCAGCGATGGTTACTGTACTAGGATCCTACGTGGGTTCAGCAGCGACGACTTCTATACTTGGATCCTACGTGGGTTCGGAAGGGGGGATGATTCAAAGGATACATCTATCATCTCCACCCCTCTTCGTGAGTAGTATACATGTGTGATCTGAGTCTTGAATTTCAATCAATATCATCTATATGATTGACTTACTTTCCTGTGTGGATTGGGTTGTGCTTTCCTGTGTGGACTGGGTTGTACTTAGGCTCGTAAGTTGGAGCCGAACTGGAATTGATGACATAGGTATATGTATGGGAATATACCTAAGTAGAGTTGGTTTATACTTCATGTTTGTATATTTCCTTTGTGGTTTATCCTTTATGGATTTTGGGAGACCTACGGGGGTCTCGGGGTCCCTACTGAGTATCGTATACTCACCCTTGCACGGGCTATGCCCGCACTACGTTGTATTGGTTTTAGATGAAGAACAACGCTGATCGTGGTTGAGGCTTGAGGAGCGGGATGGTATCTAGAGGTGGAATATCAGGTGGGACGTACACGGAGCGGACGTCCGGACCCGAGGAGCTGAGGAGACCATCTGTACCCACCCGTTAGGTGGGATAGACGGGGACGACTCAGTGGTTGGTGATTTACTTTATTGTTGTTGTACTTTCTTTTCAGTTGTATTGTACTTTCAGTTGGGTTTGTATTCTGGCCCATTTACTTTCCAGCACTTACTTTTGCACTCATTTTACTTAGTATTTACTTCAGCTTGCGTACTCTGTTGTGTTTGTTTACTTATATAAAGGCAATGCCTTCCCTTTTATCAGGATTTACGCCTTTGGTGCTAGTTTCCAGCCCCTGGCCTATGGAAGGCGGGCTTGAGGTAGTCATGGAACAAGCCCCGAGGATGGTTCATGACAAATTGGTATCAGAGGAGTCGGTTCTACCGCAGAACTCAGGATTCTAATAATTTCTTCTATGTGAAGCAATAATGTTTAGAGTATTGAGTGTGATTATCAGTCCAGAGAGTCCAGTGTTGGTGCGATGACCGACGTATCCACACACCAGGACCTTGACTTCTGATTTTTGACTCAGTGCACAAAAACATTGATTGCATGTGTGTTTCAAAAGTTTTCTTTATGATTACTTGTGTCAAATCACTAGGTATACTATATTAACTGTGACGCACCTGTTTCTTTTCAAGATGGCCCCACGACGGCAGCCAGTTAGGGTTCTGAGCTTTGTGCGAGATGGAATCCCACCGAGCGACGAGGGCTCGGTGCAGGGCCCCATTACAGCGGAGGCACCAGCAGTACCTCTACCCGTTGGGCCACCGATACCACCAGCCCCAGCAGTGGAGAGTGCACGTCACCTGAGTGCACTGCACGAGTTTCAGTGATAGAGGCTGCCCAAGTTCCGCAGAGATACAGACCCTTAGGCAGCCAAGGATTGGCTGGAGGCTGTAGTATGAGTCTTCAGATTGGTAGGGACACCAGCAGATCTTATGGTGATCCTTGCGGTGAGTCTCTTGCACGCGGCAGCAGGTAGATGGTGGAGCATGATGCTCCAGGTGCACGTCGAGGCATCTCTACTTTGGACAGACTTCGAGAGCCTCTTCTGCTCGGAGTTCATTCCAGCCACCCTCTGTGCGGTGCGCATCCAGGAGTTACTACAGCTGCGGCAGGGCAGCATGACAGTAGCCCAGTACTCGGCGAGATTTACCGACCTCTCGTACTACTCTATGGACATGGTACGAGACCCATTCTTTCAGGATCGAACCTTTGAGCAGGGACTGAGGCATGAGATCAGAGCTTCGATGATCTCCCTCAGCATTCTGATGCAGGCAGGAGTACTAGAGCGAGCCCTTCTTGTGGAGAGATTCCTTGCTGAGCCTACGCCAGCAGCGATGCCTACTGCAGGGTGACATGTAGAAGAGTCTTCTGCAGCCGACAGTAGACAGATGTCACAGAGGTCCAAGCGGATCAGGCCATCAGGTGGGCAACCTCAGGATACTGGTTCGGATGTGCGAGGCACACGCAGCAGATCTAGTCATACGAGAGGTAGGCAGTACTATGCATGCAGCGGGCAGGGCCACATGGCTCATGACTGCCTGACCCGCCATGCAGAGGAGAAGCAGATGGTTGAGGGACTACCCGGGCAGAGGCATAGGTTCGATCGTGGCGGTCTGCAGGGGGTAGGCGGACGAGGTATAGGAGTTTTCCGAGTAGTGGGTGGTGGGCGACGCTTTGACGCTCTACCAACACCACCACCAGGAGGTCCACCCCGACCACAGGGAGCTGGCGGACAGAGGCAGGCTCAGCTTCAGGCAGTGGAGGCTTACGACCACGGCACACCTGAGATGATTCGAGGTACTATCTGTGTCTAATCCACCCTTGTTGTAGTTCTTATAGACACAGGAGAGAGTCATTCTTTTATTGTCTCTTCCCTTATTCGGAGCTCGAAGATTTTGATGGAGTCGTTGGCTCGATCCTTATGACTAGAGACTCCTACGGGAGTAGACTCGACGATTACACACTAGTGCCGGCAGTGTGAGCTTACTCTAGGAGGCAAGAGATTTGGCTGGGATCTTCTTGTAGCGGTGTCGAGGCCTTACGATGTCATCTTAGGTATGGACTGGTTATCTACAGTCCATGCCCAGATTGACTATATTAGGCGTAAAGTGCGGTGTGTCCGCACAGATGGGAGCAGGTTCACCTTCACCGGCGAGAAGGGAGCCTTTGCAGCACAGGATAGACTTACGCAGAGGAGAGGGCAGCTGATCACTCATCAGTTGGCTAGTCTCATCCTAGGAGCGGTTGATGTGCGGAGTCCTAGTTTTCCTATTGTGGTGGATCAGTATGCGGACGTTTTTCCTAACGATGTTCCGGGACTACCTCCTTGCAGAGAGGTATATTTTTACCTTGACATGTACCCTGGGACAACCCTGATATCTACTCCAGCATATCGGATGGCTCCCGCTGAGCTTCGTGAGCTACGGGTACAGCTGGAGGACTTGCAGGGCAATGGATTCATCCGACCCAGTGTTTCACCCTGGGATTCTCTGATTTTATTTGCCAAGAAGGCAGATGGGAGCTTAAGACTATGTGACGACTACCATCACCTGAATCAGGTGACCATAAAGAACAAGTATCCACTTCCGAGGATTGACGACCTCTTTGATCAGCTCAAGGGAGCACGATGGTTCTCGAAGATAAACCTCAGGTCAGACTATCATCATCTTAGAGTTTGAGATGAGGATGTGCAGAAGACGGCCTTCAGGTGTCGGTATGGCCACTATGAGTTCTTGGTTATGCCTTTCGCCATAACCAACGCTCCAACAGTGTTCATGAGTCTCAGGAATAGGATCTTCCAGCCTTACCTCAATCTATTTTTCATAGTCTTCATCGACGACATATTGATTTACTCGACTACTGAGGAGGAGCACGCCTACCACTTGCGGGTTGTACTAGACACACTCCGAGAGCACCATCTTTATGGTAAGATCTTGAAGTGTCAGTTCTGGATTCGAGAGGTCCACTTCTTGGTACACGTCATCTCTGAGGCGGGAGTTGCGGTGGATCCTGCGAAGATTGAGGCAGTACTAGCTTGGGAGCCACCCAGGAGTGTGACGGAGGTGCGGAGTTTCCTAGGTCTGGCTGGGTACTATCAAAGATTTTTCCCAGACTTCTCCAGAGTAGCAGCACCACTTTTAGCTTTGACGAATAAGGGGAAACCCTTTGTGTGGTTAGATAGATGTCAACAGAGCTTCCAGGATCTGAGACAGAGATTGACCAGTGCACCCATCTTGAGGCTACCGGAGGAGGGAGTAGGGTACATAGTTTACTGAGATGCATCAGAGACCAGACTCAGGTGTGTCCTGATGCAGGAGCAGAAAGTGATCGCCTATGGTTCACGACAGTTGAGGCAGCATGAGAAGAACTACGCTACCCATGACCTGGAGTTAGCGGCAGTGGTCTTCGCCTTGAAGATGTGGCGTCACTATCTGATGGGTGAGCGCTTTACAGACTACTCTGACCACCAGAGTCTCAGGTACATCTTCTCGCAGAAGGACCTGAACCTGAGACAACGGCAATGGCTCGAGTTCTTCCAGGACTATGACTTTGAGGTAGTCTATACTCCTGGGAAGGGTAACATAGTAGCTAATGCTCTCAGCAGGAGGTCGGGCATTCAGCTACTTGGAGAGACGACAAAGCAGTTAGCCGCTTTTTATATATCCTTCGTGGATAGAGATGAGGTAGCCTTTCTACAGTCACTCACAGTCACTCCTCCACTACTTCAGCGGGTCAGGGAGGCACAGCGAGGGGACGTTGACTGTGAGATGCAACGTACACAGATATCCACAGGATAGGCACCTGATGGATTTTCTATAGGAGGAGAGCACGTCATCCTTTTTAGAGGACGTACCATGGTACCAGTTGCATTACAGGAGGAGGTGCTGAGAGAGTTTCACATTTCCCCATTGGCGGTATATCCAGGAGTAGCCAAGATGTACTAGGATCTCAGACGACAGCACTGGTGGCCGGGTATGAAGAAGGTTGTGGCAGAGTTCGTTTCACGATGCCTCACCTGCTAGCAGGTGAAGGCAGAGAACCAGGTATCAGCGGTCTTGGTACAGCCCTTAGAGGTCCTGGAGTGGAAGTGGGACGGGATATCTATGGATTTCGTGATGGGACTTCCACGTACTTCCAGAGGACACGACTCCATCTGGGTGATTATCGACCGACTCACCAAGTCGGACCACTTCTTACCTATCAAAGAGCAGGGCTCAGTGGAGAGCTTGGGATGCCTCTATGTTCAGGAGATTGTATGGATTCATGGTGTGTCATCATCTATCATCTCCAATCGAGATGCTCGCTTTACTTCCCGGATTTGGAAGGGGTTGCAGGAGGCTTTTGGGATGCAGCTACGCCTGAGCACCACCTTTCACCCTCAAACGGATGGCCAAATGGTGAGGACCATTCAGACTCTTGAGGATATGCTTCGTGCATGTGTCCTCGACTTTGGTCGTAGCTGGGAGGATCACCTACCCTTGGTAGAGTTTGCGTACAAAAACAGCTACCACTCCACCATTGGGATGGCACCATACGAGGCATTGTACGACCGACCTTGCAGATCACCTTTGTGCTGGACTGACCCTGGGGAGTCAGAACTTGTAGGACCAGAGATGGTTCAGACCACGATGGAGAAGGTACAGATCATCTAGGAGCGGATGAGGTCTGCTCAGAGCTGACAGAATCCCTATGCTGACAGGAGGCGGAGACCACTAGAGTTCAAGGATGGCAACCACGTTTTCTTACGGGTCTCACCTCGACGTGGACTACGGAGATTTGGAAGGGAAGGCAATTTATCTCCGTGCTTCATCGGACCATTTCAGGTTCTCAGTAGGATAGGCGAGGTGGCTTATCACCTAACTCTTCCACCTCAGTTGCACCGAGTGCACGACATCTTCCACGTATCTCAGCTGAGGAGATACATGCACGACCCGGCGCATATCATTGATCACGGGGAGTTGGACATCGATGAAGGGGCGATATTTGTGGAGATCCCGGTGGAGATATAGGATCGATAGGAGCGGGTCCTACGTGGACGGTCGATTCCTCTAGTGCGCATCAGGTGGCAGCACGGGAACCTCCAGGAGATCAGATGGGAGCGAGAGGTTCAGATGCGTGCACAATACCCTCTTTGGTTTCCCTAGTTTATAATGTAGCTTTACAGGGATGTAAAGATCTGGGTTGGGAGTAATGTAAAGACTCATAAATTTCAAGGAAATTTTTTTCTTAAATTCTTTGGGATTTTACGAGTACGTAGTTTCTGACGGCACCTAATTTCAAGGCCCGGTGTGCCCGGAATCAATTTCCGAAGTTTAGCTCAGGTACGTTCAGTGAACGAACGAGCGGGTTTTTCTATCTTTTGAACCGGTGCTCGGAATTGAAATCTAAGGGCACCGATGAAACCGCAACACTGGTAATTGCTTAAGAGGACCTTTACCAAAGATGCATTTGCTCGGGAGGAGATGTTAAAAAAAAGTGGTTTAATTAAAGAGTGAATAAAATTGTGGTACAATTTTATTTCTAACTAAGGTGGTTTTATCCTACATGGGAAAGTTAGGGTGGGACCCACTAGCATCCTAACTACCCATGTGAGGATAAATGTGATGTGGGGCCCGCATGAGCCCCAACCCTTCACATTCCCTAACCCCCCCCCCCATTAAACTCCATGTGTTTAATGTTGGAAAACATCTTGAACTTAATTAAGTAACTCCTCCTCTCTCACTTTAATTCATGCCAACACACACTAAATTAATTGATTAAACCTTTTCAATTAATTTATCTAAGTGTTTGAATTTTAAGTTTTTGAAATACATGGAAAAGTAAAATAAAATAAGGGGAATCTTATTTTATTTTTTTGGGTTAGAATTGTTGTGTGAGGAGGATTTGGAAGGAGAGCTCTAAAGCTTTGAAGAACTTCTTCCTCCGACAGAGAACGACCATCCTTCTCGATGAAGAATGCTTCTCGGTTCTCCATCAAGGGAGGAGACACCGCCATGGGGAATTTTCAAACGACGACGTCACCTTTCTGACGTCAACGAACGACGCCACCTCTCCGCAGATCACGTCACGAGGTAGGGGTGTGTTTTGGATTGAGAAATATTGGTTTTCCTTCCATGTTTTCATTCCTCTTAAACCACTTGTTATCGGACTAATGCAGAGGGGACCGGACCAAACTAACACGGTCTGATTCCTCCGCCATTCTTGTGAATAAGTGGAGACCTTCAACTGTTCTTGAGCGGTGAATCAAGTTATGTTTTCGGAGCCGATCGGAGGCCCAAAAACATCGTAAATAGCCTCAGAGAATCGGGGAAACCTAGAAGCGGAAGTTTCGTAGAAATAGGATCATTGGAACGAAGAACGTACGCCTCGGGAGGCGTGCTGGCCAGAGGCGTCATTTCTGGAAAATTCCAGAATACACGGCGTGTACTCCAGAAGCACACGTCTTGTAGTAAAAGCGTATTGTGGCTTCTGTTTTAGACGTTAGAAAAGTAACACACAGCGTGTGACTCTAGACACACAGCATGTACTCTCCACACAGTTTGACAGAGGAGACATCGATGGACATGGCGTGTATTCAGGGAAAATACACGGACACGGGAAGCAACACATGGCCAAGAGGCACGGCGTGTACTTCCTTCACCATGAAAGAAGTGGCTTCGTGATGACTCAGCGTGTATTCTGGGAATACACGGACACGGGGTGGAGTACACGAGCATGTACTCTACCACACGGCCAGGCATGGCCAGCACACATGGACCTGACCCCAGAAGTTTGGACACGGCGTGTAACCATACCACATGCCGTGTACTCACTTTTTACATGAACAGCCCTTCAACACGGGCTGTGGTACACGGACAATACCTGTGTATTGAAGACACGGCGTGTAACCATACCACACGCCATGTACTTACTTATCTACACGACCAGCCCTGCAACACGGGCCATTTCACACGGGCAGTACCCGGTGTCTGATGACACGGCATGTATGGCTTACCTACACACCATATACTTTAGGAAAATGGCTTGGTCATCTTATACTCAGTGTCTTGGACATGTTTGTTTGGTTTAGCCCCCTATGATGTGGCAGACCTTCGGGATACATCAACTCTGGACTTCGTGACAGTTGATGTATCGACCCCCTATTTACTCATGGAGCGGACCCTCCCGGAATCAAGTACGATGTGTGCGGGAACCCTAGAGCTGGTTGCGACTACGACGACTACTGTGCTGGGATCCTCTGTGGGTTCGACGATGAAGATGATTGTACTTGGATCCTACGTGGGTTCAGCAGCGAGGACGACTGTACTTGGATCCTCCATGGTTTTGGCAGTGATGACGATTGTACTTGGATCCTTCGTGGGTTCGGTAGTGATGGTTACTGTACTAGGATCCTACGTGGGTTCGGCAGCGACGACTTCTGTACTTGGATCCTATGTGGGTTCGGCAGGGGGGATGATTCAGAGGCTATATCTATCATCCCTACCCCTCTTCGTGAGTAGTATGCATGTGTGAGCTGAGTCTTGACTTTCAATCAATATCATCGATATGATTGACTTGCTTTCCTGTGTGGATTGGGTTGTACTTTCCTATGTGGACTGGGTTGTACTTAGGCTCGTGAGTTGGAGCCAAACTGGAATTGATGACTTAGGTATATGTATGGTCATATACCTAAGTAGAGTTGGTTGATACTTTGTGTTTTTATCTTTCCTTTGTGGTTTATCCTTTGTGGATTTTGAGAGACCTACGGGGGTCTCGGGGTCCCTACTGAGTATCGTATACTCACCCCTGCACGGGCTATGCCTGCACTATGTTGTGTTGGTTGCAGACAATGGACAGTGTTGATCGTGGTTGAGCCTTGAGGAGCGGGATGATATTCGGAGGTGGACTATCAGGCGGGATGTACACGGAGCGGACGGCCGGACCCGAGGAACTGAGGAGACCATCTGTACCCACCCTTCAAGTGGGATAGCTAGAGACGACTCGGTGGTTGATGATTTACTTTACTACTGTTGTACTTTCTTTTCAGTTGTACTGTACTTTCAGTTGGGTTTGTATTCTGGCTCATTTACTTTCTAGCACTTACTTTTGTACTCAGTTTACTTAGTATTTACTTCAACTTGCATACTCTGTTGTGTTTTTTTACTTATATAAAGGTAATGCCTTCCCTTTTATCGGGATTTACGCCTTTGGTGCTAGTCGCCAGCCGCTAGCCTATAGAAGGCGGGCTTGGGGTAGTCACGGCACGGGCCCTGAGGATGGGTCGTGACAGGGTATTCCAAATGTAACTCCCTATGCAGCTGTGAAATATATAATGTAAGTATGTTATGAATTCCACAAGTTACCTTTATGATTTGTGGTTACTATGTGTTATTCATAAATCTTATGATTTCATGAGGTATGTTAAATAGCTTATGTTATGTATGTATTGATGAACTAATGATTTATTTCTTTAGTTTATAACCCTTATTGGTATTCTTATGCTCATCCCAAGTTTTGAAATGTTTTACACAGGACTTAAAGATGAATAGGGTCAAGTATGGGATCAAGGAAAAGTCATGCTATCTAAAACATGGAACTAGACATGGCTCTTTTTTTCAAGAGTTTTTATTTTATGAAAAAAATGTAAACTAAGTAGAAGTGTATACATGTAATATTCAAGTTGTTATGTATATTTTATGACCTAATTCTCTAAAACTCTAAACCTGAAAAGATCCTCAATGTGAATTATCTATTTAATTCAGGATTATGTAATGTTTTAAGGTTGGGTCCTTATATGAAGTACTTCTAAATATTCTAGCGAGTACACATCATCAAAATCAGAAGCTAAAGTTTTCAATCAAAAGACCAACATATGCTTTATGGAATATTCAAATGAGATACATCCTTAATACTATTATAAGTATGAGCATGAAATTGAAAATGAAAATTAGTCATATAAATTACTAAATGAATATTGTACCATGTAATAAGCTAAGTATGAAAGCTTAAATAAGAAAAATAAAGCTCTCAGGAACTCCTATAATAATATTGATAGTGAATAGGAGGAATTAAACAAACAAATATCAGATTGAAAAATCCATTAGAAAAGTCTACTGTCTCATATATTGAACAAGTTAAGACAATAAAGAACATGTAGAAGGAGGTTCAAAACTTCAAAGATTCTATAAGTTTTTTCACTAATAGGTAAGATTATCTAAACAAAATTCTTGGACAGAATCAACTCAAAAAGGAAAAATTTGGAATAGGAAGTCAAGGTGAAAGGCCCAAACTTTACAAGAACAATTTTTTTGCTAGTTATAAAAACAAAAAACTTTATAAAGTTACCTGATTTCGTTGTGTAGAAAATGGACATTATGCTAACATCTGTAATATGAGAAATCCTTAATTCTATGGAATCAAAAAATTATTTTCTTACAAAATATTTTTCAAAATTTGTTACTAAGTTTTCTAGAAAATAAAAACAAATTTGGATCCCTAAGTCTCTTATAGATAACATTGCAGTACCCAAAAGAGTTTGGGTACCAAATAATTCTGTTATTTGATTTGTCATTACAAGGAACAAACCACATGAATAACAATGAAAAATGGTTTATGGAAAGTTTTTGTTCAAGACATATGATTAGATATGATTTCTCAAACCTTCACTCACTATACAAGTTTGATGGAGGTTATGTCAAATTTGGTGACAATGCGAAAGGAAAAATTGTTGGCATTGGATCTGTTGGAAATCATCAGTCTATTCTCGTCAAAAAAAAGTTCTTTATGTTGAAGGTTTGAAACACAACCTAATAATTATCTCTTAAATTTTTAATTATGGTTATTCGGTTGATTTTTCTATAAATACATGTCTAGTTTTAAAATATAAATCTCTCAAATTCAAAGCACTGAGAACTGATAATTTCTATACATTAGATATTAATTATTTGTGTAGAAAAAAGGTAAATTGTTTGAATGATGAAATTAATGAATCAAAGATTTTTAATAGAAGGCTTCAACATTGTAATGTTCACTCCTTGAAAAAAATTTCTAAGAAACATTTGATTTATGAGTTGCCTTGCCTTAAATTGGATAAAAATAAGCTATGTGATGCATGCCAAATGGGAAAGAAACACAAATCATATTTTAAACCAATTAAGGAGGTCGTTACATATATACCTCTTAAGATTATCCATATGGATTTGTTCAGATCTACTATAACTTTAAGCCTTGTTAGTAAATTGTTTGTTTATGTGTTAGTTGCTGATTTTTCAAGATTTTCATGGGTTTACTTTTCAAAACATAAAAGTTAAGCTTGTTCTATTTTTATTAATTTCTTTAAGTTGTGCAAAATGAAAACGATACAAAAAATTTGACTTTGAGAAGTAATCATGAATGTGAATTTGAGAATCATGAATTTAATTCATATTGCTCAAAATAAGGTATTAAACATACTTTTTCTACCTCCAGGACACCTCAATAGAATAGTGTTATTGAAATGAGGAATAGGAAATTGTAAGAAATTTTTAGAAACATGTTATTTGATTATAACATGCCCACTTATTTTTGGGTTGAATCTATTAACACAACACGTTATGTCATTAATAGAGTTCTAATGAGACCTATCTTAAAGAAAACACCCTATGAGTTATGGAATAACAGAAAACCAAAGGTGGGATACTTAAAAGTATTTGGATTCAAGGTTTTCATATTGAACACCAAAGATAATCTTGGTAAGTTTGATCCAAAAGTTGATAAATGTGTTTTCTTAGGTTAATCTACTACTTCCAATGCTTGTAGGGTTTTTAGTAAAAGTTCAAGGATTATTTAAGAATAAACTCGTGTGAAGTTTTATGAAAGTGGTCCTTTTGATCATAAAATGACTCAAATTGATGTGTTGAATGATTCTCTTACATGAACCTCTCTTTCAGAACAATAAGGATGGTGATTTGGAACTTCATTATCTTAAACCAAATCCAGTCAGATTTAATACTATTGAACCAGAAAGTGTGTTGCCTAGATTACCTAGAAATATTAAGGACCATCCTTTAGAAACTGTTATAGAAAACTTAGATGAAGGAGTTAGAACTGTAAGAAATATTGGGAACCTAGTAAAATTTTATGCCTTTTATCTCGTCTAGAATCGAAATCTATAGAATAAGATTTATATGATGAAAGTTGGTTTTTAGCTATGCAAGAAGAGCTAAATCAGTTCAAAAGGAACAAAGTATGAGAATTGGTTGATAGAACCTCTGATTATCCTATAATTGGAACAAAATGGGTATTTAGAAACAAAAAATATGATTATGGTGTAATCACTAGAAATAAATCTAGATTAGTTGTAAAAGGTTACAATTAGAAAGAAGGAATGGACTATGAAGAGACCTTTACCCCTATAGTTAGACTAGAAGCAATTAGGATCCTTCTAGAATACACTTCCTATATGAGCATTAAATTATATCAAATATATGTTAAATCTAATTTTTAAAATGGATTTTTAATGGGGGAACTTTATATAGAACAACCTCCTGGTTTTGAGGACCCTCGCTTTTGAAATTCTATTTTTAAACTTAATAAGGATTTATATATACTTAAACAAGAACCAAGAGCATGGTATGAAAGATTAAGTTCTTTTATTTTATCAAATGGTTTTACATTAGGAATGGAAGACCCTGTATTATTTAACAAAACTTTATCCTTATATATTTTTCTAGTACAAATATATGTTGATGATGTTATTTTTGGATCAACAAATAAAGAATTGTGTAATGATTTTTCAAAACTTATGCAAAAAGAAGTTGAAATGGGTATGATGGGTGAGTTAAATTATTTTCTAGGAATTCAAATTCACCAAAAATATTTTGGAAATGTTTTAAACCAAATAAAATATATACATGATTTACTTAAGAAGTTTGTACTTGAAAACAGTAAGACTTTCTCAACTCCTATAGGATCTAATATTAAACTTGATATGGATGAGACTGTAAAAGTAGTTGACAACAATTTATATAGAGGAATCATTAGAATTTTATTGTATCTTACTATAAGAAGACTAGACATTATGTTTTCAGTATTTCTTTGTGCAATATTTCAATCCAATCTATAAGAATCTCATTTAAATACCGCCAAATGGACTTTAAGGTATTTAAAAGGAACTATGTCTCTTTCTCTTTTTTTCCAAAAACTTCTAACTTTAATTTAACTTCATATTCAGATGCTGATTTTTCTAGATGTATATTATATAGAAATATCATCTTAGTAACCTATCATTTTCTTAGCAAATCTCTAGTATTTTGGTTGAGTAAGAAACATCACTCTATATCATTATCAACTGTTAAAGAAAAATATATTACAGTAGGAATCTTTTAAGCACAGGGGTTGTGTATGAAGTACACATTAATGTATTTTGGATTTAATTTTAATTGTGTTACAATCAAATGTGATAACGCTAGTGCTATCAACATTTCAAAAAAACAATTAACCATTCAAGAACAAAACACATTGACTTGAGACATCATTTCTTAAGAGATCATACACAAAAGAGTGATATCTCTTTATAATTTTTTTGCACATAAAATCAATTAGCAAACATTTTTATTAAACCCTTGCATGTTGACAAATTTGATTTTATTAAATCAAAATTATGTTTGTTTAATTTTACTTGATTTTATTTTAATTTTTAATAGCACAACTTTGTGTTTGAGTAAATATTTTATTTACCGTATTTTATTTAAGATCCTACATCACTATTTTGAGTATTAGTCATATCAAATAGGACACATCACCTAGATTTTATAACTATTACTCTGCACATCACTACACGACCCCTCGTTTACTGCAAAACAAAATAAAGTGTGTCAGATCTACACGTGGAACCCTTCCAAACCTTTGAAACCTCATTATCTCTATTACCCAAACCTTGTTACCCTAACCCTCCAATATTCTGAATCCTATCAACAATGGAAAAAACTAAGAGAATCAATCGATCTTCCTCTAGTAGAATAGAGAGTCAATGGACGTCAAGGAAAGTTCTAAGTGGATAAGCAATTGATTTTTCCAGGCTCAATGAAACAAACATGTTTCTAAATAAGGTTATCAATCGCCAGGGATGGGAATATGTTTTTGATAAAAGAAGAATTGAGTTCATGTTTGAAAAGGAAGTCTGTGAGTTCTACAAGGTTAGAGTTTTTCATTTTGATGATAATGATGACCTCGTCACTGCAACTGCGAATCAAAAAAGTTTTTCATTAACCATGTTGGACATGGATAAATCATTGAAGTGTCATCATGAAGGGTACCCAAAATTAATCACTTTTTTTCATTCTATAGATGAAGTCAGTCCTCCTAAGATCATGAAGTCTATGTTCAGCTCCGAAGACATTGAGAAGAATCCAGTGAAGGACCTGAAACTAGAAAGAAAATTTATCATAAATTTCATTCAATCTACCATCGCACAAAACAATGGTGAGTATGAAAAAGTTTTTTTTTCAAGATGTTACTTTGTTATATTTGTTTATGATTGAAAATACAGTTAATCAGGCATGGTATGTTTTGAGATACATGTGGCATGTATAGAATAAGTCTGTAAATTTATACCCTTTTGGAAGAATGTTAACATTAGTTTATCGAAAGGTTGGTATTTGTTTAGATGAAAACACCATAAAAATTTGTCATGGTCTGATAACATTAAGTGCAAGTATTTTAATAAGAAGTGGTTTTTATTGGAATTCTTTGTTAAACAAGTTGATTCTAGTGAGTTCTGAAGAAGACATTGGAGTAAACCCTACCTCGACTCAGGGGGGTTATCTTAGATGGGTTTTTCCAATAGTGGTGTAGTTCATGTAGTTATTCTTGTTTCAATAGAAAGGGCAGTTCAATTTGTTGATGTAAGAGATGTTCTCAACAACGAAACTCTTGTAGAAAGAAGAAGATGTATAAGAGTTGTTGTTCAATCTAAAGGAGAAGATGCTTATGAAATTAGTTTAACCCCTTCTTCTGTATTAGTAATACCTTATTTTATCCTAGTTTCTTCTGGTATACAAGAGTTAGCTTCATCTATTACAATACTAATAAGTGTTGTTCAAGGAAGGATATCAATAGTGTTGGGTACAATTCCCTTGGTTGAAATATCACTATCGAGTGAGAAAAGTGTAGGAATCAGACCAGAATCTGTTGATCTTAATATTCTAAATGTCACTGGTGAAGAAGAAGAATAAGAAGAAGGAAATGTAACTCAGTTAGTTTCAAGTGAAAAAGTAAGATCGATTTTTGGATAACTGTCTCGAGATGAGAAACTCAATGTTGATATAAATCAATAATCTGATGATTCTAGATGCACCAAATTTTATCAAGACAGCTTTTCTCCAATTCATGATCAGAATGAATGATCAAAAATCCCTACAATTGATGAGAGATCTAGAGAGAGCTACCTAAAAATGATGCTAGAAGTGAAATCATTAAAAAATCAGTTTCTAGAATCCAGAAAATGAAATCAGGATTATCCATAATCATGTTGTCTCAAAAGAATATATTGATGAAGTAAATTCATTAGTTCAGTCTATATTTGAAAATCAGTTAGTGGAACCCTCTACAGAAGCCTCGAATCAAGTGAATGTTTTCTCAAGATTAGAAGGACTGTTTGTGGCGATAGATACAATGACTTTTGCAATTTTCTCTATGCAGTGTGACCTTTTATCCAAGGAATTGTTTCATGATCATCAAAGTGATGTGATAAATGAAATCATAAGGCTATCTATTTTTCCACAAAATTATCTTATGTTAATTGGTCGGTCTAAGAAGAAAATAAACACCATGTTAGAAGAAAATGTTATAAAAGTTCAACATCTTTCAGCTCAAGTGTAAAAATATGTAAGATTCATTACTACTGGATTGCATAAGATGGTTGGATCCCTGGAAAATAATTTTGAAGTGTTGGAGAAGAGGTTTTAATATTTACACCAAGTGGTTATAAGCAGTTTGAATCCATAATCCTCGGAAGATGAAGATGAAAAAGAGGATAATGCATTTTTTGAGCCCTAATAATGTCAAGTGTATATAAGAGGAAAAGAAGTTATTTCAGTTGATCATTTTGTTGGTATGTTAGGTAACCAGTATGAAACGTTAAAGAAGTTGGTGGTCAGTTGCACTAAGAAAGGAAATGTTCAAAACCTCTTTGGAAATTTCTCACAGTGGATCTAGATTGGATTTACAACACTTTTAGACTATTGTAAGAACGACATGGTAAAAATGATTGAATCTTATGTTAATTATTTGTTTCATATTAATGGGATACATCTACTTATACCTCCCATTATTGATTTCCATGCTTCTTCTTCACAAAGGTTAAATGAAATATTTGATCCTGTTGATATTTATTTAAGGTAAAATCTCAGGTTTTCTGAATAAATTCCTTTTCCTATACTCTGATATTCTTCTAAACTATCCTTTATACTTGTATATAACTTTGATATGGAGAGAGCTTAACAATATACTCTCAACATCCAATCCACTCCTGTAAAGATCACTCGGAATGATCGAGCAAGACTTATAGCGTCTTTACTGATGTTGGGTGATGTTATTGGAGAAAAAATTGATGCTCCTCTACCCTCGTCCTTTTCACCCTATAGCCAACCTCATTCTTTCAAGAAACCACCTCCAAAGAATCATTTCACTTTATAGAATTGACACACCTTTTGTATTTTTCTTGGTTGCCTGGTTGGATGGGCAGTTTATACACATTTGAATCATGATTGGTTGAACGTAGTTTTTAAACATTTGAATGGTGTTTTTTTAAACATTTGAATGATGTTTTTTTTCATTTGAAAGATGTTTTACAAACATCTAAATGCTTAGTTTTCATGTTTTTAATGCATTTCTCTTTTATATTAAAGTGTTTGTGAATATGTTTTCAATATGTTTCTATCTTGTTTTCGTCATTTGGTTACAATTCTCGTCTTATGATTTCTTCCTCTATTTCCTCTATATTATGATCTTTTGATTGAATCTGTTTATCTATATTGTCAATATGTTTCTTTTTTTTAACACAACTACATGCCAAATTATGTTTACAATCAGCAGTCTTAACTATTTACATTTTTTCATGTGCAATATTGATTGTATTCTTTGTTCTACTTCTTTTTTATATCACAAAAAGGGAGAGAAGAAAAAGAGAATACAAAAAATTAATGTTTTAAAAAAATATTTATTTTTGGAGAATAAAAGGAAAATATAAAAATTCAAAAATTTATAAATCTATTTTATTTTGGGGAGAAGAAAATGAGAATACAAAAATTTATTTTGGGAAGAGAAAAAGGGAAATACAAAAATTAAAAATATAAATTTATTTTAAAGGGGTGGAATAAGAAGGAAAAATTAATAATTTAGAAGTTTTATCTTAAGGGGAGAATAATTAAAAACTAAAAAGTTTGGTTTTAAGCTCCTTTTTCAAAAAATTTGTTTTCTACTCAATTGGTTTTGTGATCATCAAAAAGTGGGATATTGTTGGAAAGACTTATGTTGTTTCAACATATCTCAGTTTTTATGTGTTTTGATGATTCTAAATATACCTATTTTTATTCTAATGAGTTTATCTTAAGTGTTTCAGATTATACATTTCTCAGAGGAATTTATCTTACACTGACTCTAGAAGATTATCTTATGAGAATCGAAGTCTTGAAAGAATATCTTTTGTCCACTCATAATCATAAAACTCCATATTGAAATTTTATCTTACCACGTAGGATATTATATTACAAAAAGAATGATTGAGTTATCGCTTACTTTGGACAGAATTAAGTTATTAGAATTTTTCATCTTTCAAAAAGGGTATCCGTAAAATTTTATCTTGCAGACATCAGGAGAAGTATTAGGAGCTAAGTAACACAACTCAATGACATATTTATCTTATGTTGAAGAATTATTCTACACAGTATTGAATTAAGTTTATCTTACGCCCTGAAAGAGACAAAGATCTATTTTATCTTATGAAGATTATCAAAAGTTTATCTTATGAGAACAATATTACCAGTTGGGTGTCTTATGAAGAATTAACTGTTATATGGAATGTCATGATTACTTTGGTAATCTCTTGATAAGTTAATTCATGCTTTTTGAATGCATCATAAAAGGGACTATCTATTTAGGGAAAGATTGATTTGCATTGTCACGACCCGACCCAATGAGGCTCAAGCCGCGACTCCCCAAGCCCGCCTTTAATAGGCTAGGGGCTGGTGTCTAGCGCCGAGTAGGCTATCACACACATGGGAGGCATTAGCCTAAAGTACATGTACACACGCATCCACAAACACCTCCATGCAACAGTGCAGAGATAAGTAAAACTGAAAAAGTAAAATGCAAGAATACAACTATCCCAACCAGAGTGCAACAACAGTACAAAAAGGCTAAATAGGGCCCACCAAAAGAAAACTACAAAGCGCATTCGACCTGCTCTGAAGAAGGGGGAAACGCTGTCACAAACACCCACCGGAAAGCTCTCTCAGCACCGCACCGGTAAACACCCCGGTCAGTCTCGCTCACTCAGCTCTTCCTGCTCTGGGTCCTCCTGGGACTCCGTCGAAAGGCATGTGGTCTGCACAAGACACAAACATGTGCGGGCAAAGCCCGTGTAGGGGTGAGTATAAACATACTCAGTAGGCACCCCAAAAACAAAAAACAAAAGAGAGCAACTGAAAGGAAACAGTCTGCTCATCCCAGCCAGAGGGAACCCAGATGAGAGAGAAACTCAATCTCGTGACCATCCTCAGCTAAACACAACTAGTCAACTCAGCTCAGGTGTATACCCATACGTACACCTTGAACAATCCAGATATACTCAGTTCACGCACCAAGCCACAAGAGGTACTGACCTCATCACCAACAACTGTCCACAACTAGGAGAGCACCCTCCACGATCACTGTCATCCCAGATGACACTCGTCCGAGAGATACACTCCATCGGGTTTCATACAAACATCTCAGACACTTACCCGAGAGATTCTGCTCGTCAGATAGCGTCGCTGAGGAAAACCACGCTGAAACAGCAAGAACAACAAACTCCTCAGATAGGGGATCGCTCCTAGGGTCCGCTAGGGGATACCAAAACCCACACTGGTATAAGAAGATCTCAAAGATAGAGGATCACTCACAGGGTCCGCTAGGGGATACCACAACCCAATCTGGCATTCGACAGGAACCTGTTACTCAGATAAAGAATTGTCTCCCGTGTAAAGGTGGTCACGGCGATACTGAAACCCTATCTGGTATAACTCACGATGTAGGGGATCGAACCGACGATGCCGCAACCCTACTGAAACCACGCACTGAGTAGGGGATCGTATAACCAACGATACCGCAACCCCACTGAAACCACGCGCTGAGTAGGGGATCGTATAGTCAACGATACCGCAACTCTACCATAATCCTCATGCTAAGTAGGGGATCGTATACCCAACGATGCCACAACCCTACTGAGCACAGCCCACTGCATAGGGTATCATATTCCTGATGATACCACAAACCCTATGGGGTTAACCTGCTATATAGGAGATCATCTCCCATGGATAAGAGGTCACAGCGATACCAAGAACCCGATTTAGGGAAACGATGCTAGAGGATCCCGCTTCGGGCCCACCGGAGAGATGCCACAACTCTAACAGATTAAACATCCTATCGAGAGGATCACAAGCCTATACTAGGGTTGTGATGCTTCCTGAACCCTCATAGGAACGAACCAATGGAGTAACCTCAACCACTGCTGGTCTAAACGTCGCTAACCCGAGCGACCCGTAACAATACCACCCTGCGTAGCACCAAGGCTGATACCGAGGCCACCATCGCGATCCACGTGGAAAAACATGCAGGATAGGCTGTTTACTCACCTGAAATGGACAACCGGTGAAAAAGGTACTATTCATCGTAGCTTTCCCATGTGGGGCCCATGCAATGATCCCGAAACTCATCAGGCGGATCATACCACGGTGATCCCTTCGGAAAAACACATGGAATCGACTACTTGTTCGTCCGAAACGGACACCCGGTGAAAAAGGCATTATTCACCAAAGCCATCTCAGGTGGGGCCCACGCCTCAATCCCAAAACTCATCGAACATATTTCGTGATCCTCTCGGAAAGAACACACGGGATCGACTACTCGCTCGTCCAAAACGGGCACCCAGTGGAAAAGTTATGTTTCTCCGAAAACGCCAAAACCCAGCCTCGTGGGGCCCGTACCCCGTTCTCAGCCCCAACACCTGAAAACCAACAAGAAAATTCCGTTGTACCATCAGGTCCTCAACTCCACTGACGGCGTGTCAATCGGACGCTCCGGGTAGAAGATACAACGGCCCGAAGTCGAATAATAATAAAATATTATTATTTTATTCGATGTTTCAAGCCCCCGGGCCAAAATCCTGTCTCAGAAAAATTCTCAAAGTGAGTTCAAAAGGTCCGTCACGACGCAAGGAACGCATCGCCGCAAACGGCTCGCAAATCAGAGTTACGGTTTGTGAGTTACGGGGGTTTAAAGAACCCCCGGAAAATCCTGATCGGACCACCGTCGGCCTCGCTGGAAACCACCGCGCCGCCGCCGGATTCCGCCGCCGCCACCGCGACTCGCCGTATTCCACCATTGACACCGCCGGAAAACCGGGATTTCGTCGGAAAACTTTCGGGAGCCACCGAGAGAACCCCGGTGCTCCAAATTCAGATCCAAAAAAAGTTTCGGAAACCTCGGGACCCGAACTACACAACTCTTAAAAAAAATTGAAGAAAAAAAACACAAAAACAGGATCCGGGATTCTAAAACTCAAACTTCCTACCTCGCGGGCGAAACGCCGAAGCTTCGGGTAAAGATCGATGCCGGCGACGCCCTGAAGCTCGATCTGCTGATGATCGGCATTGGAAACGGACTATTCTGGCGCGATTTGGCGAAGAACGGAGGAGGTGGGGTGGGGGTTCCGTTGCACGTAGGAGGTGAGGGAGGGGAAATGAGTTTTCTTTTTTTTTATTTAAAAACCTCATTTAAAACAAACACCCCCGACCAGACCTCCCGGCGCGGAGAAAATTAGGTCGCCCCTAAGGTAAACGCGTTGTTCTGAACGCAACGGCAGACTCGGATTTGCGATCCGAGACTTCATTCAGAAGTTATTCGAGCCGAAACTCGTAAATAAACTTTTCCATTTATTTACAAAAATTCCCCTGGTGGCATTTCTCACCGCAGGACTGCGCCCGCAAAGTTTACACCTCGCCTAGGGTAAACGACACGTTCCGGACGCAACCGTACCCTCAGATTCCCATTCTGAGCTACCATTTAGGAGATATCACACCCCCGCCATGTGCATAGTATAAAAATACTTAATATTTTTATAAAATTACTTATGGGCACATCGGGCCTCGGAATCGCACGTTGACTTCGCACCTAGCTCTAGAATTATTCGTAGGAATATTCCAAAGTCTGACAGGGCCAAAACCCGAGTCGCTATATCCTCCCCCCCTTATAACTTTTCGTCCCCGAAAGGCCCTAAGCTCAAGGAAAGCGACCGAACTCTCAAATGGGTCTCTCACATCAGCGAGTTCGCCAACAAACACCCACGCCTGAACACATAAGTCAGAGGGACTTATCCACCACACCTCAACACTATCCGCTTTGGGTGGCACTAACTCGCCCGTACGGTTTTAATCGCATCACAAAAACGCTTCTCGGTGGGGGAAGGATCCCTCTTCCTCACGCATTTGAAGTACGTCGAACAACACCCACACAGGGTCTTACCAACGCCCTGAAAAAAAAATCAAGCAAGCAACGAAAAGGGAGGAGTACCACTAAACTGTGTCTATCAAACTACTACAGTAAGTAAAAAGGGCACAAGGCGTACCTCTATCCAACCGTGGAGCCTCTGGGTCAACATCCCCTAGGGCATGCAGTTGTCCTCGCCCTTGACCACCAGCTCCCTGAGCTTGGCGTGGACCACCTGGGGGTGGGGGTGGTGGCAACTGATACCGCCTACCACCTCCTGCTGCTGCACCAGCTCTATCGCCACGTCCGCCGCCCCGCGAACCTCCTTGCTTGAGACGCTGCCTCTGCCAAGACGGTCCATCGACCGACTCCCTCTCAGCAGCACGTCGGGTCGGACAATCTCTAGTAAGATGTCCCCGACCGTCGCAAGCGTAACACCGCCTCTCCTGCGGCTGACCAACATTGGCTTGCGAGCCCTGTGAGCCCTGGGCCTCAAATCCTCCATCCTGGGGTCGCCTCCTGAAACATCGCCCACGCCCAGACCCCTGCGCCTTTCGTCAGCTACCAGATGTCGACGTCTCCGCTCTCGCATGCCCAACACTAACAGGGGGGATCTGCTTAGCCAGAAAGCTCTCCACCACCAAAGCTCGCTCCAGCACTCCAGCATAGATGGGCAGGAACAAAGAAACCACACCCGCCCGGATGTCTCTGCGCAGGCCCTGCTCGAAGGTCTGAGCCCTAAAGAAAGGGTCTCGAACCATATCCAGGGAGTAGCGTGATAGGTCTGTAAACCTCGTTGAGTACTCCGATACAGACAAGCCCTCCTGCCGAAGCTGCAGAAGCTCCTGTATCTGCACTGACCTCAGCGTCATGGGATAGAACTCTTCCCTGAAGAGCCGCTCAAATCAGCCCACGTGAGCGTCTCCTCGTCATGGGACTGCGTCACTAAACTCCACCATCGCCCGACCGAACCATGCAGAAGGCTCGCCGATAGGACCACCATCTGATTTGGAGGTGTCCTCACTAGGCGGAAAACTCGGGTGACTGCCTCAAGTGAGTCATTAGCTGCCTGGGGGTCTGGATCACCCCGGAACCTCAGAGGTCGCTGCCTCTAGAACTCGTGCAGCACACTCAACCTGCATGCAACCTCATCCTGCACTGCCGGCACAACCAGCTGCTCGACGGGTGGTGGCTCAACTGGCAGACCACCTGGAGGTGCAACCTCAGAACCTGCGCCCTAGTCCACAACCTCTACACAGGGCGGATCATCAGCACGATCCTATTGCGGAACCCTCGCTGGCTGTCGTTGTGGTGGCATCCTGAAAAACATTCAAGACGCACCATAGTCAAAGATTATATCTGCAGATCTGACTCAAGAAGGACAAAAAAACCCAAAACCCAGTCATATATGATGCATGTACCATTATGTCCCTGCGACCAGTGTACGAATGTCCCGAGTCGAAAGGCAGGTTATCAGAGTCCTGGTGTATGGATATGTCGGCCGCCACACCAACACTGGAGTCCCTGGTTTGAAAGCCAAAATCGAAATGTCCTAACACTGCTGCTATGCAACCCAAACCAAACTCACAGCTAGACCAGCTACGCTCTAAGATCCCAAAGGTGGAACCTCCTCTGATACCACTATGTCACGACCCGACCCAACGGGGCTCGAGCCGCAACTCCCCAAGCCCGCCTCCAATAGGCCAGGGGTTGGCGCCGAGCGCCGAGTAGGCTATCACACACATGGGAGGCATTAGCCTAAAGTACCTGTACACACGCACCCACAAACATCTCCATGCAACAGTGCAGAGATAAGTAAAACTAAAAAGTAAAATGCAAGCATAGAACTATCCCAACCAGAGTGCAACAATAGTACAAAAAGGGCTAAATAGGGCCCACCAAAAGAAAACTACAAAGCGCGTTCAACCTGCTCTGAACAAGGGGGAAACGCTGCCACAAACACCCGCCTGAAAGCTCCCTCAGCACCGCACCGATAAATACCCCGGTCAGTCTCGCTCACTCAGCTCTGCCTGCTCCGGGTCCTCCTGGGACTCCGTCGAAAGGCATGTGGTCTGCACAAGACACAAACATGTGCGGGCAAAGCCCGTGCAGGGGTGAGTATAAACATACTCAGTAGGCACCCCAAAAACCCAAAACAAAAGAGAGAAACTGAAAGGCAACAGTCTGTTCATCCCAGCCAGAGGGAACCCAGACGAGAGAGAAACTCAATATCGTGATGATCCTCGGCTAAACACAACTAGTCAGCTCAGCTCAGGTGTATTCTCATACATACACCTTGGACAATTCAAATATACTCAGTTCACGCACCAAGCCACAAGAGGTACCAACCTCATCACCAACAACTGTCCATAAACAGGAGAGCACCCTCCATGATCACTGTCATCCCAGATGACACTCGTCCGAGAGATACACTCCATCTGGTTTCATACAAACATCTCAGACGCTTACCCGAGAGATCCCACTCGTCAGATAGCATCACTGAGGAAAACCACACTGAAACAACAAGAACAACAAACTCCTTGGATAGGGGATCGCTCCCAGGGTCCGCTAGGGGATACCAGAACCCACGCCGGTATACAAAGATCTCACAGATAGGGGATCACTCCCAGGGTCCCCTGGGGGATACCACAACCCGGTCTGGAATTCGATAGGAACCCGTCACTCAGATAGAGGATCATCGCCCGCGTAAAGGTGGTCACGAAGATACCGGAACCCTATCTGGTATAACTCGCGATGTAAGGGATCGAACCGACGATGCCGCAACCCTACTGAAACCATGCACTGAGTAGGGGGATCATATAACCAATGATACTGCAACCCCACTGAAACCACGCGCTGAGTAGGGGATCTTATAGTCAACGATACCGCAACTCTACCATAATCCTCATGCTGAGTAGGGGATCGTATACCCGACGATGCCACAACCCTACTGAGCATGGACCACTGCATAGGGGATCATATTCTCGATGATGCCACAAACCCTACGGGGTTAACCTGCTAGATAGGGGATCGCCGCCCGTGGATAAGCAGTCACCGCGATACCAAGAACCCGATCTAGGGAAACGATGCTAGAGGATCCCGCTCCGAGCCCACCGGAGGGATGCCACAACTCTAACATATTAAACATCCCGTCGAGAGGATCACAAGCCTATATTAGGGTTGCGATGCCGCGCAAACCCTCGTAGGAACGAACCAAGGGAGTACCCTCAACCACTGTTGGTCCAAACATCGCTAACCCGAGAGACCCGCAACAATGCCACCCTGCATAGCACCAAGGCCGATACCGAGGCCACCATCGCGATCCATGCGGAAAAACACGCAGGATAGGTTGTTTACTCGCCCGAAACAGACAACCGGTGAAAAAGGCATTATTCACCGTAGCTTGCTCATGCGGGGCCCACACAACGATCCCAAAACTCATCAAGTGGATCATACCACTACGATCCCCTCATAAAAACACACGGAATCGACTACTCGTTCGTCCGAAACGGACACCTGGTGAAAAATGCACTATTCACCGAAGCCATCTTGGGTGGGGCCCACGCCTCGATCCCGAAACTCATCGAATGGATTGCACCATTGTGATCCTCTTGTAAAAACACATAGGATCGACTACTCACTCGTCCAAAACAGACACCCCAGCAGAAAATTTGCGTTTCTCCAAAAATGCCAAAACCCGGCCTCGTGGGGCCTGCACCCCGTTCTCAGCCCCAACACCTAAAAACCAACAATAAAAGTCTGTCGTACCATCAGGGCCTCAACGCCACTGACGGCGCGTCCATCGGACGCTCCGGGTAGAAGATACAACGGCCCGAAGTCGAATAATAATAAAATATTATTATTTTATTCGACATTTCAAGCCCCCGGGCCAAAATCCCGACTCACAAAAATTCTAAAATTGAGTTCAAAAGGTCCGTCTCGGCGCAAGGAACATGTCGCCGCAAACGGCTCACAAATCGGAGTTACGGTTTGCGAGTTAGGGGGGTTTAAAGAACCCCCGAAAAATCCTGGCCGGACCACCGCCGGCCTCGCCGGATTCTGCCATTGACGACGCCGGAAAACCGGGATTTCGCCGGAAAACTTCCGGGAGCCACCGAGAGCACCCCGGTGCTCCAAATTCAGATCCGAAAAAAGTTTCGGAAACCTTGGGACCTGAACTACACAACCCTTACAAAAATTTGAAGAAAAAAACACAAAAACGGGATCCGGGATTCTAAAACTCAAACTGCCTACCTCGCGGGCGAAACGCCGAAGGTTTGAGTGCAGATCGACGCCAGCGACGCCCTGAAGCTCGATCTGCTAACGATCGGCGCTGGAAACTGACAATTATGACGCGATTCGGCGAAGAACGGAGGAGGTGGGGTGAGGGTTCCGTCGCTGCACGTAGGAGGTGAGGGAGGGGGAGGGGAAATGGGTTTTTTTTTAAACCTCATTTAAAACAAACACCCCCGACCAGACCTCCCAACGTGGAGGAAATTAGGTCACCCCTAGGGTAAACGCGTCGTTCTGAACGCAACGGCGGACTCAGATTTGTGATCCGAGACTCCGTTCAGAAGTTATTTGAGCCGACGCTTGTAAATAAACTTTTCCATTTATTTACGAAAACGCCCCTGGTGGCGTTTCTCACCGCAGGCCCGCGCCCGCAAAGTTTACACCTCTCCTAGGGTAAACGACACGTTTCGGACGCAACTGTACCCTCAAATTCTCATTCTGAGCTACCATTTAGGAGATATCACACCCCCCCACCACGTGCATAGTATAAAAATACTTAATATTTTTATAAAATTACTTCCGTGCACACCGGGCCTCGGAATCGCACACCGTCTTCGTGCCTAGCTTTGGAATTATTCGTAGAAATATTCCAAAGTCTGACAGGGCCAAAACCTGAGTCGTTACATGCATAAAGTGTTATTTTTTCAGGAATGGAAAGATTCGAAGAAGAAGATCTCTGATAATGTTGCCGCAGAAGCTTATTCCATATTTGGAAAGAATGGACGCATGCCATTAATGGCCTGTCATATCAACTTTTAAATGGATTGTCAACTAGACCATTATGATTATTTCGCTGCTTAGGTTAAAAATCAGAGAGAATATATAAAGGGATTAGTTAGCTGCTTCATTGAGGTATGCAATATAAGAGATAAAGATCTACAATGATGCGCACACACCAATGAATACTTCAATACCAATAACAAAAAACATGTATACAAAGATAATATATTACACAAATTATTGTGTGATATGATTAAAAGTTCATCACTTGCACTGAAGATCATGTGGAGATTCATCTTGAAGACTATCATCTTCTCAGGACGTATCTTCATTTATTGTCAATTACTGCTTGCAACTGTGTGTTGCAATAGTTCTTCAAAAAGTTTATTCATTCTATTTTGTTTACACTCATTATAAGAGTGTGTGTTAAGACCATTTATAGGTCTTGTAATGGGAGATCCTGATTGAAAGCTCTTGGATCTTTGTATTAAGTGACAGATGCTTGTACTCAGCTGAGAGCCTCCGAAAAAAGGCTTGTTATAACGAAAATCACCAAACTCATGAAGTAGAGTGTTGGTGGAGTGGACTTGGGAATTTCTGTTCCCCGAACCACTGTAAATCTCCTATGTTTAATCTCTTTCCATTGTGGAAAGGATTTGAACTATCATACCTGAAGAGGGAGGTTTTCTACAAAGAAAATTTTTAGGAACTCAATTCACCCCCTCTTGAGTTTTCAGCTAGCCATTATCTAGGAAACAGATTTTTTTTCTAGTGGTTGTGTGGTCTTGGATTACTTCTAAACCATGATAAGGACTGACTACTCCTATTAAGCAGTGAACCTTGTAAATACCTGTGTTCCTATGGGCGCACTTGGTTGTTATTTTTCAGCAAAGTTGACACTACTGGAAAAATACCCTATACCAACGGTTTGGAACCGTTGGTATAGGCCTCCAAACCGTTGGTATAGGCTATACCGACGGTTTGGAGGACCGTTGCCAAGTAAGTCGTGACAATAGGTCTATACCAACAGTTTTGGGAAAACCGTTGGTATAAGTAATATGAAAATCTATACCAACGGTTCTCAAAACCGTTGGTATATGTATTTCAAAAAAAACATTCGGTGGGATTTGATCTGAGGACCTCTAGTTTATAATTGAATGACTTAACCACTAACCTAACATGACTTTTGTGAACATAATTTCATAAATATATATATGTATTTTCATAATTATTTTAAATTTTGATTTATATAATGTTCTCGGTAAGAAGAGTCGATAGAAAATCGAAGGACCTATACCAATGGTTTTGAGAACCGTTGGTATAGGTCCTTTGATTTTGGGACCTATACCAACGGTTTTGGCCAAACCGTTGGTATAGGGTCTCCATAATGGACCTATACCAACGGTTTTGTACAAAACTGTTGGTACATGTCCTCTATAATGGACCTATACCAACGGTTTGTCCAAAACCGTTGGTATATGTCCATATAAGTGACCTATACCAACGGTTTTGGCCAAACCGTTGGTATAGGCCCAAATTAATGAACTATACCAATGGTTTGGCCAAAACCGTTGGTAAAAGTCATATTTCCAGTAGTGTGATTCTCACTAACAAGAGGCGAAGGCTAATTCTTAAGTAAGAAAACATAAAAAGAAAAGATTATTTATTCACCCTCTCCACCTCTTAGTGATTACACAAATCCCGATTGGTCCTTTTACACCTCATATTGTACCTTACGATGTTGCCTTAATCATCTTACAATGAACACGTTCTTCATAAAAGTGGTATAAAAACAGGTTGAATTGACGATGAAAGTGGATTTGATATCATTGATGAGTTTTGTAGGAACATATCATACTCATAACAGTGAAAGAGACTCAATAAACAACCAAATCTATCATCATCAGATCAACAAGTAAATGAAGAACATAACATAAACGAGCATATCTCATGTCCAGTAAGCCCCATCTTGACAGAGTTTCTTTTACAGAGATCACTCGACGAAAATCAAAAAATTATCACCACCACAAAATAGTACATGACCACCTTGCATGCTACGAGAGGACCTCTCAGACTCTAAAGGCGTGTTAACACCTTCTCTTCAAAGATGAAGGGAGAACATGGCAAAATAGAGCTTCAACCTAGTTAGACAGAATTGTTACACACCCAAAAGGAGGGTCTCATCCTTTACATAGACTCCCTTCATTAAATGAAGGGAGTCGAGCGTCAGCTGCCAATGCTTGACAGCAGTTTTATGTTACCATAATGTATACCCGTTGAAGTATCATGGTCGTTGAATATTTCAACGATCATAATGTATTTTTCATTCCATAAATGAATTACCTTGATGATTCATAACTAAAGGTAAACTATTTGGAAGATGTGGCAGCACCCTAAGCACTTGATATTATATATCGTATGCCATATCATTTACCGTACCACGCGACATAGACATCCCTATGCCTTTAACAATACTACTATAGTGTTTCCTATGATATGCATCTCATGCATATAACAGATTACGACAACATGATTAATCCTTTTAGTGCATACCCATTAAAGAATCCGTTTGGTCGCAAATTATGACTCCACACATTTAGATGGTAAGTAAACTGCCTATAGATAGTAGCTCGACAATATTAATGTCGTGTGCGTCATGTAGTTAAAGGAAGGCTTCATAAAAAATGATCGGACGAAATACATACCACCAAAATCTCTCTCCGTCACACAAAAGTTAATAAAAAAAGGAGATATCAACAGATAATATGTTTGATTCAGCAACATCGTTGCCTATCTATTTACAAAAGCACTACCAATCATTGTCTTTAAAAAAATTGAACATGGTATAGGTATGCACATAAAATTACAATAAAATCTATTTTTTTATTTCCTTTATATGTAAATTTTATTCGCTTTAATTTTAATTTCCACTACATAAGTTAATTTATTTTTAGTGAATTGCACACCTAATCCACTAAAATGATATTTTAATAATAAGTGTAAATTAATTAAAATAAATACTACAAAATCAACGCGCGATCCATTCTAATATGATCGGACGGTCCGCATATCATCTCCTCCGTTTGTTGTCCGTCCGACTTAAACTGTAGCAAGCATCGATGCTGGCCTGCATCTTACCGACGGGCGTAAGAGCTGAAGAAACGAACCCATGTCTCGACGGGAAGGCCGGGAATCCGACTCAAAACGTCACCGGTCCAAGTTCTATAGAGAACCTAGGTGCTGCCCCTCCTCCTTTCTTCTCTTATGTTTTGCATGGTCCATTTTATTTACCGGTTTTTCAACGAAATTGGGTGTTACACACAATGGTCGAACATGAATGGCGCCTTTTCCGTGCTCGTCTTTGAAATTCATGTAACTCGATATCTTAAAAACGATGAATTTACCCGTAATGATCATTAAATGTATTGTTGAATTTAAACGGCGGTGTTTTTCGAACGAAGTTGCTATTTAGAATATTACATCTAACAAATACAACCCATTTCCCGTTTATAGTAATGCTCGTGTAACAATTATTTATTCCATACAATAGAGATCAGAGGCAGTCATCTACAATTTCACTCTTGGGAGTTTGAAGCGTAGGTATGGCATCTTGGAGAGGGTGGGGTTGGTTTGCCAAAATCACAACTTCCTAATTTCTATATTTTTTTACAGTCTTCTCGAAAGCATGTCGATCACAGTAATTTTCCCGGTGATAAATGGGGTTAAAAACCCAAATCTGACTTTGGTACGGTTGAACAACTTTCACATAACACGTTACTGCTTGCACCAATTATTAGCTGTTTTCCATCCAGGCACTCCTCATCCCCCACCACACAATATCTTGAATCAGTCTTCCATACTCCACCTTGCTAGCCACGTATTTGGAAATGCCATTGAAGCTAAGTTTTCACCACCCCTTCTTTGGTTTAACCCAACCAAATCTATGCTTCTGCAACTATTCCTTATCATCTCTAGAAATTCTCTTACCAATTTTGCTCAACCTTAGGGGCAAGCCGAAGTTTTATTGAAAAATTGGCATGTTCTTTGATAACGTCATTTTATTGGCGTTGCAGGCTTTCACAATACACAATTAATACCTCGACCTTGCTAATGTAGCATTAACTTGACCTCAAGCCTCTCTTCTCGCAGGGAAAATGAATTTATCGACTTTCCCTGATTTTCCATATAAAGGGGGAGGGGTTGCAATGCAAAGCATAAAAAAATGAGTTATTTAAATAAGCAATTGAATGAAATCTAACCTGCAAAGCAAAGCTTGGTATCATGCTCAAATTTAGGAAAACAAATATCATCAAATTTCAAGTTTAGTCTTCAAACGATCTTAAAATCACTCAATCTGGAATAAAACCAAGCTTTCACTGTTAGTCTCAAAATCTGAGTATTAGTGACTAATTACTTAATTCTAAATCAGATATTGTAATGACCTTCAGACCTAAGAGCAATTTACTAACCTAACTCTTACAAGACCTGTGAGAGTTGGATCGACACACCTTAAGAGCTTTGAAGACTTAGAATTGATTAAACTTTCAATTTAGAATCCACAACTTGATCATGAATCTTCAACGTAAAGTCTATACAATCAATAAAAGAGTTTAAACGAGAATTAAAAGTTCTGGTGCATTGGAATCAAAAGAAACCTCTGAATTAAAATCACGAACTACAATTCCAACTACGATTGAAAGCAGGAAATTAAAACAGGTAATCTATGAACTACTTTTTACTCACTACTGGAAAACAAGAAATTTATGAACTACTTTCTCTACACTACTGGAAAACAGTAAAAGTAAACAGGAAGTTGGCTCAAGCTCTCGATTATTCTACCCTAGTCCACTCTCGATGCTCAACAACCGCACTAAACCAATGTCCTCTGGCTTAACCAACCAACCCTATTCTAGAATTGAAAATTCTTATTTATATACATTGACATCACTCGTTTTATTTTGGAATTTTCCAGTGGGCGCAACTTATTCAAACTTGCCAGGCCAAAGTCCAGTCAGCGCATGCGCTCCTGTATTCTGGTCAAATCACGTGTCTTATTTGTCAGGTCAACACCGAGTCATTAAGTGCTCCAATCCAATGCACTCTTACAACTACAGCCTTATTATCAAGCTAAATTGCAATAAAAAATAACTACATGACTGAAAATAAATACTGTATTTATTTTTATTCAAATGGTATGTAAACATGAAATTTATGTATTGAATTTATTTGTAAAATCATTTAAAAACGTTTATTGATTTTATTTATTTATTTATTTCGGATGTTTCTGAGGTGCTTTGTGATCGTAAAATTCCTTTGAAATTGAAGGATAAATTTTTGAGGACCGTTGTTAGACCAACTATTCTATATGGTAGTGAGTGTTGGCCTCTGATGGGACATCTTGAACAAAAAATAAGGATACCATAAATGAAAATGTTAAGATGGACATGTGAACATATTAAGATGGATAAGATTAGAAATGAATGTGTCCGTGTAATGATCCGGATTTCCTCGAGTCATTCCTTTGTGAAAATCTGCTTGAGGTGTTCTTGGGGGGTTGCAGTGGTTTGTTTCGGGAGTTCGTCAAAAAAATCCAGTTAAACCGAAACACTAGCACCGTAACGGTGGCACCGTAATGGTGGCACCGTGACGGTGCCACACAGAAACGGTGGCACAACAAACGGTGTCTTACCCTTTGCCAATTTTCCAGTTTTTTCAGTTTTGCCCCTCTTACATTTTATTTGACGTAAACCGAGTTTAAAGCCTTGTTTGAGCGTTTTTAAGGGTGTTTCAAAGGATATTAATTATATCTTAAATATCCTAACGCTCCGGGGACTTTGAGATACACCGCGTGATCTTGACTACAATCCCACGTCAATGACTTTTGAAACCGTTCTTCCTTTAATATAGGATCTGACTCTTCAAAGTCGGGATCTTCTCTTTTCAGTGTGTTTTTTGTTCCCTCTTGGGGTGCCCAGAGCCTTCCTCTCTAGACGAGTCGTGCGTCTGTGCTAGAGCCCCATCCTGCGCAGTTTTCTTGGAATTTCCTGCTGCTCGTGCGATCCCTTGTTTTGGCGCAAATAGAAGTTTTGGTCGCCTGTTGTTTCAAGTAGGGATTCTTCTGCCTCTCTTTATTTGTGTATCATGTGGGGTGGGTGTAGTAATGTTTCTTTGTGAAGAACGGGTGCATACTTTTCTTAAACAAGTAATAAATAACGGCAGGGAAATGATGATTAAAATATAACGAATAGGGAATTGAGGATGGTCGATGTTGATCATGTGTTTTACCTGCTATCTTTGATTCTTTTATGGTTTGTTGTGACTGTATGCTTTCTGAAAATCATGGTCGTTGATGGTCTTTGCTTGCGCACTGGTGATGTTCTGTTTTGTTGTGATGCTTTGTTAAATGGTTGTAACATGAAATCTGTTTAATCATGTATACTTGGTTAAATAAATGGATGGCTCAAGATCAAACTTGTTCTGTGATCACTCCTGTTATTTAAAGTGGAATTAAAGAACCCCTCTTGATAAATTTGAATATGCTTGGCTTAATGATGTGGCTGTGTGCTGTGTTTGGTTGAGTTTTGTACTTCGTGGGGGGTTGTGTGAAGTTGCTGTTGGTAACCTTGTTATGGGTACCGGGGTGGACAGAGGGGATGTTCCAGTGTTAGGGGCGTGGTGTGCTTGTGCAACGGGGGTACTGTTTTAATGGTGCTCGTTGTGTTTTTGTGTATGGGGTGGTACAGGAGGTGTGACGAAATCTCAGGTTGAGAGATTGATTGATTATGGAATGGATAAACTTGTTGTGCAGTGGGACTGCTTCTGGGCAATGTTTGGGCAGCAGGGCTGCAGGACTGGGTTGTCATGATTTCATGTTTATGGGTGTGCTGGGTGTGGTGTTGTTGTGCAGTGGGGCTGCCCGGTTTGGTTGCGAGGGCGTAATTGAGCGGGATAACATTGAAGAATAACAGTTGGCAGTGGTTGAACGAGTGTTTAGGAAAAAGGGGGGTGTGCAGTGGGACTGCAGGTTGGTTGTTCTATGTTGTTTTTATGAATGAGTGTTAAAATGGAAATGCTTTACCTTGGTCCCTCTTCCCCTGTTCAATGTTGGCAATACCGAAGAACGAAGTGGGTTGGTTGCTGTGTGTTTAGTTAATCAAGTTCTTCACCTTTTGAGAATGATTGCAGATGTTGTGCTTGGTAGTTGCCCCAGGTAGTGCTGTAATAAATTAAAGTAAACCCCTTAATTAATGAATGGCAAGTGGTTGAATGAAAAAGGGGTTGAGTTTATGCTTTGACAGTAGGTGTTTCTGTGGTTGTGCATATAGGGGTAGCAATAAAAGAGGTTCTGGTGGGCTGGTTGTTTGTTTTGGAACCCATAGGTTGGGCTGAGTGTTTGATTACCTATATATATATAAATTGTAGTTCATTGTGATTTCTATACGCACCCCACCCTTGTTGAGCACCATGTGCCGAACACCCCCATTTCATGGGGGAGAGTGTCTTTCCCAATATCCCGGTGGGAGGATGGATGACTGGTTATTGAATTTCTTCCTCACACTCTCTTTCGGTTCTTATCGCTCGAGTGTATCCGGGCAGACTGTAATGGCTTGAGGTTTACTATAACCCAAGATCCTTCGGGCAGGTTGTGGTGTGGGTGAGGGGCGTAGGTGTTTGCGGGCCAGGTTTGTTTTTCCAAGTGTCTTCGGGATGAGGCTCAGGTGTCTTCGGGTGAGAGGCGTGGTTGTTGTGGCCCAGGTGTCTGCGGGCGAGATGTGTGGTGTGGTTGTGGCCCAGGTGTCTGCGGGCGGGATTTGTGTGTGATTTGAGGTCCAGGTGTGTGCGAGCAGGTTGTGGCAGTGAGACTGCGTTTTGGAAGAGTGGTAGCATCAAGACGTTAGTCGTTAGGAATGAGCAGATAACCAGTGGGAAAGTGGTGCGGGGTACCCAAATGTTGATGTGCTTATACTACTACTTTACTTGACTTGCGTTATTTGGTGAGTGTGCCTTGGTGAGGCTGGGCTAGGCTGGGCTGGTTAGTACTCCTTGGTGGGTGCTTTGAGGTTCTACTGTTCTCTCACATGGGCATTAGTATGTTCCCTCACTTGTGCACGAATAACTTTAGTTTTCCTACTGGGTATACTTGTATACTCATCCTATGTTATAAAGCTGTTTTTAGGTTTCCAGGAGGACTTTGAGGACCGTGCTGGACTTTACTAGCTCGGGCGTCGGGGTAGTTGATGTGCTGCTGCTTAGTCTCTTCCTTTTGGTACTTGTTTTGGTGCTTTGGTTGCACTTTTGTCGCAATTTACGTTTAAATCATGCATGGGATGAATTTTGGTTCCCTTTATATAAATGTTTGATGTTGTTTGGGATGTTTATTATCTTATCTCCCGATCCTGTTTTCATTAAAATGGGTAATGTCTTCTATTTTGTGTGAGATTCTATATCCTTGGTGCTAGTCGCCACTCCATGACCTATTGAAGACGGGACTCAGGGGTCATTATCTCTCATTCATCTTGAAGAAGGAAAGGCGTGACACTTTGTTGTCCCTTTCCTCATCTTGAGGAAGGTGGGTCGTGACAAAATGGTATCAGAACTGATGGTTGAGGGATATGATGAATTTCAGAGTTAGGCGCAGTAAGGATTGCATGGGATGGTAGGGCAACAATGTTAGACAATCTTGGTGCGTGAAATAGGCCAGAGAAGACCGGTTAGGACATGGGATTTTAGAGCCCCTGTGATCTGATGCAAGGACTCTGGGCTTACTGAACGACCAAGTGATGCTACATTGATTGCAGGGTAGAGACCCTAGGAAAGGTACATGCATCATAATGACTTGTGTTTTTGTGTGTCTTGGGCGTTTTGAGAATTTAATTTAAATAAAGAGTTAAAATAAATTTTAAAAGAAAATTTCCATACTACCTGGGCTCAGAAGTTCCTTGTTTACCCTTTTCAGCAATGGCACTCGGACGTTGCCCATGTGTGGTACGAGCAGTTGAGGCCCAGCAGGCTAACCTGGTTGATCAGCAGAGGGCCGATCGAGAGGAGGAAGATGACTTGTGGTAAAAGACCCTTCGTGCTTTCCAACGGCAGACCCTGGGGAAGTACGAAGACAACGTTTCAAACCCGGAGACGGAGGGTTGGCTTGAGAAGCCGACAATCAACCTTTACCTTGATCCGTGCTCCGAGGGAGTACTGGGTTCCTCTGGCAGTGAGCCAGATGCGAGGAGCGGCGTGTCAGTGGTGGACGCTTTACCTCGGGGAGAGGGAGGAGACCCATGTCTCATGGGTTGACTTTGAGAAGGAGTTTCGGGCAGAGTTTCTTTCCTCGACGATGAAGGCCGAGAAGAGGTAGGAGCTGCTCTCCCTCCAGTAGGGGAGTATGTCGATGAGGGAACTGGGGATCGAGTTCTAGGATCTTCTACGCTTTGCTCCGGATCTCTTTCTGGATGAGGAGTCGCGGGTGAGACGTTTGGAGGAGACACTCCGACCTTCTCTTCAGTATGACGTCACTCCCTTTACGTTACCGACATACTTAGAAGTTCCGAAGAAGGCCGAAGTAGTGGAGATGATGCACTCGCTGGGAGGTGTATCGTGAGAGGGGAGTCAGCCATGTTCGTCGAAGGGGAAGACAGTCAGCAGTAGGTCTCCGGCGTTAGGACCTTTCAGGTTTCGACCAGCGGGAAATAGGCCTCAGCAGTTCCAGTTCCAGTTCCAATCTCCCGGTCTTCGCCCTTTTCCCCATGGGCCTAGGACTGAGGTGCTTTGTCTCTGGAGGTCGTGGATATCTTCGAAACCAGTGCCCAGTTCGAGCTCAGTACAGTGGGGGTGGTCAGGTTCAGCGCCCACCTCAACAGCAGCAGTTGTCGGTCAAACCTTTCCAGCAGCAGGGGCAGCGGGCTCTCGCTCCACCGAGGGTAGACGGTGCTGGAGGAGGTCAACCTCAGGGTGCTCCTCAGGGATCTCGACCAGGGCGTGGTTGGGGAGGCGGTCGACAGTAGAGGGGTAGAGGAGCTGGGCGTGGGCTGTTGCATGCCGCCGAGGCAGCAGTTCCAGCGGGGCCAAAGGTTGTTTGACGTACGATCAGTCTGTTTAGTACTCTTGCATGTGCTTTGTTTGATTCAAGAGCTTTACACTCTTTTGTTGCACTCAGTCTAGCCCGTGTCTTGGGACTAAACGTAGAGAGACTTTCCGTATCCCTGGTGTTGAGCACGCTAGTTGGAGGTCAGACCAGTCTGTTTGATGTTTGCCGGAGATGTAGACTGATGTTGGGGTCGCATCAGTTCAGTGAAGATCTTCTTCTGCTACAGATGCAATCGTACGATGTCATCCTAGGCATCGACTGATTGTTTTCTGTGCACGCTATTATCGACTGCTTTCGAAGAAGAGTCGTGTTTTCAAGTGTGGATGGCCAGCGTGTAGTTTTCGTTGGTGAGCGGAGCTGTCAGGTGGGCAATCGGTGTGTGGAGCCTCTTCTCTCTTTGTCGGGCAAGCTGTCAGTGGGATCAGCGAACACAAAGATGGTGGAGATTCCAGGGGTTGTCAGAGAGTTCCTGGATATCTTCCCAGAAAAGGTTGTGGCTCCACCCCCTCGACGTGACGTTGAGTTCGGAATAGACTTACAATCCGATGTCTGTCTGATTTCGATGACTCCCTATCGGATGACGCCTTCCGAGTTGTGGGAGTTGCGGGAGTTGCGGATTTAGGTTGACGACCTGATGAAAAAGGTTTTATCTGGCCGAGTGTTTCGCCATGAAGTGCTCTAGTTTTATTCGCGAAGAAAACAGACGGTGACCTGAGGCTGTGCATAGACTACCAGAGACTGAATCAGGTAACAGTCAAGAACCGTTACCCCCTTCCGAGGATAGACAATCTTTTCAACCAGCTGAGGGGAGCAGGTGGGTTCTCTAAGATCGATCTGCGGTCTGGATATCACCAGTTGAGGGTGAAGGAGAGTGACATCCCGAAGACTGCCTTCAGGTATGAGCACTTTGAGTTCGTGGTCATTCCCTTCAGTGTTACGATTGCACCACCCGTGTTCATGGGACTTATGAACTCTGTCTTCCGCAAGTTCCTGGACCGGTTTGTCATCGTGTTCATCGACGATATTCTGATTTACTCAACGTCGGAGGAGAAGCACGCTGAGCACCTCAGGACTGTCTTGGAGGTCCTTCGACGCCACCAGCTTTATGGGAAGTTGTCAAAGTGCAAGTTCTGGACGCGAGAGGTGCACTTCCTTGGACATGTGGTGTTTCAGGAAGGGATAACAGTAGACCCATCAAAGGTCGAGGTGGTTGTTTCTTGGGCAGCATCCAAGAACATGGCAGAGCTTCGCAGCTTCCTGGGTCTAGCGGGCTATTATCGGAGGTTCGTGCCCGACTTCTTTCGAGTTGCTTCTCCGTTGACAACTTTGACAAGAAAAGACCAGACCTTTGTGTGGAGTGAGCAGTGTCAGACAGCTTTCAGTTATCTGAACGGGAAACTGGTCAGTGCTCCAGTGCTTAGGTTGCCAGAGGAAGGGGTAATGTTCGAGGTGTTCTGTGACGCTTCCAGTCTAGGCTTGGGATGTGTGCTGATGCAGCAGCGGGGAGTGATCTCTTATGAGTCTAGGCAGTTACGTCCCCACGAACGTAACTATGCCACCCATGATCTGGAGCATGCAGCGGTCGTGTTAGCGCTGAAGTTGTGGCGACATTACCTCATCGGGGAGCGCTGTGTGATCTTTACAGATCACAAGAGCTTGAGGTATATCTTCTCCTAGCGAGACCTGAACTTGCTGCAGCGAAGGTGGATGAAGTTTCTCCAGGACTACGACTTCGAGATCTCTTACACCCCAGGAAAGGGGAACGTGGTGGCCGATGCCTTGAGCAGAAAGTCACAGAAGGAGGTGGTTCGGGAATCCACGGATGCTTGGAAGGCAATGGAGGAGTTGGCCGCTTTGCGTCTGGATGCGAGAGTGGATGGCGGCAGATGCTGTCTGTTTCAGATGACAATGCAGTCTTCCTTAGTGCGGCAGGTAGAGGAGTCTCAGTGGGGAGACTCTGAGATTGAAGTGATGTGTGATTGCGCTGTCCAGGGTGATGCTCCGGAGGGATGGTTGTAGGATAGTCAGAATCAGATGTTGCTCCGTAGGAAACTGTTTGTCCCAGTGGCAATGCGCGAGGGAGTTCTCCGTGAGTTTCATAGCTCACCCCTGGCGGTGCATCCAGGAGTTTCTAAGATGTACCTAGCCTTGAGGGAACAATTTTGGTGGCTCGGGGTGAAGCGGGCAGTGGCGGAGTTTGTGACAAGGTGTCCAGTGTGTCAGCAGGTGAAGGCTGAGCACCGTGTACCCGACGGTCTGTTGCAGCCCTTAGACGTTCCCGAGTGGAAGTGGGATGACATCTTGATGGATTTCATCACAGGATTACTCAGGACTCATGGAGGATGCGATTCTTTTTGGATGATAGTGGATCGGTTGACGAAATCGACTTACTTCTTAGCGATCAAGGAGGCGAGCGCAGTGGACGTTTTAGTACTGAGGTATGTGGATGAGGTGGTGCGGCTGCATGGAGTTCCAAGATCCATAGTCTCGGATCGGGATACCCGTTTTACGTCGCGAGTCTGGAGAGGATTGCAGCATGCCTTTGGCACTCAGTTACGCCTCAGCACCGCTTTTCACCCTCAGACGGATGGATAGACAGGGAGGACCATCCAGACGTTGGAGGACATGTTATGGGCATGTGTTCTGGACTTTAGTGGGTCTTGGGTGCGACATTTGCTCTTGGTAGAGTTTTCTTACAATAATAGCCATCACTTTTCCATTGGCATGCTCCGTTCGAAGCTCTATACGGGAGGTCGTGTCGTTCACCCTTATGCTGGACGGAAGTTGGGGAGGCAACTATTCTTAGTTCGGACGTGGTGCAGAGTACGACAGAGAAGGTACAACTTATCCGTGAGAGGATGAAGGCAGCACAGGACCGACAAAAGTCGTATGCCGGTCATAGGAGGAGGCCTTTGGAGTTCGAGGTTGGGGACCATGTATTCTTGAAGGTTTCCCCTCGACGTGGGCAGCGGAGGTTTGACAGAGGGAGCAAGCTTTCTCCCAGGTTCATCGGACCTTTCGAGGTGTTGGGACGAGTTGGCGAGGTGGCATATCAGCTGGCGTTGCCACCGCAGTTGGAGAGGATCCACGACGTCTTCCATGTCTCTCAGCTCCGTCGGTATCTACATTGACTCCCACGTCATTGACTGAGGAGAGTTGGATATCGAGAACGACGCGACGTTTGTGGAGTGACCGGTAAGAATCGAGGATCGTGAGGAGAATGTGCTTCATGGACGGACTATTCCTTTGGTTCGTGTGTTATGGAGGCATGGTGGCCTCAAGGAGAGTACTTGGGAGCAAAAGACAAATGCGTGCCCAATACCCGGTGTTGTTCTGAGTTTTGCTCTTGTGTTTTGCTTTGCACTTTGCTTATGATGTAATGATTAACCTCGTTTGCTGTCAGATGCGTTGTTCTCTTGTTTTGAGTTTTGTGTGGAAAGTCCTGACATGTGGAGAGGGGATGACCTAATCCCTAATCGAGACACATTAATGTGGATGCGATTAAACCCGTGCGGGAGAGTCAGTGCCGCCCAGAGCGGATAATATCTTGACATGAAGGAATTCCCTAATCCATATGTCCGGGCAGTGGGGCCTTAGTGTTTGTACAATTTTTTAGGAGATAGATGTCAAGGAGGTGTTCTTGGATGTCGGGGTTTTCACTCCAGTTTTCGAACAATTTAAGGTAATTTGTCCCTGAGAGGTATCTTACGGGGTGGTTGTTCAGACCCCCATTTTCTGAGTTTGGTTTTAAATTCTTAGGGGCTAGAATAGTTTCAGAGGTATCTGATGTAATGACCCGGATTTTCTCGGGCCATTCCTTTGTGAAAATCTAGTGCGTGAGGTGTTCTTGGGGGTCGCAGTGGTTTGTTTCGGGAGTTTGCCAAAAAAATCCAGTTACACTGAAACGGTGACACTGTGACAGCGCCACACCGAAACGGTGTCTCACCCTTTACCAATTTTCCAATTTTTCCAGTTTCGCCCCTCTTACATTTTATTTGACGTAAACCGAGTTTAAAGCCTTGTTTGGACGTTTTTAAGGGCGTTTCAAAGGATATTAAGTATATCTTAAATATCCTAACGCTCCGGGGACTTTGAGACACTCAAACCGCGTGATCTTGACCACGATCCCACGTTAATGACTTTTGAAACTGTTCTTCCTTTGATATAGGATCTGACTCTTCAAAGCTATGATCTTCCCTTCCCAGTGTGTTTTCCGTTCCCTCTTGGTGCGCCCAGAGCCTTCCTCTCTAGACGAGTCGTGCGCCTGTGCTAGAGCCCTCTCCTGCTCAGTTTTTTTGGAGTTTTCTGTTGCTCGCGCGATCCCCTGTTTTGGCGCATGCGGGGTGGGTGTAGTAATGTTTTTTTGTGAAGAACAAGTGAATACTTTTCTTAAACAAGTAATAAATAACGGCAGGAAAGTGATGATTAAAAGATAACAGGTAGGGAATTGAGGATGGTCGATGTTGATTATTTGTTTTACCTGCTATCTTTGACTGAATGTGCCATTGAGTTGACAAAAGGAACAAATATCTCTTTGTTAGCGAGCTTCCCCACCTTTTATTTGGGATCCATCTTGTTTGGTGGTGCATCCACCAAGTGAGAGTCAAGATTCATGCCTTCCAGTGGCATTACAATTGTTTTGCACCTTGCTGTGAAATTGGTTGTGTCTATGGTAGGATTCGGGACCTTCCGGGTGAGTGGAAGGTGTATTCTAGGAGAGGCAAAGTTGTCCAGCCAGAGGGAGAACCAACTGCTAGGCCAGGTGGGCCAGGAGAAACAGATTAGCAAACTGGGGGGGACTAGTGGGGTCACCTGCTGACACATGGGAGGAGAGGTAGTGGAGGAATCTCAAGGTTGTTCAGCCACTAGGCTGTTAGGAATCGGTTTTAAAAGGGGGGAACGTGGGAGAGTGAGGGAGGATACCTTTTTCTGTTGTTTTGGGCATCGACTGTAGGCTTGGGCAAGATTTCTCCTGGGGGGAACTTGTAATTCCTCTCTGTTTTCCCCTCTACCTGCTGTAAGTCCTCTTTGTTTTCCCCTCTACTTGCTGTAAGTACTCTTTGTTTTCCCCTTTACCTGCCGTAATTCCATTTCCTCCTCCAGTAATACACCTTCCAGTCCTCTGTTCGTAACACTTGGTCCGACCTGCCCTGTTTCTCCATGGAGATGAGAAACCAATCCCGCCTGGACAGCATCGACCAACACATCGAGTCGGTTACCTCCTCCATTGCCGTCCTCACCACCACAGTCGGCGAGCTCCAGCAGGGACTGCAAGACCTCCGCCAAAACCAACGCCGCTGGGAACTAGAATTTGCCGAGCAAACTGAGTTTCGGAAACTGATGCTGCGCCATTCTGAGAAGCAACCTCAACAGCCTGATCTTCGACCCCCGGATCCTTCATCCCACTCTGGTATCTCCAGCCACCCACCTCTGTTTGTTCCACCTTCTGGTACAGCTAACCCTCTTGATCCCTCTCCCCTTCCCCGCCGTTTCGAGCTTCCCCTGTTTGACGGTTCGGACCCCCGAGGCTGGCTCACCAAGGCAGAACTCTACTTCAGAATTCACCAAACACCAGAACCATTCTGGCTCCAGCTTGCCCAAGTCAGCATGGAGGGCACAACCATCCATTGGTTCACCATTCTTACAGAGGTTTGTCCCGACTTAACATGAGCAGTTTTCAAACATGAACTCCTCGAGTGTTTTAGTGGCCTTGACATCCAAAACCCCTATGAGGAATTAGCGACCCTCCATCAACAGGGCTCCGTTCAGGATTACATTGAACATTATGAATATCTCACCTCCTTGCTGCCACGTCTTCCAGAACCACAATACTTGGGTTATTTTTTAAATGGCTTGCAGGAAGATATCCGCTCTTGGGTGCGAATTCATAACCCGGATACACGCCTCCAAGCCATGCGTCTGACGTGCAATATTGAATTAGCCCTCCGCCACGGTTCTGCAAGTTCTTTCAAGGAAGCTCCTCGACAGCCTCCGGCAAATCGCGATGCTACTGCCTAGTCTCCTCTGTCTCGCTCTCTGCCCCCTCCTCCACCTGCTGGTCGACCGTTCCCTCGCCCAGAAAAAGCCACTTCGGGGCTATCAGGCGAGCCACCTCGTTCCACCCAACCTGCTGGCCGCGGTATTCGTCACCTCACTTCTCAAGAATGGGATGACCGCCGCAAGAAGGGGCTCTGTTTTCGGTGTGGGTTACCTTACTCACCCACACACCGCTGCTCAGACCCGAAGTTACGGATTCTCATTTTGGGGGAAGGTGACACAGACGGTGCTGACACGTTGCCTCCCTCCGTGCCTTTACCTGACCCTCCTCCAACACCCGACGCCGAGTGCCACCTGTTGGAATTTCAGTACCTGAATTTAGGGGGATCCCCCTCCCGTTGTTCCCCGCACGCCACCTCTTCTCTCAAAATCGAAGGATCTTTAACGGGGCTTCCTGTTTTACTGCTGATCGACAGTGGCGCATCTCATAATTTCATCTCCCCACTTTTAATCCGTCTACTTGCTTTTGAAGTGCAGTCCACTCCAACACTTCGTATTAAAATGGGCGATGGCCATCAAACCTGGCCTTTGGGACACTGCCGTCAATTACCTTTGCTTATCGACAATTACAATTGTCACCTTGATTTCCATGTCCTTGACATTGGCAGTTTGGATATCATTTTAGGAGTTGCATGGCTCCGCACTCTGGGGGAGATCCAGCTCAATTGGCACACTATGACGATGAGATTTTCAGTTGCCCATCACACCTACTGCTTGCAGGGAGCATCTCCGCGCACGCAGACTGCAGTTTCCTTACTGGGACAGGCCACACGCTCACCAGAATCCAGCTATCTTCAGGTATCGCTGGGGGGCAAACCTCTTTGGCATCCCTCAGATTTATCTGCTCCATTTCAAGCTATGTACGACAGTTTAACTACTCAGTTTGGTCTGGTTTTCACGGAATCCCCTGGCCTTTCGCCAAAAAGACCTTGGGATCATGTTATTCGGCTATTACCCGGCCACGGCCCCGTGGTTGTCCGTCCCTACCGGTACCCCTTTGTTCAGAAAAATGAAATTGAGCAGCAGGTTCATAATCTTCTGCTGTCCGGCCTCATTCGGCCTAGCCTTAGTGCCTACTCAAGCCCGGTATTGCTAGTCAAGAAGGATGGCTCTTGGCGCATGTGTCGCGCCCTCAATAAAGCTACCATCCCCGACAAGTTCCCCATTCCACTGGTGGAAGAATTACTTGATGAGCTCCACGGCGCCACTTGTTTCTCTAAACTTGATCTCAAGTCGGGGTATCACCAGATTCGTATGCACGAGACCGATGTTGACAAAACAGCTTTCCGAACTCATCACGGGCATTATGAGTATTTAGTAATGCCGTTTGGCCTTACTAATGCTCCCTCAACTTTTCAGGCCACTATGAATGCCTTATTTCAGCCCCTTCTTCGTAAGTTTGTGCTAATATTTTTTGATGATATTTTGGTCTACAGCTGTGACACTCCACCAAGAACATCTTGCTGCTGTTCTCCAAATTTTACTCGACAATACATTCTTCTCAACTCCAAGAAATGCCAATTTTTCCAGCAGCAACTCGAGTATTTGGGTCATATTATCTTCGGCCAAGGCGTCGCGATGGATCCAGCCAAAATCCAGGCTGTACTTGACTGGCCTCAGCCGACTACTGTCCGAGGAGTCCGCGGTTTTTTTGGTTTAACCGGCTATTATCGTCGTTTTATCCCAAATTATGGCGCCATTGCTCAACCTCTCACTGCCCTCACCAAGAAAAATGGGTTTCACTGGCCTCCGGCGGCGCAACAGGCTTTCTGCCACTTACAACAGCTTGTCACCCAGGCCCCTCTTCTCTTTCTTTCGGATTTTTCTTCTGTTTTTGAGCTGGAATGTGACGCGTCTGGCCGCGGCATTGGCGTTGTCCTTATGCAGCATCAGCAGCCGATCACCTATTTTAGCAGGGCTCTATCCCCTCGGACGTTGGCTAAATCCACCTATGAGAAGGAACTGATGGCTCTTGTCCTTGCCATCCAACATTGGCGCCCCTACCTTTTGGGCCGCCCTTTTGTGGTCTATTCCGACCAACATAGCCTCAAGTTTCTTCTCCAACAGCGCATTACAACTGCTGATCAACAGTGCTTGCTAGCTAAACTTTTGGGGTACCACTTTGAAATTAAATATAAACCGGGTCGGATAAATTTTGCTGCTGACGCCTTATCCCGCTGTCATGATTCTGCTGCTTTGGCTTTTATTCAGTCAGTTCCTCAATGGGCAGATGCTCGCGACCTGCTCAAAGACGTTGATGCTGATTCCCACCTCCAGAGCATAATCCACTCCCTCCGGGACAACCACCCCTCCTATCCAGGCTACCATCTTCGGCAAGGCATTTTATTCTACAAAAACCGTCTTGTTCTTTCAGCTTCCTCACCTTGGATACCGACACTTTTAGCTGAACACCATTCCTCTCCGGAAGGGGGCCATTCTGGTTTTTATCGCACTTACCGCCGCCTCGCTGCTACCCTTTACTGGTCGGGTATGAAGGCTGCTGTCCAGAATTTTGTCCGTCAATGCTCGGTTTGGCAAAGGAACAAATACTCCACCCTATCCCCAGCCGGGTTGCTCCAACCTTTGGATACTCCGGCGGCCATTTGGGAGGATCTCTCTATGGATTTTATTACCGGGCTCTCTAAATCTGGTGGTTTTAATGTTATTTTTGTAGTGGTGGATCGCCTCTCCAAATATGCTAATTTTCTCTTACTAAAACACCCCTACACGACCACCCGCGTAGCAGAATTTTTTTTCATGGAAGTTGTTCGGTTACATGGGCTGCCAACTTCAATCGTCAGTGACCGGGACCCGGTTTTCCTCAGCCATTTTTGGACAGAACTGTTCCGCCTCCATGGCACTAAGCTGCGGTTTAGCTCCGCCTATCACCCGCAAACGGATGGCCAGACCGAGGTTCTCAACCGTTGCCTTGAGACTTATCTTCGCTGCTTCGCTGGGGAGCAGCCAAAACATTGGTCTTATTGGATTCCATGAGCTGAATTATCCTACAATACCTCGTGGCACTCGGCAATCAAAACCACACCTTTTGAGGTCGTCTATGGGCGTAAACCTCCTGCCCTCACCCGCTTCCTTCCTTCTGAAATCCGGGTGGCAGCAGTCGCTTCGGCTTTGACGGACCGAGATGAGGCCTTACATCAAATCAAACACCATCTCCACCGGGCTCAAGACATTATGCGCCTTCAGGCCAACCGCCACCGCCGCTCTGTGACTTTTGCAGTTGGCGACCAGGTCTATGTCAAACTTAGACCCCACCGGCAACACTCCCTTGCTCGACGGATCTCTCAAAAATTATCTCCCCGGTTTTATGGACCTTTCAAGATCCTCAGCCAGATTGGTCCGGTTGCTTACCAATTGGAGTTACCCCCCACAGCCCACATACACGATGTTTTTCATGTCTCCCAACTCAAAGCCGCTGTCGGTTCCCAAATTACCTCACCTTCACTTTCCTCGGACTTGGCCGGTGATGACGCTTCTCCGCCCGTGCCTGCTGCCATCCTGTCCCGCCGCTATCACCTCCAGGATGACATTTTTCAGCCACAATATTTGATCCACTGGATAGGCCAACCTGCTGCCGATGCAACTTGGGAAGATGACTTTGTCCTCCGCAATCAATTTCCCACATTCAGTCTTGAGGACAAGACTGATTCTCAGACGGTGGGCAGTGGTAGGATTTGGGACCTTCCGAGTGAGTGGAAGGTGTATTCTAGGAGAGGCAAAGTTGTCCAGCCAGAGGGAGAACCAACTGCTAGGCCAGGTGGGCCAGGAGAAACAGATTAACAAACTGGGGGGGACCAGTGGGGTCACCTGCTGACACATGGGAGGAGAGGTAGTGGAGGAATCTCAACGTTGTTCAGCCACTAGGCTGTTAGGAATCAGTTTTAAAAGGGGGGGAACGTGGGAGAGTGAGGGAGGATACCTTTTTCTGTTGTTTTGGGCATCGGCTGTAGGCTTGGGCAGGATTTCTCCTGGGGGGAACCTGTAATTCCTCTCTGTTTTCCCCTCTACCCGCTTTAAGTCCTCTTTGTTTTCCCCTCTACTTGCTGTAAGTCCTCTTTGTTTTCCCCTCTACCTGCTGTAATTCCATTTCCTCCAGTAATACACCTTCCAGTCCTCTGTTCGTAACAGTCTATAAGCTCATTGACTTGATGAATTGAGGCAGTGATGAGTTATGAGAGCACCGTAGAGACCACCATCAAAGAATCTGAATCCGCCATGGTAGAATAATGGAGAAGCACAACTGCTATAAATCACAAAAGAGCACAACGCTAGAGGAAAAATAAATCAGTATTGCTCATGAAGTAATATATATTGGGTTGAGACGGAATGCAGCGTCTGAAACAACAACAAATGGTTGCAAAGGATGACGATCATTAAATAAGTTGGGTGTTGGAGTTAGTGATAGCATAATCCGAGAGAGGCTATTTAAGAGCATAAGCGGGCATCGGAGAAGGATACTTTTGGGCAGAGACCAACATTCTGTAGCAGCAGATAACCATCAAGACCTTGAAGTAAGCAGGGAATGTCTGGTACTGCATCTGGAGATTGAGTAATTTTTGGAATGTATCTTTGACATGCTCTGGGTTGGTCTCAAAATGCATGAGTGTCAAGGAGTCCCAGAGTTTCTTGACACTATTTGTCACGCGGTTGACATGTTTGACTGAATGGCCCATTGAGTTGACAAAAGGAGCAAATTTCTCTTTATTAGTGAGCTTCCTCACCTTTTATTTGGGATCCATCTTGTTTGGTGGTGCATCTACCAAGTGAGAGTCAAGATTCATGCCTTCCAGCAACATTACAATTGTTTTGCACCAACTCATTGACTTGATGTATTGAGGCAGTGATGAGTTGTGAGAGCACCGTAGAGACCATCATCAAAGAATCTGAATCCGTCATGGTAGAATAATGGAGAAGCAGAACTGCTATGAATCTCAAAAGAGCACAACGCGAGAGAAAAAAAAAATCAGCAAGCATTGCTCACGAAGTAATATATATCGGGTTGGGATGAAACGCAATGTCTGAAGCATCGAAAAATGGTTGCAAAGGATGAAAATCATTAAATAAGTTGGGTGTTGGAGTTGGTGATAGAGAGACTATTTAAGAGCATAAGCGGGCATCAGAGAAGGATACTGTTGGGCAGAGACCGACACTCTGTAGAAGCAGATAACCATCAAGACCTTGAAGCAGAGAATGTGATAGAGCCAGAGGAAACGACTACTTGTATATATGAAGATAATCCAGAAAAAATACATGTAAAAGAGGAAAATGAAGAAGAATTGGAAGACTTTGAGGAGAGTCCCCGCCCAAGCCCGCAGGTCGAATTCCAAGCCAGGAAGGCCGAATTCCAATATTCTATTCGCCGCCCCAAGATATTCCCCCTCCCCCGTTTATATAACACCTCTCCCCCTAACAAACAAACGACATACTCCCTCCCCTTTGCCTACACGTGGAACCCACCGGTCCCCCCGCAAACAAACTCAACCCACAATTACCAAAAAGCCCTTTATTCTTTCAAGGTGGTGTAGCAGGTCTCTATCACTGTCATCGTTCCGAAAAACCACTTTGTCCTCAAGGTGGTGGTTCTCGCAGGCATACCAAGCGATCTCCCATACCATCCGTGCTCCAGGGAACTGAGGAGAAGGGGTGCTGGTCAGACAGTTATGCCAAGCAATCTTCCATACGTTTCTTCTTGCTTCATGGTTCTGGAGAAACTGTTAGCGACAGACCCTGTCTTTACCGACTTTCTAGGCATCTCCTAGATAGTCTTTCCCGCTTTGTGGACTAACTGTGTGTGGCTCGTCTCCCAATCCTGGTCCCCTCTAGGTCGCTTAACTCCCAATGAGACTGGTTCCTTCATGTACACTGTAGACCATGCGTCGCCCTTTGCCAGATTGGACACCGTTGTGTTGATGTGCTCCAACACCCCCCGATGTGCCTCGTGCTCTGCGATTGATGTAGAAAGAGGAAGCACCTCCTGCACGGTCGTAAGGGGCACCTTGTATGGTGCCAGCAATAGATTCAACGCCAATTCCTTGAACTGGCTCTGCGTCCTGTGCGTGCTTGCAAATGGCAACGACAACACTTGATTTTTCAATTGTATTGCAATTCTGCTCCTTGTTGTCCCTGTCCTGACCAAACTGGAAGTTACTCAAGCGCTCGTCAGCAGTCTTCCTGCTCACCATTGTCATCTCTTCTTCCGTTTGCGTCGAAGACACAGGAGCTTCCTCGACGGTGCTTCCAAAATCCTCAAGCATCACTTCTTTGAGTTGCGTCCAAGTGAACTCAGTCTGAAGTCCCTTGGCTAGTAAAAACCAAAGTTCATACATACCCGTCAAGCATCGCTTCTTTCAGGATCGCTGTTAGAAAATTCCGATAGCATGAGTTGACCAGAGGGCTTGTCCGGATATCTATCCAGACTGGCGAGGGACGCCCAGAGCTCCTGCATGTGAGTTGCCATACCCAAAAAAAGCAGGCTTAGTCCAACAGTTGGGAGTTTTTTTTTACAGAAAGTCAGGCACCCCTTTTTTTCTCTGTGTTTCCCTCTCTAGACAGAAAAATTGGGCCGCCTTTTTTTCCCCTTTTAGATTGCACCAGTGCGCGGCTGGCCGAGTTGGATTCAACGCCAGACAAGAGGCGGGAGCAGGCGACTCGGACCCGAGAGCGGCTAATGATGAAGACGCCGTTGGGGGGATTGATGTGCGGGAGGCGGCCAAGTGCGCTGCCGCGATTCGACGGAGGCGTTGTCGGAGTGCGCTTCATCCAAGTGTGCTGAGAATGAGGCGTGTTTCTGTTGAACGAAGAATCTGTAGTGTGCGTTGCTGCCGGAAAAGAAATCCGCTGTCTGACAGTTTCCGAAAAAACGCTGCGCTGCTGAACGGTAGCCGACGGGTCATGCGCCTCATGTGCGTCTCCTCCAAACGGAAGCTGGCAACACGCGTCACCGTTGATGGAGGTTCGGTAAGACGTGCTCTGGCAAAAATGCGAGGAAGCAGCGACAGGTCGTGGGCGTCTCCAAACGGCAGTACGTCGCCAAGCTGTGCGTGTCACCTCCGAACGAAGTAGGGGGAGGGCGGTATCTTGGAAGACTTTGAGGATAGTCCTTGCCCAAGTGCGCAGGCCGAATTCCTAGCCAGGAAGGCTGATTTCCAATATTCTATTTGCTGCCCCAAGATATTCCCTGTCTTTATATAATATCTCTCCCCCTAACAAACTAACGACACACTCCCTCCCCTTTGCCTGCACGTGGAACCCACTGACCCCCCCCCCCCCAAACAAACTCAACCCACAATTACCCATAAGTCCTTTATTCCTTCAAGGTGGCATAGCAGGTCTCTATCAGAATGTCTGTTACTACATCTGTAGCTTGAGTAATTTTTGGAATGTATCTATGACGTGCTTTGGGTTGGTCTCAGAATGCAAGAGTGTCAAGGAGTCCCAGAGTTCCTTGACACTATTTGTCATGTGGGTGACATCTTTGACTGAATGGCCCATTGAGTTGACAAAAGGAGCAATTATCTCCTTTATTAGCGAGCTTCCCCGCCTTTTATTTGGGATCCATCTTGTTTGGTGGTGCATCCACCAAGTGAGAGTCAAGATTCATGCCTTCCAGTGACATTACGATTGTTTTGCACCAAACTATGAAATTGGTAGTGTCCATAAACTCATTTACTTAATGAATCGAGGCAGTGATGAGTTGTGAGAGCAATGTAGAGACCACCATCAAAGAATCTGAATCCGCCATGGTAGAATAATGGAGAAGCACAACTGTTATAAATCTCAAAAGAGGACTGCGCGAGAGAAAAAATAAATCAGTATCGCTCATGAAGTAATATATATCGGGTTGGGACGGAACACAGCGTCTGAAACAACGACCAATGGTTGCTAAGGATGACAATCATTAAATAAGTTGGGTGAGTTAGTGATAGCATAACCCGAGAGAGACTATTTTTAAGAGCATAAGCGGGCATCGGAGAAGGATACTGTTGGGCAGAGACCAACATTCTGTAGCAGCAGATAACCATCAAGATGAAGACTTTAGTACTGGATCATAGTTTCAGCATCTGCAGGGGAAAAAAATACCTGTCGAGGAAGTGGGTCTCCAAACATGGGGTGTGTGACCGTTGAAGGATCCTCATAGAGCAGGGGGCCATGTCTGGGCTGACCACGTTAGGGCCAGAAGCAGTGTCCAATATGCACCAGAGCTGTGTTTGTGGGGTGCAGCATTGGTGCCGTGGCGGCCACAAGGGTCATGTCTGGTTATTCATGACGGCTGGAAGTTGGGGCACTTGAGACTGGTGCCTAGGGAGTGCAGCGACCGAAGAAGCCCCACCTAGGAGGGTCGCACCGGCTGGGAGCTGGCCCATGCCTAAGGGTGGCCCAAGGGGGGAGCGAGGAGGGGGAAGGGCTAGCGCAAGGAAAGAGCAAGGGGCTAGGGCCAACAATGAACCTTCCCTATACCATGTACAATGGATTCCCTTACCTCGATATGAGGTGGGGTTTATTTATAGATGAGAAGGGGGGATATATGAGACCATCCCATGTGGGACTCTAGTAATAATTCATAAATGGGTCACTCTTGTTACACTAACACTAACTGTTAGAAGATGTGAGTCCCACATCGATGTTTAGGTGTTATGCCATCTTTATTATTCATTATAAAATAACCTCAAGGCCTCCCTTAGAGAGGTATCTTGGGTATTAGGTCCACCTCGTTTTATCATTCTACATGATACCACAGGAGAGCGCTCTAATACCATTTAAAAGGAGATTACACAGAATTCGTACCTTTAAGTGATGTCGGGTTGTTCTTTGTTGGAGTATGGGTAACTTCCTGCCCCACTTCCTTTGTAACTTCCTCTTACAGTTTTTTATAAATATAGGCCCTCTCCTCACCTTGAGGGCAAGAGGGATCTCTGAAATTACATGGTATCAGAGGGATTTTTATCCCGAACACTCCCTCCTCTGCGGATTCCCGGCGTCCTCCCGGCCCCGCCTCTCTATCCGCTGCCCTAGCCATTCCCGGTGGCCCTCCCTCCCAGCGGCTCACCCTCCTGGCGACCCTCCCTCCAGGCGGCGCTCCCTTCCGTCCAGCGGCTCCAATCCCGCGGCCCCTACTGCATCGCGGCTCCCCTCCCGACCATCCCCGACTCCTCCCGGCTCCCGGGACATCTCTTCCCGTCGCGGCCCGCGGCGCCTCCCCGCCGCGCCTCCCGCGACGTCTCTTCCCGTCGCGCCCCGCGACACCTCCCTGTCGCGCCTCCCGCGACGCCTCTCAGACGCGCCTCCCGTCGCCTCCCGTCGCCTTTCGTCACTCTCCCGGCGCTTCCCGGCTGCGACGACTCCAGACGAGGCGCCCTCCTACCGGCGCGGCTCCCTTCGACCTAGCGAGCGCGCCTCCTGCGCAGATCATCCCTCCGCCAGAAGCCCGACCCTCTGGTGCTCTCCTCTCCACGCCGCGAACCGCCGACCTCCTCCTCCAGATCCCGCAGCAGCGCCCTCGACCAGCGGCGCCTGCGCCCACGCAGCAGCGCCCTCGCCCAGCGGCGCCTGCGTCCACGCAGCAGCGCCCTCGACCAGTGGCGCCTCCGCCCAGCGGCGTAGTCGCCCCGACGCTCTCCCTCCAGCCCCACCGGCTCCATCCGAACAGACCAGGCTCCTCCCGGTCTTTCCAGCGCCCCACGTGCTCCGCTCCCCGGCAAGGCTCCCTGCTTCCGGCTCATCCCTCCGCTGCATCTTCGGTATCACCGCTCCGCTTCCATGGCAAACTCTTCTCCACTGCCGCCGATGATCACCGCTTCTACCCGCCTTGTGGATGACCGATTGGACTCCACAAATTTCTCCATCTGGCGGAAGACTGTTGTGATGTCCCTCACCGGCATGGAGCTTGATCATCATCTTGAGGATCCTCCCCCAGCCACGGCTGATCCCAAATATCGTTCCTGGAAACTTGCTGACAGCAAGATCTTCGCTCTGCTGGTCAATTCCATGGAACGATCGGTCAAAGATGTCACCCGCACCGCAAATACCGTCAAGGAGCTCTGGGACTCCTTGAATATCATGTACTCCGAAACCAATAACCTCGCTCGGGTGTCCGATATCCTTCAGCGACTGTCCCATGTTCGCCAGCAGGCCCAATCCTTTACAACCTACTTCCTGGAATGGAAAGGGCTGCGTGATGAATTGCAGGAGTTGTGGCCCATTCCACAAACACCGGCCGAAGCTCAGACCCAGCGGGACCAGCTCTGTCTCTTAACTCTTCTCAACGGCCTCGCTCCAGAATTTGCCACCACGACAACCGAATTGCTCACTAGCTCGTCGACGCTGGAGATCCCACAGGTGTATCACCGACTCAGCAAGGCCCAGCGGGCTCTTCCTCCTCCCGCCCCCGTTATCGACCACTCAGCTCTCGTCGGTCACGGCGGTGGCCGTTCATCTGGTCCTCGTGGACGTGGTCGTGTGGAAAGTCTTCCACGTCCCCTCTGTCAACACTGTGGCAAGGTTGGCCACACGATCGACCGATGTTGGTTCCTGCATGGACGTCCATCTCAGCGCCCGCGGCAGGGACAGACGGCAGTCCAGGAAGCACCATCGGCAGTCGCAACTCTTCCTCACTCTCTGGACCTTTCGATGGCCGACATCCGGCTGACTCATGATCCTCGGGAATCTGCCGAACCCGGCCCATCAGCAGCTTCTATAGCCCATTCTGCTCACTCCACTGCCTTTGTCGGCCGTCGCTCCCCTGCTTGGATGTTGGACTCAGGTGCCTCCGACCACCTCACCGGTGATGCTGGTATGTTGACCTCTTACTGCCCTTACACCGGTCCCTCAGCCATCACGGTCGCTGATGGCTCCACTATCCCGATTGTGGGCTTCGGCACCTGCTCTCTGACTCCGACGATTCACCTACCCTTTGTGGCACATGTGCCCCGCAGTCCATTTAATCTTCTTTCCATCAGTAAGCTGACAAAAGATTCTAACTGCGCTGCCATATTTTCCTCCTCTGGTGTTGTTTTTCAGGAGCACACAACGAACCGGGAACTTGGTAGAGGCCGACTTCGGGAGACTTCGGGACGGGGTCTACCTGTTCGATGCACCGGCACCCATCGCTTGCTCATCTACCTCTTCTCCAGCTTTGGATCTTCATTCCCGGTTGGGACATCCGCCGGCATCCACCATTCATCAGCTTTTTCCAGAGTTTCGTCGGAATATTTCTTTTCATTGTGAGTCCTGTACCTTTGCAAAACATCATCGATCTACATACCTACCTCGGGTGGATACACGGGCCTCAAACCCTTTTGATCTCGTTCATTCAGATGTTTGGGGTCCTTGTACCATTTCGAGTCATTTGGGCTACAAGTACTATATCTCTTTCATCGATGATTATTTGCGAATGACTTGGCTTTACCTCCTTCGAGAACGCTCCGACGTGTTTTCCACCTTCCAAACCTTTTATGCTGAGATTCAGAATCAATTTTCCCTCTCGGTCAAATGTCTCCGCTCCGACAATGGGCGTGAGTATCTCTCCAATTCCTTTCGGCAGTTTCTCCAGACGAAAGACATCCTTCATCAGACCTCCTGTCCTGATACACCCCAGCAGAATGGCGTGGCCGAGCGGAAACACAGACATATTCTGGAGACTGCTCGTGCCCTCCTCTTTCACCGACAGGTGCCTCTGCAGTTTTGGGGCGATGCCATTCTCACCGCCACCTACCTGATAAACCGTCTTCCTTCCACTATCCTTCGAGGGGAGACTCCTTTTCGGACTTTGTTCTCCTCTCCCCCTCTTCACTCCCTTCCCATTCGCGTGTTTGGGTGCCTCTGTTACGTTCGCGAAACACGTCCAGGTCTCTCCAAACTCGCTCCCAAATCCCTCCGCTGCATCTTTTTAGGCTATTCCCGCACTCAACGCGGATATCGCTGTTTTTCCCCCGACCTACGGCGGTATGTCATCTCGGCCGACGTTGCCTTTGTTGAGAGTTCTCCATTCATCATTCCTTCTCCTCATCTTGACCCTGCCATCGATGATTGTCTTCCTCTCATCATCCATCCTCCACCGTCGTCAACCCCTGTTGACACCCATTTTGGTCAGGTCTACTCCCGGCGTCCTTCGACTGTATTCCCCGTCCTGGCCAATGACACTGACGCTCCCGCTTCGTCCGCTGCTCCTGCTCCGCCACCCGAGGACTTGCCCATTGCCCTTCGGAAAGGTACTCGCTCCTGCCAGAGTACTCCTCTATTTGTATCTTCATACAAGGGTTTGTCCGCTCTGGAGACAGTCTCTGTACCTCGCACGGTTGGTGAAGCCAAATCTCACTCCGGGTGGCTAGCTGCAATGCGGGATGAATTGCAGGCTCTAGAGGATAACCATACTTGGGATCTTGTACCTCTTCCAGCAGGCAAACAGGCAGTGGCCAGCAAGTGGATTTACACCGTCAGGCTAAATCCCGATGGCACTCTCCGCCGCCTCAAAGCCCGCCTTGTTGCCAAAGGCTTTGCACAGACGTACGGTGTTGACTACTTTGATACCTTCTCACCGGTTGCCAAGATGGCCTCTGTCCGGTTATTCATCTCTCTTGCCGCCCATCATCAGTGGCCTCTTCATCAGTTGGATGTCAAGAATGCCTTCCTCCATGGATTCCTTGAGGAAGAAATTTATCTGCAGCAGCCCCCCGGATTTTGTGCCTTCGGCGCTGAATCTCGAGTCTGTCGTCTCCGCCGCTCTCTTTACGGCCTAAAGCAGTCTCCCCGTGCTTGGTTCCGCCGCTTTAGCACGGTCATTGGCGACTTTGGACTTTCTCGCAGTATGAAGGATCACACTGTCTTCTACCGGACGAGTGCACGTGGCTGCATCTTATTGGTCGTATATGTGGATGACATCGTCATCACCGGCAACGACTCTGTGGGTATTACCCACCTCAAGGCCCATCTACACCACCACTTCAACACGAAGGATCTTGATCCTCTCACCTACTTTCTCGGCATCGAGGTTTCCTAATCCTCGGACACCATCTCCCTCTGCCAACGGAAGTGTGCATTGGATATATTACAGGATGCTGGGCTGACTCAGGCCATTGCGGTCGATACTCCTCTCGAGCCTGGGGAGCGGTCTCTTTATGCCTCCTCAGCACTGTACCCACATCCCGAGCGGTACCGTCGGTTGGTGGGCCAACTCAATTATCTCACCATGACTCGACCCGACATCTCCTGTGCGGTTGCCAAAGTCAGTCAATTTATGGAGCATCCAACCACCTCTCAATGGGATGCTGTCATCCGCATCGCCAAATACATCAAGCGAGATCCTGCCCGTGGTCTTCATTACTCCCAACATCCTCATCAGCATATTGAGGCCTTCTGCGATGTTGATTATGCTGGCTGCCTTGCTACTCGGAAATCTACATCTGGGTTTGCCATATTCTTGGCAGGCAATCTCATTTCTTGGCGAAGCAAGAAACAGACGGTCGTCTCTCGCTGCAGTGCCGAGTCTGAGTACCGTGCCATGACCACCGTCACTACCGAGATCCTATGGCTTCAACACCTCCTCCAGGAGCTTGGCTCTCAGCAGACTTCTGCTCACATATGGTGTGACAATCAGGCAGCCACTAAAATTGATTCGAATCCCGTTTACCATGAACGCACGAAGCATATAGAGGTGGACTGTCACTTTCTTCGCCACCACCTGGAGCACAAACATGTCAGCTTTAGCCACATTTCCACGGCAGACCAGCTTGCTGACATCTTCACCAAAGGCCTCCCCGGTGCTCGCCTCGCCTCTCTTAGTTCCAAGCTGGGGATCCACAGCATCTGACGCCCAGCTTGAGGGGGAGTTGCGGTCTTTTTTTTTTTTATGTGTCCAAGCTAGGTACACCTAGCTTGAGGGGGAGTGTTGGAGTATGGGTAACTTCCTGCCCCACTTCCTTTGTAACTTCCTGCCCCACTTCTTTTGTAACCTCCCTTGTAACTTCCTCTTACAGTTTTTTATAAATATAGGCCCTCTCCTCAAGGGCAAGAGGGATCTCTGAAATTACATTCTTATTTATAGATGAAGAAAAAAAAATACAAGCTGAGATATAAATACAAGTCAAACTATTGACCATTGACTCGGTCAAACTATTGACCCAGTTAAACCCATATCTAAATACTATATAAATATTCTAACACGACTATAATTTTTGCATGGCCTTGCCCTTCACATTTTCTCTATACCTTCTCCGAATTCTTTAGTTTCCATCAAGTAGACACTGTGCTAATGACTGTAATAAGCTCCCAAACCCCACCATAATGACCTTCTAGTTTAATGAGGGCTGGCATGTATTGCTGTAAACAGCTAAGGCGTCTATATCCACAAGCGGATCATTCCACACGGAGTAGTCGTGTTTCTCAAGAACTGAGAACTTCATACTGGCATCTTTCCAAAGCACCTAGATAAAACTCACTCATTTGCTAGCTTCAATTCTTTCCTGAAATTTGAATCCCAACACTTAACCTCCCTTTTTTCATTGACGTCACATTTACATTTTTTCAGAACCACCAGTTTCCGTTGGAATTTCTTCATCATCTCCATCAATGATCAGTTAAATTCCTCTTTTAAGTTAAGATCATTATACGGTTTTTAAGCACATGTTTATCCAAGACACTGCAGTGTTGGCATCTACATGGTAATTTTGGCTGATTGTTCTCATTGCTTATAGATCGAAAAGCTTATTTCAAAGTTTCTTGTCATATCATGTTGTCTATATATGAAGTGCAATGACTCAATATTTTCTGAGGTTTCGTTTTTCATTTTCTGGTGAGACACAGGGGCGAAAAACCAATCCCTTTGGCTGTTGCTGCCCCATCAACTCAACTAGTTAGCTAGCATGGACACTGACACATTCATAGCCAACAAGTTCTGAAGACCATCTTGCTTTTTTTCTTTTCTTTTTTATTAATGAAACTATTTAATGAATTATGAAAATTTAATTTGTTGCAATGGTCAAGATTTCTTTAAATTTTCATAATTACCCCCGCGGTCTACTTGTTGATAAGGGTATGAATATGCCCAAAGACTTTACCTGAACTCAATAAGCGGTGTACTTTATAAGGCCATGTTCTTGTATTTTCCTTGATTAATAAATGTGGACGCGGCTTTAATTTTTATAGGAATATGGAATTGACATTTAAGAGCGTAAGCGGTTCTATCTAGTAGTGTCATGATTTATTTTTGTGATTGGATGGTTTTAGTCCTAAGAGATCTAGGAGGGATGGAAAATTAGTTGCAGAGAGAAAACTCAGCAACTTAGACAGCGTTGTCGGAGATCGTGCTGGCCATGATCAAAAGCATCGCCGCCGTCTAAAAGATGCTCTACCACTTGAGGATCCATTGCCACCTGATTCCAAGATTGATGCTAGGATTGCGAACAAAGAACATGAGAAGAAAACCACTGAACACAGTGAAGGAGTGAAGCATTCTTCAAATCCAACAGACATGTCTCGATCACGCCCATATTCTCAGGTTTTCTTCCACATGTGATTGCATGTCTCAATTTTCTTTAACATAACATGTATTTATTTATTAATTCTCATATTTAATTTACCAACCCGATCATTATTTGTACATATAATGCTATCGTTGCATTTAACCCTTGATGATAGTGCTCTTTAGAATCTCTAATTGAAGCCTCCAAGAGAGCAAGAGTCGGCTGATGATGAAATTGCTATGATATTACCCTCTCTCATAAAGAAGAATGTTTTTTTTTTTGCGTGTGTGGCTATAATGCAGTGTCAGTAACTTGATATGCATGTCTAGGATTCTTATGGTGAATTGTGGATATTGCAATATTATTTTTCCCGTCAATGAGAAAATATTGATGCCCCCCATTTAGTGATTGCATGTCATCTACCATCTGTTTCTAAATAGTGGCAAAACAAACTTTTCAATTTTTGAAGGCAACTGTCGTGTTTTGGCCCGTCTTATTCTGAGGGAAATTGAAGCAGTTCTTTGATCTATCATTCTCATTTAGAAGTTCTTTCAATATGAGAAGGTAAGCAATTATTTAAAATGATGGTACAATTTCTTTTGGATTTTAAAAGTGACGGTCTTAAAAATGTATTGTCATAGAAAGTAGTTTTCACAGGACACACTCAACGTTGTTTTCTGACACTTCATCAACTAAAACTTCATGGGTAAATCGATTTCACTATGATTAAATTTGAATGATGAAGACCTCTTCCACAAGTACTGCAAGCAAGAAGGGCTGAACATTCAATCCGGTGCATGCCTGTATTAATAGAACTATCATGTAGCCTATCTTGCTCATATATAACTATCCCTTGGTATGTGCTCTTAATTTAATTTATAACGGTAAACACCTTTTTTCATTGAGCGAGTGAATTGCATTTGCAGTACCCAATGCTCTAGCATAAACCAAATTGGTTTCTTTTTTTGAAATCGCAATACTATGTCTCAATTTGGATCACCCTCTCTCAAATTGAAACTGTGTTGCCTAAGTTGTTTCAAATTAATGGCAAGCTTGGTGAATTAGTCAGCATAATTTGTTGTCTGTTCATGCAGCTTGTTATTTTTTATGGCCAACTGATGATGTTTTTTTTTTTCTCCCTCCCTTTTTTGAGTCACCTGGTTGTTATCTTGTTCAGCTATGTGCCTTCAAATGCCATCATGAAAATAAATGCTGAGCTTGCCTGTGCTTGTTTTATAGCAGCACGATGAACGCACTAGTGCTGGACAAGCAGGACGGAGCTTTTCTCGCAGATCAACTTCTGGTCTGTGTTTTCTTTCCTGTTTTCTCCTGCAACCCATCATCTCCTTCAATGATGGGAACCCAAAGCCTTTACTGTAACTAAATATATGGAGCCATGGTTTTGAAGGTGGCGAATGGTGGAAAGATGCAAGGGATCATCATGGTGCAAGAGTGTCCAACAAGCCGGTGTCCCATGACATGCAGAGGAGAGATGAGAAGTCACGGGATGTGGGAGAGGAGCGCCATGCATGGCGCCATGATGGGTTCTTAGAAATGGAGAAAAAAGAAATGAAATCCGACATTCCTCCATCTGCGAGGAAAAGGCCTGCGTTTAGAGAGAAGAAGGTCCCTCCAGAAACTGAAGGTGCTGTTAAAGTGATTTCAGAGCCTGTGAACCTGTCTCGTTTCGACTATGTCAGTTCAGGGACGGAACGGAGGGAGGTGAGAGATGGCCGTAACTCTCGGCCTTTTGCAGGCTTGGAAAGGCCTTTTGCAAGAGAGAGAGTGGGTTTGAACAGGGAAAGGTATGGTGGTGGTAATGGTAGATACAATGGGGGAGATAGATTCAATGGAAGACATGGGCCTCAGTTCGGGGGTGGCGGTGGGCGTGTTGAGAAGTGGAAGCATGACATGTTTGAAGAGGGTAATCGGAGCCCGACTCCGAAGAATGAGGAGGAACAAATAGCCAAGGTGGAGGCGCTCTTGGCATTGTAGGTTTGAGAATGTTTGAGAATCCTCTGCTGCTGTTTCTAGGGTTCTTACTAGTTGGATTTTTTACGTACGAGTTATTCTTTTTGAACTACATATGTTGTTATTGCATCTATTAGACCATCGTTCCAAGTGGTTTTTTTTTTTTTGGAAATGATCTCACCAATGATTTTAATATACTGAAAAATGTGAATTGTGTGGGTAATTGATTACCACATTATCCACCCAAAAATGCATTATCAATTATCTTTACATCGATGCGAGGGAAGTATGCTAAAGTATTTAGGTGTACTTAGTTGTGAATGATTTGACCGACAGAGTTTGGTTCTATATTAATGCATTATTGTTCATTTTATTAAGAAGAAATAAAACACTTCTACAAAATATTGCTTAAAAAAACATGATAGAGTTTGGTTCTATATTAATGTATTATTGTTCATTTTATTAAGAAATAAAACACTTCTGCAAAATCTTGCTTAAAAAACCATGACATTTCCCAATGCTAATTTGATGTAGCATTGGGATAGATACTAAAAAAGATACTAAAAAACTCTAAGCTGCCCCTACGTTTGCTTGCTTGCAATCTTTACTCCCCCTCCTCCATAACCAACATTTTCTCCACTTCCCCCACAACCCCTCTATCCTCCCTCTGGTGCCATCTCTTCGTGCTAACCGCCCCGCGACCACCACTCATTTTCTTTTCCTCTTCGATTGAAGAGTTTTTATTTTTTTTCAAAATTTTAATAATTTAAAAAATGGGCTAGGTTAAAAATTATTTGGGAAAATGGGTCTCGGCTTGCGTAAATCCTATTCATGCAAGCCGGACTAGGCACTTGCGTGAAGGGGTTTCATGCTTCCTGCCGCCCCTGAGAGTAGTAGTAATTTCCCCAAGTAGGGGACCTTTGAAAAATTATCTGATGGTTCTGTTGATTTTGGGGTGTAAAGTTTATCCTCGATCTGAGTGGACGCATAATTGTGGGTGCGACTGAGCCTCGACAAAAATGTATAAAGTATAAAAATATATATTTTTAGCCGCACGCGTTTCATTGGGAATTATGTTTTTTCCTTTGAAACGGGACACCGGATGAGAAATTCGAGACCGCAGTTGCGTCTGGGATGTGAGTTTTACCTTAGGAGCACTATAACTTAAGTTAGCATCGACGTTCCCAAGATCAGGATGTTGCTGGTGGAAACCGGCTAAATGGGTGTTTTATTTTACTTTATTTATTTATAATTATTTATTTCTTCCCCTCTGCCTTTCTCTCTCCACTTGTACGAGACCTCCCCTAGTTAACGCCATGGGCAAAGGGGAGGTGGTGCGGGAGCTCAACTGGGGAGGTGATCGAAGCATGAATCATCGACATGCGATCCTGAAGCTACGCGCCCGCAACTCAAAGTCATCGGCTTCGATGAGGAGTGATGCACCTCAGACCCGCACTCCCAGATCTGGTGCTAAAAACACTTTTTTTAATCACTCTTTTTCATACAAACCAAACTAAACACATCCTTTTCATTTCCATAAGTCAAACATTACGTATTACACATACTCATACAATCCTAAGAATAGAAGATTTAATGTCTTTGAAGATCAGCTAAATAAGCAAATTATTTCATGATACTTGTGAACATTTCTCCATAATCGAACCACACTAAACCCCCTTTTAGACTCTTTATAAGTTGTTGGGCAACAAAATCCCTCAAGGTATCATTAAAGCATTTTTGAGATGATTGTGCTTGTTGACAATGCAAGACTCCATGTTGTGGTTGTTGACAAAACGATTCTCAATGACTCAAACTGTTGACAAAAGGGGTTTTCCTGGAGAATGGGGAAAAATGTTTTTGGCAAAAGGAGTTGTGCTCTTATGTTAAGGAGGTTTCTAATGTTGTACGCCAGGAATTTTTCGAATTCCGAACATCAAAAATTTGGTAAAGGAAAAGTGGCGTGCAAGTCCAAAAGTGGCACGCAAGTGTGGCGCCCAAGTCCAAAAGTGGCGCGCAAGTGTGGCGTGCAAGTCCTAAAGTGTCGCGCAAGTATGACGCGCAAGTGTGGCGCGCAAGTCATATTTCAGGATCATCATATCAAAATATGACAAAGGAAAGAAAGAGGCGCGCAAGTGTGGCGCGCAAGTGTGGCGCGCAAGTGTGGCACACAAGTCCTCAAAATGCCTATAAATAGACAACTACTCCCTCATTTATTAACGAGCTCAACACTTAGAGAAAACCCGAGTTCTGAACGCACACGTGAAAGTGACGTGCAAAGTTCAGTGGGCGCGCAAGTGGGGCGCACAAGTGGGCCGCGCAAGTGTACCGCACAAGTGTACCACACAAGTGTACCATGCAAGTGTGTCTCACAAGCAGTGTGGCGCGCTAGTGTGGCGCGCAAAGTTGGTTTTTCTGCAATGAAGGCAGAGGTTGCACACTAGTTAAAGGGGCACACAAGTCAGCCTAGGGTTGCGTGAAAGTTAAAAATTGTCCATAACATCTGTGGTAAAGCGGTATTCATCAGTGGATGAAATTTGGACTTCAACAGAGCATCTACATACAGTGGAGGATGCATTCATTAGTGATAATGAAGAGACCAACAAGTCTATAAACTGTGAGTGGATCCCTTCCAAGTGTGGTGAGCCAAGGAAGAGGAAGAAGGTAATCCTTTCTACCGGCAGTGAGCCAGTGAGAGAGAAACAGGGAGTGACCCTTGGGAAAGCAGTGAGCTGACCCTAAACATTGTAAAGACCGTGAGCCTGGGCATAGAAGTGATCTATCCCGAACATTATTGGTAGTGAGCTTTAGTGGATTTGGTACAACGACACATTGCTGTTGTATGCTCCTTGGACGTAGCCCAGTGAGGGTGAACCAAGTAAAAATCTCCGTGTCTGCCTGCTTTCTTTCGTGCATTGCATTTAAATCATCATCATCAGATAAAGAAGAAAAGAAGTGGTCATAATAAACACACAAGTGCAAACAAAGTGATCCTTGTAATAAAGAGGTCAAGATCTAGTGGGGTAGGAAGAATTTTGAAAAAGAATATCCATACCCTGATTCACCCCCCTCTCAGGGTATATAGGCCCCTATTGGTCCTAACAATTGGTATTAGAGGGAAGATTTATTTTATCAGATTTGTTTGCTTTCACTTGGTTTAGTCGATTTCTTAAGTTAACTATCTAGTCTACTCTTATCTTGGTGTGTCATGGCAAATGGAAGAACTTCAAAGAAGAAGCAGAAGTCTGGTGAAATTCCCCAGTGTGGAAGTGTCAACGGAAAGAGTGTGATTCAGTTAAATGAATCATGTAGTGAACAGAAGAATGATTTTGATGAATCATATATTAAAAATACTTACTCATTCAATGATGCTGAAGGAATGAGTGAAGAACCTGACATGCCAAGTGACATTGGAACTACTGATGATGAAGAAAATCACAGAAGTCGAAAAGTGGAAGTTGTCCACAAAGATAAAGAAGTGGATCAGAAGTTGGATGAAGAGATCAAGTCTAAAGATATCCAAATCCAAGAAATGGAAATTGAGGTTAACAAGCTAAGAAGATTAAATCAAAGGCTTATTGATGTGGCCACTGATCTGAGAGAGAAGAATGATTCTCAAGATGAAGAACTGCAAAAGCTGTCTATAAAGAGTGAAAAACTCAAAGCTGATGTTAAGGGAAAGAATCTGGACACAGATGAAATTCAGAATTTGAAAGCCAGAAATGATGATCTTGTTACACAGCTGTCTGAGCTAGTTCAGAAGAATCAAAGGCTACAACAAGAGAATGCATCCGTCTCTGAATCTGTTGCTCTGGAAAAATTGAAAGTAAAGGAGCAAGGTGGCATGGTGGATAAGCTGACACATGAATTGGAAGATGAGATGAGTAGAGGAAAGATTCTCAAGAGAGAACTTGATGCTCAACTTGAATCAAGAGATAAAAAGATTCAACAATTGGAGGAAGAAATAGAATCAGTCGAGATTGAAATGGAGAAATCTAAATCCAAAGACAAGCCCAAGTTGAAGGATGCACTGCACTTATTATTTGATTATCCTTCGGTAGGTGATGATGAAATGAAAGCCAAATATGCTAAATTAGAGGAGAAGCATGAATGGATTGTATCATCCCAAATTCCATCCATTTTGGGGAAATCAGGAATTGGATATGATGATCTCACTCCTCTGCGTGATAGGAAAAGAGCAGTGAAAATCTCCAGAGATAAGAAAAACCTTATAGGTGCTGGAGATAGACCTAAAAAGGCTTTTACAGGAAGAAATGATAGCATGTGCTATTTTTGTGGGATTCATGGTCATACATCAAGCTTCTGTTCAGAGGCACAGAAATACATCTCAGGCTATGAAAATAGAAACATTACTAGATCTGAGAAGAAGAAGATGTGTCATAAGAAATCAGAGTCTCTCATAGGAAAGCATTCGTTAGATGCTATTACTGTGGAAGAATGGGACACACCATGAGTATGTGTTAGGAAGATCAAGAGCTCCGTGTTAGAAGAAGAACTCAAGGTGTATCCGCATCTCGACATAGAAATGACGAAATGAGGTATGCCTTTGATGGAAAATGTTTTATATGTTCAGATTATGGGCATTTGGCAAGAAATTGTAGCAAGAAGAATGCAAGAAAGGAAAAGGAACTCGAAAGGAGATTCTCGACTCCAGTGATGCATAATGAGAAATTCTACATTGGGAGGCAAATTAGTAAGGTGAAGAATAGTCTTAGAGCCTCAGGGGAATCACATGGAGCTGAATGAAAGGTGTATTAGTCACCTCCTCTATCAGACTCACAACAACTCTCAAGGAGAGAATGTGAAAAAACCTGGAAGATTAAGGGGAGATCTACTCCAGCTGTGATAAAGAAGAATGAACACTCAGTGGAGGACTCACCACCAGCACAAAATAGTGTGGTGACTCAAATATCTGATAAAAGAAAGATAAACCAAGAATATACTGAAAAATTTACATGTTGTGTGCCACAACGAGAAGTGGAGGAAAGAGGAAGATCCCTAAAATGGTGGAAGAAGAAAGGGAAGATGTCAAACAGAGAGATTCCTACCTAGAGACGGAATCAAGGGAAGTTGCATATTGGTAGTACATCAAAGATGGAAATGTGTAAAAGTGGGATTAAACCCCAAATTGTGAAAAATTCCAAGCCTGCAGAATCAACATATAAGAAAAAGGCTCATCATGTGGGTAATGATTGCTTAGTCATATGGCCAAAGCAAATTGGCTAGACAGCTAGAAGATGCAAGGAAAAAGTGTGATGCTCTACAAGAAAGAATCAAAGGGTTGACCCATCAGGATCAACCACAATCCTCATCTTGAGGATTCTAGAATCACCCCTCTCCCTATGTATTTAAATGTTATTAAACGATGATTCAAATGTTTCAGGTTTTAGGGAGATACGATCCAAGGGGAAGTGGCATCTAAAGATGCAAAGTGGAGAAGTGATATGATTCAGAGTTTTAATTGACTCAAATCGGGTACCAAAGTTAATGAAGAAAGGGAGAAACATAGAATAACAGGAAGTGAATGTTTTATTAACTTTATCTATTATTTCCTATACCGAGTTTCAACTTAGTGGGCTTAGAGATTTGGTTAATGGATCAATGTCCAGTTCTAGATCAGAATAAATGATGCAGGAGGAGAAAAATGGTTAAGGGCCTAAGTAGTGGGCCTAACAAATGGCAGAGTTGCATAACACATGGGGAGAACTCTATATCCTAATCAGATGAAAGATCTCAATGGGATATGAAGGATGAATGTTTATGTTCCTAAAGAATGATTGGGGGACAAGCAGCAACACACAGGTTTTTCAGGATTATTTATTTTGTTCTAATAATATGGTATCAACTGACTACTTTCAGGATACCAAGAAGCTGTGAGAGAAAATCAAAGGTGCTTCAACCAAAATCTAAGAAATTAGTTGAAATAAATGAAATCATTGAACAATGACATAGTGATAAGTTTTCTGTTAAAATTGAGGAAGTGGTAAGAGAATCAGGGAGAGCAGAAGTGGATGAAGTTGATTCAGAAGAAGATACTGATGGTGAGTATGAGGAAGTAAAATCCTTATCTACACAAAAGCCAAAGATTCGAGCTGAAATTGATAGGCAGAATATCATTGGTGATTAGTCAGCTCTAGTTCAGACAAGGAGAATGAAATCACTGCAGCAGAAATCTTTTCTATCTCAGGTTGAGCTGAAATGATTTGCTGATGCAGTTGAAGATGAAAACTGGGTTCAAGCCATGAATGAAGAGCTAGATCAAATTGAGAAGAATCATACATGGGAGATTGTTTCAAGGCCAGCAGATAAGAACGTCATCAGGACTAAATGGGTCTTTCGCAACAAGATGAACGAAGATGGAACAATGATTCGAAACAAAGCATGACTGGTGTGCAAAGAATACTCCCAAATAGAGGGTATTGATGTTGATGAGACATTTTCATCGGATGTAAGGATGAAGACAATCAGATTATTTTTAGCCATAGTAGTGCAAAGAAAGTTCAAAGTGTTCCAGATGGACGTCAAATCTGCATTTCTGAATGGGTTTCTAGAAGAAGAGGTGTACATTGAGCATCCAGATGGTTTTATCATTCATGAAGATGAGAATAAAGTTTTTCATTTGAAGAAAGCACCATATGGGTTGAAACAAGCACCAAGAGCATGGTACTCAAGGCTGGATCAATATTTGAAGAAGCTTGGATTTCAACGTGGTGGAGTTGATTACAATCTCTACTTCAACAACAACAGTAATCAAAGGATTATGGTACTGGTTTATATCGACGACATAATATTTGGCTAATCAGATGAAGCTCAGTGCATACAGTTTACCGAATTCATGAAAAGTGAGTTCGAAATGTCAATGATTGGAGAGCTAACATTTTTCCTTGGTCTACAGGTGACACAAGGAAGGAATGGAACTCTCATTTCTCAATCCAAATATGCCAAGGATGTTTTGAAAATATTTGGAATAGAAAATTCCAAGGAGATGAAGACTCCGGTTGCTACCCGGATGAAATTATCGAAAGATGATAATGGAAAGGCAGTTAATATCACAAAATACAGGCAGATTATTGGGAGTTTACTATACCTGACATCGACGAGACCTGATATTTTTTTCGCCACCTGCCAAGCAGCACGATATCAAAGCAATCCCAAGGAAATCCACATGATGTAGTGAAAAGAATACTTCGGTATATCAAGGGCACGATGGACTTCGACTTGATGTATAATGGAAAATCTCAGACAGAGTTATTGGGATATACTGATGCAGATTGGGCTGGTTCAGTGGATGACAGGAAATCAATGTCAGGAGGTGCATTCTATCTTGGTGGATTGTGTGTTTCTTTGCTAAGCAAGAAGCAAGATTGCATTTCATTGAGCACCGTAGAATCTGAATATATTACCGTCAATCAAGCTTACACACAGTTATTGTGGATGAAGTAACAACTTGATGATATGGGCATTGAAGTGAAGTCTCCGATCGGAATCCAATGCGATAACTCAAGCGCTATAAATCTCAGTAAAAATCCCGTCCATCACTCAAGGAAAAAGCACATTGAGATAAAGTATCATTTTATCAAGGAGAAGGTTGAGCAATGAATTTTGAAGTTGGAGTATGTGCCTACAGAACTACAGGTTGCAGACATTCTAACAAAGACCTTACCCAAGGAAGCGTTTGAAAGGCATCGACTGGCTCTGGGAGTTCAGTCGACTCTCCACACTTAAAAGAGTGTGGATGTGGAACCCCCTCTCCCCGAGGTATTGCGTGTTTTTCTCTAATGCGCTAATATGTGTTCTTTCCAATGTTGCATACCGCAAAGGGTTAACCTTTGGGTTCGTTGAAAAAGGGGGAGATATAGTGACTCCTCAAGGGGGAGAAATTATGGCTAAGGAAGGGAGAAAATGTCTTAGTAAAAGACATGGGGAGAAGCTGACAGGTGGAGTAGCGAGATAGGGGGAGAGCAATGAGATAGGGGGAGAATTTTAAATTAGACAATGCTAGACATGATCGATCAAAGAATATATATCAAGACAACTGAGGATCGTGATAAAAGCGGAAGTGTGGTTGGTATCAAGTTGGTATGAAAATTTCAATTGGTATTAGGTTAGTATCAACAGTGGTGTCAGAAATGAAGTGACTCAAAGATGAACTTTTCATGATACTCTTGTTTCTCATGCCGAGCATTGCTAATGTGGTATTAGAGTATGTGTTGAGTAAATTTTTGATCGCTATCTGTATCGCAAGAGGCGAATGGTGGATGAAGATGAATGAAGCCTTAATGAGGTATCAAAGAATGGAGAATTATTTTGAGAAGAGTTGTCAACAAACCCAAATGAGGAGATTTTTGGGTAAAAATCCCTCAAGGTATCATTGAATCATTTTTGAGATGATTGGTGTTTGTTGACAATGCAAGACTCCATGTTGTGGTTGTTGACAAAGCGAGTCTCAATGACTCAAACTGTTAACAAAGGGGGTTTTCCTAGAGAATGGGGAAAAGTGTTTTTGGAAAAAGGAGTTGTGCTCTTATGTTAAGGAGGTTTCTAATGTTGTATGCCAGGAATTTTTCGAATTCAGAACATCAAAAATTTGGCAAAGGGAAAGTGGCGCGCAAGTCCAAAAGTGGCGCGCAAGTGTGGCGCGCAAGTCCAAAAGTGGCGCACAAGTCCTAAAGTGACGCGCAAGTATGACGCGCAAGTATGACATGCAAGTGTGGTGTGCAAGTCATATTTCAGGATCATCATATCAAAATATGACAAAGGAAAGAAAGAGGCGCGCAAGTCCTAAAGTGGAACGCAAGTGTGGTGCACACATGTGGCAAGCAAGTGTGGCGCGCAAGTCCTCAAAATGCTAATAAATAGACGGCTACTCTCCTCATTTATTAATGAGCTCAACACTTAGAGAAAATCCGAGCTCTGAATGCGCAAGTGAAAGTGACGTGCACAGTTCAGTGGGTGCGCAAGTGGGGCGCGCAAGTGGGCCGCACAAGTGTACCGCGCAAGTGTACTGCGCAAGTGTACCGCACAAGTGTACGGCGGAAGTGTACAATGCAAGTGTCCCGTGCAAGTGTGTCGCGCAAGTTTGGCACGCTAGTGTGGTGCGTAAGTGTGGCCCACAAGTTGGGTTTTCCGCAACGAAGGTAGAGGCTGTGCACTAGTTAAAGGGGCACACAAGTTAGCCTAGGGTTGCGTGAAAGTTAGAAATTGCCCATAACATCTGTGGTAATGCGGTATTCATCAGTGGATGAAATTTGGACTTCAAAAGAGCATCTACATAGAGTGGAGGATGCATTCATTAGTTATAATGAAGAGACCAACTGGTCTATAAACAATGAGTGGATCCCTTCTAAGTGCGGTGATCCAAGTAAGAGGAAGAAGGTAATCCTTTCTACCGGTAGTGAGCCAGTGAGAGAGAAACACGAAGTGACCCTCGGGAAAGCAGTGAGCTGACCCTAAACATTGTAAAGGCTGTGAGTCTGGGCATAAAAGTGATCTATCCTGAACATTATTGGTAGTGAGCTTTAGTGGATTTGGTACAATGGCACATCGCCGTTGTATGCTCCTTGGACGTAGCCCAGTGATGGTGAACCAAGTAAAAATCTTTGTGTCTACCTGCTTGCTTCCCTGCATTGCATTTAAAGCATCATCATCAGACAAAGAAGAAAAGAAGTGGTCATAATAAACACACAAGTGCAAACAAAGTGACCCTTGTAATAAAGAGGTCAAGATCCAGTGGGGCAGGAAGAATTTTGAAAAATAATATCCATACCCTGATTTACCCCCCCTCTCAGGGTATATAGGCCCCTATTGGTCCTAACAATTGGTATCAGAGGGAAGGTTTCTTTTATCAGATTTGTTTGCTTTCACTTGGTTTAATCAATTTCTTAAGTTAACTATCTAGTTTTCTCTTATCTTGGTGTGTCATGGCAAAGGGAAGAACTTCAAAAAAGAAGCAGAAGTCTGGTGAAATTCCCCAGTGTGGAAGTGTCAACGGAAAGAGTGTGATTCAATTAAATGAATCATGTAGTGAACAAAATAATGGTTTTGATGAATCATATAGTGAAAATAATTACTCATTCAATGATTCTTAAGGAATGAGGGAAGAACCTGACATGCCAAGTGATGTTGGAACTACTGATGATGAAGAAACTCCCAGAAGTCGAAAAGTGGAAGTTGTACACAAAGATAAAGAAGTGGATCAGAAGTTGGATGAAGAGATTAAGTCTAAAGATATTTGAATCCAAGCAATAGAAATTTAGGTTAACAAGCTAAGAAGATTAAATCAAAGGCTTATTGATGTGGCCACTGATCTGAGGGAGAATAATGATTCTCAAGATGAAGAACTGCAAAAGCTGTCTATAAAGAGAGAAAAGCTCAAAGCTGATGTTAAGGGAAAGAATTTGGACACAGATGAAATTCAGAATTTGAAAGCCAGAAATGATGATCTTGTTACACAGCTGTCTGAGCTAGTTCAGAAGAATCAAAGGCAACAACAAGAGAATGCATCCGTCTCTGAATCTGTTGCTCTGGAAAAATTGAAAGTAAAGGAGAAAGGTGGCATGGTGGATAAGATGACACATGAATTGGAAGATGAGATGAGTAGAGGAAAGCTTCTCAAGAGAGAACTTTATGCTCAACTTGAATCAAGAAATAAAAATATTCAACAACTGGAGGAAGAAATATAATCAGTCAAGATTGAAATGGAGAAATATAAATCCAAAGACAAGCCCAAGTTGAAGGATGCACTGTACTTATTAATTGATTATCTTTCGGCAGGTGATGATGAAATGAAATCCAAATATGCTAAATTAGAGGAGAAGTATGAATGGATTGTATCATCCCAAAGGCCATCCATTTTGGAGAAATCAGGAATTGGATATGATGATCTCACTCCTATGCATGATAGGAATAGAGCAGTGAAAATCTCCAGAGATAAGAAAAACCTTGCAGGTGCTAGAGATAGACCTAAAAATCCTTTTACAGGAAGAAATGATAGCATGTGCTATTTTTGTGGGATTCATGGTCATACATCAAGATTCTGTTCAGAGGCACAGGAATACATCTCAGGCTGTGAAAATAGAAACATTACTAGATCTGAGAAGAAGAAGATGTGTCATGAGAAATCAGAAAGAAGAGTCTCTCAGAGGAAAACATTCGTTAGATGCTATTACTGTGGAAGAATGGGACACACCATGTGTATGTGTTAGGAATCTCAAGAGCTCCATGTCAGAAGAAGAACTCAAGGCGTATCATCATCTCGACATAGAAATGAGTAAATGAGGTATGCCTTTGATGGAAAATGTTTTATATGTTCATATTATGGGCATTTGGCAATAAATTGCAGCAAGAAGAACACCAGAAAGGAAAAGGAACTCGAAAGGAGATTCTCAACTCCAATGATGTATAATGAGAAATTCTACATTGGGAGACAAAGTGGTAAGGAGAAGAATAGGCTTAGAGCCTCAGGGGAATCACATGGAGCTGAACAAAAGGTGCATCAGTCACCTCCTCTGTCATACTCACAACAGCTCTCAAGGAGAGAATGTGAACAAACCTGGAAGATTAAGGGGAGATCTGGTCCAGCTGTAATAAAGAAGAATGAACACTTAGTGAAGGACTCACCACCATCACAAAATAGTGTGGTGACTCAAATATCTGATAAAAGAAGATAAACCAAGAATGTACTGAAAACTTCACATGTCGTGTGCCACAATGAGAAGTGTAAGAAAGAGAAATACCCCTAAAATGGTGGAAGAAGAAAGGTAATATGTCAAACAGAGAGATTCCTACCTAGAGACGAAATCAAGGGAAGTGTCATATTGGTAGTACATAAAAGATGGAAGTGTGTATAGGTGGGATTAAACCCCAAATTGTGAAAAATTCCAAGCCTGTAGAATCTACATATAAGAAAAAGGCTCAGCATGTGGGTAATGATTGCTTAGTCATATGGCCAGAGCAGTTAAGATTGTCTAGGAAGCTAGAAGATGAAAGGAAAGAGTGTGGTGCTCTGCAAGAAAGAATCAAAGGGTTGACCCATCAGGATCAACTTCAATCCTTATCTTGAGGATTCCAGAAGAACCCCTCTCCCTATGTATATAAATGTTGTTAACTAACGATTCAAGTGTTTCAGGTTTTAGGGAGATACGATCCAAGGGGAAGTGGCATCTAAATATGAAAAGTGGAGAAGTGATATGATTTATAGTTTTAATCGACTCAAATCAGGTACCAAAGTTGATGAAGAAAGGGAGAAAAAGAGGATAACAGGAATTGAATGTTTTATTAACTTTATCTCTTGTTTCCTACACCGAGTTTCAACTCAGTGGGATTAGAGATTTGGTTAATGGATCAATGTTGAGTTCTAGATCATAATAAATGATGCAGGAGGAGAAAAATGCTTAAGGGCCTAAGTAGTGGGCCTAACAAATGGAAGAGTTTCATAACACTGGGGGAGAACTCTATATCCTAATCAGATGAAAGATCTCAATGGGATATGAAGGATGAATGTTTATGTTCCCGAAGAATGATTGGGGGACAAGCAGAAACACACAGGTTTTTTAGGATTATTTATTTTGTTCTAATAATATGGTATCAGCTGACTGCTTTCAGAATACCAAGATGCTGCGAGAGAAAATCAAAGGCGCTTCAACCAAAATCTGAGAAATTAGTTGAAATAAATGACGTCATTGAACAATGACACAGTGACAAGTTTTCTATTAAGAGTGGGAAAGTGGTAAGAGACTCAGGGAGAGCAGAAGTGGATGAAGTTGATTCAGAAGAATATACTGATGGTGAGTATGAGGAAGTAAAATCCTTATCTGCATAAAATCCAAAGAGTCGAGCTAAAATTGACAGGAAAAATATCATTGGTGATTAGTCATCTCTAGTTCAGACAAGGAGAATGAAATCACTGTAGCAGACATCTTTTCTATCTCAAGTTGAGCCGAAGTGCTTTGCTGATGTAGTTGAAGATAAAAACTGGGTTCAGGCCATGAATGAAGATCTATATAAGATTGAGAAGAATCAGACGTGGGAGATTGTTTTGTGTCCAGTAGATAAGAACGTCATTGGGACTAAATGGGTCTTTTGTAACAATATGAATGAAGATGGAAAAGTGATTCGAAACAAAGCACGACTGGTGTGAAAAGGATACTCCCAAATAGAGGGTATTTATATTGATGAGATATTTGCATCGGGTGCAAGGCTGGAGACAATCAGATTTTTTTTAGCCATAGCAGTGCAAAGAAAGTTCAAAGTGTTCCATATGGACGTCAAATCTGTATTTATGAATGGGTTTATGGAAGAAGAGGTGTACATTGAGCATCCATATGGTTTTCTTATTCATGAAGATGAGAATAAAGTTTTTCATTTGAAGAAAGCACTATATGGGTTGAAACAAGCACCAAGAGCATGTTACTCAAGGCTGGATCAGTATTTGAAGAAGATTAGCTTTCAACGTGGTGGAGTTGATTATAATCTCTACTTCAACAACAACAATAATCAAAGGATGATGGTACTGGTTTATGTTAACGACATAATATTTGGTGGATCGGATGAAGCTCAGTGCAGATAGTTTACTGAATTCATGAAAAGTGAGTTCGAAATGTCAATGATTGGAGAGCTAACAATTTTCATAGGTCTACAGGTGACAGAAGGAAGGAATGGAACATTCATTTCTCAATCCAAATATGCCAAGGATGTTTTGAAAAGGTTTGGAATGGAAAATTATAAGGATATGAAGACTCCAGTTGCTACCTGGATGAAATTATCGAAAGATGATAATGGAAAGGCAGTTAATATCACAGAATATAGGCAGATTATTGGGAGTTTACTATACCTGACAGCGATGAGACCTGATATTTTTTTCGCCACCTACCAAGTAGCATGATATCAAAGAAATCCCAAGGAAATCCACATGATTTCAATGAAAAGAATACTTCGGTATATCAAGGGCACGATGGAATTCGGATTGATGTATAATGGAAAATCTCAGACAGAGTTATTGGGATATACTGATGAAGATTGGGCCGGTTCAACGGATGACAGGAAATCAATGTCAGGAGGTGCATTCTATATTGGTGGCCTGTGTGTTTCTTGGCTAATAAAGAAGAAAGATTGTATTTCATTGAGCACCGCAAAATCTGAATATATTACCTCCACTCAAGCTTGCACATAGTTATTATGGATGAAGAAACAACTTGATTATATGGGCATTGAAGTGAAGTCTCTGATCGGAATCCAGTGCGATAACTCAAGTGCTATAAATCTCAGCAAAAATCCTATTCATCAATCAAGGACAAAGCACATTGAGGTAAAGTATCATTTTATCAAGGAGAAGGTTGAGAAATGAATTGTGAAGTTGGAGTATGTGCCTATAAAACTACAGGTTGCAGACATTCTGACAAAGGCCTTACCCAAGGAAGCGTTTGAAAGGCTTCGACTGGATCTGGGAGTTCAGTCGACTCCACGCACTTAAAAGAGTGCGGATGTGGAACTCCATCTCCCCGAGGTATTTCATGTTTTTCTCTAATGCGCTAATATGTGTTCTTTCCAATGTTGCAGACCATAATGGGGTGACCTTTGGGGTTGTTGACAAAGGGGGAGATATAGTGACTCCTCAAGGGGGAGAAATTGTGGCTAAGGAAGGGAGAAAATGTCTTAGTAAAAGACATGGGGAGAATCTGACAAGTGGAGCAGCGAGATAGGGGGAGAGCAATGAGATAGGGGGAGTATTTTAAATCAGACGATGCTAGATGTGATCAATCAAAGAATAGATATCACGATAGCTGAAGATCATGATAAAAGCAGAAGTGTGGTTGGTATCAAGTTGGTATGAAAATTTCAATTGGTATCAAGTTGGTATCAATAGTGGTCTCAGAAATGAAGTGACTCATAGATGAACTTTTTATGATACTCCTGCTTCTCACGCCGAGCATTGCTCATGTGGGCTTAGAGTATGTGTTGAGTAAATCTTTGATCGCTATCTGTATCGCAAGAGGCGAATGGTGGTTGAAGATGAATAAAGCCTTAATGAGGTATCAAAGAATGAAGAATTATTTTGAGAAGAGTTGTCAACAAACCCAAAGGGGAATATTGTTGGGAAAAAAATACCTCAAGGTATCATTGAATCATTTTTGAGATGATTGTGTTTGTTGAAAATGCAAGAATCCATGTTGTGGTTGTTGAAAAAGCGAGCCTCAATGACTCAAACTGTTGACAAAGGGGGTTTTCCTAGAGAATGGGGAAAAGTGTTTTTGGAAAAAGGAGTTGTGCTCTTATGTTAATGAGGTTTCTAATGTTGTACGCCAGGAATTTTTCGAATTCAGAACATCAAAAATTTGGCAAAGGGAAAGTGGCGCGCAAGTCCAAAAGTGGTGCGCAAGTCCAAAAGTGGCGCGCAAGTGTGGCACACAAGTCCAAAAGTGGCGCACAAGTACTAAAGTGGCGTGCAATTATGATGCGCAAGTATGGCACGAAAGTGTGGCGCACAAGTCAGATTTCAAGATCATCATATCAAAATATGACAAAGGAAAGAAAGAGGCGCACAAGTCCTAAAGTGGCGCGCAAGTGTGGTTCGCAAGTTTGGTGCACAAGTGTGGCGCACAAGTCCTCAAAATGCTTATAAATAGATGGCTAATCTCCTCATTTATTAATGAGCTCAACACTTAGAGAGAATCCGAGCTCTGAACGTGCAAGTGAAAGTGACGTGCAAAGTTCAGTGGGCGCGCAAGTGGGGCGTGCAAGTGGTCAACGCAAGTGTACCACGCAAGTGTACCATGCAAGTGTACCGTGTAAGTGTACCACGCAAGTGTAACGCGCAAGTGTGTCATGCAAGAAGTGTGGCACGCAAGTTTGGCATGCTAGTGTGGTGCGCAAGTGTGGCGCACAAGTTGGTTTTTCTGTAACAAAGGCTGAGGCTGTGCACTAGTTAAAGGGGCACACAAGTCAGTCTAGGGTTGCGTGAAAGTTATAAATTGCCCAGAACATCTGTGGTAAAGCGATATTCATCAGTGGATGAAATTTGGACTTCAATAGAGCATCTACATACAGTGAAGGATGCATTCATTAGTGATAATGAAGAGACCAACAGGTCTATAAACTGTGAGTGGATCCCTTCCAAGTGCGGTGATCCAAGGAAGAGGAAGAAGGTAATCCTTTCTACCGGCAGTGAGCCAGTGAGAGAGAAACAGGGAGTGACCCTTGGGAAAGCAGTGAGCTGACCCTAAACATTGTAAAGGATGTGAGCCTGGGCATAGAAGTGATCTATCCCGAACATTATTGGTAGTGAGATTTAGTGGATTTGGTACAACGACACATCGCCGTTGTATGCTCCTTAGACGTAGCCCAGTGAGGGTGAACTAAGTAAAAAGCTCGGTGTCTGCCTGCTTGCTTCCCTGCATTGCATTTAAAGCATCATCATCAGATAAATAAGAAAAGAAGTGGTCATAATAAACACACAAGTGCAAACAAAGTGACCCTTGTAATAAGAGGTCAAGATCTAGTGGGGCAGGAAGAATTTTGAAAAATAATATCCATACCCTGATTCACCCCCCTCTCTGGGTATATAGGCCCCTATTGGTCCTAACATAAGTTTTATTCATCTTTATAATCTAGAGAATGGAAATATAAGAAGGAGGTGAACTCAAATGCTCAGTAAAGGGAAAAATCATCAACATATAATCAAAGGTTAAATCATAAACATATAAGAAAACATGAGCATGAGAAAAATATCTTATTAAAAAGAACATGAAATAACAAGAGTTGTCCACAAGGCATAATAGAATGACCTATAGTCTCAAATAATCAAACATATGCCATGAAATAGGATTGCAGAAACATAAAACAATAAACACGATCCATGGTAGCATAACATAAGCATATAATATATAAATGTGGCATAAGAGAAAGCATAATAAACCATAACCTAGTGGATCATGCATTATTACATGATTCCCATCATATAGGGGGCTCAGGCTAACAACTTGTGTACCCTCTTAGGCTTGGGCTACTACTTGTGTACCCTCTTGAGTTTGGTTTAACAACCAATGTAACCTATTGAGTTTAAGTTACTACCCATGTACCCTCTTGAGCATGGGTGTTAGGCCCTAATTAAGTTTTGATTGTATTTGTTGTTAATAGATGATACATGGATGAAGTTGAGAAAAGGTAAATATATGGATCATCAAACTCACCATCGTAACCAGGTATCAAAAGCACAAACCTTAATAAGTCCATCGGATTGTAAAGAAGTTTTCTGGAAGAAAATGTTCATCAGACTCACCTCGAGTCAGGAATGAAAGGAATATTGTAATGAGAAGTTAACCAGAGTCTAGATGGATCAAATGACTACCTAGCGGTGCTTTGCTATTTTGTAGTTGTTTTAGAAACTTGTGATGAAATCCTTATGAAAGAAAGGGGGCGTTGTAAATAAAGAAGATGCTGGAAAGGATGGGAAGTTACAATACTTCCCAATAACATTCAGACAATGCTATGTTGATATCAAATGCATTCGAAGTCACGATTACTTGCTGAAGTATATAATTCACTGCCAACATCAGTCCATCAAACACAATATGCCACCGATCCATCATAATGGATTTCAACACCGATTTGTTTTATGAATTGTTGGTATCTTTAAGACATTAGATACAGAGTAATATCAGAGGAAAAATGTTTGAGAAAGTTTGAATTGTATTTCAATTGGGTTAAGAAAAATAAGAATTCATACTTTGTTCTCTCACATTTAGGTCAAGAGAAAAAGAAAAAAATTATTGATTGTTTCAAGAAAAGGTGAAGACTCATCAGACTGACACTGATAATGTTCATTGGAGTGAAGCAGAGACCGATCCATTAGGTGCAGAATGAAACCGAAAAAGTCATCAAACGCAGGATCATTGGTCTAAGGAATTAAAGAAAAAGAAAAATATTTTGAAGTTATTTCATATGTACTGATACAGATTTGATATGGAGCATCTATATAAGAATACTTTTAGTGTTTACAAAAGGTCATCATAATGGAACATATTTAGTTTTTCATATGTATTCATCATAATGAAGAATTGGAATGAAGAATTAGAATGAAGAAATGTTTGTAAACTTGAAGAAGTTTGAAGTTTTGAAAAGATCCCAGAAGTATTATGAAGCGTTGAAGAAGTCAAAGATTGATATGATATTTAAGGAGAATTGAAGATTCAGAAAATTTGGTTGAGCGGGAAAGATTTTCAGAATCTATCCCAAACCATATCTGGGTTACCTATAAAAGGAGAGAATAATTCATTTGTAAATGTGTGCAAAAACTTGGGCTGTTTACGTACACTAGATCTCTGACAATTGTGGAACAGATATCAAGTTTCCAACATGGAGTTTGTTTTTTAGGTTAATGATGAGGAAGTTACATCAGAAAAAATCCATCAGAGTGAGGTTCAATCTGATTAATGAAGAAAGTTCCAACAGACGACACTTCATCAGATCAAGTCTATCAAAGTGATCCCATCAGAGTGACATCCATCAAAACAAGGTTCATCGAACTGAGTTCCATCAGACAGAGGAATTATGAGCTGCTAATTGAGTTCTTACTCAATTGAAGAAGGAAGTGCAAAAGGAGAATCAGACTGAGGCCAATCAGATGAAGCCCATCGAACTAATGGTACCAAAATAAGGAATACCAGACTAACCATTGCTGAGGAAGATTTTTGGACCGAGTTTCTAGAAGAAGTTTCAAGACTAACAAGTTACTTAGAGAATTGTTGAAGTTATTGAAGATTGTATATAGGTAAAGTTTGATTCAACTTACTTGTGGAGGAAGTGAAGAATTTATAAAGTGGATCAAAAAAGAAGAAGAAAAGTGAAGCTTGTAACTGTGGATACTTACCAGTTTATAAAAATACTTGTTGTGGGGAAGTGGATACTGAAAAGGATAGTTGAGGGGTATAACCAATTATATCAGGAAAGTTACTACTAGGATTGTAGAATTGTTCACTGCTTGTGCCTTTGTATTCTAGAGAGAAGTTAGTGAAAGAATCCATATTGGTGGGACTAACCAACATGGAAAGGATTAGGTCCTTATACCGAACCTTGTAAATATCACGTGTTGTTCCATCTTTATAGTTTTTGCATAAAAAAGGTGATATTATGATTTATATTTGAGTGAATCCTAACTCTAATAAGTTTTAGAGGTTAAGAAATTTTTTGTTAAGGAGTTAAGAAAATTTCTTATAAAAGAAAAAGGAACCACTAATTCACCCCCCTCTCAGTGGTCTCAATCATATTTGGGAACATCAATTGATATCAGAGAATATGTTCCATATGAAAGATCCATCTCTAAGAATGGAGAATTTGAATTCAGTGAACTATAAGGGGATTTCAGTTTTCAATGGTAAGAACTATCACATTTGGAAGTATAGAATACTTCCATATTTTATGTCTTTTGGATATAATGTTTTGGAAATTACTATTGAAGGATTTCCTCCTCGTATTGAGAATGCTCCTATTACTGTTACTAATATGAAAAATCTTGAGAATGACCAAAGATATAAAAATTATTTACTCTCATCACTAAATGAAAGTGAGTTTCTTAGAGTAAAGGGAGTAAAAACTACCAAGGGTATCTGGGATAAGTTAAAAAACATTTATGAAGGTCATACAAAGGTGAAAAAGGAAAAGTTACAACTTTATAGGCTGAAGTATGAAGATATGAAAATGGATGAGGATGAATTTGTTGGTGAATTTTTTGTAAGGGTAAATGATATTGTTAGAACCATATTATGTCTTGGTGAGATGTTGGAAGACTCAACTGTTATTGAAAAAATCTTGAGAATTCTTCCTGATAAGTTTGATGCTAAAGTTTCATCTTTGGAAGATAGAGATCCTGAAACTCTATCTTTGGGTGATCTTCACAGTACTCTTGTTACTTATGAAATGAGAAGAGAAATGGTTATGAAAAGTAAAGAAAATTTTTATCAAGAAATTTCCTTCAAATATTTATTAAAAGGGAAAAACAAAGATAAAGAAGTTGAAGAAGAATCAAGTGATTCAAAAGTAGAGGAAGAAGATGAATATTTCAATACAATTGTTTCCATCCTTTCAAAGAAATATAATAAGGGAAAGTGGAGAAGTAAAACTCTCAAATGTTTGAATTGTGAATGGAAAGAACATTTTTCACAAAATTGTCTAAGGAAGAAAATTGGAGAGTATGAGTCTGAAGAAGATGATGAGAAACCTCGAAAAAAGTGGAAGAAATATAAGGGAAAATTTCTTTATAACATGAAGAAGAAAAGTTATCTGAGCAGAAGAAAGAAGGATAATTACTCATCCAGTGATGAACATGATCATCAACTCAAATTTATTTCTCAAGTCAAAATGGAAGTGATTCATCTAATAATGATGATTATTATGATGGAATTATAGAAATGGAATGGATTCTCAAAAGGAATTTGGAGATTGCACTTGAAAAAAATACTCAACTCAAGAAAGAAAGAAGGAAGCTGCAAGAAGATGTTAAAGACATAACTTTTGAGAATGATGAGATTTAAAGAAAACTAAAAAGTTATGAAGAAAAATTAGATATTAATGAGAATATCAACAAGATAAAATCTACACTTGTTGAAGAAAGTAATTAGAAAAAGTTGAAGATAGTTAAATCTGAAAAAATCATAAATGTTCTGAAAAGTAAGTTGGTTGAGAAATAAGAAGAGTTTTTAGTAACACGATCAATGTTTATTATAGCACAAAGTAAGATAAGAATGATGAGAGAAAACTTCACCAAGGATCTTTATGTTAAAGATGAAACTTCTAAAGAAGGTGAAAAGAATGTTTACAAAATTAGTTCTGTGAGAAAAAAATATTTCACCAAGAAAGATAGTATTTTTTAGGAAAGTATCATCCTAAGAAAAGTGGTCCATGATTTGTGAAGAAACAACAAAAAAACAGTTCTGATCAGTTTTACTCTCAGTCCAAAAGATCCAGATTCAGAGGTCACTATTGGTGTTGTGGAGCTTTTGGACATAGAGCCTATTCATGTTGGTACAACATGTCTCTACTAGGAAATATGTATGAATCAAGGGGGAGCTATGATAAGAAAAAAAGATCAAATGTTCCTAAAAATTATGTGGAACCAAGAAAGGAAACTCATAAGATAAAGAAATATGAGTATGTTAAGAAAGTAGAGAAAAAAAACATGCTAAGCCTGAAAAGAAGGAGTGCTTAGTTATTTGGCCAGAGAAAGTTGGCATGGCTAGAAAGTTAGAAGAAGCACAAAAATCAGCTAAATCTAAGGGTGAGAAAAAGGTTTTTAAATATGTGAGCAAAGTTGATAAAAAGATATCAACATATTTTGGTTTAAAAATTCAGAAAAGATGCAAGAGATGTGAGTAAGAAGGGAATGTTACTAAAAGTTGTTTAAATATCCCGCCAGAATAAGAGGAAGGCATGAAAGAATTGTTATAAACTCACTGTAACAAAAAGGTTTCTAAAGAAGAAAAGAAGTTGACATCCTTTTCAGAAGAATCTGTAGATGAAAAAAACTTATTACAAAATTTGAGAAGGATAAACTGAAAGAAGAAAATACATCCAATGTAAAATCCAAGAAAAAGCAGAAAAAGGCAAGGTTGAGAGAGGAATCTTAGTCTGAAATATGTTTCTAAGGAACTACTGAGGTTCCTTCTTTTTACAAACATATTTTTATTTGTACTAACTTGCAGGGAATTGAAAGAGTTGAAATAAGAAAGCTTATGTTTTGGTCTCTTATTATTCTTGAAAAAAAATTAACGAGGTTATAAAAATGTTTTGTTTGAAAGTTGTGTTTATACACCTGAACTTTCTGATATATTTTTTGAGATGGATGTAGGTTATTTTTATCTTAAATAAATACTTTCAAGATTTCCCTAGAAATGAGAACGTTGAAAGAAAAATGAAAAGGGTATTACATGAAAGTTGTACAATGGAAAACATTGGAAACCTTGATTACACACTCTTGTTTTCTACATCAGGTTCACCCATGTAGACTCATAGTTGTTTAGTTAATGGATCTTAGTTAAGAAACTCATGCGATACTTCTGTTCTCTTGAAAAAGAGTTTCAAGACTTTGAGATGAAAATTTTCAACTCTTAGAAATGAGATCATTTTTCAATGAGGGGAAAATATTTCATGATAATCCCTTTGAATTTTATTTTAAATAAGGGGGTGATAAAAGGAATTAGGGAGAGATAATAAATAAGGAGATCAAGAAAAGAATGGGAAAAGAAGAAAAGGTGATAAAAGAAAACAAAAAAGTGGTATTGTTTTGAAGTAGTTGAAGTGGGTATTAACAACAAACACAAAGGGAGAGATTGTTAGGCCCCAATTAAGTTTTGATTTCATTTGTGGTCAAAAGATGATACATGGTTGAAGTTAAGAAAAGGTAAATATATAGATCATCGCACTCACCATCGTAAGCAGGTATCGGAAGCACAAAGCTTAAGAAGTCCATTAGATTGTAAAGAATTTTTCTGGAAGAAAAGGTTCATCGAACTCACCTCAATTCCAGAATGAAAGGAAGATCATAATGAGAAGTTAATTGGAGTCTGTACAGATCTAATGACAACCTGACGATGCTTTTCTATTTTTTAGTTCTCTAAGAAACTTGTGATGAAATCCTTATGAAATAAATGGGAAGATGGAAAGAAAGAAGGTGCTGGAAAGGATGGGAAGTTATGATACTTTCCAATACCATTTATATGATGCTATGCTGATCTAAAATGTATTCAAAGTCATGAGGAAGTCATGATTACTTGCTGAAGTATAGAAGTCACTGACAACATCGGTCCATCAGACACGATATACCAATGAACCATCATAATGGATTCCGACACTGATTTGTTTTATGAAATTGTTGGTATCTTTAAGACATCAGATACAAAGTAATATCAGAGGCATAATGTTTGAGAAAGTTTGAATTGTATTTCAATTAGGTTAAGAAAAAACAGAAGTCATACTTTGTTCTCTCACATTTGGGTTAAGTGAAAAAGAAGAAAAGTATTGATAATTTCAAGAAGAGGTGAAGAATCATCAGACAAGCACTGATAATGTTCATTAGAGTTAAGCAGATACTGATGCATTAGGCAGAGGATGATACTAATAAATTCATCAGATGCAGGATCATCAGTATGAGGAATTAAAGAAAAAAAATACTTTGAAGTCATTTAAGATATACTAATAAAGAGTTAATACCAAGAATATGTATAAGAATTCTTTCAGTGTTTAAAAAAGTTCATCGTAATGGTCCATCTTCAGTTTTTCATACATCTTCATCGTAATAAATAATCGCAATGAAGAATTAGACTGAAGAATCAGAATGAAGAAATGTTTGTAAACTTAAAGAAGTTTGAAGTTTTGAAAAGATCTTAGAAGTATTACGAAGCATCGAATAAGTCAAATATTGATCCTAGATTTAAGGAGAATTGAAGATTCAGAAAATTTAATTGAGATGGAAACATTTTTAGAATCACACCCAAACCATATTTGGGTTACCTATAAAAGGAGGGAAAAATTCATTTTTAAATGTGTGAAAAAACTTGGATTTTTCACATATGCAATATCTCCAATAATTTTGGAACAAGTATTGAGTTTCCAATGAGATTTTTTTTCTAGGTTGATGCTGTGGAAGTTTTATTGGAACGAATCCATCTAAGTGAGGTTCAATCTGATCAACGAAGCAAGTTCAAATGGATGAAACTTCATCAGAGCAAGTCCATTAGAGTGATCCCATTAGAGAGAAATCCATCAAAATAAGGTTCATCAGATTGATTTACATTGTAAATAGGAATTTCAAGCTTTTGATTGAGTTCCTACTCAATTGAAGAAGGAAGTGAAGAAGGAGAATTGGACTGAGGCCAATCGGTTGGAGCCCATAGGACTTAGGGTACCAGACTGACCTTTGTTGAGGAAGATTTTCAAAATGAGTTTCTTGAATAAGTTTCAAGACCCACAAGTTCCTTAGAGAATTGTTGAATTTCTTGAAGATTTTATATAGGTAATGTTTGATTCATATTACTTGTGGAGGAAGTGAAGACTTTCTGAAGTGAATCAGAAAAGAAGAAGAAAAGTGAAACTTGTAATTGTGCATACTTACTAGTTGCTGAAAAGGATTTTTGTGGGGAAGTGGATACTAAAAAGGATAGTTGGGGGTATAACCAAATATAGTAGTAAAGTTGATACTAGGATTTTATAATTGTTCACTCCTTATTCCTTTTTATTTTGTAAAGAAGTCAGTGAAAGAATCAATGTTTGTGGGACTATCCAACATGTAAATGAGTAGATATTTGTACCAAACCTTTTAAATATCATGTGATGTTTCATATTTATAGTTATTGCATACAAAAGGTGAGATTGTGAGCTAAATTTGAGTGTATTGTAACTCTAACAAGTTTCATGGGTTAAGAAAGTTTTTTTAAGGAGTTAAGAAACTTTCTTATAAAATAAAAAGAACCACTGATTCACCCCCCTCTCAGTGCTATCGATTCTATTTTAGAACAACAATGAGCTACTATCTGTGTACTCTCTTTGAGATTATGAGATATAAAACTTCAAAAAATGAATTAGAGGGAGATATAGGACCCCACCCTTTAATAATAATCATCCATATATTTGTGTTCCAAAAGAACATTCAAACATTAAAACATCACTTAATTAAGTATGTTTTCATAGATGAAAAATACCTTTTTAAGATCACTGGGTAAATCTATTTGAAAAATAATAAAAAATATCTATTTTTGAAATGATTGAAATCACCCTTAAAAGTGATTGATTTTAAAACAAAATACTTTGAGTTTGATTAATCATTTTAAAAATTACTCTTTAAAACCAAAAAGGGTTTTCAGAAAACAAATTTTATGAAAGAAAGATGCATTCAAAAATTTTATTTGAGAAGACATAAAAACATTGAAGAATTATTTCTTAAACACAATCCTTTAAAATCTATTTTAAAATCAAGAATTCCTTTTTAAAATCACACTTTTACTTTTAAATAATATAACAATATTTCCTTTTATTTTTAAATTTTTTAAGAATCAAAACCTTTTGGAAAATCATTTTAAAATATTGAAAGGAAGCTTTGTTGAGAAGAATGATCATAATGATGAAAGAATGCATTCACATAGAAAATAGATTTCATATTGTTTTTAACATTATCAGAAAAAGAGAAAGTTACATGCCACTTTCAAAAGTTATTTTCAAAAAGGTGAAGTGATTTTTTTGAAACATTTACTTTTAAAAAATAACCTTCAATAATGGAGCCTTAAAAATGACATAATGATCATCTCAAGGAAATGTGGAGTGGAAGATAAAATAAATGAACATGAAAAGAAAATCATTTTAATATTTTAAAATTATTTATTTGAAATATCACATCATAAAAAGATTAATAAAAATTCCTTTTGATAATAGGATAAGAGAGATATTAAGATCACATGAGATAACACATAATTAGGTTTTTAAATATAAAGGATAACATTGGTGGGAAGATAAAATATTGACATAGAAGAAAAAGATCTTATTTGGATAGGATGAGAATTATTCTTAACATTATTAATTTTTATAAAGAAATAAACCCATCAATATAATTCTGCATAAAAGGAGGAGAGAAATTATAATACCATGAAAAAATAGGATAAAACCATTGAGAATACCTTCACACTATCCTTCTGATAAACAACTGGAAGCAATCAATCCAAAATTACACTAGAAAAAATAGATTCTGAAATGAACTCTTTGAAGCTTAGTGTTTTGGTACTTGAAAGAAAAAAAGTTCACCAAAACCACCACACTAAGTGAAAAAAATCTTCATCCCTATTCACTTTAACATATACAAAACATTCATGCAAAAAGTAAATGTAAGAAAGAGATTAACACTTTGGTTTTATGTGGTTTGGACTAAAAGTCCTATGTGCATAAGAGAAACATTATAGCATTTCATTTCCCTAGAAAGAAAAGTTTATAACTTTACGACTTAGAAATTAACTTAGATCACTAAAATGAGTAATCACATTACATTATATTATAAAAAAATGTATCCCCAACCTCACATATATAGATAGTTTCATCCAGTTATCTGGTTGCACCGACCTATGAGAAATGTGGGAGTCAATCCGTTTCACTGTTCCCACCACCGATCTCCTTTAGAAATCCTCTGTGTGACCGCTACTTATGGTAAAATAGAAAACTTTACAAAAAACTGAACATCCTCCATCTTATAGATTTAAAAGATGGAATTTTAGAACTAGATCACCTTACACTGAGAAAGACTCCTTTTTTAGTTTGTGCACCAATCCTTGATTCTGATTGTCCATAAATCCAATTGGTCACTTCATATAAATTTCTTCCTTCAAATCCCCATGAAGAAAATTCAGTTTCATATCCATTTGTTCAAGGTAAAATTTTTTGGAATAAACCATGCTTAAAAAAGTTTAGATAATAGTACGTTTAACTACCAGAGAAAATATTTCAGAGAAGTCAATACCCTTATTTTGCTGAAACCCCTTCACAACCATCCTTGCCTTATAACTTTTAATTTTTTCAGATTCTTATTTCAATCAGAATACCCACTTATTATTACTTTATTTCTTCCCTCATGGTAATTATATTAGCACCCTAGTGTTATTCACTCATAGTGAATCCAAATCCTTCTATATTTCTAACTCCCACTTTTTGGAACCATCGAGAGTAGCTACTTCATCCAGACTTTTTGGTTCTCCCAAATCTGTTAAAAGTATAAAACCAAGATCATCTTTGTACCTCTGCATTAACCATCTAACCCTTAAATATCTTAACAAATTAACCTTCAATTCATCTTCTTTTAGAACTTTAACTTCTGAAACTTATCCTTTAGAAACTCTTGAATGAGTTTCATCAGTTCCTAAGATTTTAGATATACCATCCACTGGTTGAACTTCCATAATTTCTTCAAAACCCTATGAACTGCCCTTTGAAACATTTATTCTATTGATAGACTTAAAGACATCTAAAAATTCTAGAACCTATGATATTATGGAACCACCATTCAGATCAACTTGAATTGAAGTTGAATCATTATCCTAAACCTCTTTTTCCTTCAAGTTTAGATATTTCCATAAGATCTACTCATTGAAGAGAACATTTAGACTTCTAAATAATTTATTCTTTTCATCATCCCAAATCCAAAAATCAAAGTCTTTATCCCCATAATTAGTAACTATGCATAATATTTTACTTTAAGCTTATCTATTTCTTTTTCATCCTCATTCATATAGGATAAAACTCTAAAAACTCTAAGATGAGTAACTTCCATAATATTTTTCAGACCATAGTTCTTCTAGTAACCACTGTCCAACTTTTGTTAATGAAATTCTATTGACTAAGTAAGTTTTATTTTCTATTTTTTCTACCAAAAAAATCCTTATTCATTCCACCAATATACTTCTTGTTCTCTCTATCAATGTTTGATTCATTCTCTTGGAAACAATATTTTATTTAGGTGTTCCTTGAATAGTATTCTCATGCTAGATCCCTTTATTCCTACAGTAATTCCAAAAACTCATTCCCATAAACTCACCAGCATTTTCTGATCTCAAAAACATTAGTTTACTTCAAGTTTTATCTTTCCACCATAGCATTCCATTGAAAAAATATTCTAAATACTTTACTCTTATGTTTTAGAAATTATACTCATACTTTTCTCATGGAATCATCAATGGAGGTAAAAAAGTACCTAACTCTTCTGTGAGAATGAAAATGGAGGTAAAAAAGTACCTAACTCTTCTATGAGAACGAATTGGGTCAGGTCCCCAAGCATTGCATAAACCAATTCTAGCTTCTGGAATTTTGGTGTTCTTCCAAATATATTGAAAGAAACCTTCTACTAATTCATGAGAATAAAAATCTCATATATTTTAAAGTCTAAATGATCCATCTTTAGTATTCCATTTCCACTAGAATCTTAATAGCTTTCTCACCAAGGTTCCCAAACCGATTATGCAATTTTTTTTGAAAATTAAGAAGAAGACGTTTCATCAAGTGTAACACACACTACCATACTATTCAGATATAATAAACCATATTTTACAACTCTATCTATGATAATAGATCCTTGATAAATCTTAATTTCAAAGTTAAATCATCTTTTTCTTTGGATAGTTGATTCTTTTCATTACTAGATTGAATATATTTCTTTTTAATATTTTAAATTTTGTGATTAGTTCAAAAAATAATTCCTCTATATGATCTTAAGTAGTTTTAAGATATTTATAATTTAAATGATTTTAAGAAAAATATGATGTATTATAATTTACCTCAACATTTACCTTAATTCCATCTATCAAGTACTTGACACTATCCTCACTTGATTTGGTTGAGGAGAGAAAATCATCACTTGCAGTCCATGTTAAAACTTTGAAGGATTTATTTATTTATTTATTTTATTTTATCCTTTTCTTTAAATTGGAATAATCCAATTTAATGTGATTCTTCTTATATTAATAGTAAGAAAATTTAGATTCTCCACATTGGTCCTCCTTTTTAGCTTGTTAAAAATATTTCTTCTTTCTCATGAACTTTTCTATCCACTTTTCTAGGTGGGTAATTTCAATGTCACTCTTAAAAGACCTCCATTATTCTATTCGAAAGAAACAATTTTTTTCCTTGACCTCCTTGGATTCATTTTGAAATTTTTGGTTCATTATGATTTCATAGGTCATAAGTGATATAATGAGTTCTTCTGTATACATTTTCTTGATGTCCATTACTTCTTGAATTTAGGGGATCATGAGAATAGAAAAAACCCAAAGGATCTTATTCACTAAAGTTTATAAAGTAAGAACATCACCAATATATTTCATTCCATTTATGATATCAATTAAACATGAAAACAGTTTAGTAATTATTTCATTTGAATGCATTCTAAAACTTTCAAGGTATTATATATACATATCAAATCTAGCTTCCATGAATATTTTTATCCCTTAATGTGTTAATTCAATAAGTTTCCATATCTCATGATCAATTTAACAAGTGAATACATGAAAAAACTCATTTCTATATAACCTATAGTGAAGAGAATTCATGGATTTTCGATCAATCACAAAAGAGGATATGACATCAAGATTACATTTTACCCATATTTATTTGATGGGAGTGTAACCATTCACAAAATTTTTCCAAATAGAGTATCCAATACTTCTTAGAAAAGTAGACATATGAGTTTTCTTATAATCATAGTCTATGCCATCAAAGAATGGATCATGGACCATTAAGTGTTCCTCAATATCACCATGGGTGTTAGTATAATAGGCCATCCTTTAAAATTGTTTCTTGAAACTGGTTAAGTCTTATAAGTCAAGTGAATCTATGATACCAATTATTGGTCTAAGTGGATGGAAAGAGCATGGGAAAATTTCATTTAAAAAAATAAAAACTTACAAATTACAAGTTAATTATAATTTTAAAATATAAAACAATAAATGAAATTAATGAAAAATTATGTAGTGGAATGTAAGAAGGAAACACAAGTTTGTTAAAGAAGTTTATCCAAAAACTCAGTTACACCAGTGCCTATATCTCCTCCCCTCAATGCCTTGAGGGTTCCTTTAATCCATTATCTTCACTAGTATCTAAGTCACCTAAGAATACAAAATTACATTCTATTTTTAATGGTTTTAAAAAGAAACCCAATGAACTCACTTTATTGGTAGTAAGCACCTATTAAATACAAATTAAAGGAGTGTATTGATTTAATTCAATCCCAATAAATAACTCTCTCCAATATCATAAAAATTAGAATTACACTAAGAGATAAGAGAGATAAAGAGTTGAATATAAAGAATTAAAGAAAATAAGAATAATCATCCTTAATAGAGTGTAATATTTGTAATGTATTTATTGAATCTAATTTATATTTTATTACATTAGAGTTATTAGATATTGAATAGATCCACTGGAAGCAAAATATAGTCATTGGAAACATTAATTTTGGTGGTTCGATTTTATGGAAATGACACTAGGTATCTGGTAGGTGTCTACTAGGTGGTTGGTAGACACCTAGTAACTATCAGTTTCCCACTTGAATAGAATTAGGTACTAGGTTATAAAAAAAATCAAGTGCTTTGGGAAAACCATATTGGGTACTCAGTATGCATAAGATAAGTACTTGGTGGTAAAAGATACCATGAGTCCTCCTTTATGAATTTAATAAAATTCTAAAAGATTTCCATTTAATCTAAATAACTTTAATAAATGTAAGAATTATAATTCCTAAATAAAAATCAAATAAATTATTAGAAACTAAATTAGTGTTTTTGATCATTAAAACTAATTTAAGAGTGAGACATGATAATATTAGTGGCCTTATTTTCTCCCTTATTGATTAATAGTTCATACCTTACATCATTCGTAAGGGGTATTTACCACTCTTTATTATTATTATGTTTTTATCACTCTCTATCTCTATATTTATTTTATATTTCTCTTACATATCCATTTTTTACCCCTTCTATTTTTTTAAAAAAATTATAATTTTTTATGACATTTTTTTGAATTAATTACATTTCCCCTTGTTTTTTATTTATGTTCCTTTGATTTCAAGGATATTTTATGAAATTTTTAATGATATTTTTATTAAACTTCCTTACAATTTTCTATCATCCATATGAAGATATATTTTCAAAAATATTATTTTTATTATATAGTAATTGGTATCTTTAAAATATATTTTCCTATAAAAATATTATTACTTTTATTTCCTTTCCTAAAAATGTCATTTTCCATATTTATGACTATTTCAACATTACATAAAAACTAATAATTATTATAATCAATTATTCTATAATTTTATATATTCTTCTAAAAAAATTTCCATCTATCTCACCAGCCTTTTAAACTTCTCTATTTAAAAGCTACCTATGTTATATTCTCTCTCATTATACCTGTTCATAAATTTTTTACTATATCAAAATAATATTTTGATTAATTATCCAAATTCATATATATACATGGTATGATAGAAATGAAAAATATCTATAATAGGATTGAAACATCATTTCCTTTTTCTTTTTTTTTATTATCAACTATGCATAAAGATAACCTTTGGCGATACATTTCCATTGTGAATACCCTACACTCATTTCTTTTTATTAAATGGTATTCACCTAGATAGTCATGCCATTTGATTTACCAAGGAAAACTTTTGACATGAACATATACACTTTTATTCTATACAGTTTAAATATCATATACTTCATTGTTCTAATTGAAGGGTATTTTCCTAAATAGACACTTTATTCTTTAGAAAATATATATACCTCTTTTTTTGATATAATCAATTTAATTTTCATGGGATAATAATATTATGAACATTTATGAATCTATGATTACTTATATGTTAATGTGGCACAAATATGTATGTATATATCATTATGTAAGGGGTGGGACAAGAATCATTTATCCCTCTAATGAATTTGATAAAGTTTTATGTCTCATGATATCACTATGTTCATGGGACTAGAGAGTAAACTCAATATAAAATGATTATGGGACTAGATATAGGATCATAAAAATTAAATTAGATAGATATACTTACCGAGGGGTGGGAGTGAATTGTAGTTTAAAAATCCTTTAAACTGGACAAAACACAAAGCCACTTAAAGTAAATTTATCAGACTCAGACTTAGTCTGATTATCAGAGTGAAGATCAGAATCACAATAGATCTGATTAATATCAAATTATGTTTTATCATATTCAAATTTATACTAATAAAACAAATAGAATTGAAATATGAGTCTAATGAATAACTTTATACTATATGTACAGTGGAATAGAAACTTGTAAAAATAAGTAAAACAATAGCTAAAAATATTAATAATGACTTATAAGCTATATTAAAAGATTTACCTCTTTTAATATTAAGAGTAAGGTAGTTAATAACCTTGAATAAATGTATCCATTGTTTTATAATTACAATAATGTCTTTCTTTCCTTATCGATACAATGATCAGAATAATATTTGTCTTCCTATCCCCAAAAGACTTCAATACGATGACAACCTTATGTATTCCTATCCCCATAATACCTCGATCCAATGGATCAGATTCACCATATTCCTATCCTCATAATCCCTTGAATTTGACAATGAATAGATGTAATTACGAAAGAAGAATATTCTAAAGGAAACAACCTGACAAGGATTCCTTATAACTTCAAACTCTCTAAAGTATTACAATGAACAGGAATGAGAAGTTCACACAGAGCAATATTTAGAATACTTGAGTTGTGAATGAAATCTGATCCAAACTCTTCAAATGCCCTGCTATTTATAGACAAATATCTAAAAATCATATTTATGAGTTTGTTTCAATGACCTCAGATTACTAGTTCTTGATAACTCATAATGATTTGGCATAACTAAATGTATGAAGTCATTTTATTTAACACCATTACAATGCTAAAGATATTCCTTATGATAGAAACAAGTATATGTATTCTAATTATAAACTTAAGTTAATCTGATAGACTTCCTTATCAATTTTCAATATGATAATCCTTATGAGAGTTAGTCTGATTATTTTGGTACCAGAATCAGTCTAATGGTCATGAATTTTTTCAGTATTAAAGACAAGATAAAAGTAACAAGTGCCAGGTTTATCAAGTTACCATCCTTTGTCGTGGATGCTCATTTTTGAGAAGATGTCTTGCTATGGGAAGCACTATGAGTACATAAAATTTTGGAGATTCAATATGTATGGATATCCAAGATTTTAGAAAAGGGAGACCATTGTTATTGATGGCATTGATCCATGGGTGGCGTATTCGGAAGGAATAGGTGAGACAAGTGAGGGAGACATAGAGGAAAATGGGTGCAAGTGTGGTGAAAAATGAAACTACAACCCATGCATTTTCAATAAGTATCATGTATCAAAATATCTAACCCTCTTCATGGCCCACTCTCCTCACACCAGAATCATTAAAGAAGAAGGTCTAATAATCCAATTCAGTAGTTAGAGAAGTAGTGTTTTAGGAATATAGTGTGGTTGGTAGTGTGGTTTGTTTCCTTTGGGATAAAACCATGTATAGTGATCTGGATTTGATTGAAGAGTGTGTGTGTCATGTATGGGTTATGAATTGTGTTTGAATAATTCCATTTCTAGGATAATCTGTTGGGCTCAACCTATATATAAATATTGATTTCTAAAAAGATAAGACAAAATTCTAACTCATGGTATGATAAAATCTAAGTCTAATTAATCAGACGCATACTCAATCCTATGATCATAATAAAGAATAGTAAATTTACATTCATAATACATTAGATATTTTTCTATGCATGGTAAAAGATAATGTTTTATACAAAAACATAATAAAACACTTGGGAAATAAAAAGTTAGTAAAAATGTTTTTAAGAAAGTGTTTGTGATTTCCAAAACTAAAGGAATGGAAAAGTAAGAAGCAATACTTCTGAATCAAAAATATCCCCCGTTTTGGAAAGAAAAAACCACAAAACTTAAATGGTTTTGTGAATATGAAATTGGATATGATGTTGAAAAGTTTATAATTCCTTTGAATATGACGTTGAATACGATGGAGGTTATTAGAATATTTAATCCTTAAATAAAACTTCTACCCCTTAGTATAAAATCTATTTTTTTAAAATAACTTCTCCCCATTTTTATAATGCCTCCCCTTTTTAAGAAGAACTCCCCCTTTAAGAAAAAAACTCCCCTTTGGATAAAACTTCCCCCCTTAATATATCCTTCTCCCCTTTGTTATTTTAAAAAGGAATGTGAAAGAATCTGACATTTCCTAAAATTTTAGAAAAATAACATATGAAACAATATTTAAACTAACTAATAATCCATTTAAATATAAAATAATATATTACCAATTGAAATTGGAAAAAATTCAAACACAATAGAATTGGATGAAAATTAATTCATTCATAAGCAATTAAAATGTTTTATAACAAATACATTGAGAGTTAAAAATAAAAAAAATCATTCTTTCTTCATTAAGGTATTTAAGAAGGACTTCATATTCTTGAATTCACTCTGATATTTCTCAATCTTTGAAACTTTTTCTTCTAGGGCAGCCTACTTTTGAACTTCCTCAGAAAGTTCTTTTTCCGATCCCTCAATATGATTAATTCATCTTCACATAAACTAAGTCTTCTCATCTCTAATTTCATGTCATGCATCTTTTATTTCAAAAAATTCACATCCTTAGTCCATTCATCAATATCATCACTGAAATCTTTAGCAAACTTTTCTCTATCTGCCATATTTGATGATAACTTGTTGAAAGAATCAACTGATTCTGACAAGAGTTGTTTTACTTTAACAGATTGATCATCATGAAAATTAATATCAGAATAAACTTAGTTAGACCACTTCATCATCTGATTGCATGATATTTTGTGAGTATGAGAATTTTCTTAAAAAGTTTTCAATTTAACTTCAATCCGAATCACTAATTTTTTTTTAAACTTTTATTAACTCCGATTTCTCACTGAGACTATTTTGAATGAGATGAAACATTACTTCAAGGTTAGGATAATATAAAATTTTATCTTTTAAACTCTTTAAGGATTGACAGATGAAATCAAATACTTTATGTGCTATTATTTCCTTAGAATCCGATGAGCCTAAGGAAGGTTTGTGAGGTTTAATTATGCTCATTCTAGTATCAAATTACTTTCCTTTATTTTCGTCTTTCTTAGAAAGTATCTGTTGGACCCTCTTTGATATAGTAGTTTTTATAATCACAAATAATGTCAATCTATAGATTCTACTCTTTCATGCCATTAAATTATCAAAGTAAATCAATTATTTCATTTAGAACAATATACTTAAATAATTCAATTACCTATATTTATGAATCAATATGTTTACAAGTGTATTTTTTTACATGTATTTTTGGATGACTCTTAGTCTAGTAATGTTACGTATAAGAAAAACCCTTTATAATATTTTTAGAGTCCCTGGAACCGATGTTCAAAACACCGATGTTCGACACACCGATGTTCGACACACACTGATGTTAGACACACCGATGTTCGACACACCGATGTTCGACACACCGATGTTCGACAGACTGAAGTTGACAAACCAAAGTCAATAGACCGAAGATGACAGACCGAAGTTGAAAAACCGAAGTCGACATAACAAAGTTGACAGACCGAAGATGACAGACCGAAGTTGACAAATTGAAGTCGACAGACCAAAGTTGACAGACCAAAGATGACAGACTGAAGATGACAGACCGATATTAACAAAACGAAGATGACTGAACGATGAAAATGACTCACTGATATTTATAAATAACTATTTCAAATATATTAATTCAAATTTATTTCTAACGGTCATATTTAAACAAATTAAGGTTTCTGACATTATTTAATGTTTTCTGTAGGACTATCCGTAGATAGTACAAGGTACATGCATGTGGGGAGATCTTCTTTCCTAGTGGACCATGAAGTATAACAGGATTACAAGCTCAACCTAAAAGTAGGATCTCTCTCGCTTAGAAAACACAGTGCTAAAACAAAAAGGACAAACTGTGCAAATACGCAAGATTTTGCAAAGAGAGGAACTCGAAGCTTGAGCTCACAAGAAGCTTTAAAAGCAACAACCTACTGAAGCTTGCTAAACCTCCTCAAAAAGAAGAGTTAAACCTTTACACACCTAGAAAATAGATTACAAAGACTACGATACTCTGTTATGAATCCAACTTTCAGAAGAAGACTCAAATATCATTTTCTCTACATCTAATGAGTCCATAGCTTTACTGCACAACACATAGATTTCTAAACTCTGTTTTTTTCTTTTATAACTTTGTTGCGTTCTTGTGTTTACTTTTCGAGTAGTGTGTTAATTTGTTTGTTTCACACACACTGTCTCCTAATCTTAACTGAAGGATACTGAAATATTATCACACTTAATCCCTTTCTACTTTTGTATCCCATATAGAACTATGGAAGAGATCCTGTGTGATCTATTTGATAGTTTTTCCCACGAATAACTATGGAAGAGGTCAAGTGTAACCTAGACAGCCCTGTGTGCTATTGTAAACCATGATCCAGGGTGTGGATCAAAAGTTTATTAATATAAACTTCTTGGTGGAAAGTGATCACCAAGTGGAGAGGACTAAGTCTCAGCTTGAGACTGAACCTCTTGTTTTACCCGCTGTGCTATTTGTCTTGTGTTTTAATCTGATTTGTATTTTTCACATTAAGATAAACTGAACTTTTATAATTAGTTTAACAAGTGTTTATATCTATTTTGAATCAGTATATTAGTTTCAAAAGTTTGACTAATCTTTTGATTGGTAAAACTGAGAACTAATTAATCTTCTGAGAAACTAATTGAACTTTCAGAACTTATATAAATTCATTATAAACTGACTTTGATTTTATTTTAATAAGGGGATGTTATTTTAAAGAACCAATTTTAACCAATTTTTTTATAGATACTCAATTCACCCCCCTATTGAGTCATATACTCCAAACAACATTTGATATCAAAGGATTTAAAAGTTATTGTCAGTTTTTTACTCTTGTCAACTGTGATTATAGTTGTTTTGTAAAGATCTCAAAATTTCTGTTATCTTTAAATTTTTATCTAGTTGAAATTATTTTACAATATATATCATGGAAAATAGATTAGAAGGGGTTGCTTCCAATATACCACCTTTCTTTAATGGAACTAATTATGCTCAGTGGAATCTTAAGATGAAAATACATCTAGAAAGCATGGGATTTGAAATCTGGACTACTATTGAAAGTAAATATAAAATTCCTAAAACTGCTAGAAACACTTGGGATAAACCTACAAAGACCGCTTATAATAATAATTGTAAATAAATGAATTCTATATACTGTTAACTAGGAGATTAAGAGTTTAACCGTATCTCTGATAGTAAAACTGCACATGAGATTTGGGACACTCTATCTATTTCTCATGAGGGAACATCAAATGTTAAAGAAATGAGATTAAATACTTATACTATTAAATATGACAACTTCAGAATGAAGTTTGATGAGTATATTTCTGATATGTATCCCAGGTTCAATGAAATTGTGAATACCATGATTTCTTTAGGAATAGAAGTAACAACCCAAGAGCAGATTATACGGATTCTGCGATTCTTACCAGAAAGATGGCATGGAATGTCTGTGTCTATTAGAGAATCATATGATATTGATAAGATTACAGTGAAGGAATTGATTGGAAAATTATTGATGTATGAAGAATAATTGAAGGTAAATCAAGAAGAGGATGAACCAAAACAAAAGTCTGTAGATTTCAAGACAACTACTTCTAAAAGTAAAGACAAAGAGAAAGTTCAAGCTGCTATTGAAATATCAAGTAGTGATGAAGTAGCTACAGACAATGATGAAGAAATGGCCCAGTTTTCTAGAAGATTCAAGAAATTTTATAGGAAAAAGAAGTTTTTCAGAAATCCCAATTACAAAGGAAAATATGATAACAAGGGCAATTGGAAAAAAGATTGGAAGAGAAATGATAAATCAGAGGAGATAATTTTCTACTAATGTAAAAGGAAAGGACATGTGAAGGCCAACTTTCCAAAGATGAAATACAAGAAAAAGTATGAAAATAAGGATAGAAGGTATAAGAAAGCAATGAAGGACACCTGGAGTGCCTCCGAGGATAACTCAAGTGAATCTGTCTCTTCTCAAAATGAGAAAGATGATATGGCTGATATGTTTTTTATGGAAAACACAACTAAGGTAACCTTAGACTCTCCTGTACATAATTCTTATTATTCTTAAAGTGAATATAAGAATATGAAAAATGAAGAATTGTTTGAATATTGCAACATGTTAGAAGAAACATGTAATGAGTTGAAAGATAAGTATAAATCTTTGAATAAATAACATGCTCTTACTATGAATGTTAACTCTGAACTTACAACTAAAAAAGAGAAAAATTCTCAACTGCTCAAGGAAAACAATGAGTTAAAAATATGTAATGAGAAATTAAAGAAAGACTTGGAAAAGTCCACTAATGGAAAAAATACTCTTACTAAAATTCTTGGTAAAAAAATATCTACTAAGTATACTTATGGAATAGGATATCAACCAGGTCAAAGGAATTTATCTAAATCACATTTTGTAACCAGATCTGGAAAATATGATACCTTTTTCAAAAACCATAATTTTACAGCAAGTTCTAGTTCGAAGAATTCTTTTACTGTATCTAATTATTCAGGACCAAACAAAGTTTACTTTTCAAATACTTTATATTCTGCATATAGGAAACCCATAAGACAGTTGTGGGTTCCTAAATTTTATATCACTAATATATGTGGACCCAGTCAAATATGGGTACCAAAGTCGTTTCTTGGATAAACTTCTTTGCAGGTAAACTGCCTAAAGAGCTCTTGTAAAAAGTTGTGGTACTTGGACAGTGGTTGTTCAAGACATATGACAGGGGACTATTCAGGATTTAAAAGTCTTATCAATATTGATGGAGGACATGTCACATTTGGTGACAATGGTAAAGGAAAAATCATCAACCCTGGCTAGATTGGTAACCCTAACTCTATTTCAATTTCTAAAGTATTGTACGTTGATGGATTAAAGTATAAACTTCTCCGCATATCTCAATTGTGTGATGATGGATTTAATGTTAAATTCAAAAATGATTCATGCCATGTTTTTGATGCCAAGAATAACTTAGTATTTATTACTTTTACAAATTATGATGTATATACTATAAATCTAGACACACTAGTCTCACAGAATGTCTCTTGTCTAAATTTCTTTCACGAAGAGTCTTGGATCTAGCATAGAAGACTAGGACATTGTAACATACACTCTCTTAGGAAGTTAACTAGAAACGTCTTAGTTAGAGACTTACCCAAATTAGAGTTTCCAGACAATAAAGTATGTAATCCTTGTCAAAAAGGAAAGCAACATAAAATCTATTTCAAACCAAATAAAGAAGTAACTACTTCTCAACTTCTTGAGTTAGTTCACATGGACTTGTTTGGACCATCTAGAGTTTCGAGTTTCAATGGGAAGCACTATGTTTATGTTATTGTAGATGATTTCTCTAGGTATACCTAGACCTTTTTCCCAGCTCACAAAAGTGAAGCTTTTTTACACTTTACCAAGTATGATAGGACTGTAGAAAATCTTAGTGGACTTAAGATTAAATCCTTAAGAAGTGATCATGGTCGTGAGTTTGAGAATCAATATTTTGAATCTTTTTTTCTCACTAAATGGCTATAATCATAATTTCTCTATTCCTAGGACACCTCAACAAAATGGTGTGGTATAAAGAAGAAATAGAACCTTACAGGAAATTGCCCGAACTATTCTCAATGAATATGACCTACCTATTTACTTCTGGGATGAAGCTATTAATACAGCTTGTTACATAATAAAAAAAGTCTTAATCAAACCCATACTTAAGAAAACTCCTTATGACTTGTAGAATAATAGGAAAACCAAAGTAGGTTATTTTAAAGTGTTTGGATGTAAAGTTTATATTCTGAAAACTAAAGATAATTTAGATAAATTTGCCTCTAAAAGTGATGAAGGAATATTTCTTGGATATTCTACATCAAGCAAATATTATAGAGTCTTTAATAAAAAACAAAATGTGTGGAGGAATCTGTACATATCAATTTTGATGAAGTAGATCCACATGATCCCAAGAACTCAATATAAAACATTGAAGAGGATATGTCCAATCTGGAAATTAATAATAAAACCTCAAATTTTCATGTGAAGGAATCTGTGAAAACTTCCAGTTCTGGAAATTCTCCAGATCCTAACCATAGTGAACCGGATCAACCTGACTAACCTGAAATATCAAGTCCAACCTTCTCTAGACCAACTAGGACCCTTAAAAATCATCCCCTAGATGTTGTTTTTAGATATTTAGATAGAGGAACACAAATGAGAGCTTCCTTGAGAAACTAGGTTGAACATCATGTTTTGTTATCACAGCTTGAACCTAACAATATCAATGATGTGATCATAGATGAATTTTGGGTAATGGACATGCAAGAAGAACTTAATTAGTTTGAAAGAAATAAAGTTTGGAAACTTGTAGATATAATTAAGGATACTTTGACCATAGGAACCAAAAGGGTATTTAGAAATAAAGTAGATAAAGCTAGAAATATAGTTATAAATAAAGCTAGACTAGTTTCACAAGGATATAATCAATAAGTGGGAATTGATTATGAAGAGACCTTTTCACCAGTATCTAGACTTGAGGCAATTAGAATCTTACTTTCCTATGCAGCACACTTGGATTTTAAACTTTATCAAATGGATGTCAAAAGTGCATTCTTAAATGGTTATATAGTTGAGAATTTTTTTGTTGAACAACCCCTAGGTTTTACAAATCCACATTTTCCAAATCATGTGTTCAAATTATCGAAAGATTTACATGGTTTGAAACAAGCTCCAAGATCTTGGTATGAAAGGTTGAGTAACTTTGTTATTTCTAAAGGTTTTACAAAAGGACTTGCAGATCCTACTTTATTTATAAAAATAATTTCAAAAGTTTTAATAGCCCAAATATATGTAGATGATATTATCTTGGGATCTTCTAAAAATTATTTTTGTAATGATTTTTCAAAAATAATGCAAAGCAAGTTTGAAATGAGTTTAATGGGTGAAATTAAATATTTTCTTGTATTTCAAATATTTAAAAATAAAGAAGGTATTATTTTAAATCAAAGTAAGTACACAAAATATCTTTTGAAAAGATATGGATTTGATAGCATTAAGAGTAGTGAAACCCCTATGAGTTCTACATGTAAGTTGGATCTTGATGATAATGGAAAATTAGTTGATCAAACTACTTATAGAGGAATGATTGGGAGTTTGCTATACTTAACTATTAGTAGGCCAGATATTATGTTCAGTGTGTGTATGTGTGCGAGATTTCAAGAAAACCCAAAAGAGTCACATTTAAATGGTGTTAAAAGAATTTTCAAATACCTCAATATACAACTAATTTAGGATTGTTCTATCCTAAAGGACAACATTTTGATTTAGTTAGCTATTTAGATGCTGACTTTGGTGGATGTAAGTTAGATATAAAGAGTACCTCTAGAACATGTCACTTTTTGGGAAAGTCTCTAATATCATGGTGTAGTAAAAAGCAAAAATCAGTTACATTATCAATTGTTGAAGCATAATACATTGCTATTGGAAGTTGTTGTGCACAAATTTTGTGGATGAAACACACCTTATTAGACTATGTATTTCAATTCAGACATATCCCCATAAATTGTGACAACAAAAGTTCTATTAACATTTCTAAAAATCCAATTTCTCATTCTAGAATAAAGAATATTGATGTAATAAATTACTTTTTGAGAGATAATTATCAAAAAGGTGATATAACTCTTGAGTTTATTGGGACTGAGCATAAGCTCGATGATATATTCACTAAACCCTTAAACTCTAAGAGAACTAACTACATCAAACATGAATTAGGAATGATAAATCTCTAAAGTCCTGTCAAATTGATCTCATGAAACTGATCTCTGGAACCAATCCCTGAAACCGATCTTCTGAAACCGATCTTCTGAAACCGATCTTTGAAATCGATCTTTGAAACCGATATTTGAAACTGATCTTTGAAACCGATCTTCTGAAATCAATCTTTGAAACCGATCTTTGAAACCGATCTTTGAAACCGGTCTTCTGAAACTGATCTTTGAAATGGATATTTGGAACCGATCTTTGAAAATGATCTTGTGAAACCAATCTCGTGAAACCGATCCCTGAAACTGATCATGTAAAAAATAATCAATAACACTGATGTATTTAAGGATACTTTTTTAAGTCTATCTATTTTAAATAGAATGACACTGTTTTGGTATTCTTTTTTCCTTTTTTAAATTTCATACTTTAAAATTTACAATCCCTAAATGATATATTAAGTTCGATCCATCCCGACATTTCACCTTCCCACTACCGTAAAGTCTTTTACCATTTTTCACTATATCTCTCGACCCTCGACCTCTAGACTCTGTTGGAATCCAAAACCTCAAAATGGCAAGGAACAAGTGCGCTATGGAAGATCCAAGCAAATTTACATCTGCTAAGCGTTAGAAAGGTTAGTCCAGTGGGATTGTAAAACCGTGCTTGGAAAGCTGAGTGGTTATAGATTAGAAGGAAGTATTTGTAGAGTGACTTCTATCAAGCAAGTCATTTTTATTAAGAGTGCTGGAATCTCAAGGATGGCTAAGCTGGTTCACTAATAATAAAGGGCCATACTATCCCCAGCTAGTACATGAATTTTATCAACATTTTAAGATATCTCTAGATGAAACTGAGACAATAAGGATGAAGTCAATGGTAAAGGGAAAGGAAATAGATTTTTCATCTAAGGAATGGGCTAAGTGCTTAGAGATGCCTCATGAAGGTGTCTATGCTGATTATCCGGGTAATATTCCACCTTCCTCTGATTTATTCTCTTATGAATATGCTCTGAAGGAGCTAACTATAAATGGAGAATCTAGGAATATTGCAAGTGAGTTTAAAGGAGAGGTAAGATTTATTTTCAAGTTCATACAACATCAAATCTGCCCAAGGAAGGGAGATTTATCTGTTGTGAAGTATCATGTTGTATTCCTGATCCATATATTGAAACATGGGATAAAAATGAACCTGTGTAGGTATCTAATGGAGCATGTCTCTGATTTTATAAATCCATCCAAGAAGGAAACATGTTTGTACTATCCGAGGATGATCTCTACCATGTTAAAAAAGTTAGGTTGTGTAGAAGATGGAGATGAAGTGATAAGTGCATGTAGTGGTTTCTGTCTTCAAAAATATTTTTGTAAAAGGATGAAGATATTATAGAACCCATGGAAGAAATGATGGGTAGGTGATGAGGAAAGGATGTATGAGGATTTAAATCTAATTGACCATCTTATAAGACCAAAGTATCAAGTTGATCCAAATCTCAAACCAGGAGAAGAACCTGTTTATTCTGATGATGAAGCTGAGACTGAAGTTCCAAGGGAAGAAGAATCTCCTTTTGATGACAGGAGTGATCCTGATATTGCTGAAAGCCCCAAAGATATGTCTTATGGACCTTCTCGTCCACCTTTGGACTTACCCTCAAGAGAATCTTTGTTAGGTGATGATGATGAGGAAGAGACCGAGATTACTAGAGTTGAAGGTTATGTAAGTAAATCAGATGAGGAGTCTGATGATGATGATGATGATGATGATGATGATGAAGGAGGAAATGATGAGCATGTAAGTGATTATTTAAAAGTGGGAAAATGAGTAGTTGACAAATCTAGTGAGGAGTCTGTACATGGAGCTGGTAATGGTGCTGAGCCTGTTGAATAGGAAGATGTTGATCATAGAGATGCTGGCCACGAGGATAGATCACCCCATCCTAATGATGAAAACCAATACATCATTCAAGAATTGAATGAACTTATAGCTGGTGACCATGAGGAAGAAGCTAAGGATCAAGTGCATCAAATTGAGGAAGTTCTTGGTGAAGTTGAAGTGGCTGGAGCACATGCTAAACTTGAAGTTCAGTTGGTCCCTGTTCCCAGAAATCTTATTATGGATAGAGGATAGGATGAAGAAGCTGATGAATTTGAAGTTGTTCCTGGGCCTCAAGGAAGAAGAATCAGGATTGATACTGTTGAGCTAAGAGACTGGACCTATACTAAAGAGTGGAATAATGATCCAGGATACATTATTTTTGGGTAGGAATATGACTCAGATGAAGAGAGGGTGCATCGTCCTCCTGCTCCACAAGATCAAGCTGGAGCAGAACCTGTTCCACCAGTTACATCTCCAGTGGTAGATCCAGTAGCATAGACAGTGCGTAGTGACTATGTCACTAAGGATGATTTAGAGCAATTCAAAAATGATATATGTGAGTCAATAAAAGCCTTAGTTGGATCCAGAAGTGAATCCTCCACTTCAATCAGTATTTTAGATGTAGATGCAACAAAGATTGTAAGGATGGTGATCCAGGAGATTCAACCAAATCTCATTACCATAACAGAAACCATTATTAGGCATAATACCTTGCTGAGAGAAGAAGTAAGGAAGATGATAAATGAGTTAAATTCTCTAACCTATGATTTCAAGGCCTCCTTTAGTGGTGTATTAGAAGTTATTAGGAACTTGGTGACTCATATACTAAGTGTAGATCTAAATAAATTTAAAGAGGATCTTAGAAAAATGATTACTGGACCTTCTAGTTCTAGGATTGGGAAAGGTTCTATTTCTGATTTGGAGTCTCTCAAGGCTATGATGAGAGAGGAACTCCAAACTCTTCAGAGTGTTTTAGACAAAAAACTCTTTAAAAGGTACATCAAAATACAGACCTTGTGTATAATATGGTAAGACAACACACAAATTAAGACTCTTCTTCTCAGAAAGAGATTTGAGAGAAAGTGGATAAGTACTTTTCTAAGATTTATACCAAGCATGATCTGATAAATAGCTTCAAGTTTCTAGCAGAAAATCTCAGAATACTTCTAGTCATAGAATCATTCAAGAAACAAGTTACTCAATTAAAGGATTTTACCCATTTTTTGAATAAATTCATGGAGAATAAGGATGACTTTGATAGAGCTATGAAATATGGTGGTGAAATCATTAATGATTTCATCAATATTCTTAAGCCATATCTACATGTTTAAGATGAAGCAATTGTGGTTCCTCCTACCGCTTCCATTGGTACTCCCTCTCGGCCTCCTACTCCAATGTCTGTATCTCAGGATATTTCCCATATTTGACCGGTCATTACAGAGCAATCTACCAGTCATGTGTTGTCAGAGATAAGGCCTAGTCTTGCAGCCAATGTCCCTACAGGTGTTGCCCTACCTCGTGTTGTCTTCAGACCGCCTCTTCCCTCTTCCACTCCCAAACCTTCTCATCCTACTCAGGATCCTTCATATAACGGAAAATATCCTCAGAAGACAAACCCTTAGGGATGGATTGTATCTTTGATAGGGATTTGTTCTTTTATTTGCCTTGTACTCTTCTTCTTCTTAATGGAAATATTTATGGTGTCTTTCTTTTTATAATATTTCTCCTCTTAATTTCTACTTATCTTTTTTTTATAATCCCAAAAGGGGGGGAAAGAAGAGGCATACATTATTAATCTAAGGGGGAGAATTTTTGGTATAGGACATAAGGCATATACTCATCATAATCCATTTATTGTGGGGGAGCTTTCTTATATTTACATGTATGCAATAATTTGTGATTATCAAAAAGGGGGAGATTGTTGGACCCTCTTTGATATAACAGTTTTCATAATCACAAATAATGTCAATCTACAACTTATACTATTTCATGCCATTTAATTTCTCTAAGTAAATCAATTATTTCATACAGAACAATATACTTAAATAAGTCAATTACCTATATTTATGAATCAATATGTTTACAAGTGTATTTTTTTACATGTATTTTTGGATGTCTCTTAGTCTAGTAATGTTACGTATAAGATAGACCCTTCATAATCTTTTTAGAGTCCCTGGAACTGATGTTCGACACAACTATGTTCAACACAACAATGTTCGACACACACTGATGTTTGACACACCGATATTCGACACACCGTTGTTGGACACACCGATGTTCGACACACTAATGTTAGACACATCGATGTTCGGCATAGCGATGTTTGAAACACTAATGTTCGACACACTGATGTTCGACACACCGATGTTCGACAGACTGAAGTTGACAAACCAAAGTCGACAGACCGAAGATGACAAACCAAAGTTGACAAACCGAAGTTGACAGACTGAAGTTGACAGACTGAAGATGACCGACCGAAGATGACAGACCGAAGATGACAGACCAATATTAACAAACCGAAGATGAACGACCGATGAAAATGACTCACTAATAGTCATAAATAACTATTTCAAATTTATTAATTCAAATTTATTTCTAACGGTCATATTTAGACAAATTAATGTTTTTGACATTATTTAATGTTGTCTGTAGGACTATCTGTAGACAGTACGAGGTACATGAACATGGGAATATCTTCTTTCCTAGTGGAAAATGAAGTATAAAAGGACTAAAAGTTCAATCTAAAAGAGGGTTCTTTCTCACTCAGAAAACATAGTGCTAAAACAAAAAGGAAAGACTGTGCAAATACACAAGATTTTGCAAAGAGAGGAACTCGAAGCTTGAGCTCACAAGAAACTTTACAAGAAACAACCTACTGAAGCTTGCTGAACCTCCTCAAAAAGAATAGATGAACCTTAATACACCTGGAAAATAGATTACAGAGACTATGGTAATCTTTTTTGAAGCCAAATTCCAAAAGAATACTCAAATATCATTTTCTCTACATCCAATGAGTCCAAAGCTTTACTGCACAACACACAGAGATTTATAAACTCTTTTTTTTCTTTTATAACTATGTTGTTTTCTTGTGTTTACTTTTCGAGAAGTGTGTGCATCTTTTTATTTCACACACACTGTCTCCTGAGCTTAACTGAAGGATACTAAAATATCCTCACACTTAATACCTTTCTACTCTTTTATCCTATATAGAACTGTGGAAGAGATCCTGTGTGATGTGTTTGATAGTTTTTCCCACGAATAACTGTGGAAGAGGTCAAGTGTAACCTGGATAGACCTATGTGCTATTGTGAACCCCGATCTAGGATGTGGATCAAAAGTTTATTAATATAAACTTCTTGGTGGTAGGTGATCACCAAGTGGATAGGACTAAGTCTCAGCTTGAGACTGAACCTCTTGTTTTACCCACTGTGCTGTTTGTCTTTCATTTTAATCTAATTTTTATTTTTCATATTATGATAAATTGAACTTTGATAGTTAGTTTAGCAAGTGTTTATATCTATTTTTAGTTATTAGATTATTTTCAAAAGTTTGACTAATATTTTGATTGGTAAAACTTAGAACTAATCAATCTTCTGAGAAACTAATTGAACTTTCAGGACTTATATAAATTCACTATAAAATGACTTTGATTTTATTTTAATAAGGGGATGTTATTTTAAAGAACCAATTTTAACAGAAATTTTTATAAATACTCAATTCACCCCCCTCTTGAGTCATCTACTCCGACCAATACTATCTTTTAATTAGAATTTTCTAGAATTTACACATCCTTATCAGATTTAGATTTTTCAGATACTTTTTTATTTTATTACTATTATTATTCTTATTTCTTTGATGATGAATCTGCTTCTTTTTCTAATGATGATTGTTCTTCCTAAGTACTTTGATATTTTTCACCCTTTCCAGGATTAGATGGTAAACTTGATGAAGATGAGGATGATTATGATGAATACTTTTCTGACTTGGTTTCTGTATCCTCATCATCTTCTTTTCCTTCATGTTCCTCCTCCTCCTCCTCTTATTCTACTTTAACCTTTTCCTCTTCTTCCAATTCTTTATATTCTTCTTCATCAAAATCTACTTCAACTTACTTATCTGTTTCATCTTCTAACTGCTTGGTAGTTCTCAAATATCCCTTTCCAGCTAATTATAGTACCGATTGTTATTTCAAAATGTTTGGAACCGATTCTTAAACTATAACCTTTTTTTCTTTCCCTTATCTAAAAAAAAGGAATCTCAATAAGAATAATAACTATTTCTTAAAAAACTAAACCTTCTTCTGGATTTATATGATTGGTATGGGATGTTATAAGCACAATATTTTCAGAATATATCTCAACTCATTTCATCATGTTTTCACAAATTCTAACTTCTTACAATATTTTCTTTTGATTTATCTTATTCTCATATTCTTGAAGCTATTCAGTATTTCAAATCCTCAAGGATTTAGATTCTACAAGGTCAATTCCAAACTCTATACCCCTAGATTATTTTGAGATTTATGTTTCATCAAATTTTCAAAAACTCCATATAACATCTTATTTTTTTCTTTTTATTGATGGGTGGAGAATTCTATGCCTTTATTTTCTTATTCTTATCTTCTTCCTTGAATTTCCTTGATGGTTGGGCATCAAAAACATCCCCATCAACTTTTTCCATAAACTCTTTGTCTTGACATAAAAAACCAGCTTCATTCTTGACATCATATCTTCACTGATGGAAGAAATATTTTCTCAGACTGGATATGATTTGTTTTCCACATTGAAAATCTTTATACACTTTACTATCTATTTACTTATGAAATATAGAAAAATAATTATCTTTGACTTGATTTAATATGTTTTGATGTTCTCCATTGAAATGAAAATGAACTTTACCAAATTAATCTTCCTCATATTTGCTAAATACTCAAATATGAAAACATCAAATACTTTGAGAGTATCCCCATAATGGGAAAATAGAGAATCTTCAGTTTTTTTCTTATTGAAAGTTTCAAGATTATTTAGTAACTTGTGTGAGGGTGAATACGCTTATCCTTCTAAAAGAACTCCAACCAAATCTAAAACCCTCTTATAATACAAATTATACCTTTTACCAAACATAGTAAAGGATACTTTTTCTTTAGTATCTTCCTTAACAAATTTCACTGAATCATAGAATTCTGAAACAACCTCTAGATAGAAAAGATCGAAATCCTTATCAGGTTTCTCAACACTTATAGAACCCCATTCTTGGAAATAAATTATCTTCTTGAGTGTGGAATCATACTTGTCAAACCATTACCTCTCAATCACCATTTCTCTAAAAATGAACCACTTAGCATAATCTTCCTTGGTTTCCATTAGGATGAGATCTGAGACCAATGATCAGTCATAAAGAAATATTATCATACTATTGGATTTGAAGGGTGCAGAATCTTGGTTGCAAAAACTCCGAGAATTGATGTGGGATATGGGGTGACCCACACTTATATAGGTGTTGGGGAAACGATTCAACTTCTATAAGAAAACCAATGATTGAGATTGAAAACCCTTCTGATCTAATGATCAATATTTATACGAATAATTTTTTTAAAAGTTTATTTGAACTCTACAAGTTTTTAAAACATTTATCAGATTTAGAATGAATCTGATTAGATTTTTTTAAAAGTTTGAGAACTAAACAAAGTTTAAAACTAAAAGCACAACAATAAAAATTATAAATTAAAGTAATGAATAAGCTCACAAATTAAAATATTAGAAGAGCACATTTCAAAGTTGAAAGACTCATCGATACAATTAACCTTCACTTCTTGGTTTTTTTAAATATATTATGATAGTTTTTTTTATAAAATATGATTATAATATTTTCATTACAAAAAATAATGTTAATAAAACCGATTACGATAGTTTTATCATAAAAATAATTATGATAGTTTTATTATGAAAACTTATTATTGTAGTTTAGAAAATATATTTGAATATGATAATTTATAAATCCAGGAAATAAATTGTAACAAAAACTAAGTCTAAAATTTTTATAATAATTTCTAAGTCTGAAAAACTATTTGAGAATTCTAAATCTGAAAATTTTATAGAAAGTGCGAGTTTGAAAAAATAATTATGATAAAAGTTTTATAAAAACTAACACTTTTAGAAAACTAAAAGATTTAAGAAAAACTGATTTTTTTAAAAAACATAAAACACATGTACTCCCCCTATGAAAAGAAGTATGTTAATGTAAGGAGATGGGTAAAAAAGGAGAAAATGTGAATGATCAATTTATATCGATCATTCCCAGCTTCACGTCTTTCTACCGGATCATAAGTTTCTTTATAATAAATCCTCTATTATTTATTATACCCCTTAAAAACAGGTCTATCTTTATTTCTAACAATTATCCCATTTGCATCACATTTATTCTGAAAAACCCATTTTACTCCAATTATAGAAGTTTCTTTAGGTCATTAAACTAAATTCCAAACTTTATTCCTTTAAAATTCATTAAGTTCATTTTACATACCCTTAATCCAATCCTCATCACCTAAAGCCTCATCAGGATTATTAGGTTCAAACTGTGATAAGAAAGATAGATGTTTAATTTCATTTCTTAAGGAACTTCTAGTCCTAACTAGTTGATCTACATTACTAATGATACTTTCACTAGGATGATTCCTAAGAAACAACTGACTTTTTGGGTTTTCAAAAGTTTTTTATTTAATAATAGGTAGAAAATATTCCTAAGGAATAACTTTGTAAACTAATTCTTGAGTTATTTCCTTATGAGATGAATTTTCTAACAATGTTTGAAAATTAGTTTTTGAAATAACATCCAAATATGTAGGTTGAGGTTGTTTAAAAATCAAAGGACCAGTTTCATCAAACTTAACATATACTATTTACTCAAAAATAAAATAATTTCTATTAAAAATTATATAAGCCTTATAAGTAGTGTAATAACCTAAAAATATCCCTTCATCGGATTTGGGTTCAAAATTTTGTAAATTTTCTTTAGTATTCAAGATGAATACTTTACAACCAAAAAATTTGAAGTAATAAATTTTTGGTTTTTTCCTCTCCAAAACTCAGAAAGAGTTTTATTAAGAAAAGGTCTAATTAAAACTCTATTTATAGTATAAAAGACAATACTAAATGCTTCATCCTAAAAATATTTAGCAATTGAGTATTCACTCAATATAGTTCTAGTAATTTCCTATATAATTCTATTTTTTCTTTCAACTAGACCATTTTTTGGGGAGTTTTAGGTGATTAAAAGTTATGTTCAATAACTCTATTACTATAAAAAGTTTCATAATAAGAATTTAAAAATTCTCCACCATGATCACTATGAATAGTTATCAAGGAGAGGTTTTTATCATTTTTAACTTTTTCTACACAAGTTTTAAAATAACTAAAGAATTAAAATTTTCTTGATAGAAAATAGACCCTGGTATATCTAGGGTAATCATCAACTAATACATATACATATTATTTCCACTAATAATTCCAATTTTTATTGGAAAAAATAAGTCCATGCTCCCTAACTATAAATCATTAGAAGTTGAGACTTCACTAATAGATTTAAAACTTGACTTATGTGGGTTACCTTATTGACAAGGGTCACAAAATTTTTAAGTATCAAACATAAGTTCCTGTAGATCATTAACAAGTCCTTTCTTAGTCAACTTAGATAAGTTTCTAAGGTTACAGTGTCTTAACCTTATATTCCATAACCAAGATTGATCTTCTATTGAATTAAGGCAAGGTAAGTATTGGCTCCTAAGGTCCTCTAAGGTAAGTGTATAAACATTATCACACCGATTGGTATAAAGAATAAATTCGTCCTTGTAACTATGTACTAAAAACTTATCATTCCTAAAGCTCATAAGGTAACCTTCATCACATAAATGAATTATTATTATAAGTTTTTTCTTAATACCTACAAAAAATAAAACATTTGAAATAAGGTCCTTTCTAATAAGAACAATGTTACCTATTTTAATAATATCTCCTTGAGCATTATCTATGAAAGTTACTTTTTTACCTTTCATCTCGACTATCTTCTTGAAGAAATCTTTATTTTTAGCCATGTGCCTAGAACATCCACTATCCATATACCAAATGTTTTTTGTTGGTACTATCTTTGTTATCTTGAAAACATAAAGATTATATTTTCAGAACCCAATCATTCTTAGGTTTGATATTTTAGAAAACAAAATTTTAGGTAATTAAATTTTTCATATTTTGTTTTGGGAAAATGTAATTTTCTTAGAAAAACAGGCTTTATGAAAACCTAAATTTTGTACTCTATTTAAGGAAAATTTTTTATTCCAGTTCCCACTATTTTGGCACTTAGTGAAAAAAGGTTCACCTTTAGGAATAAAATAATTGTTATTAAATATAGGTTTTTTTTTGTAAAACCCATCATCATTATCATCATCATCATTATATATTTATTCAAAGGAGATAAAAAAAGAGACCAAAGATCTTGGGAATAGAGCCACTCAAGGATTAGGGGGGTTTAAAATAGTGAAGACCAAGGGCGTCCCCACTAATTAAGTTCACACCCTCAGGCTTCAAGGAGGAGACATTGTAAAGGCAGGTGACATTAGAACCATGGATAACAAGAGAAGAAAGGTAGTCAACAGCTTTATTCCCCTCTCGCCATGTATGTATAACCTGAATGTTTCTCCTTAAGAGATCTTTTCATCTCCTTATAGTGTACGTAACTGACCATGGGGTGGAGCCTCTGTTCAGAAGGGAGTCCTAGATGATCATTGAGTCAGTTTCCACATGGGAGATTTCAATATTGTTCTGATTACACATATTGAGCCCAGTGAGAAGAGCCTTGGAATATGTCTAAAGAGTGTTTCCATTTCTGAAGTGGGCCTTTATAAAACCCATTTTGGAACTATTACCAAGAGGTATAATTTTTTTATACATTTTGTCAAAATGTTCTTTTCTAGTGGTAAACTTGGATAAGAGTTTATTCAAACTAGATATTTTGGATTTTAGTATGATAATTAAATTTTTATCCTAAACTGTATTAGTTTTAGAACAAAGTTTTCCTTGTAAACAATCTTTCTCAGAAATATTTTTTTCAAAATATTTTGACATAATATCTTTTTTCAGAAATATATTTATCAAGATATTTAGAAAGATATGATATTTTATTTGTTAAAATAGATATTCTTGAATCTTATTTACCAAGTTTAGATTTAGTATTATCAAGTTTTTTGTTAATTTTACAATTCCCATTTTTTAAATGTTTTTCAAATATGAAAACTTCATTATAAGTTGGTAAATTATTATCCTCACTGGCTAAGGAAGATTCTCTATCAGAAGATGTAGAAAATTTTTCATTATCATTTTTAGGGTAATTCACATTTAAAGATAAATTTTTAATAGATTAATTTATTCATACCTTCACCATTAAACACTGATTTACCATGGGTAATTTAGAAAAAAGACCAACATTCCTCTATCTAGAACTTTCATTATCATAATAACTATCAAAATAATCACCACCACTAGCACTCCATGTGTTATAATCTTTCAAAACATTCTTTCATTTAGAATTATATTATTTCTTATCATTTATTTATTTATTATTTTCCTTTATGTATTTCCTTTTCATCTTTATACAATCAAGTTGGATATGTATAACTTTATTATATTCATAGCAAGTAACCTCAGAATATTAATCATCACTATTATAATTTTTACCTTTTTTATATTGGTATTGAAAATATTTCTTTCCAAATATATCATTCATCCTTCTAGAAAGATTAACTAAATCATTATCTAAATATTCCGATGTGCTAGAATCTGAATTAACAATAACTTTCTTCTTCCTTGAATATTTCACAACTTTCTCAGCTGAATTAACTTTAAAAGGTACAATAGATGTTGTAGAAAAACAACACCACCATTTTTTCCCACTTTCTCAGCATCTCTTTTAAGTATAACCTTATACTACATGAGAGTACCAATAAAATAATCAAGAGTAATATTATTTAACTTCCTTGTATTATCTATAACTGTTCTTTTTGATTCCAACTCAATGGGCATTATGTTAATAATATTTTCAACTAAAATTTCATCATCAAGTCATTTTTCTCCAATACATTTTAAACTATTTATAATAGTCATGAATCATTGATGTATCTTTGAAAATTACTCTCTAGGTAGAAAATCAAAGTCTTGGTAATTATCTCTTAACACAGATCTTCTAGTTTCTATAAATTTGGATGTACCAAAATGAGTAACTTTCTATTTACTCTAAAGATTCAAAAGATGATATTTGACTATAAATACTTCTTTATATAGAACTCAAAAAAGTAATTCTAAATTTTTAATTCAATTTATATTCTTATTTATTAGCATTTTTAAAATAAGAAACTTCTTTGTTAGGAATATTATATTTTCCATTAAACATCAAAATGTTATCAACTAAAATGTTGATCCCAAAAGTAATCATTCTATCTCTCCAATATTCATAGCCATTCCCATAAAAAAATAGGTGGTCAACTAGGATTAATATTTTCCAGAGAACCAACATTCATACCTACCATCTTAAAAAAATATATTTTTTTTCCTAAAAATACACATTAGTGTAACAAAGTTTATAAACAAAAATTTTATAGAAAAACTTAAACAACTTATCATAAGTAAATAAAGTAAAAACTTAGCAAGTATATAATTAGTAGAAACCTACTCTGATACCAATTATAGAATCGTAAGAATTAACTTAGATGACTATACTTACAGGGGGGTGAACTATAGTTTAAAAATACTTTAAACTAGAAAAAATACAAAGCCTCTTGAAGTAAATTTATCAAACTCAGATTTATTCTGATTATCAGAGTGAAGATAAAAATCACAATGGATCTGATTAATATTAATGTATGTTTTATCGTATTCAAAGTTATACTGATAAAACAAATAGAATAGAAATATGAGTCTGATGACTAAATTTCCATTACATGCACAACGGAATAAAAACTTATAAAAACAATAATAAAATAGCTAGCAATAATAAGAATGACTTACAAGCTATATTAAAAGATTTACCTCTTTTAACCTTAAGAGTAAGTTAGTAAATAACCTTGACTAAAGGTATCCACTATTTTATACTTATATTAAAGTATGTATTTACACACTAGAAAATCACTCAATGCAATAATCAAAATAATCTCTATCTTCCTATCCCTAGAAGCCCTCGATACAATGATTGGCATCTGTCTTCTTATCCCTAAAATCCCTCGATTTGATGGATCATATTCACCATCTTATTATCCCTAAAATTCATCAACCATAATAATGATTAGACGTGATTAAAAAATCAAAATTTTATAAAGGAAACACCCTAAAAAGGATTACTCAGAACCACCAACTCTCTAAAGTATTACAATGACTAGGAATGAGAAGTTCACACAGATAAATATTTAGAATACCTGAGTTGTGAATGAAATCTACTCCAAGAATAAGCCTCCAATGTTGGGGAACAAGATAAACACTTACAGGTTATGTTTTATGGGTTTAATACGCGGGGGTGGAGTTATCAGGGATCATAAAGGCTCTATTGTGTAGGATTTTTCATCCCCCTTTGGAAACAATGACTCTCTTCAAGCGGAGGCCCTTGATATGCTCACTGGATTGTCTCTTTATAATCAGAGTAATATTATCATCAGGTAGGTTAAAACTAATTAATTGACAATTTATAAAGCTCTTTCAGGTCAAGGTCCATTCTGTGGTCTATCGAGTACTCCATTTGAAGGTGCAAGCGGCTTATGAACAATCAGATGTCCATTCTTCATACCTGGAATAGTGGTAATGTTGTTGCTGAATTTATTTCTTCTAAAGTTTCTTTGGAGGATAGGCTTGTATTTTTTTATAGTCTTGGTTCCTTTCCCCCCAAGGTTTTGCATTTTGTTCGAGTTGATGCTCTTGGGTTGCACTATTTTAGGCCCCCTTAACTGTCTCTATATAGGATTTTTAGCCTTTTTTCCTTTTAATAAAATAAAAAGTATGTTGGTTAGTGGTATAATCCTTATGAGATTCATTCCAATTATTTCGATACTAGAATTAGTCCGATGGTCTTGAATTTTTTTGTACGAAAGACAAGAAAAAAGTCTAACTCCTGGTCTGATAAAAGGTAAGTCCAATTAATCGGATTCATAATCAATCCGATGTTCGTAATGAAGAATAGTAAGCTTATATTTATAATACATTAGTTGTTTTTTATGTATGGTAAAATATAATGTTTTCTATAAAAACACACTAAAACACTTGGTACATAAAAAGTTATTAAACATGTTTTTAAGAAAGTGTTTGTGATTTCCAAAACTAAAGGAATGGAAAAATAAGAAGCAATACATCTAACTCAACACTAGTGAGTAAACACAATCCACTATGTTATGAAATTCTTAGTGATTTGTTCTTGAAATATGTTATGATTTTTATGCTTATGCATGTGCCATATTTGTAACGCCCCGACCCTAGTTACCCAGAGTCGGTGCATTATTACATAACATTGGCATGATCACAAGAAAGATCAAATCTCGAAAGACCGATTGGTTTAGTAGCCTTGGAAACACTAGATATATTCATAAGTCTTACATTACATCATAAAATTAAAAACTACTACAAAAACATATTGTCTCTATAATCCAAACTCATAACCCCACATAATATCCCTACAGGTCATTCATAATTTACTTCTTCACTTCCTGGGAAAAATAAAACATAGAAAAGGGGTGAGCTCAAATGCCCAGTAAGGATAACAATATAGAGGAAACTTTCATAAATAAGAATAAACATTTAAGGCAATGTATAACTAAAACAAAAGCCTTTCAAACTTGAACTTTCAACATAGTATGACATAAATAAAATGAAATAATTCCATTTACTTATTCACATGGATATTCTACTAATCGAATAATCACATGCAAAATCAATAACCACTTTCATAATGATGGAATGCATAATGCCAGACTATCATAACCACATAGCCAAGGCCTGTGCCAAGACTACAAATAAGATTTTGTCAAGGCCTTGTTCCAAGACACTAGTTTGCCTCATGAGACCTACCGATGCATCGAGGAGCTATAGCGGGCTCCACCCGTCACATATTAAGTCCAATGCATTCCCATATGAAAAGGTTTAAACATAACATAAACATTCGTATTAAAACTAGCATATGAAATGTCAATACTTTCACCATAAACCATGAATGGTATAAAAATAGAACATCCACAGTCAAACAAATCACAAAACCTTCAATATAATATAGAAGTTTTGTATCATAACAAATCAACTTTAAATAAGCGTAAAATCCATCAAAGGATGTTGACATAGATGAAATCAAAATTCTTTTTAAAGAAATATCTCTTTTTATTTTGAAATCATTTAAGATCCATATAAAATAAAACATTTTATTTGAAAATATTCTTATAATCTTGTAAGGGAAGCTTTGAAGATTTTATAACGGCGGAAAATAGCCGCACCCGCCGTATAAGTTAAAAAAAATATTCTTACCTTAATTCTGTCGAAAAGGTTAAAAAGGACCTTGTTTTGAAAACGACAGAAAGATTCCTTTATAAACCTCTTATAAAAAGTCAAACAAGGGTATAAATGACTTTAACCCATATTCTTGTAAATAATAAATATGTTTTGAAATACATTTCGAAGAAACATGGATGTGGATGATAAAGAAATCCCAGTAGATTATTACGTATAAACAACCTCGGATAATGAAGAGATTGTGAAATAACCCTTACCTTGTACTTTTCCTTGGTTGGGGTAGGTTAACCTCCTGTTTAATGGTGAAATAATTGTTATTAAATTATACAATAATCATATATATTAATATGATATCATATATGATCTTTTAATATTGATTTGATCTTAGTATTATCGTTGTTTCGGGTGTTAACTTACTTGTTTTCTTTTATATGTTTTGTTAGGTAAGCCATGTTTGTTGTATCTTATTCATATCCAGAATGATATCAAGTCCTTAAACATCATTTTTAAATCATCAAATGATAATTATACTTGAATGGATACGATGGAGAATGAATCTCATCGCGTTTGTGGAGACGGTAGTCCGTACGTACGCACGAGCGACAATATCATTCTTTTGATATTAAAATAATATATAAATGGATGGTATATCATATATACAGAATCATTAACATGTTTTATTTATTATTTACATGATTTACATATCATTATTATACTCATCCAAATAATAATATATTGAATAACAATTACACCACGACGTGGAGACGGTAAGCCGTACGTACGCACGTATGGTGACATGTTATTCAAAGGGTAGATAGAATACTGAATATGGTTGTACCATATTTATAATAACATCACAGTATATGTGAGATACTGGAGTTATTATTTTAGAATGGTAAGAACAAAGAAAGAAGAAGTGGAAGAAGAAAGGAACTTGAAAAGGGGTGGTGAAAACATTACCTCTTCTTCGGGTTCTTCCTTTTGATTTGATCAAAAGGGCTCCTTAGGTTGGCTTTCTGATCAAAATAAAGCCTCTAGGTTGTATTGAGGGAAGTTGGGAGAGTATTTGGGCAGAGTTTGGCCGAACCAAAAGGCTTTGAAGGTGTGAAGAAATGAGAAGGAGGAGTTCCCTTTTATAAGAGGGGTGAGGGGCACCTTTGGAAAAGCTAGAAATATTAGTTTATAATAAATTCATATTCGGTTTCTAATGGCTCCAAAGTTTATTTTTTAAATTTTAAGGTGGGGATGGGTCGAAAAAAACTCAACCAATAGAATTTATACAGGTTTTGGTACTTATATTAACCTTATCTTTAAGTATTAACTCTAAGTTAATTAGTTTCACTTTTACAATGTCTCTTTGTATTTTTATATAATATGGTTAAAAAACTTACTATATATATCAAAGAGACCCCCAAGTGGTCCATTAATGATGAACCTATCATGATATAAGTCTCTTGGACGAACCTTAGATTTTTAGGAATTTAATATCAATTAATAATATAATATTTGTTTTAAGAACTCTTTTATGTCAATTTTAACACTATTCAATAGTTGATTTTTGTGAAACTCATAAAAGATTGATTACTTCTAAAAAAGTCAATTAAATCAATCCTAATATATCATATTATCCTATAAAATTAGTTTAATTCATTAAAAGTTTCATATTATATTTATTTGGGTATTTATAATATCAATTATTTTAATTTTTCACTATTATAGTAATTAATTCATCATCATCGTGTCATAAATAAATTAAATTATTTAATGTCTAAAAATTATAAATAAAATATCATTATGTAGGAAATCTTTTTATCTTTCTAATTAATATTTATAATCTAAAATCCAAAATATATAACCTTATGTAAATATTGTTTTGCTAAAAGATATATGCTTGTGTCATTTTTGTATTCATTTTAACTTAATTAAAATAAAGTGTCCTTATCACCTACAAGTGGCACCATGGGGTCTCAAAATCGACCCAAAGATTACTATGGTCGAACATGTATCAACCAATAAGTCTAGGACACGTTTTAGGGTAATTTAGTATTATTATAATATTATTTTTTAACCCTTATTTACCGGATTTACCCTTAACCATGGTAAATAAAATATTTACCGCAGTAATTATTAAAAATGTCTAAAAATAAAAGTTACCTATTTACAAAATTTGAACATCCTGATTCCAAATATGGAATCCATTTTTCTAAATTCAAAACACAGAAGTGTCAGAAATTAATTTAAAATTAATTCCCGCTGTCAAAACAAAAAGCGTGTTTTTAAGAGATAATAACTATCAAAAGATTGACACTTATTTATGTTCGGTTTAATTGTAAAATTATGTCCAATGACCAAAATTATATTAAATGGTAAAAATATATTCTAAATATACTTTAAAACCACTCAAATTCATAATTTATCACTATTAATTATTTTGATTAAAAAAGTTGTTTTTAATTAAAATTTAGTAATTTTCACTATTCATCAAAATATGAAAGTTATCCGAAATGTACCAAAATTTCACCTTAGGCTAAATTCGATATTCCGAATCCAAAAATGAAGTCCATTTTGAAATATAAAATATATATAATTTCAAAAAGTAGGCATTACTATTCATAACGGCTAGTTTGATTGGTTATGGTGTGTTAGAACTCGGTGTTGCGTACAACACACGCTATCACATTATTCAAAGAGAAGCGTACCGTAGAAGCTTGGGGTGTTACATTCTCCCCTCCTTCAAATAATTTCGTCCTCGAAATTTCTAGAATACTTATCACATGAAAAGACTCAGGTGGTTCTTCATCATAAGTTCCTCGGGTTCCCACGTTGCCTCCTCCATCTTATGGTTTCTCCACAAAACTTTTACCAGACGCGTCGTCCGGTTTCTCAGCACTTGTTCTCTCGTATCAAGAATCTTGACGGGATCTTCGCAATAAGACAGATCGGGTTCCAGTTCTAATTCCTCATAGGTGAGTACATGCGTTGGGTCAGGCATGTATTTCCTCAACATAGATACGTGGAACACATCGTGAACTTTGGAGAGACTTGGCGGCATTGCCAATCGGTAAGCTACAGCCCCAATTCGTTCTAGAATTTCGAAAGGTCCGATGTACCTGGGACTCAATTTACCTTTCTTACCAAAACGTATGACTCCCTTCCATAGAGATACCTTCAGGAAAACATGATCACCGACTTGAAATTCCAAATCCTTCCTTCGATTATCGGCATAGCTCTTCTGCCTACTTTGAGATGCTTTGATGTGATTTTGGATTACCTTCACCTTTTCCATCGTTTCCTCCACCAGTTTTGGACCTACAAGTTTTCTTTCACCAACGTCATCCCAACAGGTTGGTGTACGAAATCTCTTTCCATATAATGCTTCATATGGTGCCATCTGAATACTCGAATGGAAGCTATTGTTATAGGAAAATTCTACCAGAGGTAAATATTGATCCCACATACCCTGAAAGTCAAGTGAGAAAGATCTCAACATGTCTTCTAAGGTTTGAATAGTCCGTTCTGATTGTCCGTCTGTCTGAGGGTGGTAAGCAGTTCTCAAATGAAGTTCAGTATCCAGGGATTTCGGAAGACTTTTCCAGAATCTTGAAGTAAAACGGGGATCACGACCAGAAACAGTCGATAGGGGTACTCCATGAAGTCTCACAACTTCATTAATATATAGTCTTGCTAGACGTTCCAGGGGTAGGTCTTCTCTTATAGCAAGAAAATGTGCTGACTTGGTAAGATGATCAACAATAACCCATATCGCATCGTTCCTTCTAGGAGTCTTTGGTAGCCCCATGACAAAGTCCATCGTAATATTGTCCCATTTCCACTCCGGTATGGGAAGAGGTTGCATGACTCCTCCAGGTTGTTGGCTTCCAGCTTTCACTTGATGACAAACCATACATCTTGACACAAAATCAGCAATCTCCCTCTTCATGTTGTCCCACCAAAAATGTTCCTTCAAATCTCTATAAATTTTGGTGCTCCCAGGGTGTATAGAGAAATTTGAACTATGAGCATCATCCAACAATTCCCTTTTTAGATCAGGTATATCGGGAACACAAAGTCTCTTCCCAAATTTCAAAATTCCATCTTCATACACAAAGTCTCTCAATCTCCCATCATTCACAGCTTTAATCTTCTTTTGAAATTCTTCATCATCGGTCTGAGTACTCTTAATCCTTTCTATTAAAGATGGTTTGGAAACCATTTGAAAAAGAAATGATGTTTCTCCTTCCCTGGTTATTCCCATGTCCATCTTCACTAGATCCATGAAAATTGGATCCCTTTCAATTCTCATATTGTTCAAAACTCCATGGTCTTTTCTACTCAAAGCATCTGCCACCTTGTTTGCTTTCCCCGGGTGGTAGTGTATCGTGCAATCATAATCCTTGAGTAATTCAAGCCATCTCCTTTGCCTCATGTTGAGTTCTTTTTGTGAGAAAATATACTTCAAACTCTTGTGATCAGTATAAATCTCACATTTTTCACCATAGAGGTAGTGCCTCCATATATTCAAAGAAAAGATCACAGTTGCTAACTCGAGATCATGAGTAGGATAGTTTTGTTCATGAATTTTCAACTGTCATGATGCATAGGCAATAACTCTATCATTCTGCATAAGGACACAACCAAGTCATTTCTTCGATGCATCACTATAAATAACGAACCCATCATTCCCCGATGGTAGAGTCAATATAGGAGAATTGACTAATATTTTCTTCAGTTCTTCGAAACATTCTTCACACTCTTTTGTCCAAACAAATTTAACCCCTTTATGTGTGATCTTCATTAATGGGTTAGCCAATCGAGCAAAATTCTGGACGAAACGTCGATAATAACCTGCCAAAACAATAAAACTGCGTACCTCAGTTATACTCGTAGGTGCTGGCCATTCTTGGATTGCCTTGGTCTTAGAAGGATCAACAGAGATTCCATCTTTAGAGACAATATGGCCAAGAAAAGAAATCTCCTGAAGCCAGAATTCACACTTGCTAAACTTCCCATATAATTCATGCCTCCTCAGAGTCTTCAAGATAATACGCAAGTGATTTTCATGATCTTCATAGGTTTTGGAGTATACCAAGATATCATCAATAAATGCCACCACAAATTCATCGAGATACTCCTTGAAAACTCTATTCATCAGATCCATGAATACAGAGGGTGCATTATTCAATCCAAAAGGCATTACAGTAAACTCGTAATGCCCGTACCTGGTTCGAAATGCTGTCTTCGGAATGTCTTCCTTCTTTACACACAACTGATGGTATCCAGATCGAAGGTCAATCTTTGAAAAGTATTGAGCTCCATGTAGTTGGTAAAATAAATCATCAATACGAGGTAGGGGATACTTGTTCTTTATCGTTATAGCATTGATCTCCCTGTAGTCGATACATAACCTCATAGATCCATCTTTCTTTTTAACAAAAAGAACAGGGGCTCCCCATGGGGAAACACTAGGGAGAATAAATCCTTTATTACTCAATTCCTCTAGTTGTTTCTTTAGTTCGACTAACTCTACAGTAGCCATTCTGTAAGGGGTCTTCGATATAGGCCTTGATCCAGGAATTAAATCAATGGAAAACTCAACTTCTCGTTCTGGAGGATGTATAGGTAAATCTTCCGGAAATACATCTACAAATTCTTTCACAACAGGTACATCCTCTATTTGAACATTACTTTCCTCACCCACAGTTATTTCATTCTCTTCCTCCCTAATAATTGAATTTAGTTGAGCTATTGGGGGTGGATCTAAATAAGAATTAGGTGGTGACGATTCTGCTCTAAAGATGAGGTGTTCCTTATCATTATCATCAAGAATTGTAACCTCTTTCTTCTTACAATAAATCTTCACATCATAGTCTGAAAGCCAGTCCATACCGAGGATTATATCAAACTCAATCATAGGTATGATGATGAGATCAGCAGATAATGAACATTTATGTTCTCTAATGGGGACTGATTCGCAAAACTTTGTTGCAATGATACTTCCCTTAGGAGTTTTAAATGACAACTCCCTTGTTAAATCAAATTGGAAATATCTAATTTTCTTAGAAAACTGGGAAGATATGAAACAATGCGATGATCCAGAATCAAATAATGCATTTGCTAAACTTGATGAAACCATTAAATTACCTGCCACCACGTCTTTCGGAGCTTCTACCTCAGTAGTAGTGATAACATAAGATTGGCCTTGATCCCTTGGCATTTTTTGAGGTAAGTTCCCTTGACGCTTAGGACATTCATTTTCATAATGTCCCATCTCCCTACAATTGTAGCACTGAACATTGGTAGCTTCCTTCTTTCCCTTGCAATCACGAGCTTGGTGGCCTTTTTCACCACATTTGTAACAGACGCCCATTCCCTTCAAGCAAGTACCGGGGTGTTTCTTCCCACATTTACCACATGATGGATATTCAACCTTTCCCTTCTTCCCCTTATTTCCATTAGCAGATTGATCAACAGGTCTCTTCTTCTCTTGCTTTTCTTTAAAGTCATAAGACTTAGAGAATTCCTTTTCGGTCTTGATAGCACATGAGACAATGTATTCGTATGACGAGAAGGATTGTGAGACTAATGCTCAACGGAGAAATGGTTTTAACCCATAAAAGAAACGATCAATCTTACTTCTTTGGTTACGTATATAATCACCAACGTACCTTGCTAACCTTGTAAAGTTAGCCTCATACTTTGTGACATTCTCATCCTCCTTCTGTCTCAGACTTAGAAATTGCCTTTCCATATCTGTTCGATGGTCACGAGGAAAGTATTTTTCTAAAAACAGATCTTTGAACTCCCTCCATTCCATATTTGATACTTCATCATCTTCCTTCGTATTTTGAATCAATGACCACCATTGATCAGCATCTCCAGTGAGGCGGTAAACTTCCATGATAACTTTTTCCCTTTCACTGCTCCCCAAAGCCTGAAATATTTTCTCTAGGGAAAATATCCATTTCTCAGCTACTAAGGGATTTGTACTCCCATTGAACGTTGGTGGTTGTTGCCTCATGAATCGATCTAACATTGATCCTCCACGCTGCGGATCAGGGTGCTCCATACGGGTAAGGTTATTATTCATAACCTGAGTAAGTTGTCCCAGTATGGTGATTAGCTGATCGGCACCAGTTGCATCACCAACTCCACTATAATTATCTTGAGTAGGAGGGAAATCCCTACATGGAGTGCGTGCATTGATACGGTTTCCATTTCTTCCACTAGGCTCCATTTCTAAACAATGGCATAAACTAGATCAGTTTATGAATCAAAATACATAATCCCATACTTATAAAACACTTAACATAAATTGAACTACTTATGGATATAATCCATAATCATAAGAATGTTTTCTTTGAGGAAGTATATACTCATAATCCCTTCAAAATGATTTGTAAAGAAAATGAGAGTTATCCTAAGCATATCCCCCCGGGAGTGTCGTAACCAAGAGTGCAGCAAGGCCCGTTGTCGTGCACCAGTTCCCGTTCGAGTCTAGATCAAAGCGGTGTTTTTGGGTTTTACCCCTAGGTACATCTGTGCCAGAGCCGCCTCTACCTGCTCGTATCCAGACAGGGATGTATTGCTCGGAAAACTCACAAAATCTCTACAATACCAAAATTCTAGGAAGTTCTTCTATACTAATCCTCAAAGTTCATCTTAGGTCTACGTGCTCTAATCAGAGTTTATCTAAATCTAGCTTCCAAGGTTTGTACTAAACTTCCTCTGATACCAACTGTAATGCCCTGACCCTAGTTACCCAGAGTTGGTGCATTATTACATAACATTGGCATGATCACAAGAAAGATCAAATCTCGAAAGACCGATTGGTTTAGTAGCATTGGAAACACTAGATATATTCATAAGTCTTACATTACATCATAAAATTAAAAACTACTACAACAAAATATTGTCTCCATAATCCACACTCATAACCCCACATAATATCCCTGCAGGTTATTCATAATTTACTTCTTCACTTCCTGGGAAAAATAAAACATAGAAAAGGGGTGAGCTCAAATTCCCAGTAAGGATAACAATATAGCGGAAACTTTCATAAATAAGAATAAACATTTAAGGCAATGTATAACTAAAACAAAAGCCTTTCAAACTTGAACTTTCAATATAGTATGGCATAAATAAAATGAAATAATTCCATTTACTTATTCACATGGATATTCTACTAATCGAATAATCACATGCAAAATCAATAACCACTTTCATAATGATGGAATGCATAATGCCAGACTATCATAACCACATAGCCAAGGCCTGTGCCAAGACTACAAATAAGATTTTGTCAAGGCCTTGTGACAAGACACTAGTTTGCCTCATGAGACCTACCGATGCATCGAGGAGCTATAGCGGGCTCCACCCGTCACATATTAAGTCCAATGCATTCCCATATGAAAAGGTTTAAACATAACATAAACATTCGTATTAAAACTAGCATACGAAATGTCAATACTTTCACCATAAACCATGAATGGTATAAAAATAGAACATCCACAGTCAAAAAAATCACAAAACCTTCAATATAATATAGAATTTTTGTATCATAACAAATCAACTTTAAATAAGCGTAAAATCCATCAAAGGATGTTGACATAGATGAAATCAAAATTCTTTTTAAAGAAATATCTCTTTTTATTTTGAAATCATTTAAGATTCATATAAAATAAAACATTTTATTTGAAAATATTCTTATAAGCTTGTAAGGGAAGCTTTGAAGATTTTATAATGGCGGAAAATAGCCGCACCCGCCGTATAAGTTAAAAAAAACATTCTTACCTTAATTCTGTCGAAAAGGTTAAAAAGGACCTTATTTTGAAAATGACGGAAAGATTCCTTTATAAACCTCTTATAAAAAGTCAAAAAAGGGTATAAATGACTTTAACCCATATTCTTGTAAATAATAAATATGTTTTGAAATACATTTCGAAGAAACATGGATGTGGATGATAAAGAAATCCCAGTAGATTATTACGTATAAACAACCTCGGATAATGAAGAGATTGTGAAATAACCCTTACCTTGTACTTTTCCTTGGTTGGGGTAGGTTAACCTCCTGTATAATGGTGAAATAATTGTTATTAAATTATACAAGAATCATATATATTAATATGATATCATATATGATCTTTTAATATTGATTTGATCTTAGTATTATCGTTGTTTCGGGTGTTAACTTACTTGTTTTCTTTTATATGTTTTGTTACGTAAGCCATGTTTGTTGTATCTTATTCATATCCAGAATGATATAAAGTCCTTAAACATCATTTTTAAATCATCAAATGATAATTATACTTGAATGGATACGATGGAGAATGAATCTCATCGCGTTTGTGGAGACGGTAGTCCGTACGTACGCACGAGCGACAATATCATTCTTTTGATATTAAAATAATATATAAATGGATGGTATATCATATATACAGAATCATTAACATGTTTTATTTATTATTTACATGATTTACATATCATTATTATACCCATCCAAATAATAATATATTGAATAACAATTACACCACGACGTGGAGACGGTAAGCCGTACGTACGCACGTATGGTGACATGTTATTCAAAGGGTGGATAGAATACTGAATATGGTTGTACCATATTTATAATAACATCACAGTATATGTGAGATACTGGAGTTATTATTTTAGAATGGTAAGAACAAAGAAAGAAGGAGTGGAAGAAGAAAGGAACTTGAAAAGGGGTGGTGAAAACATTACCTCTTCTTCGGGTTCTTCCTTTTGATTTGATCAAAAGGGCTCCTTAGGTTGGATTTCTGATCAAAATAAGGCCTCTAGGTTGTATTGAGGGAAGTTGGGAGAGTATTTGGGCAGAGTTTGGCCGAACCAAAAGGCTTTGAAGGTGTGAAGAAATGAGAAGGAGGAGTTCCCTTTTATAAGAGGGGTGAGGGGCACCTTTGGAAAAGCTAGAAATATTAGTTTATAATAAATTCATATTCGGTTTCTAATGGCTCCAAAGTTGATTTTTTAAATGTTAAGGTGGGTATGGGTCGAAAAAAACTCAACCAATAGAATTTAGACAGGTTTGGGTACTTATATTAACCTTATCTTTAAGTATTAACTCTAAGTTAATTAGTTTCACTTTTACAATGTCTCTTTGTATTTTTATATAATATGGTTAAAAAACTTACTATATATATCAAAGAGACCCCCAAGTGGTCCATTAATGATGAAACTATCATTATATAAGTCTCTTGTCCGAAACTTAGATTTTTAGTAATTTAATATCAATTAATAATATAATATTTGTTTTAAGAACTCTTTTATGTCAATTTTGACACTATTCAATAGTTTATTTTTGTGAAACTCATAACAGATTGATTACTTCAAAAAAAGTCAATTAAATCAATCCTAATATATCATATTATCCTATAAAATTAGTTTAATTCATTAAAAGTTTCATATTATATTTATTTGGGTATTTATAATATCAATTATTTTAATTTTTCACTATTATAGTAATTAATTCATCACCATTGTGTCACAAATAAATTAAATTATTTAATGTCTAAAAATTATAAATAAAATATCATTATGTAGGAAATATTTTTATCTTTCTAATTAATATTTATAATCTAAAATCCAACATATATAACCTTATGTAAATATTGTTTTTCTAAAAGATATATGCTTGTGTCATTTTTGTATTCATTTTAACTTAATTAAAATAAAGTGTCCTTATCACCTACAAGTTGCACCATGGGGTCCCAAAATCGACCCAAAGATGCCTATGGTCGAACATGTATCAACCAATAAGGCTAGGACACATTTTAGGGTAATTTAGTATTATTATAATATTATTTTTTAACCCTTATTTACCGGATTTACCCTTAACCATGGTAAATAAAATATTTACCGCAGTAATTATTCAAAATGTCTAAAAATAAAAGTTACCTATTTACACAATTTGAACATCCTGATTCCAAATATGGAATCCATTTTTATAAATTCAAAACACAGAAGTGGCAGAAATTAATTTAAAATTAATTCCCGCTGTCAAAACAAAAAGCGTGTTTTTAAGAGATAATAACTATCAAAAGATTGACACTTGTTTATGTTCGGTTTAATTGTAAAATTATGTCCAATGACCAAAATTATATTAAATGGTAAAAATATATTCTAAATATACTTTAAAACCACTCAAATTCATAATTTATCACTATTAATTATTTTGATTAAAAAAGTTGTTTTTAATTAAAATTTAGTAATTTTCACTATTCATCAAAATATGAAAGTTATCCGAAATGTACCAAAATTTCACCTTAGGCTAAATTCGATATTCCGAATCCAAAAATGAAGTCCATTTTGAAATATAAAATATATATAATTTCAAAAAGTAGGTATTACTATTCATAACGGCTAGTTTGATTGGTTATGGTGTGTTAGAACTCGGTGTTGCGTACAACACACGCTATCACATTATTCAAAGAGAAGCGTACTGTAGAAGCTTGGGGTGTTACAATATTCCTATTTTATGATTGTTTTTTTATTATTGTCTTATGATTTAATATCCATATATTAGGGTATATGTTATGATTTAAAGATAATATTATTATAGATATTATGTCAAAAAATATTATTATACTATCATGCCTTCTGGTCACTTCAGATGATTCCATGATCTTTTCCACTAATCATTCTATTTTCTATTGATCATATCTATCACTTGTTTGTGATCTATTTATAACTCTTTTATGTCTCATTGATAATTTTTTACCCCATATTGATCATTTGAGCTCACTCAATATATTTAAAACACCTTTTAGTGGTGGGTTATTAGTAACAATTTTAAAATCCATCGTTAAATGTTATGTTTTATTTTTTTATTTATGGGTTTTTGAAAAATGCTTCTAAATACTAATTTTTATTTTTTATCTAATTCCAGCGGCGGGTTTTTAAAAAACCATTATGAATTGAATTAAAATAAATAATATTAAATTAATAATATGTATAGATATTTTAAATAATTAATAATTAGAAATAAATAATTCATATTTCATAATTAATTTAAAAATAATAAATTATAAAATTATTATTTTTATTCTAAATTAATAATTATTCATTATTAACTATTAACTATGTTTTATTATTTAATAATTACATGTAATTAAAAATAAATAGTAATTATTATTTATATATAATTATATATATGTAATTATTTATAGTAATAATAAGCTGGGGTCTATGCCCCATTATTAAGAAAACCAAAAAATAAAAAGAGATGAAATGGGTTAAACATTGCATACCTGCCCTCATTCCAAGTGTCAAAAGTATAAAGACACATGAGTATCTATGAGAAAATGAATGAAAACAACTTAAAAATCATGCAACAAATCCAACTTCATAGAAGGAAATAATTCCTTACTAGAAAGAAAAGAAACCATCATGATCATTCCTTCCTTAGATTCTGTATCTGAAAAAACAAAAGGAACTGGAGTCAAGTAGAAAAAAGTATAATTAGAGAAAAAAAGATAGATCACTTCAAGAAAGCTTATTTTTTTATAAATATAAGCATGATATAAAAGGCACATATTGTGATATCCCCCCTAACCCCCTCTTCCATGTGGATGTTGTCCTCATCTCTAAGTTTTAGAAGATTTCCATGGATTTTATTGATCATCAGAATCACTATCCATGGGGAAATATTCAATGTTGGAAGTCACTAATACCATATTATGTAACATAGAATGTTTCATTCACAATTTTATAGAAACCAAATCCCTCTCACTATCATTAGAAATGTAAAGGGAATCAATCATATCAAATGAATTATAAATAAGGACATGAATTTTCACTTTACCTTTAGTAGGGTGAACTGAGGATGATGATGAGTCAAGATCAATCCTATTAACCTCAAAAATAACTGGTTTAGAGGAATAAGATTTTGAAGATCCATGACTAAAGGCAATATCAATAACTATGGCTTGTTGGTCTATAACTAGAGGTGTTTTTCTCACCGACTGCTGATTAGTGGAATTACCAACATAAGAGTCCTTCCTACCAGTTGAAGAAGATATAGAAAACTAACCATAAAGGACACAAACACCTACCTTTGTAGTAGATCTAGCATTATTCATAGTGGTGATAAATCCTATAACCCTACATTGGGAAGATCTAGTATGATGATTAGACCCGTTTAACACTATATCCAACTCAGCATGAGAGGGGACCTGCTTGGTGCCAGTTGGCTTGCTCACAACACCCTATTTCAAAGCCATTCTCCACTAGAAATTATCAATGTTGTATTTATTCTTTTTTTGACCTAAAGCATCCACATAAATTTTTAGAGCTTTACCCAAAGTAGATTCATTATTCAAACTATAGTTACATACACTGGATTTTTAAACATGGAGAGTAGAATCCTTTGAATTACTATAGTCAATATTTCTTTCCAAAGACCCCATGGGAGTTTCATTAGAACTGGAAGATTTTGGGGAGAAACAAATTGAGTGGAAGGAGTTTTAGCTTCCCACTTTCCCTTCCAAAAAACAAAACTTCCTACACAATACTAAATAAGTCCAAAGGAAGACCTTGTGGTATTAAAATTTGTAAATTCCACTTTCATTTTCCATTTGTGATTCTTGGACATAACCATTTTATGTTCATTCTATATACCATGGTCCACAATAGTCTAAGTATAAAACTCCTTGTCATCCTTACTATAATCAAATTCCACACCAACATGATCATCCTTCAAACCCTTGGATAATGAATCCTTAAATATTAACCTTGTATTAGAAAAATTACACTCATTATTCATGTCATACCAAGACTCAATAGGCTTATCCATAATCAATATAGATTTAGGAACTTATATCCCAACTTTGTCTTAGAAACATTGTACAATAATCCCAGCATCAATAAGAATATCTACACAACTCAACTACCCTTCCAAAATATTAGGTTGGAAAGATCCTTCACATAGTTCAATAACATGTTTTTGTGTGTATTTTAATTCTTATTGTTGATCAGTAGAGGCTTGGGAAATCCTAGACTATTTATGATTACCCTTATTCTCTTGGTAGTGATTCAAACATGGCCCTTCAGTTGACATTGGAGTAGACAAGATCGATCCTACAATTGGTCTTTAGATATACCATAATACCACAATCATAACAAAAAGGAGGTACCCTTTCATACTAAATATCAAGGCTAAAATCATCTCATGGTGTAAAGAGAACAACTCTATCAATTAGAGTTATGCTTAAATCAACTTCAACTAGCACCCTTGAAAAATGAAAAAACTAGTCAGTTCAATATCATTGTTCATTTTAATATGAATTATAATAAAACAAGAAATGTCATATAGAATTTCAAGGTTCCATAAAACCCAATTTAAACCATAAATTTTTTCCTAAACTTTCCCACAAGTTTCTTTATAATCATTCAAATTGAAATTTAAGTTTCAATCATAAATTATTAAAGTTCCTGACTATAGATTGACCAATATTGAACTCAAATCCATCCCTTTAAAATATATAAAAGGGAATAAAATATGAAAAAATATACAACCAAGGGAGACACATTTGAAATTATTGAAACAAAAAACAAAAGCTAATTAGTTAAGTAAATCCATTACCTTCTAAGGCTTCATACCTTTCAACAAAGAAATTCGATATATAAAAAATTCTTACAAAGACCAAGATGCTATGATATGGAACCATCAAATACTAAAACATTAGAAATTTTCCCCTTCCCAATGATCTGTTGTAATCCCTATCATTGAGTGAGGCCAAGGAACCTCCCATAAACTCAAAAAATGAAAAAAACCTTGGGGTCTTTAATATTTTCATGAACACAAACTGGATTCATAACATCATCCAAATTATAAAATTTTGACACTGAACTAGTGACCAAAATCTCAGAACCAGTACCAATATCCCTCAAAAAATCCATTGAAAATCAAGAAACTCCATTAAAAAACAAGGATCATTTCAAAGGAGAGCTCCCGAGCCGCAATATCATTCCATATGTAATTGTATATAAGAATATGGACACACACACACACATGTATATATAATTATATATGTAATTATATATGTAATTATATATGTAATTATATATGTAATTATATATATAAAATTAAATATATGTAAATATATAAATTTTTTAATAGAAATTAATAATTAATAATTAAAAATATATATTTTTTTATAATTAAAAAAATAATTATTTTTAGTTTTTAATTTTCAATTTTCAATTTTTATGATAATTATTAACTATTTATTATTAATTTTTAATTAATAATGATTAATTTTTTAGCAATCAGTAAATAGTAAATATGTATTGTTAATTATTGGTTGTTAATTACTCATTTGTAACAATTAAGTGGATGTGTGTGCAAATATATATAAATATATATAAATATATATATATAAACATAAACATAACTATAAATACATAAATATATAATTATATATAAATATATAAATATATAAGTATTTACTTAAATGTGTGTGCATGTGTTTTAATTAATAATTAATAAATAATAATTTATAAATAATAACTTGTAATTATTAATTTAATAATTAATCTTAATAATAAGTAATAAATAATTAGTAATAAGTAATATATAATTAAAAGATAATATTAATTAATTCATAATTTATATATATTAGTTAATACATACTAATTTTCTAATATATACAAATGTATAAATATAATGATGAAAATAAATAAACATATAAATAATGTATAATTAGCAGTTAATATTAATAAATATTAATTAATAATTATTAATTAATACTCAAAAATTACATATATATATATATATATTTATTCACATATATATGTATTTTTTTATATAATTACATTTATTTATATATATTTATGTATAGTTATATATATTTATTTATATATAACTATTTAAATTGATATATATAATTAAATTTAACTACATATATATTTGTGTATATTTATATATATTAATATTTATTTTTAAATATATGTGTATATATTTTTATATATATTGGGTTTTCACTTTGTTCCATTAAGGATTCATTGGCTCTATGGAGTTTAACTTCCATGTTGGATGTAGCCTAAGGCGGGTCCTAGAACCACTACACATGTTGCTTCCCCAAGGAGTTATCCCAAAATAGAGTGTAGTGCAATGTTCGTTTTCATTTTCTCATCTAAATTCTTTGGTCACCCTGTTGAAGGTCTTGGAAAATAATACAGGGGCTCATCATAACATTTAAGCATAATGGTTCAAACACACAACTCCTTTGAAGTGATCCACTCAGTTAACACCTCCATGAAGGATGAATCTCATCTTGGGTGTAATCTTGAGGATAATAATGAGGAGGATACTTTGGATGGTGTTGTGTCCTTCAAGGAGGCAGAGTTTGGTGATAACGGTAATCCATAGAAATAGTCTAAAACCTAGAGATGTTGTTGAAGTCCATGTGGAAGGGGGTTGGGGTCTTATCAAAACATGACTCTTTAATCTCAACCTGATATAAAATACTTGAAAAAATTGGAATTGATATATATTTTCATGGACAACCTCTCTAGGTTTCTATTTGTGATGTTTTCATTAGCCTTGTTTGTTTTTCAGTTGTTTTGGATTGAGAGCAGTTTTACTTGTGTGACCTCATCCTCTTCTTTCTCTATTTTTTATTCATTAATAAAGGGGATTGACCCCCACCTATTACTATTTATATTAATACATATTATCATATATTTAAAGTTATTTATATAAATTTATATATATATTTATGTATGTATATAAATATATGTGTGTATATTTAAATTTATATATTTATATTTGTGTTTGTGTGTGTGTATTTATATATATTTATGAATGTATGTACGTGTGACACCACAGACCTAATCATCCAGTAATTACATGACTTAAAAAAATGTTTGATCATAATACATTCTCAAGACATTTATAGTTTACAGTTTCATAGAAAAAGGACAAAACATTAACTAATAAAACTCACATATTTTCCAACCATTGGAAATTTTCTTACTATAATAAAACTACTTAATCCATAACAATTATTCAATATATCTTACAAATTATTCTCATAAGATACCCTTCCACACACATCATATGTATTAATTTTATTTATAACCCATGGAATTGGAAACATAACAAAGTGGGGAGATTAGATGTCCAGTAAGGGTAAAATTAAACGATAAAAATAAAATATCATAAGTGATCAAATGATGAGAATATAGGTATAATCAAAATAAATAATAAAATACACACCCAAAAAACCTTATATCATAAATCATGGTATATGACTTGACATAAAAAAAATAAATGAATCAAAAGAGTGTGGAAACATGATTCAAAAAACATAAATCATAAAACATGATCCATGGAACATAATAAAGAAAGTGGCATGATCATAAACATATAATTTATTATCTTTGTGAACTTGGATACCCTCCATCTTTTCACACATAAAATTGTGAGTATAGTTAAAAGCCATCACACTCACCTTTTGTGAACCTAGCTACTCGCTAACCTATTCACATAAAATTTATATATTATGAGATATAAGACTTTACCCAATTAATTGGAGTGATATATAGGTCTCACCCATCTCACAATCCATACATTTTCATTCCCCTTTAAAATAAAATATTCAACATATCATAAATAACCCATGAAAAAAATGGGCTTCTTGAACCTTTCAAAAGCATTGCATATCATGAACTTAAGAAATTATAAGATATTAAAAATATCATTTTCCAAAAAGGAATCATAACACAATAACATATATATGGTGATCAAAACATCACTTCATAAAATATAAAACTTGGAGGGTAAATAGATGTGAAAATGATTTTTTTCCTTCATAAAACCATTAAAAATATTTAAGTGTAAATTACTTTTAAAAAAATTTTTATGAAGGGAAAAATAATAATTTTTAAAACCCTCATATAAATATTTCAAAATAAAAAATCCTTGAAAATACATAAAGCTTATAAAAAATGATAAGTGAAAATAAATTGAAAACTTGTACTTTTAAAATAATCTTTAATAAAGGATACTTGAAAATACATAAAGGCTTTAAAAAGTGGGAAGTGAAAATAATTTGAAAACTTTTAATTTTATAAAATAATATTTAATAATGGAATCTTGAAAAATACATAAAAGTTATCAAAAGAGAATTTGGAATGTATGATAAAACTTTTTATCCTGAAAGGATTTTTTTGGAACATTTTTGAAATAACCTTATTGAAAACCCACATCATTAAAAATAATAATAAAAACTTTTCTTTAAAATAAATTAATTGGAATAAAAGGATCATTAGATATAAAAAAATTGATTTTCCATTAGATAAAGGACAATATTGGCAGGAATTAAAACCATGTACATGGAAGAACAACTTTACATTTTTCAATAATGTCATGACACTATTCAAGGTTCAATGGATCAAAAATGGAAAACATTTGAGTGTGGGGTATTTTTGGGTCAATAAAGTGTCAAAAAACTGTTTACATACACATTTTAAATATGTTATAGGGGTTTTTATGATTAAGTCTTTATAATTTACTCTTTTACTCTTAAAATTAGGTAATTAGTTTTTAAATGAGTGATTTTTTATTTATTAAAAATATAAAATAACTAATATAACCCAATTTGGGTATGATGGAAATTTATTTTAAATATATTTAATACAATTAAATTTCTAAATATTATAAAATTAACTTTTAAATTAAAACATATAATGTGTAGAAAAATTGTTTTAGTTGAAAAAATGACATTTTGACCATTATGAATTCTTAATATTATTTTTTCGATTAACAATTAAATCAGTGTCAATATATTTATTTACGTGTTTATACATCATATTAGGTTATTTATTTAAATTTAATTGATTTGATATAAATTCCTTGATATTAATAAAAAAATACTTTTAAAATAATTATTTCACCATTATCATGATAATTATCATTAATCCTAATAAATTAATTTTATGCCTAAAAATTAAATTGTCCATATTAAGTGATATTAAAATTATTAGCTCAAATATAAGAACCATTTAATAAAATTTTCATTCTATGTGTAGAGAAATTAATCTTAACGTTAGTGCGTGTGATGCGTAAAAACCCATTTTTAAGATAAGTGTGTTTTTATGCATAAAGTTTTTATATTAGAAAAAAGTATCAATGATATTGATTATAATGATATTAATAAGATTATTATTGTTAAAATAAGAGTCATATTAAATTAAAATAAATCCAAATCCTAATTTCTCTATGAGTAATTTTTACAAAATAAAGAGACAAAAAATAGTTTTTTAATAAAATATTACTTGATTTACTAAAATGATAATCATGGGTTATAAATTAAAAAAATAATTTTAAATTATTTATTTTAATTTAAAAATATATAATTTTTATATAAAAAAGGTTTTAAAAAATTCTAATTCATATAAAAGTGACGGTATTAGAAAAATCAGTATTTTTTTAATATTCACCTAAAATCGATTATTTTAGAAAAATCTCAAAAATACATCCTAAACTAATTTTATCGCGAGGAATTAAAAAATTAATTTTACTTTATCAAATTTAATTTCTAAAATTTATAAATTTATCTTTTTAAAACAAAATATATAATATAAAGAAAACAAATTTTATTTGAAATAACCTTTTCAAAATTAACTAATATTAATTATTTACCTTATAAAGGATACAATTATTAATTGTTTACCATATTAGTGTTTATTATAGATTTATTAATAATATATTCTTAATTTTTTTTGGTTTTTTTACATTGGGTGTATCATGTGGCATAAGTTATAGAACATAGTATTTATTTTAGAGGATCTAAAATATTAGAGCATTACATTCTACCCCCTTAAATAAATTGCATCCTCACAATTTTAATTATTACCCATTGATGAAAATAGGAGAGGCTATTATTAATATATTTATTATTCTAGATACCATTTAAAATATTAAATACACCTTACTATCTTAATCTATATCATCATACTTATCTCTCCTTAAACAAAATTGATTTTTTATACCCTAATTATATATTCTCCCGAGTATACCTTTCCCAAAACCATTTTGAATCTAAAAGACATTAAACTATAGGGAAATAATATATTCCTCCAAAATTAACTCTTATATTCAATCAATAGTTCATAAAATAATACACTAGTCAATATAATACCAAAAATGAGATAAACACCATGAAAAATATCATGATTCAATTATCAATCCCAAGTTTTCCAATAATATTTAATATACTTTTTCAAAATCAATCAACTCTTCATAAATTAAGAATAAATAATATATTATACCTAAGAGTTTTTCATGCATAAATTATAAAATATTTAATATTTATCCTAAAAAATATATCCTTGTCATAAAATTGATTTTCAAGGTTATTGACTCTGTTTAATATATGTTTACATACCTTTAAAGCAAACCTACTGAAGAAAAATCCTTAAATGTTTCATATAACCCTAATAACTTTTAGAATATACAAAATATCATTGATTCATATCACTTCACTAATTAAAATAGATAAGTGCATCTAGAATTTATTTATATTAGGATATCAACCACATTACCTTAGGCGAGACTAGAAAACCTACTTTTCCATCATAACATGAATATACTAAGATTCATCTATTTAAGTATTCTTATGTATTTGGTTATATGAAATAATAGTTTTTAATGCATACCTTTCTCAGCTTCATACTCATGATCTTGTTTTAAAAAAATACTAAAAAAATGATTATGATAATATCCAAAAGAATCAGAGTACATGAATATGCAACCTTAATCCTAACATGTCTTCCCCAATGACACCTTCATTTAAACCTATGATACTTTCATCTCAATTTATATCATACTTGGATAATCCTATAACTCTCTTGGTCATACCTTGATTACTTTAAGTTGTGTTCTATCATACTTATTAACCTAATCCATAAAGGTATTTAGGAAATAAATACTTTATAATGGGTCATAAAGAGAATGTGATTGACTAAATCATATCCTCTGGGAGTATCAAACCGACTGTGTAGTTTGGATTATTTATCATGCACTAAGTGATGATAAAATTAACACAAAATTGACCCTTTTAGGGTTATTAACTCTAGGTAAAACTATTATAGAGATTTCATCCATTTTTGGTATCCATATTTGATTTTATTACTAGGAAAACCATACAATATCTACTTTGAAAATACTTTTAGATATTATCCTATACTTAGCCTTATAACTTGTTATTATGCCTTAGTTTTCATTAAATATATCTTATCATAATACTTAGAGTATTAAATATTACATAAACTGACCTAAAGGTTTATCCAGGACTTTAAATTTAGAGTAAAACTTAACTTATCAAACTTTAGTGACATGTCAAACTCCCAAATTTTCCTCAATTGATAACATCATAATCTATAAAGTTATTTACACCCTCCTTCGATACCAACTATAACACCCCAAACCTAATTTTCCAATAATTACATGATGTAAAAAAATTCATTATAATACATTCCAAATATCTTTTAAGTTTAGAGTTTTAGTGAATTAGGAAAAAGAATCAACTAATAAAATTAACATCTTTTCTAACCATTGGAAAATTTCTCACTATAAAAAATTGCTTCATACATAAATATTCTTTAATATCTCCCAAAAATTATTCTCATAAGATACCCTTCTAGAAACATCTTGCATATTACTTTTCCTTTATAACCTGGGGAAATAGAAACATTAGAAATGGGTGAGATCAGATGCTCAATCATAGTAAACATAAGCTATAACAATTTAATATCATAAGTGAGTATAAGATGAGAATATGGGTATAATCAATATTCACAAGAAGACACATACCCAAAAAATCTTAGATCATAAATCATGGTATATGACTTTGCATAACCCAATACACGAATCAAAAGAGTTTGTAATCACGATTCAAAAAACATGAAGCATAAAACATGATCCATGGAACATAGGAAATAAAATGGAATAATTATAAATAGAGGACTTATTATCTTTGTGAACCTATCTACTTTACAACTTATTCACATGTAAAATTGTGAGTAGATCTAAATTACATCACACTCACCTTTTGTGAAGCAAGATAATCATTAAACTATTCACATAAAATTTCTATTTCATGAGATATAAGCCTTTACCTAATGAATTAGAGGGATATATAGGTACCAACAATATCATAATCAATAAATTTGTGTTTTACTTTAAAATAAATCATTCATTATCTTATATAGAACTAATGTAAAAATATTAGGTTTCTTAAACCTTTCAAAAATACCACTTATAATTAACTTAAGAAATAATAAGATATAAATAATATCATCTTTCAAAATTAATCATATAAAAACAACATATATATGGTTATAAAAACATAACTTCATGAAAGATAAACCTTGGATGGTAAATAGATGTGAAAATACAAAAGTTTTTTAAAAACCCTTAAAAATTTGAGGTGAAAATTACTTTTAATTTTTTATAAAGGGAAAGATAATTCTTTATATAACTTCAAAATAAATAGTTACAAATAAAAAATACTTGAAATATATAAATTTTATCAAAAGGGATAAGTTAAAATACTTAAAAAACTTTTACTTTTAAAATAATAGTGAATAAAAGAGACTTGAAAAAGACATAAAGTATTCAAAAAAGGGAAGTGAAAATACTTGAAATTTTTTAACTTTTAAAAATAATATTTAATAAAAAAACATTTAAAAATACATAAAAGTTATCAAAATAAAATTTGGAGTGGAAGATAATAATTTTTATTTTTAAAATATAGAAAAAACTTTGGAACATTTTGAAATAACCTTTTTGAAAACCTACATCATTAAAAAGGATAATGAATACTTTGATTTAAATTAAATTTTGGGGAATAAATGGATCATTGGAGATAAAAATTTGAGTTTCCATTAGGGAAAGGATAACTTCAGTGAGAAGTAAAAACATGGATGTGGAAGAAAAAACCATTAAAATTAATTGGAATTATTCTTAACAAAATGAATTTTAACAAAACAATAAAATTATTAAAGAAGAAGAATTTGGTATGGAACATGATTTCACCAAAATAGAAGGTTTAAATATAATATAACATAATAATAAGTTATAATAGATAAATATTGTAAGATAACAGTTAAGTAAGAGTAATTAAGACCCAAGGAAAAAATTTTGAGTCATAAAAATCCCTTATAACCATTGTATCTTTTGAATCAAAACCCCATGAGAGGTATAAATTTAAATAGAACATTTATTATCATGAAATATAATAAGATAATTATATAAAATTACTATAGGGAAGTATTTACACCATTTAAAATGCAACATGGTGTATAGATTAAACATGCCTTAAGGGATTTAAATTTTAGATAAAGAAACACTTACGGATTTAGTAGTTTTTGAATTCAAAGTCATTGGAATCTTGAAATTTATATGTTTATATAAATCCCATGAATTAAATCATGTATTATTACAAAATAAATTCATATGTAGTATATACACCATATAAACAATAAATTGGTACATAATATTAAATCACATCTCAATAAAGATGAATTAAGATGGAAAAACTCTCATGGCTTAGGAAACGTTCTAATAAAAACCCATTTAAAGAGATAATAAGATTGAAATTAATGTTAAAATAACACTATAAATATAATTTATGATATTATATAACCAATAAGTAGTATACACAACATTTAAATGAATTTAGGTGCATAAATAAAGTGCGTCTCAAAGAAGAAAAATTTGAGACAAAACCCTTACATTATTTCCTTGCATATTTGATCACACTCTAACTGCATGTAAAAAGAATAGATAACATAATATCTTATTTTATAAACTTACTCATAAATATTACCATTTTATAATCCTTATTATGATTATCTATTATGAGTAGATTAATTAGTTATAAGGTATTATAACCATCAGATGTTAATAACTTTAAATATTTTGCGCATGTTCAATAATTTTGACATCGTTACCCATTATTTTATAACAAGTTAATTATTTATATATAATTTAATATTATTTAATATATAACTTATATTGATTTATAATTTTCTTATTTCATTCCATATGTTTTTTTATGTTATGTGACAACCGAATTGATAATGGCTTATTTTGATAATTTTTTTGGTCGAAGAAAATTTATTAATAAGATATTATATACCTTATATAACTTTTAAAAAACCATAAAATGATCATTATTTTATTATTAACCTATAATAATACCAGTATTTATTTTCTCATAGTTATCCATGACCGTATTTTAAAGCATCGTTCACATAAGTGGTTATACAGACCCAAACTTGAACACGCTTTAACTCGATTAGAGAGTATGGTTAAGATGGAATATCTATTGAAATAATATCATTATAAAAGAAGAATATTTTTTTTTATTTTTTATTATATTTAACCATATTTTATTATTTTTGGATAAATAATAAAAAACTATAAGAAAAACAAAAAAAGATTCTCTGTGGAGTCGGTAGTCCGCGCACATGCACGATTGGCATTCTTTTGTTTTTATAAGTAGATGGAAATGAATAAATAAGAGTTGTAAAATTAATACGAAACATATAATTATACTAATGATACTGTATTCATCATATTATTATAGGGATAAGATATTTTTAAGAGTAAGATTAAGAAGAAAAACTTAAGAGAGATATAATACTTATTTTGGAGACTTGATTTTTCTTTGGAAGTCTCCTTGAAATTGAAGGGTTTAAGATAATTATGAGTGAATAGGGGATTATTTTAAATAGATAGGGTTATACTCCAATGGTTCTAAGGCCTTCATTTTTTATTGATTTTTGATAATCCACCTTTCAAGGGGTGAGGTAGAACCCTTACAATGCCCGTAGGCGTAAGTATTACATGGCTCGCAGGCCTTAGAGGAATTCATTGCCCGTAGGATTAAAAAATTACATACAACCCATAATAACTACTTGGAACTTCTCCTCCCTAGCATCTTCATTGTGAAATCATCTCTCCACCTTCGCATGACTGTTCGGCTAGGCATTTCCGTGCATGCACAGGGTTGTCCTGATGGCAGGTGTCATACCCTCTCATTCTTGCAATCCGTTTAGCTTCTACTGTGGTGAAAGCTCCTTGCTCATACTCCTTCAGAGTTTCAAGAAGTAAATCAAAGTTTAAGTTTATCTTTAAAGTTTGGAAGTGGTTTGTTTTTATAAGTGAATGTAGGGAACTTTTAGAAACACCTTTACATTTTTCAACAATGTAATGAAACTATTCAAGTATCAATAGATCAAAAATAGAAAAAATTGGAGTGTGGGGTATTTTTTTGTTGATAAATTCTAAAAATATTATTTACACATATTTTTTAAACATGCCATAGGTTTTTTACCATTAAGTCTTTACATTTTTCTGTTATACTTTTAAACTAGGCAACTAGTTTTTAACTAAGTGATTTTATATTTTATTAAGAATAGATAAAAACCCTTATAACTAAATTTTCATGTGTTCTAAATAAATTTAAAATATATTTATTCCAATTCAATTTCTAAATATTATTAAATTAACTTTTAAATTAAAACAGACTATGTGTAGAAAAACTATTTTAATAGAAAATATGACATTTGGACCATTATGGATACTTAATCTTATTTAGTATTGATTTCCCATTACATGAGTATTAATATATTTATTTATATGTTTATACATAATATTATATTAATTATTTAATTTATTTAAATTTAATTTATTTGATATAAATTCATTGATATTAATAAAATAATATTTTTAAAATAATTATTTCACTATTATCGTTTTAATTAGAATTAATCCTAATAATATAAATGTTATGCATAAAAATGAAAATTTTCATATTAATTAATATGAAAATTAATATCTCAAATATAATAATAATTTTATAAAATTAACTTTCTATGTGTAGTAAAATTAATCTTAACATTAGAGCATGTAACGCGTAAAAACCCATTTTTAAGAAAAGTGTATTTTTAAGCATAATGTTTATATATAGAAAAAAATTATCAATGATATTGATTATAATAGTTTTAACAATATTATTATTGTTAAAATAATAGTTATGTGACATTAAAATAAATACAAATCCTAATTTACCCATGCATGAATTTAATTAAAGAAACATACATAAAATAGTTTTTCATAAAATATTACCTGATTTACTAAAATTATAATTGCGGGTTTTATAATTTGAAAATAGTAATTTTAAATGAATTATTTTAATTTATAAATATATAATTTTTATATCAATAAGGTTTCAAAAACTTCTACATCATATAAAAGTGACGGTATTAGAAAAATCAGTATTTTTTTAATATTCACCTAAAAATTGATAATTTTTGAAAAATAGAAAATTACATCCTAAGATAATTTTTTTACCAGAATGAAAAAATGATTTTACTTTAAAAAATTTAAATTATATTTTTTTAATTTATCTTTTAAAAATAAAATATATAATATAAATAAAATGGTTTTACTAAAAATAAAATTTTCAATATTAATTCATATTAATTATTTACCTTCTAAAGGTAAAAAATATTAATGTTTTACCATATTAGTGTTAATTATAACTTTATTAATAATTTAATCTTATTTTTTTGGTTTTCTTATATTGGGTGTAGCATGTGACACAAGTTATAGAACATAGTACACATTTTAAAAGATCTAAAATTTCAGGTTGTTACAATGCGTGTGTGATAATGTGTGTATATGTATATTAATGTTCATTAATATGTATTTATAATTATATATATCTATTTATATAATTAAATTATAATTTTTTTAATCTAATCATGAAGATCTTGGTGGAGTGGTAAAGGCTTTGTAAAATAACCAAGAGGTAATAGGTTCAAATCATGTTTTTTTGTTTTAAAAAAATATCGAAGGGGGGTATGTTAACAAATATTTTCCAAAAATGGGTCATTTCATGAGTTAACCCCATTAAAATAAGTAAGGATTTTATGATTTCATGAATAATGATCATGCAATCTATATAAAAATTATCTAGCTTGTGTGAACTTCATTCATTCAAGAACTTCTGATGACTTGTGTGAACTGTGGTTACGCATGAATGTTGATCATAATTACTACCCAACTTGTGTGAATATGGTTCATGAAAGATATATAATGTTGTGTTAGCATTCATAAACAATTTTTATGATTTCTATTGAGTTCTTAATAGGAAGTGTGAATTTTTTTCATGTTTCCAAGCCCCCTTATAAAATACCCCCCTCATTTCAAACTTCTAAAAATATTTTTTTAGATCAATGTGAAATTATTTATAAAATATATTTTTTTTTCTGCATGAAGGTATAATTTCTTTTCTAAGTTTTAATTTTTTAAATTTATTTTAAAATTTATATATTTAATTATATTTTTTGTTTATTTAATTAGTAGTTTTAATGGGAGATTTATTTAAATAGTGTATTGTTTGGATGATTTAATTAATTTATGTTAGTGAATGTATGTTAAATTAAATTATTCATAACAATTAATAATAAATTTATAAATATAATTAACAATAATAATAATAAATTGATAATTTTTTAACGATGAATGACCATGATCTAAACCGACCAATGCATGTTTGGATTTTTTACTATTTATATTTTTAATTTGTAATAATTATTTTTAATTTTATTATTGATGATTTTTTATCATATCTTTATATTATAATGTAATTAATTATATTTCAATAATATATTTTATGTATCACCTTACCCTTGGTACCCCTCACTTTCATGTGAGTCTAATTGTCAAAATAAAAATTTTGTAAGAGTCGTGAATTATATTAACACAAGTGGATATAAACAAAATGATCCAAGTAGAATAGTGGATATTGAAACCCAATCCAATCAATACTTATAAACATTTAAAACTATTTTTTGGTTAGTTTATCATCACTTGATAAACCAAATACTCAATAGTAGCTCCTGATCATCTCATAATTTTGTATATTAATTTTTAATTAGTTGTTAATGTTAATATATATTCAAAAATATTAAATAACCAAAAAAAACTTGGTAAATGATGTGATGATGACTAATATTGATATGACTAAGCATTATATGTTTGGAATTGTTTATGTTAGTTATTTTGATTAATTGGTTATTTAATTTGAAATAATTAAATTTAATTTCATTAATTATGTCATCCATATCATCTTTCTCTCTAAGAATGTAAGGATATGCACGAATATGGTAAAATTTCATGCATTACTATACCCCTATAATCCCTCACTATCATTTGATTAACATTATAAAAAATAGAGGTTCCTGGAAGGTGAGATTTTTTGATGTTCGATCTATATATGATGACTAAAAGAAGAATGAGAATTGCTGAAATATGATCTAATCCCATCTCACAAAGTTTTCCCACTAGGTATCAGTTGGTTTATTTACCTCTGATAAACTAATCCATAAATAAAATATCGAGATAAATTCAAATTTATTTTTCCTTTATTGTTTAATAATTTTATTCATACAGTAACGTTGTATAATTATATAAAATGATTAAATAAATTTATTATATAGGTAAATTTCTTGTGTCCATATAATAAAATATAGAAGTAATTTAGGATGATCAGTTTGTTGGTTATAGTTTACAACTAATAAAATCTATTGATATTCAAGATTTTTTTTACATTAGAAGAAGTGTGTATAAGGATTCATAGTCTCTTACAATTGAGGGTTTATCAAATAATAAAATTTATCACATATAGGAATATTTAATATGGTATCCACTTATGTAATATTGTGCATTATTTTTTTAATTATGAGTATTAGGTGGAATTATCATTGTTTCACATTTAGTAGTTTGGTTATGGTTTAATGGGATAGTATGCAGATTTTTTTATTGTTGAAGAAATTAAACCTTACACTACAAAATATTATTATGGGAAATCTATTGGAGTTGGTCTTTACTGACAATATGATACCATGTATTATCATATTAATCTATTATTTAAGAACTATATTTATTTATATCTATCTTTCTAATAATAAATATTTATAATTATAAACATATTGAACAAAATGTGGAGAGAACTATAAGAGAAGTATCTTTGGATACTCCAAAATTAATGAATGAGGATATATAATGAGGAAGTATTTTATGATGGTATAGAATATGAGGAAGTTGAGGAAGTGTTGGGTTGAAGTTAGGATAAATGTTTTTTGTCTAAGACTAGATAATTTTAGGATTGTTTCTAAGAGTTCCAAGATTATTACTAGATGAAAGAATTTCATAAAAACCAAGGTAGTCTAGAAATGTAAGATGAAGTGGAAATGAAAGATGTATTAGGTGAAAAAAAACTAATGACTGCATAATCTAGATAATGTAAGTGTATAATAATATTTTAAATTATGTAAGAGTAACTTTGATAAATATTAAATAATAACTCAGTGTGTTTCTAGGAGGCTATATAAGAGTAAATCAGATGAATTTTTCTAATCATAGGGAATTGGAAGTTGAGGTGGTGATTATTTTAGGAAACTTCTAGTGGATTTAAACAGATATAGGTCCTCCCAAAAATATTATAAAGTGGTGGATTCAACCAAAATTATAGGAAGGTTTTGGCATCAGGGTCAACCAAATAGACTAGTCTATAAATAGACTAATGAATCACTTGTTCACTGATTGAAATATTATACTCATTCTCTTCCATTATTAACAAAGAGTAGTAGTGTATCTCTTATATAATAGTATTAAGTTATAAATTACATAAAACCTTTATTTTTATTCATTTTGTGTGTGAGTTATTTTTTACTTTTTCTTATGTGCTTTCCCTATAAGTTTCACCGGAGATCAAAGAAATTTGGTATGAAAAATTGAAGCTTAGTTAAATCATCCAAAAATTGGAATTTAGTTCTTCTAATTATAGTTATTTTTATATTTTTATGCAAAGGGATTCCATAATTTGGTGACCTGGCACAAAAATTGGTATCAGATATTAGTTTTATACCTTTTTAGGTTTCTTTTCATTAGATATTTCTTATTTTAGTATAAGTTTACTGATTTGGAAGGAATAGTGTTTGAATAGGGAAAGGTCAAGATTTAAAAGTTTGACATGCCATACTTTGGATTATAGAGAATGTATATTAGAGATTATATATATCAGAAGGATATCGATCTTTTATTACTGGGGATAAAAATAGAAGAAATAGAGAAAGTAGAATTTGGAAGATAAGACTAGAAGGAACTCATGGAAATTCAGATGACATTAGCCTAGAATGTGACCTTTAATATCTAGGAGGTGAAGAAAACTATCAAATTAGTGTAAAATCTTGTAAATATATATGATAATACTTCTATAATGAACAAATATTTCATATTGTAGTGACTTTTTAATATGATGATATCATAAGGAATATCAGTTATTGATTATCTTAATGAGTTCAATGCGATCCAATGTCAATAAGATTCCATTTGGGTGATGTTTTCTAATGATATATGAGATTTAATTATTCTATCATCACTTATAGAAACTTGGTATGTGATGGTTACTTATATAAGTAATTATAGTAGAAATAGTGACTTGGTTTTTAAGGAAATATAAGATCTATTCTTGAATGAGGACATCTAGAAAAAGTAAGTCCATGGTGCTACCAAAATAAAATTTAGTTTGGAATGTAGGGGCTATTCCACATAAAAGAAAAAAAATTCAAAATATGGGGAAAAAGAAGAGGGATATGAGAAAAGAGAATTTGGTTGGTCTTAGACCTATATCTAAACAAAGAGAAAACAATTTCTTAACTTACAAAGGTTACATTACACAAAAGAGTTAAGAAAAAAATTAATTTTGATAGGTAATATGGATGAAGTGGGTTTCTATATGAGTTTAATGGAAGGATGATGTAAAATAAAATTTGGTTCTATGGTGGTACCAAATGAGTGAAAAATATAATACTATATATTTTAAAGATTTTATAATATACAACACTTTCTCAAATAAAAAATTATGGAATGTCAAAGTTGTGGCATGATCATCTAAGAAACTTGGGTGAGAAATGGATTAAATTCTTTGTTGTAGAAGGAATATTGAAACTTGATTTCATAGATTATGAAACATAAAAATATTTCATTATTTATAATAAATGGTAGGTGTATCTCAATATAGAAGCAAAAACAGTAATTCCTTATAATTTATAGCCAGTCCATATGGATGTTTGAGGGCTAGCTCTAGTTCAATCTTATATAGGGTCATTGTATTATCTTACCTTCATTGGTGACGTAACACAAAAGGTGTGGGTGGTCTTTATTAATATTAAGAATTAAGTATTTTGAACCTTTTTTTGATAGAGATCAATTATTAAATGATAATATAGCTTAAAGATAAAGTTTTTATGGTCTAGTAGTGGTGGGGATTAAGGAAGTATAGAGTTCTGGTGGTTTTTTAGAATAAATTAATTCATTTTGAGAATATGGTGACCAAAAATCCAAAAAAATGGAATGGTATGGTAGATGAACCAAACAATATTTGAGATATCTAGGATATTGAAAAATTATTATGTGTTTCCCAAGAAGTTTTCAATGGAAGTGGTGAATTGTATGAAATACCTTGTGAATTTAATTCATTCCACACCATTAGGGTATGAGCTTCTAGAATAAAGTTGAACCAAAAAGGTTAATTTGTCCCACTACAAAGTCTTTGGTGATATTTCCTATATCCATTTTGATGCCAGAAAGAGGGTAAAATTAAAATCAATATTCCAATAATGTTTCATTATAGGTTATGATAATGAAGACTTTGGATTTTGGATATTGAATAATGAACACTAGAAGTTTATTAGAAGATGAAATTTTTACTTAGATGAATGGATCCTATGGAAGGATAAAAACCTTGTGGAATATGAAATTGAGAAAAATGATTTAGAAAATCATGCCAAGGTTAATTTGAATAGAATTCCAAAAAGTATATAAATTTCAAGAAGCACTCATGTTTTGGAAGAAATTGTTATTATTTAAGGTTAAGTTTCATAAGGAGGTAAAATTACAGTGGTTTAGTTAATTCCATATATACCAAAAAACATTATTACTATGGAATATTGGGAAGAGTTTTGAATTTTTTTTTACTAGAATGAGAACAACCTCAGAAATTGGGATGATATACCATATCCAAAAGACTAGTACAAAGGTATGAGAATGAATTAAATTTTCTACTTTTTATAGATAGTAAAGAACTTAAAGTACTAAATAATTCATTAGGTCTCTGTGATGAGAATCATATAGAGTTAGTGACTAAGTAGGAGATAAAATCTTGCATGTTTTTTGGGATATGGTAGATTTTTAAAATTATATTAGGAAACAAGGAATTATAGAATAAATGGGTTTACCAATTTAAGGAATAATTGGATGGTAGTAAGTATCACAATGAAAGGTTATTAGTCAAAGGTTTTGATAAAAGGAAAGAATGCAATTTAGTGAAATTTTATTTCTATTTGTTAAACTCAAAAAAATATGGATGGTACTTGGAATGGTTACAAAAAATACCTAAATATTTAATAATTAAATGTTAAAATGGATTTATTTTATGGAGACTTTGAAAAGGAAATTTACAAGGATAATTTGGAAAGATTAAAATTATTCAGAATAAACCTAGAGTACAAGATCAAATAGAGTTTTCATGGGATAAAGTAAGCACCTAAGAAATGGAACCAGAAGTCTAAATCCTATATAGTAGAATAAAAGTTCATTTGATGAAATGAAGATCACTTCTTCTGCAAGGTATTAATTTATGGGATCTTAATCATACATCTTTTTTATATGGATTATATCATCTTAAAAGGTATAGAAAAAAATGGATTAAATGGTTTAAGGATGGTTTATCTAGAAGGATCAAGATGAAGAATATTGGGGAAGCCAAATATATTTTGGGGATAAGGATTCGGAGGGAATAGAAGCATGGTACATTGATGTTATCTAATTTTCAGTATATTTGGAACATAATGTAAAGGTTTGAAATGTATGGAGCCAAACCTATCTCTTCCCTAGCAGCCAAATATTTCAAATTATCTGAAGAGAAGGAACCAAAAACTGAAGATGAGGTCAATAATATTGAACAGGCTGGAGGTCTTTATGACCCTCAAAATTAAATTTAATAATCTACACTAGCACAATGGTGCAGGGTCGATCCATAGAGAAGACAGATGAGTGAATTCTAAGGTTTTAAAACTAAAAACCTCACTGTTGTCAGCAATGAGGTAGACATCTTTTATTTTTCAATTTTTCTATTTATTTTTAATAAATAAGTATGAAACAAGTTTGGAAATTCCCTATTACCTATACTGAAAATGATATAGCAAAAACAAAACAGCGTAAACTAAAAATAACTATAGAAGGAAACAAGAGTGCTGAGGGTAGATCAAAAAGTATGTTCGAGAGATTTGAACCTTACTGGCTTAAATGAATGATCATCATTTTATTAAATTCACACCTTGAAAATTATTTGTTAATTCTTCCTCACTAAAATAAATAACACTCTGTAATATATTTCTCGAAGTTCTCTACATCAAAAACCACATACAAAAAATTAATAAAAGGTTATCATCAGAAAACTATCTCACCGAGAGTTTCTGATGATTTTGAATTTGAAAGTTTAATGAACTGTCTCAATGATCGATCTCTCCAAAAGATCATTGATTTGGAATTAAGTTTTTAAAGGTGTTAATTCAATTTTAAGTTCAAGAACTAGATTCAATCTCGCCGAAAGAATCAGATTCTCATTGAAGAAATTAATTGAAGGAGATAAAAGTTTAAACCAATAAAACTCCAAATTCTCAAGAAAAATAAATTAAACTAAGATCATTTTCAATATATTAGTATCAAGTATAATGTATAACATATAAAAACAGAGTAATATAGATCCTCTCTCAGAAGATGAAGATCGCGTACTGCTACTTCGCTCCTGCAACTCCAAACCACCAGTTCCGCTCTTGGTGTCTCCTTGGAGTTTCGCTCTCGAATTGTGTGTTTGTGAAATCAGATTGAGAGCCCCCCTAAATCTAATGCTTTATCTATTGTAAGTACCCACTATATTATGCTGCTCATCACCAGAACTCATCACCGATTTGAATTCATCTTTCACTATTGTATAGCACACGTGCGTTTTTTCGTGACTAGCATGTCACGCTAGTTTTACCCTTGTAACTAACTCTGGGTGAGTTAGTTGTGTGAACCTCGACATTTTTTTGACTCTTGAATGAACCTGCATAATAAAGAAAAAACAAAATAGTTAAAAACACGATAGAAATAAATGTTTACAATTAAATATATTAGTTTATTTAAAAGTCTTAAAAATAGTTAAAAAGTTTTTTCTAAATTAGATATTATTTAATAAGTTATTTTATTAGAATTATCATTTAATAATAATTATATTCTAAAATTATATTTTTATTAATTAAAATGAAATAATAATAATATTATTGAGATAATATTTATTTAATAATAAAAGTTAATTTTCAAATAAATAATTAAATATTAAAGTATAGTTTAGTTTATTAAGTTGGTTAAAGATGATTAAATTTATAAATCATTGTTAAAATTTGAAATTTATAAGTTTAGTTAATTATATATTTTATTCAATTATTATTAATTTTAATGTTATTATTTTATTAATTTTTTTATTTTTACTAATAAAGATCTCCATTAAAGTTAATTTTGGTTTGAGAATATAATTTATTTTAATTAATTAAATAGATTTTATTTTATTAACATTTAACATTAATTACCAATTAATAATTTAGTATAATTAATATTTTATTATTATGTTTAATTTAAGTTTTTATTTTAAGTTAATTTAATTTTAATTTAATTTTCTTTTAATCATCCTTTCCCCCATTATTCTCTACGCAATAGGGATAAGGGATTTCTGATTTTCCCTAGATCACGCTGGCGCTTCTCCTCAAACACCACGATCCCTCCTCTGGCGGTGCATCCTAGTAGCGGCTCAACTCAGCTCAGGGTTCTCAGTACAAGCAGAACACCTTAGCATAACGACGATCTTTCTCTTAGAAACACAACATCTTCTTCAACCTGAAACAGAGTAGAGGCCACTTCTACACCAGATCCACACAGCGACGAAGCCTGGTGAGTTCATCTGACTTGTCTCCTTCCCACGACATAGCACCAAAATGCTTCCTCTCCCTTCCATGCATTGGAAAACTTTAGCATCGATGCAGAGCTTAATCTTCTCCTTATCTATCGCCAACCCTAACTCCGCGATGTTCGAAGACAGCCTGACCATCTTCGTTCATCCACTCAACCCCACCCTCAGCAGCACCGATGATAACCTGGGCCTTGTCAATTCCTCCCTACATCAACAGTTTGCAGTTTCTCCTTAAAAAACGAAAGACGCAGTTGTGGTTTTGATGTTTGGAAATTACGTCAATCCAATTCCTCTTTAAATCTTTTATCTATGTTTTTTTATGTTATAACTCTGTTGATTCTTGGTTTGAAAATTGTTGAGTGAATGGTGAGAATGATTGATGTAATGATGTAGTGATAGATGAAGATAATCAGAGAGGAGGCCTTCAGGTTGACATGAGACACCGAAAATTATATCGGTAGCAGCAGAGGATCAGTGAGTTGGGCGACTCACCGATTCTTAAGAAATAAAAAGATTCATTGAAATGAGTGTGAAGCTGATGGAGGAAATATGTGCGACTCACCGATTCTTAAGAAAATAGAGGAGGCAATGGTGAGGCACTGATAAATAAAAAAGATCAGTGACAATAATTCACCGATAAAATGACTCACCGAAAGATAAAATAAAAAACGAGTCACCGATAATTAAAATAAAGAGTAATCAGTGTGACGTGAAACCGATGAAAATTTTGCATCGGTGAGTGATGACTCACCAATAGAAGGAATAATGATCGGCCGTAGTGGGACAAAATAAATAGATCGGTGATTCGCAACATTAGCGCGCCATGAAAAACCATTTGTTAAAATAAAATAAATAAAAAAAACATCGATGAGTCATTGACTCACCGAAAGTTGAAAATAAGAGACCGATGCTGTTTCAAAAATATTGGTGAGTCATGACTCACCGATAGTTATAAAAAACTTCAGTGTGACAAAGGGATCGGTGAGATGCAGCATCGGTGTGACGCAGCATTGGTGCGTCGACACACCGATAGAACAAATTGAAACATTAACAATAAATATTAATTTAAAACAAATAATAAAAAGAATAAAACATTAATTAATTAATAAAAAATAGAGATTAAATAAATTGTTTAAGATTAAATGATTAAATATATCTAAAATATAACTAATTATTCAAAAAAATAACAAATAAAAGTAACATAATTAATAACTAAGAATATAAAAACTTAAGATTAATGAAAAACTCATACAAATAATTAACCACACATATGAAATGATTAAAATTAACCAAAGATATTAAATAACAAAGTTAATTAACTAAATAACAAAATGAAAAATTAAAATTAAAAACACTTTATTTTATTAAATATTATTTTAAAATTTTAACTTATTTATTAAGAAGGATGGTTAAACATATTATTTAAAAAAGTTAATTTATTATAATAAATATTAATTAAAGGATAAAATATTAAAATATAGTCTAAATTAATTAAAACACAAATAAAGAAATTAAATGATTATTTATTATTAATGTCAAATTATTAAAAGGTGAGCATATTAAGATTAATAAACTAAAAAGTAATTTAATATAATTAGGATAATTAAAATTACTAAATAAAAATACTAAAAACACATATTTAATTATAAAAAATGATTAATTAACAGATTTAGTGTCAAAGATACAAATATGCCATTATTTATTAAAAAGTGTCAAAAATCAGTAATTAAATTGATAAAAATTAAATAAATGATGTGGCAAAACTATGTAAAAATAGAGCCACATCACATATAGTAAAGGTTCCTTTTACATAAATTTTTGGAAGTTTAGGAGCTTAGTGTATATATTAGTAGACCTCCAGAATATAAATCCATTTTCAAACAATCCCATGAGTTGTGTGACCTAGTTCAAAGCTACACACCACAAAAAAAGTTTCATAACACAACCAAAATACATATAAATATGAAATTACCCCCTCATTTTTAGGGGGTAACCTTTGGTATTTGAGTTCCAAAACTCCCACTTATGTAACTCAGGGTTTCTGACTTCACACATCCCCAAAATCCAAAAACTTTCATGAAATTACCTTATGAATTACTTTAGCATGAGTTTCTGTTTGAGACATTTTTTCATAACTATAAGGACCCAACCTTAAACATTATATAATATAGTTAATTATACTATAATTAAATTTTTTTACATTACCAAATATCTTTTTTGTTTATAGTTTTAGAGAATTAGGTCATAAATCATACATAGCAACTCATTTAATTACTAAATAGACACTTCTACTCAATATCCATTTTTTTCACCATATGAAACTTTTAGAATAAAACATGATTTCTTTCTGTAACAAAAAATCATGACTTTAAACTTGAATTCTTCTTTTACTTTTCCCATCTATAAAACCTATGAAAAACATTTTAAAACTTGGGACTAGAAAAAAAAATGAAAGGGGCATAAAAATGAATAAAGAAACCATTAGTTTAGGAATGAAAACATTTTCACAAAGTTACAAATTTTACACATAAGAAATAAGATCTTTAGCTTACCTTATGATATAATAAGTTTCCTATAAAACCATAGGAAGTATAAATAAATCATAAAGGTAACTTTTGGCATCAATTTCACATCACAATTACATTTAAATTATCTCTCCCGACTACACAAGGAGTAACCATCATAGTAATACTTGGAATAACCATCACAGTATATCCCCATAATCTCTTAGGAGAAACCTAACTGGTTAACTCCATCCCATTACCCAATGCACCAGAGAGATATAACGGGCTCACTTGACCTCATTTTATCATAAAAACACCTATCATTATAACAATTCCCAAGATTTGTAACATAAAAATAACACATATAGCTATCATAAAAGAAACATTCATGAGGAAAATAAGTTTTCCATTTTGAAATAACTTTACATTTTTTACAAGCCGCACACCCATAAATGAAAAAATTTTATTTGAAAATAAAATTATAAACTTTTAAATTAAACATAAAAATATTAAATCATCATGAAATAAGGAAATTTCATTCATAACATATATTTAAAAAAACATTCTTTTTAAATATTGTAAAAAAATCTATTAAAGAGGATTTTTAAAAGGAATGTTCCTTATAAATATCATATCATTGAAGTGAGAATTAATAAAATGAATGTAATATGTGTATTCACTATAAAACAACATAATATATTATAATATAATCAAAAAGTCATTCCACAAATAATTTTATCATGAAATAATCAATGAAGTAGAAGGTTAACCCAAATAATGGAAATTGGGTTAAGAATTCCCTTACCTTATGTTCGAAATCATTTTTCACTTGTACTTAATGTCTTAAATAAGAAATTTAGATTAATTAATTACCAAATAAATAACCTATTATTAATTTATTATAATTTTTTAACTTATTTTATGGACATTTTTATGAGTTATAGAGTTCAATTTAATCATTCTGGGAGTGTTCATTTCATTGATTTATGGTCAGTTCCCTTGAATATAATTATTAGAGTTCTTATCAAATGGAAGAAAAACTCAAGAAGGGGAAATAAATAGTATTAATATAATTACATAATTCTAAATCATCCCATATATAATTTTTTATTATGATATTATTATGATTCATTAGATAAAATATTAATGATTAATGTTTGGTTTGTTTTTGGTGGTTTTTTCTGACCATCACAAACTAGTTTCATTTTATTTAATATTATGTATATTAATTAGTTTCAGAACATTAAATAAATATATATATTAAAATATGTTTTAACCATAATAATGGTTTTATGACCATACTTGAAGTTGGTACTAGAAAATGAAAACTCATCATCCATGAATGCGGTGAATCGACACGTCATTGATAATGTTTTTATTTTTTAGAATAAGAGGAGAAGCGAAGAGGTTTGATGATTGATATTCCATTAAAAAAAATAAAATTATAGTATATTAATGATAATGGAGTTATAATGAAACTTTGGATAGGGTAGGTGAGGATAAGGTAGAAATAAAGAAAGAAAGAAAGAATTTAAAAGAGAAACAATGGAGGATTTTACCTCTTGAATATCATCTCCTTGAGAACCTCCTTAAGACACTTGGTTTTGGTATTTTGGTGAGATCAGAAGGTATTATATGTGGGAAAGAGTCTTGGTAAGAGAATTGGGAATAATTTATACAATATTCAAGGCTTATAAGGTGTGAGGATAAGAGGTGGTGATGGGCGGTATTTATAGGAAGAGGAGAGGGGTGTTTTTGATTATTTTATTCATTTATTTATTATTTTAGCTCAAGACTATCAATAGTGTTGATTCACATGACTAAATATAGTAACTAGATCATGTGAGTTTGAAATAATGAGTGATTAAATCATACATACATCATCCATGACTCGATAATTCATTTATTATAATGTTAAATACTATAAATTACTGTATTTCACTATTAAAAAAAAATCAACTATTTTAGAAAAATACAAAAAATTAACCCTAAACATTTTTTAACATTTTAGATTTAAAAAATGGACTCCATTTTATAGAACTAATTTTCTAAATATGAGAAATTTTATTTTTAATTAAAATAACGATTTATTCAAAAAATACTGATTTTAATATTATAACCAATTTTATAACACTTTAAAAAATTAACTAAGGTCTCTTAAAATTATTTTATAATTATAATAAAATAAAATATTAATATATGAATCTATTTTATAAAAAATTAATCTTATTTTAAATCATTATATTAATTATAAAATTATAAATAAACATTTATGTTTCAGAAAAATACCAACACTTAATTTATCATTTTTAAAACATTTATTTACTTATTCCATGATATAAATATATCATATTTTCATTTATGAGATACCTAAATTTTATTTATAAATTCATAAGTGATGTTATTAATCTAATGATCAGATTACTATTCCTAATAATCACATTACTATTTCAATGGCCAAGTTACTATTCCATTAGTATCGATTCCTTAATCTATATAAATACCACTTATTTAATTATACATTTATAATGAATTTAAATAAAAAAAAAAATTATTCTATAAGTACCTAGGTTACTACATTCTCCCTCAATTTTTGAAATGGTGTCCTTGTAAATTTTTTCACTTATTAAAGAAGTGAGGGTACCTTTCTCTCAAAGAATTTTCAGATCCCCATGCTGCTTATTAAACCATATTGTTTTTCCACAAAACCATAACTTAATGAATTAACTTATTTCACAATACTTGTTCTATTCGATTAAGAATCTGAATATGCGTTTCCTCATATAAAAGGTTGTCTTCCAACTGAGCAACCTCTAGGCTTAGAATATGAGATGAATCTGGAAAATACTTTCTTAGCATTAAAACATGAAAAACATTGTGTACCTGAGATAAACTTAGAGGCAAAGCCACTCAGTAGGCAACTGATCCAAATTTTTATAGGATTTCATAGGGTCTAATGAACCATGGATTTATCTTCCCCTTCTTACCAAAATGCATCACACTTTTATATGGAGAAACTTTGAGAAAGAAATTATCACCTTCCTTGAAGAAAGATCCTTCCTCCAGTTATCCCATAACTTTTCTACCTACTCTAAGCTATTCTCATGTGTTGCTGAATCAACTGAATGTTCTATTCAATTTCATCGACTAATTCTAGTCTAATCAACTTTATTTTACCTACTTCATCCCAAAATGATGGAGTTCGACACTGCTTTCCATATAATTCTTCAAATGGATCCATTTGTATACATGAATGAAAAATGTTATTATAAGAAAACTAAACCAAATAAAGATGATAATCCCAAATTCCCTAGTAATCCATTGAACAACCTCGAAGCATATCCTCCAATTTTTGAATTGTTCTCTCTAGATATCCATTAGATTGAGGATGAAAAGCAGTGTTGAAGTTTAATTCAGTTCTTAATGACTTCTAACGTCCTTTCCAAAAGTTATAGGTGAACTTGGGATCATAATTAGATAAATGGAGAGAGAAACTCCATGTAACATGACTATCTCTTTAAGATGAAACCAAGAAAGTTTATCTAGATATAGAATATCCCAAATAAGAATAAAATTTGATTATTTAGTTACTCGATCAATAATAACCAAAATTTTATTGTTACCTCAAGAAGTTTTTGGTAATCCCACTATGAAATCCATGGAGATATTTTCCCATTTCCACTCTAGCACTTCTAAAGGCTGAAGCATCCCCTTAATAATTTTCATTTTTCTTTTACTTATCTACAATTAAAACATCTCATTGTAAAGTTAGGAATATATCTTTTCATTATATCCCACCATTAATACTCCTAAAGAAATCTATACATCTTAGTTCTTTGAGGATGAACTAAAAATAGAGAACTATAAGCTTCACTTAATAAATATTTAGTTAACTGTGAATCACAAGGAACACATAATATCTTCTCAAATCTCAAAACACAATATTTATCAATGTAAAATTCTAGAAACTTATTTTTTTGACCAATTATACCTTTTTATATAACTCATGGTCTTCTTTCCGATCTTGCTTAATTCTGTCTGATAGAGATGATTACACTAACACCTGAAACAAAAAAGAGAAATTTCCTACACCAAAAACTTCCAAGAAAAAATTCCTAAAATCATTAACCAAGGGGTTATGTTCCAAATGTAACATGGTCAATTTGGATTTTTTTCTGACTCAAAGAATCAACCACTTTATTTTCTTTTCCATGATAGTAATGAATCATGCATTCATAATCCTTAACCAGTTTTATCCAACTTCTATGCATCATATTCAATTCCTTTTGAGTAAATATATACTTCAAACTTTTTTGATCATTATATATTTAAAATTTGGCTCCATAAAAATGATGTCTCTAAATTTTTAAAGTGAAAACCACAACTACTAATTCAAAATCATGTGTGGGATAATTTAACTCATGATGTTTCAAAATATATGAAGCCTAATAAATTACCTAATAATTTTACATCAGAAAACAACCAAGTATCTTTAAATAAGCATCAATATAGATGAAAAACTCACCATTTTTTGAAGGAAGTTACAAAACTGGAGCATTCACCAATATACTTTTTTAGTTCCTGAAAATAAATATATCATTATTCTGTCCAAATAAATTTAACCACTTTTCATATTAACTTATTCAGTGGGCTAGATAACTATGAATTTTTTTTAGAAACCACCGGTAATTTCCTTGTAATATAAGAAAACTATGAATCTTAGTAAAATTTATAGGTCTTTTTAATTAATTAACCACTTTTTTGGTGGGATCAACTATTATGACATCTTATTTAAAATATACCTAAGAAAATAATTTTTTTTGGAATAAGAAATCACATTTTTAAATTTCTTATATATATTATTTTATTTTAGGTTTTAAAGAATAATCCTTATATGTTTTTCATGATCCTCATAACTTTTTTAATAAACAAAAATATCATCAATAAAAACAACAACAAACTTATACAAAAATTCATGAAATATTTCTTTCATAAGATCCATAAATACAAAAGGAGCATTAAAAAAAAGGGAATAAAACCAAACTCATAATGCACATATCTATTATGGAATGAAATTTTTGGAATGTTATCCTCCTTCAACTTCAACTAATAGTAACCCGACCTGAGATCAATATTTGAAAAGTATTTTTCTCCTTACATTTGATCAAAAAAATCATCGATATGAGGCAATGTATAGTTATTCTTAATAGTAATGTCATTAAATGCTCTATAATCGATGAAAATCCTAATAGAACCATATTTATTTTTAACAAAAAAATAGGATCCCCCCAAGGTGAAGTGCTGGGTCGAATGAAATATTTATCTAGAAACTCCTATAACTACTTTTTCAATTTTAAAATTTATACTTTAGCCATTCAATATGGGGGTTTTAAATAGTTTTACCACTAGGTAATAAATCAATAGTAAATTCAACCTCCTGATTAGGTATAATATCAAGAAACTCATTAGAAAAAACATCCAGATACTCATTTACCACTGATAAATCATTACTCAGAATAGTTCCCTTATTTTTAACAATATGTACAAGATAAAATTAATTTTCATATTTTAAAAGTTTCTAAACTTCTTGATATCTTATAAATGACATGGGTTAATTCTTGTATAAAAATTGAGACTCTTTCTAAAAAAACTTCTTTATATATACAATCAATCTTATCATGGTAAATAGAAAGCCAATCCATACCTAGATTAACATCAAATTCGACTAGGTGAAATACAACAAGGTTTGCAAGTAAATTCTTTCCTAATACATAAAAAAGAAGATTCTTATAATTTTTTTTTCCTTAATATTTCTCCCATGTATTTTTACTATAAGTTACGGCTTTATTTATTGAGTTGGAATTTCTAATTTACTAGAAAATTTATCAAATATGAAAGAATGTGTAGACCCCGAATAAAAAAAGACATTAGAAAAATATGAGTAAACAAACAATGTACATGATACCACTTTGTTTGATGGATCAACATCTTCTGAAGTTATTGCAAAGGATTTCACCACACCTTTCTTCTTATAGTCTAGTTTCTTCCCATAATTTGGGTTTCTCTTCAGACACTTGTTTTCATAATTACCCATATCATTACATTTAAAACATTTTACTGTCTGTATATAAGAATTGTACTTACCACTACCATGACTTTTTAATTCAAATTATGAGACATATGCCCAAACTTACCACATAAGAAAAACTTAATAGGCTTAAAAGTCATTCCCCAATGTATTTTTACCACAATTATCACAAAATGAAAACTTAATTTTCTTACCATAAAACTTCTTTGATGGATTCTTTTTATTTTCCCACCACCTGATCACTTTTTCTACTTGTTTTCAAGGAGAACATGATCATAACCACACACCAAATACATTTTTCATAGTTTTTTAATTCACAAGAATCCAATTCCCTTTTGATATCTTGTCTTCAATATTGAGTAAAAATGATTGATTTTACTATTAAGATCCTAGATAAAATTTTGAGCGTACCATGTCAATCGAGTGATTTTTTTTCATATACAGCCACTAAATCCTCCTCATATCAAAATTAAAAGAATTTGTTTTCTATCCAAAGTCAAATATCCTCTGGAAAACATATCTCAAGAAAAATATTTTTGAATTCAACCCATTTCAAATCATCAATATCCTCACTATCCCTGATATTCTTGACCACTAAACACCACTAGTTAGATTCACCTTTAAAATGATAAATAGTAACACTAACCTTTTGATGTTATGAACACTCCATGATATCAAAAATATTTTCTAAGTATTTAATAAACCCTTCATCTATCGCTGGGTTAGAAGATATACTAAATAAAGGAGGGTGTTTCCTTATAAAACGTTGCACCACTGATATATTCCTCTGAGGTTGATATAATTGATATCATGCATGGATATTGCAGCTATTTATATCCTACGTCAAATGATCCATTACTGTCACAAACTACTTATTCTAATTCCCACCTTTCTAGGTTACAGATTCAAAAGGATATCGTCCTCTTAGTGCCTTCCTACTTCAGCTTCCCTATTTCTTATGCAGAAAATCATTTTGAGTATATATATATTAGACAAAAAAACATGGTAATATTTAAATGATATATCATTTCAAATTAACCATAAATTAAAAATCATTTATAGGTATTCTATTAACATTATCCTAAACCCAAAAGTTATTCTAAAACTTTATCTGATACCAACTATAAGGAACTGACCTTAAACATTACATAATCTAGTTAATTTGACTAGAATTAAATTTTGTATATTACTAAAGATATTTTTGGTTTAGAGTTTTAGAGAATTAAGTCATAAATTATAAATATATATTCATATAATTACAAACTATACACTTCTAATAAATATCCATTTTTTCATAATATGAAACTTTTAGAATAAAACATGATTTTGTTCTGTAATAAAACTTAACAACTTTAAACTTGAATTATTACTTTACTTTTCCCATCCATAAAACCTATGATTTTTTTTAAAACTTGGGATGAGAATAAAAATATTATTAAGGGACATAAAAAAGGAAGAAATAAACTGTTATTCCATGAATGAAAACATTTTCACAAAGTTATAACTTTTACACATAAAACATAAGCTCTTTAGCTTACTATATGAAATCATAATTTTTCTATAAAACCATATAAAACATACATAAATAATAAATGTAACTTAAAAAATCATTTTTATATCAAACTTAAAAATAAAGTATCTCTCCTGGCTATATAGGTAGCAACCATCATGGTTACACTTGGAATAACCATCATAGTATATTCCCATAATCTCTTAGGAGAAACCTAATCAGTTAACTCTGTCCTTTTACCCAATGAATTAGAGAGATATAACGGGCTCACACACCCTCTATTTATCATATAACCACCCTTAATCATAAAAATTTTCAAGAACCATAACATAATCATAACACATAAATCTTTCATAAAAGAAACATTCACGAGGAAAATAACTTTTCCATTTTGAAACCATTTTATATTTTTTACAAGCCACACACTCAAATGAAAACATTTTATTTGAAAATAAAATTTTAAAATTGTAAAGTAAACCTCAAAATATTAAATTTTCATGAAAGAGGTAAATTCTATTCATTTTTTATATATAAAAAACCATTATGTTTAAATGCTGTAAAAAGAGACATTAAAGAGGATTTTTAAAGGAAATTACCATATAAATATCATATCATTGAAGTGAGAATTAATAAAATGAATGGAATATGTGTATTCACTATAAAGAAACATAATACAATATAATATAATCAAAAATTAATTTTACAAATAATATTAACCTGAAATAATCAATGAAGTAGAAGGTTAACCCAAAGAATAGAAATTGGGTTAAGAATTCCCTTACCTTATATCTGAAAGCATGATGCACTTATACTTAATATCATGGATAATCAAATTAGATTCCTTAATTACTAAATAAATAACATATTATTCATTTATTTTATTTATTATAATTTTATTAACTTATTTTATGGGAATTTTGATGAGTTATAGAATTCAATTTCATCATTTCAGGAGTGTTCTTTTCATGGCTTTATGGTTGGTTCCCTTGAGTACAATTATGAGAGTTCTTTTAAAATGGAAGAAAAAATACAAGTGTAAATAAATGGTATTAATATACTTAAATATTTTGAAATTATCTCATATATAATTTTTTATTACGATATGAGGACGATTCATTAGATAAAATATTAATGATAAATGTTCTGTTTATTTTTGGTAGTTTTTTGACCATCACAAACTAGTTTCATTTTATTTAATATTATGTCTATAAGTTAGTTACATAAAATTAAAAAAGTTATAATATACATATTAAAATATCATTTAAACATAATAATGGTTTTATGAACAGCCTTAAAGGTGGTGATATAAAATGAAAACTCATCATCCACAAAGGTGGTGAATCGATACATTATAGATGCTGTTTTCATTTTTTAGAATAAGAGGAGAAGAGAAGAGGTTTGATGATGGATATTACATTAAAATAATAACATTACAGTATATGTATGATAATGGAGTTATCATTTAACTTTGTATAGGGTAGGTTAGGATAATTTAGAAAGAAATAAATAAAGAAAAAATTTAAAAGATAAAGAATAGAGGATTTGACCCCTTGAATATCGTCTCCTTGAGAACCTTCTTAAAGCACTTGGTTTTGGTATTTTGGTGAGACCATAAGGTATTGGATGTGGGAAATAGTATTGGGAAGGTAATTGAGACTAATTTATAGAATATTCAAGTCTTAGAATGTGTGAGAAGAATAGGTGGTGAGGGATGGTATTTATAGGGAGAGTAGAGGGGTGTTTTGATTAATTTATCCATTTATTTATTATTTTGGCTCAAGACTATCAACAATGTTGATTCACATGAATAAATAAAGTAAATAGAGCATGTGAGTTTGAAATAATGAGTGGTTACATCATCCATATATCATCCATGACTCAATAATTCATTTATTTAATTATAATGTTAAATATGTAAATTACTGTATTTCACTATTCACCAAAAATTCAACTATTTTAGAAAAATACCAAAAATTAACCCTAACCATTTTTTAACATGTAGATTTAAAAAAGGACTCCATTTTATGAAAATAATTTTATAAATATGAGAAATTAAAATTTTAATTAAAATAATCATTTATTTGAAAAATAACAATTTTTATATTATAACTGATTTTATGAAACTTTGAAAAATTAACTAAGGTTTCATAAAAATATATTATAATTATAATACAAAAAAATATTAATTTATGAATATATTTTATTAAAAATAAATTTTCTTTTAAATCATTATATTAATTATAAAATTGTAAATAAATATTTACGTTTCACAAAAATACCAACACTTATCATTTTTAAAACATTTATTTACTTATTCCATGATATAAATATATCATATTTTTATTTATGAGATACCAAAAATTTATTTATATTTTTATAGCGAGGTTATTATTCTAATGGTCATATTTCTATTCCTAACGGTCACATTATTGTTCCAACAGTCAGGTTACTATTTCATTAGTATAGATTCCTTAATTTCTATAAATACCACTTATTTCATTACAAATTTAAAATGAATTTAACTATGAAAAAAAAAATATTCTATAAGTTCCTAGGTTGTTATAATAACTTTATTCATTAGTAATCTATTTTTTTCACAAAGTCTAAACTTCTCCACAACTCTATTTTTGTGAAACACCAAAGTTGTGTGACACAATATTTTCTAAAATCAAACTCATAGGCCATGCCTCACGCAAACTCATTTTCAAGAAACCCAAAAAATTGTGTGATATAGTGTAAAGTTGCATGAACCATCACATCATTGTACATAACAGTGTTTTTGACACATGTGACCACTGGTCCATACCAAGGGGGATGTACCCCCTCACCTCCACTCAGGATCAGTGTTGAGATTCAGTCCCGGGCCTCTAGCCCGGTCCCTTTGCTACCATTACTGTTCCGCATGAAAAATAGACAGTTGCACCTTGATATTTTTAGGCTAGTTTGATGAAATTTTGTGTTTTGACCTATATATCCCCAACATATACCCCATATAATACCACGATTCAAGATACTCCACTGCACTCCCTAAAATACCTTGATTCAAAATACTTCTATTAGTACCTTTCTTATGCCATGAGTTGATATATCCCCTTGATTTATCTGAATACCTCAAGTTAAAATACTCTTAATTTATTCCTAAAATATCTTCAACTAACATATATGCTGAGATGAAACATAAAGGTTCGCTTTGGCTAAGTCCTACACAAACCATTATTTGGTAGCTTTTGGTTACTAGTCCTAGATATATGACATTAAACCGTAGTATACCCTATGTGAAAAGCATATGTGCTTCCTATTACAATAATGATATGAATTATGTGTTAAGAGAAAGATGCCTAATATAATAATCACGAGACCACCCCCAAATAGTCCCCATGGTCCTTTTCCTCAGGTTTAATCCCAAATCATTTTCCCTAAACCACCAGCAAGTGAAGATTCCATCACGATCTAACATGAGGAGGAAATAATAGTCATCCCTAGTGTGTATGTACTAGATGTATCCCTACCAATCCTAAACAATTCTCATGGGCCTCCTCCTCAGGTGTAATCCACAATCATACTCCTGAACTCATCAGCGGGTCAAGATTCCCTCATGAACCGACATGAGAAAGAAAGAATGGGAAATTCAATGTGCAAGCTCCAAACAAAATTTCTTTTCATATGATGTTAAACTATGAACTTACCCTATGTAAAGAACATGGTATTTTATATGTAATAAGCATAGGATTCCTCGTGTGATAAGAATAATATGCATAATATGATAAGTTTCAGATGATACCCCCATCCTATGGACATATTCTATGGATAAGACCCACACCATCGCTGCTCATCAACAACACTTAGACAACTTCCATGAATAAGCCCCAATCACACCATTGCTACCTCTCAGTAGAAATCAGGAAGCTTCCACACATAATCCCCAATCACAACACCACTACTCCTCAAAAAAACACAAGTAACTTCCCCTCATAAGACCCAATCACATAATCACTACTCCTTAGCAGTAAGAGGGAAACTTCCATGCGTAATCCCTAACTACACCATCGCTGAACCTTAGAAACACTTAGGATGCTTCCATGCATAATCCCTAATCACATCAGCGCTACTACCCAACAAAAACTAGGTATCATCCACATGTAAGCCCCAACTACACAATCATTTATCCTCAACAGTACCTAGGTTTCTTCCACCTATAACCCTAAACCACATCATCATTGAACATTAGTAACACTTGGTCACATTCCATGCATAATCCCCAATCACACTATCATTGATCTGAGTAGCACCCAATAATATTCCAAGCGTAAGCCCTAATCAAACCATTGATTCTCCTATAATCAATTGGGAACCATCCACACATAATACCTAATCACACCATCATCACTCTTAGTAGAACCCAAGAAACTTCCATGCATAAACCCCAATAACATCATCCCTACTCCCTAACAACACTCAAGGAGCTTCCATGTGTAAGCCCCAACCACATCATCACCAATCCTTAATAGAACCCAGGAATATTCCTTGTGCAAGCCTCAATAACACCACTTCTACTCCTCAGAATCATCCCGATAACTTCCATGTATAATCCCCACTCATAAAATCACTATTTCTTAGCATCACCTGGGAAGCTCCACAAGTAAGCCCCAAACCAAATTCTGAGTTGTAAGACTTTAAACTATATAAAACCCATGTCCTACTCACACAAATTAAAACTGGACAACAACATCCAATTCAAATGATATAAAACTGCATGAAAATATCCTAGTCAAATGACATTAAATTTCATGATAATGTCCTTGGTATATGGATTTAAACTGTAGCCTCAACCTACGTGACAAACATAGGATGCCTCACATGATAAGAATGGGATGATCCCCAATATCCCGAGAATCTTATATATATAATCCCCAAACCATACCTTGTTGTCACTACTTTCACAACACAATCATCCTTACCATATGATGTTAAGCTATATAGATCGATCTTGTCACACAAACTTAAACTATGCAATCAAAATATGTGGGTTTTGATCCCTGTCTCCTAATAGGGTACGTATGAAACCTCCCTAAGGTTCAATCCCTATATTATTAGAAATCTGTACATATTCCCCTTGGAAGGAAACAAAAAATAATTGAAATCATTTCCCCATGGGAACAAACTTAAATCCTTACCACCCAAACTCTAGGTCCCCACCAAAATTTTTCACTACTATGAAATGCTAACCTATATTTGGCCCATTAAGTGACAAAAATTCATGGTAAATATACCCACAAGACTTTAAACCTATTATAACATCCCCATGAGACTTTAAATATGTGATAACATTCCCATAAGAATTTAAACCCGTGATAACATCTCCATGAGACTTAAAACTTATGATAATGTCCCCACAAGACTTTAAACCTGTGATCATGTCCCTAAAAGTTTCTAAAAATGTAACCCATCTTGATGCATCAGAATCTCTACCTCATGTGATGATTATGAGATGTATTAGGTGACGATCCTGGGAATCCTTATATGAAAATCATAAGTTAAATATTGTGATGAATGTTGGATACCTCACATAACACATAATAAACATGAGTTTCCCTATTTGATGAGTACAGGATACCCGAGGCAATAAGACTTGGATTCATTATGCCCCTAGAATAAGTTTCTCTATAATAAAAATGGGATGCCTTGGGTTATACACCTAATATTCCTCATATATTAGATACCCTCAACTTTGGAAGAGGAATACTTTTACATATTATTAATATACCCAATGTTCACAGATGATTTGACATACCCAACATCACCACCAGCTTTGACCATAGGTAACTACCCTATCATGACAATCGGTAGCATAATTAACCAGTGTCCACTTCAAGATGGTGCTAGTAATGAGATTCACAAATATGTATCAAATATATCGAAGAGACCTGAACTAGGAAATGAACTCCAAGGAGGAATATATGGAAGGAGGAATTGATATTCCATCATTTCCTTCAGAATAAGGATCCTACATCATCAAACATGGTGGTAGAGTTCACCTACTTTTGGAATTTAGGAATGTAGGGTAACCACACCAGAGTTTTTGTGACTAGTCCAAGGTCACAGACTACTCTAGAGAGAATAAAAGCACACCCTAATGTGATCCCCAGTGGAAGAATTAAAAAATAATTTCATATTATGGAAAAAAATTATTTAATAATAGCTAATGGGAGTTATTTTAATGTTTAAATATTAAACATTCCACTATCTTTGTATAAAATAATAAACCAAGTTAGTAATTATGATATCACACATATCATAATAAATGATATAGCATTCATGTTTTACTGTATGACTTGCACTAATCATATAATATGATATGGAAAAAAAATAATCATACGAGTTAAAGGATTTATGGAATATCTCCTCTAATCCCCAACTTTCTATAAATCCTCATATACTTTGTTCCATTTCACTTCATATTGGTATCAGATAAAATAAATTATAAAACCATATCCAAAACTTATTTTGGATATCATTTAATTTTTTTTTGGAAAGATATCATCAACTTCACATTATATAACACAATATGTAATACCTTGTGAATACCCTATCAAAAAATATTTTGGAAAAAATATAATTTTTTTTAGAGTATCTCTTTGAGCCTAACTCAATCTCGATTCATTGAACCACAATGTATTGCCCACTATCCTTTGTATATTTTAAAAAAAATATGAATCATTGGATCTATAAATGTAAGAAATGTGTGTCCTCCAGAAAAATAATCAATACTACTCAATATGAAAATATATCTATTGTGATCACTATCAAGCACATGTATCTCTATACCTGTGTCTACCATCTCTATCATATGTAATCATTCATTCTCATACAATCCCTATATCCAAGACACTGAGTGATAATGGGACATAAAGTATGAAAACCCCATATAACATACTCATAATTTCTTGATTCTTTGAGTATATACAGGCTAGGTGTAACAACCCTAGTTTATCCTCCTTCAATAAAAACTATGTTTAATAATTTTCTTCACACGCAACAACTAACTAAATTGAGAATAACGAAATATTTAGGTAATATATAAATATTAAATGTGATCGTTGAAACCCAACTATTGAATTAGTAGGTATGAATAAGAGTAATCAAAATATTAAATTTGTTTATAATTAAATTAAATAATATTTTTAATATTAATTAAATTCAATTAGTAAGCTAAAATAACTAAGAAAATCATTTTATGCTTAAAAATAAATTTTTCGAAAATTGATTTTTTATTTAAAGAATTATGTATAATATTATTTAATAATAAAATTATATATTAATAATACGAATAATATATTACAATATATTAACTAATAAATGATAGGAAATAATAACAAATAATATATAACATTTTAAAAAGCTATTTTTTAATATGAATAGTTTCCTCCATATTTTTTGGGATTTTATTTAAATATTGAATTCTCAAATTTTTGAAAGTTAGTTTGATAAAATTTGAATAATTTTTGGATTAATAATAATAATATAATCTTAAGATTAATTTTTAATATTTTTCTAAAAATATTTATTTTTAGGTGAATAGTGAAAAATACCATTTTTTACAAATAACATGACTTTTATGAAATTATTAGTATATAAGTATGATTTGTAAATTTATTTAACATTTTTCAAAAAAAAATATTTATTTTATAAGTGAATTTATAATTTAATTTTTTTAATTTATAAACCCATATTTTATATTTTAGAATTTAAGTTACATTTTAAAAAAAATTGTTTCTAATACATTACACATTTAGTATTTTAAAATTAATTTTTTTCACTTATAAAAAATTGAATAAAACAAAATGGATTTAAAAATTTGAATCTTTATTTAAAAATTATATAATAAGGACCATTTTATTTTTGGGCATAAATGATAAATTATCTAGGTAAAAACTAGCTACCATGGTGAAAACCAAAATGGTAAAATTGTGTAACCTAAGAGGTTAAGGGAAAAATATGTTAAAAAATGTTTGAATTGAATTTTTTAGGCTTCAATAGAACATATATATTCTTCTATCTATTATTTCACAATTTTCGTGTCATTTTCCTTGAGAGTGAATTTATATTATTGAAACATTTTGGGTATTTTCAAAAACATCACTCCTTTTCAGTTATAAAAGAGGCACTCCTCTCCTCACTTCCTATAACACCAAAACCCACTAATTTGAGCCCATAAATTACCCAAACCTATTATAAACACTAATATACACTTTAACATGGTTCTGGTATTCTCAAAATTCCACCCCTCAAAGGTTTAATCCCCTTCGAAATGGTGATAATCGAAGAAGTGAGTTATAAGTTCCTAACCTCTCTTTATCTTTTGAATTTCTTTATATGTTTTTATTCTTCCTTAAAATTCATTTAAAATTCCTAGAATAATAACATAAGTATAATTATTATACTAGTATTTTATTATAATTATGTTATAAACATTAACCACCCTCCCCTTCTCTATTAAAAAAATGAAAATGTGAATCATGTATTATGTTGACTACCGCCTCCATGAATAAACATTTTGTTTTCCATGAATTCAATACATGTATGGTTTTAGTTTATATTTTATGATTATATATGATATAAATAAATTCATATTATGAATATGTTTATTTTTATATAATATAAAAAATAACGATCATTATAAGGTAATCCATTGATTTTGGTGAATAGCCAAAAACTAGTTCATCACCATTTTCATCATCATGAAACATGACTAAAATTCATATGTATTAGAATTAAAAAATTACAAGTATTTAAAAAAAAAACTCATGAACCTTTAATTTTTTTAAATGATTATCATTGGGATAAAAGGAAGATCGACACTAATTTTACAAACCTAGCCCAGAACAGTCAAGATTATCAATACCGAATATTGAAAAGATAATACGAAAATCTAATGCATTAATAGAATTGTTATTAATAAAGAGTATAAATATAAATTTATATTGTCACAACCCGTCCTCGGGGCCCGTTCCATGACTACCCCAAGCCTGCCTTCCATAGGCCAGGGGCTGATGACTAGCACCAAAGGTGTAAATCCCGATAACTGAGAAGACATTGCCTTTATAGAACATAAACACAACCAACTAGAGTATAAGCGGAAGTAATACACTAAGTACAAAAGAAAGTGCTGAAAAGTAAATGGGACAGAATATAAACCCAAATGAAAAGTACAGCTACAACTAAACGAACGTACAACAGAAAAGACAAACAACTGGAAGATAGAAGCAGCTCCTAGGTCATCCACCTCGGATCCTACATGAAGGGTAGGTACAGATAGCGCAGCTCCTGGATTGTCCACCACGGATCCCACCTAAAGGGTAGGTACAGATAGCCTCCTCAATGCTCTCGCCCATCAACCTCCACCGTGTACTGTCTCGTCATAAAGTCCACCTCCGAATACTGACTAGTCATGAGGTCCACCTCCAGGTACCGTCCAGTCCTCGAACACTCTACCTCCGTCAGCGCTGTTCGTCGTCTGCATCCAACACAACGAGGTGCAGGCATAGCCCATGTAGGGGTGAGTATAATGATACTTAGTAGGGACCCCGATACCCTCAAGGTCTCACTAAATCCAACAAGGATGACCGGAAAGAAGGATCTCATCAGATAACCCTTACTTAGGTATAAGCCGATACTTATACCCAAGTTATCAATTATCCCATCTCAAACATGAGGTATCACACAGATATGAAATCAACAGATAACCACTAATTAGGTATATGCCCATACATATACCTAAGTTATCAAGTAACCCATCTCGATCATGAGGAATACACAAAGGTAATTGACTCTGCTCAAACCAGGATTTTCATTAAAGATATCGAAACCAAAACTGTTGGAGAACTCCTCCTCTGTTGAGTACAGTAGCCCTATCACAACTCCAAGGCGCCACTCACTAACCTTAGACTGCTGATGTACTCCTCCTGTCGAGTATTGTGGGTCTTCCACCCAAATAAAGTAGTGCTCCCCGCCATGGGTCTACCACCCCAACACAATAGTGCTCCCCCTAATAGCCTAAAAAGGTACTCCTTCTGTCGATTACCACGGGTCTGCCACCCAAACATAATAGTGCTCCCCATCGTGGGTCTTCCACCCAAACACAGTAGTGCTCCCCACTGGGCTAGTCAAGTCACTCCGACTCGAATTGGACAAGCAGTCATCAGGTCTCAGCCAGTTACAAGGTCTCCATACTCCGTACGCTCGTCTCCAGGAGGATCCGCTCCACGAGCTACTGTCTGATACTCCAAGTATCACAAAGTCCCACGAAGAATTATTACAAAGAACCGCCTCATCACAAGGGTCTCAATGCAACAGATGACGCGTCAATCAGACGCCCGGTCTGTGAGTTATTAGTCTTTTCGTCCCGGGGGCCCGATTGGTTTTGTGTACGAACCAACCCGACCGTATCTCAACTGTACCCCGAACTCTCATAGGGTATACTCATAGGGTCCGTTTCTCAGTGAGATAACCAACGCCGCTGACAGTTCATCAAATGGACGTCTGGTCTGAAAGTTATCAGCTTTTCCGTTCCAGGGGCCCAGTTGGATTTCAGGTACAATCCAACCCGACCAAACTCCAACTACATCCAAAGATCAGGTGAAGTATGCCAAAAGATATGTCTCATCAAAAGGAACCCGACAAAGTCTATGGCACGTCAATCGGGCATCCGAAGCTCAAGTTATAACCGTTTCTGCTCTGAGGGCCCGATTGGTTTCAGGTTCGAACCAACCCGGCCGTACCCAAAATTTAACTAAAGCTTAAGTGTAATATACCGAAACGACCATCTCGATCCAAGGATCCCTATTCAACTGACGGTGCATCGATCGGAGGTCGGTAGCCCAAGATATGGGCATTTGAACGAACCTGGTCCGAAAATAGGGGGTTCAGGCCCGGTCTGACCCGGCCCAATACCCCCTGGGTCGGCCCGGCGCGGGCGGCCCGGCCCGACGCGGCCTGCGGCCCAGCTCAGAAGCCGGCCGCGGCTTGGCTCGCGGCCGAGCAGGGTGCGAAGGGGGGGGGGGGGCGCCCCCTTTTTGCGGAATGGCGGACCCTGTGGGGTTCGACCTAATTGATTGTCGGGGGGGGGGGGGGGGGGTTACGACCCCCCCGGGTTCTTCAAACGGCCGGCCCAAAGGGCGACCAGCTATGTAACCACGAGACCCCCCTCGGGTCCCGCCTCCAGGTGGCGTCGGCGGCCGGTTGTCCGGCCGCCCCATTGAAGACCGCCACGCCCTAGGCCGCGACTCTTGTCCAACCGGCGCGGCGCGACAGCGCCACGCCCCTCCGCCCCCGACCCGCTCCTAGCTGCGACCTCTTTCGGCCTCACCAGCGCGGCACAACGACGCCGCGCCCCACTGCCGCGGCCCACTCTGGCCGCGGTCCTCTTCATTTCCCGCGCGGTGCAATGACACCGCGCCACCTTCGCCACAAACATCATTGAAATTAACAAAGTGGATGGGAGGATAATCGGCCGTGTTTGTGCGGTCCGATCTCCTCCCATTACGACGATAACATTCGGCCAATCTTAACAACGAAAGACGATGATAAACTTGAACAAAGAAATAACCCCTACCTCGACAAGATGTCACACGTCATCGAATTGCGAAAAGAGGCAATCACCGCGGTGGTTGGGTGTCACAGAAGAACGATGCTCCTCGTGGCGTCACCTCACATTCTTGCCTCGGTTGAAGGAGATGCCCTTCGCCGAGAGGAAGTTTGCGTTCTTCGTGGAAAGAAAGCTTTTCCTTCAAATCCTCAAAAACTTCTCCACAGATTATTTTCCCAACAATAAAATGAAAGGTTTCTTCTTAATTTAATAATGCCAAGCAATTCAAAACTAAGAGGAGCCAAATCATTAATTAAAATCAAGTTGGAAAAACTTATGGGAGAGAGAGAAGGAGGTGAGGAGTTCACATAATTAAAGGGAAGTTTACTAATTAATTTAAGGGGTGATAAAGGGGAATTCAAAGGGGTTATGGGGAGGTGAGGAGTTAGGGTCTCATATGGGCCCCACCACACTAAACCCTCCTTTGGGAGGTTAGGTGGGTGTGGGCCCCACCTCTAACTCCCCCTTTGTAGGATAAAACTACCTTCTTTAAATAAAATTTTTACACAACAAATTTTATTTAATTCAATTTAATCCCCAAAAATTAAACCTCAACCTGCTCAAAATGAAACTACAGAAAAGGTCCCCTTAATCAATTACCGGTGCTGCGAGTTCATCGGTGCCCTCATATTTCAATTCCGAGCACCGGTTCAAGAGATAGAAAAACCTGCTCGTTCGTTTACTGAACGTACCCGAGCTAAACTTCGGAAATTGATTCCGGGCACACCGGGCCTCGGAATCAGGTGCCGTCTGAAACTGCGCACTCGTAAAATTCCAAATAAATTAAGAAAAAATTTTCCTTGAAATATTCGGGTCTTTACATAACTCCCACCTCAGGGATTTACATCCCTGTAAAGCTACAACACAAACTAGGGAAACTAAATGAGGTACCAAGCACACATTTGAGCCTCCCGCTCCCATGTTCTCTCCTGGAGGTTCCCGTGCTGCCAAAGAAAGTGCACAAGAGGAATCAACCATCCTCGTAGGACCTACTCATGTTGATCCTCAACCTCTACTGGAACCCCGTGAAAGTCGCACCGTCATCGATGTTCAGCTCTCCGTGGTCGATGATGTCGGATAGGTCGTGCACACATCTCCTCAGCTGAGATACGTGAATGACGTCATGCACCCAGTGCAACTGAGGTGGAAGGGAAAGACGGTAAACCACATCGCCTACCCTGTTGAGGACCTGGAAAGGTTCGATGAACCTCTAAGATTACTTGCCGCCGTGACCAAATATCCTTAGACCTCATCGAGGTGAGACCCGTAAGAAGACGTGGTCGCCACCCTCATTATCTAGTTGTCTTGTCTCCTATCAGCATAGGACTTCTGTCTTCTCTGTGTAGTCTTCATCTGCTCTTGGATGATCTGCACCTTTTTCATCATAGCCTAAACCATCTCTGGTTCTACACGTGCTGACTCCATCACTATCCATAAAGGATATTTGAAACGCGGCCAGCTGCTGTCTCGCCACTCCTAACAGCTGAATGCCCGATCTCCTACTAAGAGCATCTGCTACAACGTTCCCCTCCCCAGGAGTATAAACTATCTCGAAGTCATAGTCCTGGAGGAATTCAATCCATCACCGTTGTCTCAGGTTCATGTCCTTCTGAGAGTAGATACACCTGAGACTATTTGAGATGGAGAGAACCGCAAACCGTTCACTCAATGAACGATGGGTGAGAATAGCCAATTGTAAGAACTCATCTCCACCCTTTTTCGTCTACGTTCCACCAAAGATCTACTGGGATTTCTCCTCTACTGAAAAGAGAAATCTGGTCTCATCCCCTGGATGAACCACGTTCTTTTCCTAATACAGTAAATCCTGACATGAACGGTACTATTTCATGCCATGGATGACATCGTAAGGCCTCGACGCTACTACCAAGAGATCTAACCATTACTCTCACCTCCAAGGGTCGAGTCACACTGTCGGCAGTAGTGTGTGGTTACTGGGTCTCCTCCAGTAGGTATCTTGAAAGATAGGATCAAGTCAACAATTTTAAACTGGAACCTCTTAGTAACAACATAAAGAGAGGACAAGAAAGTAAACGCCACAAAGAAAGGTGTCTTTTATTACTGCAGATCAAAGTACAAAGACACATACAACCACAAAAACAACAAAAAGGAAGCTTGAAGCACCAATAACAAAGGCATCCATGCCTGGAACTAGTCCCACTCCTGTCCACCTGCTTCCGGAGCTCCACTTCCTTGTCCACCGCTCGGCTGCTGCTCAAGCTTTCACCGCTGTTTCTGTCTCGGTGGCTCCTCCAACACCTACGGATCAACTGTGCGGGGAGTCGGACAGTCACGTGCCATGTGACCCTACTTGCCGCATGAATAGAACTTCCTGCTCCTCATATGGCTGGCTCTGTTTTGTTTTCCTCGCACAACTGAACCTAAAACCCAAGGTCGCCCACCTATTAGTCTGGTCCTCTTGGACCTCTGCATCATCCGACTCCTGCCTACAGATGAATCGGCTACTGACAAAAAACCCTACATCAAGGGAAACAGCTCCTGAGCATGCTCAGAGTGTAGAGTCGCTGGTATAAAATCCACTCTGAAGAAGGTCTCGAAGTTTCCCCAGGTGAAGGTCATCCCATCGCAAAACTGGAACATGTGGATCCACCACCTCTCAGCTGCTCCCTGGAAGAGGCTAACAGCTAGGTACACCATCAAGTTTGTGAGTGTCCCAGCTGTGTGGAAATCTCATACTACAAACTCTAGACAGTGTCCATCCATCTGAAAATCTGACTCGCCTTGAAACCTCAGAGGCCTCTGATGCTGGAACTCGTGCAACGCGCTCAAGCGGCGTGCACTCTCTGCTGGTGTCTCAACTAGTGGAGGGACCTGTACTGAGGCCTCACTGCTCGGTGGGCTATCATCGCGCTCCCTACTCGGTACCCACACTGTCTGACTAGGTGAAGTCATCCTGAAAGAAACAGACGTGACACGGTCAAACGATTATACTTGGTGAGCTGACCTGGTTTGAGATTATTTAAAAGAAAATTTTGAAAACACACATTCAATAAGTGTTTTTGTGCACTGAGTCGGAAATCAGTAGTCAGGGTCCTGGTGTATGGATACGTCGGCCACCCGCACTGACACTGGACTCCCTAAACTAAAGACCACACTTAGTACCTTTAACACTATTGCTTCACAGAAAAGAAATATCAGAGTCCTAAGTTCTGCGGTAGAACTAACTCCTCTGATACCAATTGTGACAACCAGGCCTCGGTGATAGCAAATACACCATACCATAAGATGGTCATCAGGTCTTGGCCCACCAGGTACCACCAGTTTCCCCATAGACACGTGGTCCCCAACCTAGGGCCCACCCATGTGGCCGAACGGGTTATCTGACTAATGACAGTCCCCACATGCCAACACATGTCCTTTCCAGTGTGCTTTTTCCTCACTCGCACACATTCTGGGAATCTTCCCAGAAGGTCACCCATCCCGATCACTACTCCAGGTCACCCATACTGATCAGTAGTCAGGGTCCTGGTGTATGGATACATTGGCTGCCCGCACCAACACTGGACTCCCAGAACTGAAGACCACACTTAGTACCTTTAACACTATTTCTTCACAGAAAATAAATATCAGAGTCCTAAGTTCTGTGGTAGAACCGACTCCTCTGATACCAATTGTGACAACTAGGCCCCGGTGATAGCAAAGACACCCTGCCATAACATGGTCATCGCGTTCAAGCGGCGTGCACTCTCTGCTGGTGTCTCAACAGGTGGAGAGCCCTGTACTGAGGCCTCACTGCTCAGTGGGCTATCATCGCGCTCCCTACTCAGTACCCACACTATCTGACTAGGTGAAGATGTCCTGAAAGAAACAGACGTGACACGGTCAAACGATTATACTAGGTGAGCTGACCTGGTTTGAGATGATTTAAAAGAAACTTTTGAAAACACACACGCAATCAGTGTTTTCGTGCACTGAGTCAGAAATCAGTAGTCAGGGTCCTGGTGTATGGATACGTCGGCCACCCGCACCAACACTGGACTCCCTGAATTGAATACCACACTTAGTACCTTTAACACTATTGCTTCATAGAAAAGAAATACCAGAGTCCTAAGTTATGCGGTAGAACCGACTCCTCTGATACCAATTGTGACAACCAGGCCCCGGTGATAGCAAAGACACCATGCCATAACATGGTCATCGGGTCCTGGCCCACTAGGTACCACCAGTTGTCCCGTAGACACGTGGTCCCCACCCTAGGGCCCACCCATGTGCCTGAACGGGTTATCTGACTAATGACAGTCCCCATAGGCCAACACATGTCCTTTATAGTGTGCTTTGTCCTCACTCGCACACATTCTGGGAATCTTCCTAGAAGGTCACCCATCATGATCACTACTCCAGGTCACCCATCCTGATCAGTAGTTAGGGTCCGGGTGTATGGATACGTCGGCCGCCCGCACCAACACTGGACTCCCTGAACTGAAGACCACACTTAGTACCTTTAACACTATTTCTTCACAGAAAAAAAATATCAGAGTCCTAAGTTCTATGGTAGAACCGACTCCTCTGATACCAATTGTGACAACCTAGCCCCAGTGATAGAAAAGACACCCTGCCATAACATGGTCATCGGGTCCTGGCCCACCAGGCACCACCAGTTGCCCCGTAGACACGTGGTCCCCACCCTGGGGCCCACCCATGTGCCCGAATGGGTTATTTGATTAATGACAGTCCACACAGGCCAACACATGTCCTTTCTAGTGTGCTTTGTCCTCACTTGCACACATTCTGGGAATCTTCCCAGAAGGTCACCCATCCTTTCCAGTGTGCTTTGTCCTCACTCGCACACATTCTAGGAATCTTCCCAGAAGGTCACCCATCCTGATCAGTACTCCAGGTCAACCATCCTGATCAGTAGTCAGGGTCCTAGTGTATGGATACATCGACCGCCCGCACCAACACTGGACTCCATGAACTAAAGACCACACTTAGCACCTTTAACACTATTGCTTCACAGAAAAGAAATATCAGAGTCCTAAGTTTTGTGGTAGAACCGAATCCTCTGATACCAATTGCGACAACCAGACCCTGATGATAGCAAAGACACCCTGCCATAACATGGTCATCGGGTCCTGGCCCACCAGGTACCACCAGTTGCCCCGTAGACACCTGGTCCCCAACCTGGGGCCCACCCATGTGCCCGAATGGGTTATCTGACTAATGACAGTCCCCACAGGCCAACACATGTCCTTTCCATTGTGCTTTTTCCTCACTCGCACACATTCTAGGAATCTTACCAGAAGGTCACCCATCTTGATCACTACTCCAAGCCAAGCATGCTTAACTGTGGAGTTCTAATCAGACAGGCTCCCGATAAGGAAGGTTCACCTTGATGACATGAGTCATATCATTTATTAATTTAACCCTTTATCATTTGGGGGTGTTACAATGACCCCCCCTTTAGAGCACAACGTCCTCGTTGTGGGCCCTACATCTCAACCCAGGCAGTGCACCACACATAAGGCTGGGTACCACCTATGATACCAAATGTGACAACCAGGCCCTGGTGATAGCAAAGACACCATGCCATAACATGGTCGTCGAGTCCTGGCCCACCAGGTACCACCAGTTGCCCCGTAGACACGTGGTCCCCACCCTGGGGCCCACCCATGTGCCCGAACGGGTTATCTGACTAATGAAAGTCCCCATAGGCCAACACGTGTCTTTCCCAGTATGCTTTGTCCTCACTCGCACACATCCTGAGAATCTTTCCAGAAGGTCACCCATCCTGATCACTACTCTAGGCCAAGCATGCTTAACTGTGGAGTTCTAATCAGACAGGCTCCCAAAAAGGAAGGTGCACCTTGTTGACATGAGTCATATCATTTAGTCATTTAACCCTTTATCATTTGGGGGTGTTACAATGACCCCCCCTTTAGAGCACAACGTCCTCGTTGGGGGCCCTACATCTCAACCCAGGAAATGCACTACACATAAGGCTGGGTACCACCTCTGATACCAAATGTGACAACCAGGCCCCGATGATAGCAAAGACACGCTGCCATAACATGGTCGTCGAGTCCTGACCCACCAGGTACCACCAGTTGCCCCGTAGACACATGGTCCCCACCCTGGGGCCCACCCACGTGCCCGAACGGGTTATCTGACTAATGAGAGTCCCCACAGGCCAACACGTGTCCTTCCTAGTGTGCTTTTTCCTCACTCGCACACATCCTGGTAATCTTTCCAGAAGGTCACCCATCCTGATCACTACTCCAGGCCAAGCACGCTTAACTGTGGAGTTCTAATCAGGCAGGCTCCCGAAAAGGAAGGTGCACCTTGTTGACATGAGTCATATCATTTAGTCATTTAACCCTTTATCATTTGGGGGTGTTACATATATAAATAAAGTTTTGAAATAGGTAATTAATATTTTTATGTTTTTGATATAGGAGTTCAAATTACTTCTGTGGAAATCAAGGGTAAAAGTATGGGACTTGGTAACTCAAACTTCTTCCTTTGAGTTATACACTTTATTCTAGATTTCCTTTCCCCTATATTCACTAAATTTTCCATTTTAAATTATGTTATATTTTTATTTTTGGGGAAAAAGAGTTTTTGATTCTGTTTCCGACGCTTTCGCCGGGGTGCGCGCCCGTCCGTCCGTGGAGGAGGACGTGCGGCGCTTTGTTGCCCCGCATTCCCGCTTTCCAAAGGCGGGCGACATTCGCTCCTTATTCAGGGACATCTGCTCCTTGATCGAAACGGAATGATGGGATGTCAGTTCTTCCTCCTGTGGATTCCTCCTCAGAACTCATCACCTAGTCCAGGTCTCCCTCATAGATTTAATACGTAGTTTGTGAAACTCTTCCCAGTGCCATGTTTCCATGGACGCCGGTTAATTACACTGCTTCTGTCGGGACATTCCAAAGGGTCCGGTCAGGGCAGCAACCTTCAGTCAGGGGAGTAGTCACGTTGAGGCATCAGTAGCGTGTCTGGATACTGGGGAACCTAGCATGTCTGTATGTTATCCCTGGTCACAGGGCTTCTCGAGGGCGTGGAAGCCCGAGGCATCCCACATCGAGCGCGGGGAATTATATGCCATAGACACATATCTGAGGTTTTCCTCAGCTTCCCGTGTTCAACACAGGGTATGTCGCGAGTTTAATGTCTAGCAGAGACAGATCAACCCAACCAGAGCATTAGCTAGGATAGATCGGATTGAGGGATTCTCCTTGAAGGGATGTCGATACCGGGGACAACCCATGGGTGGCTGTGAAGAAGAGCGTACCGACATGGTTTCACCGGGATAAGACGGTCCGGGTGAGAATCGGGATGGGTGATAGGTTGATGAATGGAATGGAGGGGGAGTGAAATGGGACCATCGCAGGGGCAATGGTGAAGTTGTGATTGAACCTTGAAGAGGCTTCCTACGTATCCCCGTGGAAGGGAATCAAAGTCCGCGTAGTTCGGGATGGTGCCGGTAAAACGACGTGAAGGTGGGCCTTGGCCCGATGAATGTCGTCGGCGAACCAACGTGAAGGTGGAACTTGGTCCGATGGGCATCGTCAGCGTACCGACATGAGGGTGGACCTTGGTCCAATGAGTATCTTCAGCGTACCGACGTGAAAGTAGACCCGTGGGTCCACTGGTGGTGGGTTTGAACCTTGGGGAGGTTTCCTACGTACCATGCCTTGGCATGAATCAAAGTCCTCATAGTTCAAAGGATTTATGGAATACAGTTTAACGTCATGCAGGACGGTAGTGAACCCTGACGTGAATAAACGACGGGCATTGGGCGTCCGTGAACCGACGTAAATGAGGGACCTTGGTCCAATGGGAAATGGTCTTGAAAATGGGGGCCTGGCACACCGACTAGGAGACGGTTTGGGCCAATGATTTTTGGGCTTGAACCTCAGGGAGGCTTCCTACGTACCATGCCTTGACATAGATCAAAGTCCTCATAGTTCGGATTGGGAAATGCAGTTTAACGTCATGCGGGACAAGGGTGAACCGACGTGAATGAGGTCGGAACGACCAGATGGTGGGTTTGAACCTCATAGAGGCTTCCTACGTACCATGCCTTGACATGGATCAAAGACCTCGTAGTTCAGGTTAGTCAAAACGGCTTGCCGTCGGACTGGAATTGCAGTTTAACGTCGTGCTGGACGTAGGTAGAACTCGACGTGAATTGGATGACTGGTGGGCTGGAACCTCGTGGAGGCTTCCTACCTACCATGCCCTGACATGGATCAAAGACCTCGTAGTTCAAATGGGGTTTTGTCGGCGAATCGATGTGAAGGTGGACCTTGGTCCAATGAGTGGTGGGATTGAACCTCTAGAAGGCTTCCTACGTACCATGCCATGACATGGATCAAAGACCTCGTAGTTCAAATGGGACTGGGTGTGCAGTTTAATGTCATGCGGGACAAGGGGGGCATACAGTTTAACATCATGCTGGACGAGGGAATGCAGTTTAACGTCATGCGGGACGGGGCGTGCAGTTTAATGTCATGCCGGACGGAGACATATAGTTTAACGTCCTGCTGGACGAGGGCGAAACTCGATGTGAATGAACGACCGAGCAATGTGTGGCTTGAACCTCATAGAGGCTTCCTACGTACCGTGCCTTGACATGGATCAAATTCCTCGTAGTTCACTGTGGGATGGGTCGCAATGGCTTGCCATTGGACCGGAATGCAGTTTAACGTCATGATGGACGGGAATGAGACCCGACGTGAATAAATGAAGGGTGGGCTTGAACCTCGTGGAGGCTTCCTACATACCATGCCTTGACACGGATCAAAGTCCTCGTAGTTCGCTGAGGGTGGGGGTCAGGGTCGGTGCTCACTCTAAGCCCACGTGAGTCATGCTCGGTGTGAGAAACAAGAGGTTGCAAGGACCTGACGATCACGTCGCGAAAGATGCGTCCGTGATAAGCGAAGAGGGGCTTACGTGTTAGGCGGCCCATGGTGCTGGGACTTACTCCAGGATGGAGGCCCATGGTGCGAAAAAGCACGGGAAAGATGGACCTTGGTCCAATGATTGGAGGTACCTCGTTCCCTATCACGCCCTCCACTGACCTTGGTAGTGGGGAAGTACAGAGATGCAGAGGTGCAACCATCCGTTGGGGAACTAGGGTCACCCTTCTTCTACGAACATACGCCACTCCAATAAGGAGGATATCATCCCTTGTGGATGGGTGATTCCATTCCCGTGGAGACGAGTGGTGTAAAAAATGTTCGACCAGGGGGGACCCTTCATGGGGGAGACGAGGTCGGATCACAGTTTAACGTCATGTGTTGAGGACGTGGTGCTTGGAAGTTTAACGTCCTGCAGCTCAGACGAGGTGGGTTCACTCCACACCCCTAGGACTTACATAACCGGTACCCTCTGGTCCTTGGGGAAGGGAAGGTACCAGTAAGGCCATGGTCAAGGGGGTTGTGAAACGAACCATCAAGGGGTCCACTTTAGCGTGGCTATGCGAAGAAGCAATAGCCGTTAGCGTGCCTATGCGAAGAAGCATTAGGCGAAGCAACGCTATGGGTGGTATTGTCCATGGGACTTTGAAATCACATCGTGAAAACCTGGAGGGTCGCACGGGAAGAGGAATCGCTAAGGAAAGGAGTGTGCTTCGCGAAGTGGAGTGCCTTGGCCTTAGCATGGGGCATGGGTGTGAGGGGAAGGTGCTTCACGAAGTGGAACAGTGTTCGCGGAGCACTGCCTCGCGAAGAAGAGGTGACTCGCGAAGCAGGGTCCTGCGAAGCAGTGTGCTTCGCGATGTGTAGCGATCCTACCTTAGCATAGGGATCACTAGCATGGGTTGGGTGTTTCGCGAAGCATAAACGCTCTGCGGCTGCCCGGGTTCCCTTGGGAATCCCCTTCCTTCACGAATGCCCTTGAGCTTCGCGAAGGGAATCCCTCTCGGAAGAGGGGCTCAAAACGAGACAATGCAGAGGCGTCTCGCGAAGTAGAAGTACCTCGCAGAGCTCATGATTCCCAGGGCAAAGAGTGCTTCGCGATTCGGGAGAGGAGAAGCCGAGAGGTCGGATTGTCCCCCCTCTGGGACTCAGGGGCAGTCCAATATTTATAGGCAAGGGGCGCCGCGAAGCAGAACTCGCGCGCCGCCTCCGGTGCTTCGCGGCGCGCTCGCGAATGTCAACGTCGGTCGCGGAGGGTACCACCTCTGGAGCTTCGCGGCAGCTCGCAAACGTCAAATGCGTTCGTGGAGGATTACCGCCTCTGGAGCTTCGCGGCGGCTCGCGAACGTCAAATGCGTTCACGGAGGATTACCGCCTCTGGAGCTTCACGGCGGGCTCGCGAACGTCAAATGTGTTCGTGGAGGATTACCGCCTCTGGAGCTTCGCGAGGCCGTGAGGATCGGGGTTCTTCGTGTCGGTCCTTCACGACGGTGCTTCGCGGTGGTGCTTTGCGAGGCAGCGTGCCAACCTTCTTTTTCGTTCCTTCCTTTCATGCCATATTATTTTGGCGCCAACAAATGACCCCCCTTAGACTTGGAGCCACGGAGGGCGAAGGGTTGAAGTCTGAGGGAAAATTGCCAAAATTGTCGGTGGTTCACGATGCGGCTTCGCGAAGGGTGCCCGCGGTGCTGACCGGGGCCACAGATCCGGACGCGCCGCGATGCTCCGGGGTCGCCGCCTATAAATAGGGGGGTCGACCTATTTTGTCTTCACGTGCCTTGTCTTTTTGTGCTCTCGACTTCGCGAAGCTCCACGTACTCCGCGACAGCCCTCCGCGAATCGAGCTTCGCGGCGAACCGTGGGTCTCCGACTCTGCGTCCGTGCCAAGCAAACCTCTGCTTGTCGGCCTTGGCCAGACTTCGCGGCTTGGTCTCGCAAACGATCTTCGCGATCCGGCTTCGCGATTCAGCTTCGCGGTTGAGCTTCGCGATCCAGCCGAAAAAATTCTTTTCTGAGGGCCAGAGTTACAATGGCCCATCAAGAAGCTGTATTGGGGGTGCTTGCAGATGCTGCTCGTCGGGATGTGATGGCCAACTGTCCAGGCTTGGGGGAGATGATCCAAAGCCACTCATACCACACTTCTCTGACAGATCTGCTATCGGAGGGTCAGAAGGATTATCCGCAGTGCAAGAAACTGCCATTGTACGACTTCGGGCTGAGGGATGACGTCTTTATCCCTGAGGCGAGTAGGGATGAACCAGCTAGCTGGTTCAGGAGCATACCATGCCAGCACCAATGGTTCAGGGCGGCCGATGGTCACGCACAAGAGAACTTCACACCCGTTACCGCTGACTGTCTCTACAACCATGTGAACGACATTGACGGGAAGCCACTACAGCCGGAGACTTCCCCTCCCCTCTACCGTACCATGCTGAAGGCGGCTTTGCAGGATTCGAAGAAGGGATGGTCCGATGAGTGGGACCTGCGCCAGGGCGGCAGCTTTACTGATGACTGGGCCTGAGCCTACTGGGTAGGTGCCTCATGTGAGGAGTTTGGGGCCGAGCTGAGGAGAGTGGGGTTGTACGAGGCAGCATGGGCCTCCCAATTCCACATTTACCAACCAAAGCAACTGATGCCGGAATTGCTGAGCAGATGGTCGTCCAGGACCAACACTTTTCACCTGCATCACGGGGAGGTGGGCATCAGCCTGTGTGATGTCCAAAAGATTTCTGGGGTTCTGATCTTGGGGGACATGTATGACGAATTCCTCCCCGTCGTCAGCACGTGGGGGGATACAGAGCAAATGCCGCGACTGGCGTCGGCGCTGATGTCACTTGTCCCTGGAGAGGACAAGGAGGCAGTGAGGGATGTCCATTTTAGGAGATGGTTCAAGTGCTTCCTGAATTTCCCAGAGAATCGAGAGTTCCCTCCGAGGCCTCAAACTTGTCCAAGGGAAGCCCAACGGGGAAAGGGGCACTCATATTGGCGGGTCTTGGAGGACAGCCAATGGAAGACTTGGGGTTTCAGTGTCAGCACTGAACAATAGCCGATAGTCAGGCTGGCGGCGTTCATCGTGGCTCTCATCTGTGGTTGGATCCTACCAGTGAGAGATACAAGCATGGGGGTACGGCCCAGCTCGTTTGTCATGGCGTCGATGTTGGCCATGGGGTAGCGGATCAATCTGGGGATTCCAATGCTCACCAAACTATACAGAATGCTGCGGCATATTAGCGAGGGAAAGAAACCGCCAAGGATATGCGGACCCTTCCACCTCCTGTATGGGTGGATCGCAGCGCATATCAGGGGGATTTACGAGTATCCAAACCCCATTTCTCCGCCGGGATCGAACTTTCGCCCCTCCATCCTGAACGCAGTCGGGAGCTTCCCGTTCAAGCTGGCCGTTCCGATGGTGCTGAATCGGGTGTGGAGGGCAGATGAGTTAAACTTCCACCCCTTCCCATTGCCGACGGGGAATCTTACTGATGACGGACGGGGAATGGAAGAACATCGGACTTACCTCCTGGCCTTCCGAGGTGGAGTTTTGGTGTCACGAATAGATCGTGAGCCGTTCTGTGAACCGTACACCCCACATCGGTTTGCGAGGCAGTTCCGGTGCCTCCAGCGGCTGACCCTGCAGGTCTACTGGGAGGTGCGTCACGAGGAGCACCCGTGTGTGATGAGGCAGCTGTGGCTCATGTTCACACAGGAAGATGGAAAGATACGGATTGCATTGCCTCCATCCACTGCCGCTTTCGGATTGGTGAAGGAGTACACCATCAGTTGGGAGGCCGCTTACCCAGGGGAAATGCTGAAGCAACCAACTATCCGGGTCGGTGACAGTGGGCCTCCTCTATCTCGAGGTCGGGGTCGGAGGGCAGCTAGGGCCGCTCGCGGTAGCGGTGCTGTCATGGCGGCGAGACCCACACCGGCCGAGGGTATGGCAGCAGTGGTGGATCCGGTAATTCCGGAAGAGCAGGGTCATCCGGAGGGGCGGCCACCGAGGGGATTTCGTAGGATATCCACTCAGGCTCCGGGGAAGCACCTACGTCATATTGACATGGCAGAGGATTCCATATTCCCGGAATCTTGGGACATTTGGGATGTCAACCGGCAATTCCTCAGCCCACCCGAGATATGGGCCCACCTGAATCGCCCCGGGATGGAACTACCGGGCATAGGCCCAGTTCGGGCTGGATTCATGGCATCTCCGGCGGAGGCAGAACAATACCTGGATGAGCTGGAGGATTACGTTCACTCCAGTGGTGTGCCTCACCCAATGACAGACCGGGTGAGGGTACTGTTGAATCAGACGGTCCCCCCATAGTTATCGGCTGCCGATCTGAGGGAGCGCTTCCCCTTGTCGGAGGAATCAGAGGAATCCTCTCGGGAGGATGAAGATGGAGGAGGGAGCCCGTTGGAGGAGGGCAAGGTCGGAGACCGAGGTTCAGAATCCGACGATTCCTTGGAGGCTCTCGAGGTGGCATTCCGAACTTCTCTCCCTATGATCTGTTCTTGGGTCACTATGGACTTCTCACCAATGTTTGAGCCATATAGGAGGAACTTGTTCGCAGGCCTCGTTCTCGCTCCTTGGCGGGCGATGATGCGGGACCGTCAGAACCCGCGCCTATGGCTGCGTCCAGTTCCACGTCTGGTGGGACCAAAGCGCCTGAGGTGGCTCCTCCGGAATCTCCATGCCTTCCCACAGTATACGGAGGGCCTCGCCTCGGGGTCCCGTCAGTACCGGCTCAAGAGCAGCACCAGGAGGTCGATCTCCGTAAGTATCCTCTACCGGTCTCCTCGTTGTCACATGTAGACCATGCCAACTAACGTTTGTCCCTCTCTGTCGTACAGTTCTTCGACTGGCATGGGCCGCTGCGGCAAGACTGGTCGGGATGTCTGGTGGTGTCCCTCCTAGGGGCATGCCGGTGATAGTGGCGATAGTACCCCCATCTCCTCAAGCTGCGACGCACATCATCACTGGCGGGACCACCAGCAGGGCCGTACCCGAAGTCATTGAGGTGGAGTCCAAGGGAGAGGATCAACCGGTCAGTCCCAGTCTTGTCGCGCCTGCTTCGGCGCCAGGTGTCATACTGGATTCAACACCGGATGTTGATCCTGCCGAGGATTTCTTGCGGGCGTACCCCGCGTACAAGCCTGCCAATCGCGCAGACTAGGACGAAACGACCTCCGATGAGGAAGACAACAGCATAGTCTGCCGCCGGTCGTGGAAGCTGATCACGCGCTTTATCAAGGAAACTCCCCAAGCGCAATGGCTGGCCGTAATGGATAGGATTCACTCGCGGTTGCGCGAACTGTGTGCTGGGGGAGTGGATGCCCAACGTCCTCACGCACTCATCCGAGATCTTATGGCTGAGAAGATCTGGGAGCATGATCTTGGGCTCAGCGTGGACTGACAGCGGAGGAAGGCGACCAGTATCAAGAAGCTCCAGGAGGCTGAAGGTGAGGTTCAACAGATGCAGACCCGAGCAGACGAGATTTCAGCCTCTCTTGATGCACAATCTGAGCTGGTCTCGCGGTTGAAGGCCCAGCTGGCAGAGGCAGAAGAGCATATGAGGCAGACCTCTGGAGAGATGGCTGTCGTTCAAGCTGGCGTAGAGAGGGCCAAAGCCAGGACCGACGAACTGCACCCCGCCGCTGCTGAGGAGGAGCGGGAGCTGAGTCAGCGGCAGCAAGCCTTGGATGCTACAAGCCAACGGGTGGCAGAGCTGCAACGATCTTTTGACGGGGTTAACCCGTCCATGGGGGGAGTTGACCCCCCGAGTATTGTAACAAACCCAAAAACCTTTTATTGGTACTTTCGTGCTTCAAAATTTTCTCTTTGTTTTGAATGTCGTAGCGCGCATGATTTCCACTGTTGAATTGCCTTGTTACATCCCTACAATGTTTGCGGGACGTTCGACGACAATTCCCCAAGCCCATGTGGGTCGAGCCCGATGTCCGGGATTCGGATTACCAGTTTGGACTTCTGAAAGACGGGAGAGGCTTGACGGGGGAAGGATCTTTCAGGGTAGCCGAATTACCGTTTCTTCAACGTGCTCTCATGCACGAACGGGGCAACGCCAGGGGCACTGAAACCGGTCCAGACAGATGAAAATGGGAAGCGTGAATTACGATACCCAAGATTCGGAACACTGTGGGGATGGCGTGACAATAAGGGACAACCGTTAACCTTGGAGGAGAAGCGGTACCCTTACTACGTTAGCCTGTAATGGGGACAACAAATGAGGGTCGACCGTTGACCATGTTCGAAACACGGGACCATGTCACAAATGTTGTTGATCAATCCTTCAGGACGTTGGCCCAGGACAGTTGGCGGACCATAGGTCAAACATCTATACTGTTAGGGGGTCCTTCCAGGTATGACCCATCTTCCGGAACGTTGGCCCAGGACGGTAGGTGAGCCGATGCGGCATGAGACCAGGCCGTTAGGGGGTCCCGTGAGACATGAAAGGGGACGAGGGTCCGAATAAGGGGCACACAAAGCGTGGAATATGAAGTGATGGTCTGTCCGAACAGAATCCAACACTTAGTTAGTTACACCACCGTGGTGGGAGTACACCAGATGGGCGCATCGGTTTGATCATAGATCATTCCTTCATTCAGACAGGGCCTCTCTGGCGAGGGGATCTGTCACTTCCCAGTGGGATCTTGGGGCATCCTGAACTTGTTCAGGGTAGAATCGCAGTTTAATGTCATGCGTTGAGGACACATGGACTCCTGTAGTTTAACGTCATACGATAGAACGTGGAATAAAAGGAAAGGAAGCGTGTGGCGCGGTAGATATGAAACCGACGCGAATGAGGATGTAGTCCCACACCACACCACATACCCTCGGAGGAAACTCTTCAGGTCGAGGGACCAAGAGTGAGGATTGGGCTGGGCCCGAAGCAGAGTGGCCGGGCGTTCCTACGTACCCCATGAGGATGGGAATCAAGCCATACGTAGTTTTGAAAGCGCAATTTAACGTCGTGCGGGACGAGGAGCAGCCTGACCGCGTTGGTACACATCCCGCCAAAACTACTAAGCCCACGTGAGTCGTGCTCGGTGTGGGAAACAAGCAGTAGTGGTGGGAATTTCCCGACACAGAAAGGGGCAGGTTAGGGAAAAGGGACGCTCGGTGAACACTGGCCCAATGACACTAACACGATCATTTAGCGCACCTAGATGCGCGAAGAGAAAGAGCTGAGTATGATGGAATTCCACTTGAACATGGGGAAGTGGAAATATGTGAATCATGGTGCTCAAGATTCAGATCAAGATGATGGCGGCGTGACGACAGAGGGTAATTGCTGACCGTATTCGCAACGCAGTATCCTGTCACGTTAGCCTAGAATGGGGACAAACAAATGAGGGTCGACCGTTGACCATGTTCGAAACACGGGACCATGTCACAAATGTTGTCAAATATCCGTAGGGACGTTGGCCCAAAACGATTGAAGGGCCCTTAGGTCCAGCATTCATGGAGATCCCTTAAGCCTAGTATCCATGTCGTCCGGGGGTCCTTTTGGATGTGGAAGAGGATGAGGATCCAAATAGAGAGCTCACGAAGCTTGGTCGTGGGATGAAGGGAATGTCTATATGAAAGTCCCACGTTTCGGGTTCTTTGTCGAAACACATCTGAATACGACAACGAAACGTATTAGAGAGAGGGAGCAGATTCCTTTCCCATAGGGAGATCTTAGTTTAGGGTCATAGAATTCGGACCATGAAAAGTTAGACTGGGCCCACGGGGAAGTGCCCGGGCGCTCTTACGTATCTCATAGGGATGAGAATCAAGCCTTACGTAGTTCTTGATGGACCTTAGACCATAAATGGGTAAAGGGAGCAGGGGACGCATGGCATCAAAACCCGACGTGAAGGAGGACCTAAGCCCTACTTACCATGCGTTCTCTGGGGAAATGCTCGAGTCGAGGGACCGAACACAAAGGTTAGGCTGGGCCCGTGGGGAAGTGCCCGAGCGCTCCTACATATCTCATAAGGATGAGAATCAAGCCATACGTAGTTCTGAATGGTGACACGGTAAGATACCAGTTCCGGGGAAAAGGGGAGTGTAGGCGTGACCCTTGCACTAAAAGAAGCAGAATTTGATAAATCTTGTTTGTTCTTTAAGGTGAATGGTTTTTTTTGTGAAGTGACAGACCTAGAATAGTAGGCCGTGATGTCTCCACAAGGATCAAGCCGTGATGGGCGTTGACAAATGGCATGGCACGTGGCCCATACCCAACGTGATGTCCTCTACAACGAGGTCACCACAATGCAGTTCCATTTTTCGTCGTGCGGCCAGGACGATAATGTCACAGTTTAGGGTCGTATGATAAGACCAAGCATGCATTTTATCGTCATGCAGCGCAGACGTAGAAGATACGATGCTAGGCGGGAAATGTGCGCAGTGGTATAAAAAAAAATTGACGGAGACATGATCCCACATCAAATTGTACGCCATCCGGAGAGGGAAACCTTAGGCCAAGGGGCCTATATAGAGGTGAGAGGTGAAACCGGGGGAGAGACTGCCTCCCTAAATGGGTTGTACCCGAAGACAGGGTGTCCGGGCGGTCCTACGTATCCCATGAGGATGGGAATCAAGCCATACATAGTTCTGAATGGATCTTAGTTTATGGTCTTAGAGCTCGGACCATGGGAGCCCCGAAGGACTCCATATTGCAGCTTTGTCCCCCTGACATGCAAAGGTGCACTGAGGGATAGCGCCAAAAGTGTCAAGATTCCACCTGGACATGATGGGGTGGAAAATGATGTGAATCATGAAACCAACATTCGAGGACTGAAGGGGATGGCATGACGACAGAGGATTACTGCTGACCATGTTCACAACACAGCATCCTGTCGCGTTAGCCTGGAATGGGGACTAACAAATGAGCATCGACTGCTGACCAAATTCGCAACGCGAGATTTTATCGATTTGTTGTCCAAAACCCTCGGGGGCGTTGGCCCGTAACGGTAGGAGAGCCCTTGGGAATACTATCCAGGCCGTTCTTGGGGGTCCCTCCGGGTGTGAAAGGTGATGGAAGCCCGAATGGAGGGGAACATGAAGCTTGACAAGTGGAAGGAACTTGATCAAGTTAAATCTGACACTCTTGGTCCTAGACTAGAGTACTCTTAACACATGGGTTGGTAGCTGCAAGGAGTCAAGGGACTCAACTTTGAGGGTGATCGAGAGATGGCAGATTCCCGGGGAAAGGGGAATGGCGCCCGAAACCTTGTATCATACCTACATATCCTCCTCCTGGAGAGGGACAGACCAAGTGGCCTAGGTGACCGGGAGATCAGGAGATCACTAAGAGGTGGGGCTGGACCCGAATCCTAGGCATTCGGGTGGTCCTACGTATCCCATGAGGATGGGAATCAAGCCACACGTAGTTCTGAATAGTGAATTTTAATGTCGTGCGGGACAAGGAATAGGAGGGCTAACTCTCAGAACGGGGTGCGTGTGGTGCAGCTATTGCAAACCCGACGTGAATGAGGATGTAGTCCTACACTACGCCACGCGGTCCCGTGGTCGGGGTCCCAATGGCAGGACCCGAGAGGCGAATTATCTGAACTCAAGATGGACCCAAAGAAAAGGGGTCTGGGCATTCCTACGTATCCTATCAAGATAGGAATCAAGCTGAACGTAGTTCCAGATGAGAATCTTAGTTTATGGTCTTAGAGCTCGGACCGTGGATGGTGAAAAATCCCCGAGTAAGCGCAGGTGTCAACCCAATACCTAAGCCCACGTGAGATAAACTCGGTGTGGGAAACAAGGGGGGAAGATCCTCATCGCAATACTTAGGGCGTCCATCAAAGGGGAGCTGACAGAGAGCCCCGAAGGACACCTTTGATGCAGCTTGTCCTCCCAACGTGCAGACGTGCACGGAGGAAAAGTACCAAGAGTTCCAAGACTCTACTTGGACATGATGAAGTGATGAAGGGTGTGAATCATGTACCCGACATTTTGGGCTTAATGGGTTGGCATGGCGATAGAGGAAAACTGTTAACCATGGTGGAAACATAGCGTCCATATCGCATTAGCCTGAGGTGGGAACAACAAACGAGCATCGACCGCTGACCATATTCGCAACGCGAGATTTTATCGATTCGCTATCCGAAACCTTCGGGGGCGTTGGCCCGTAACGGTAGGAGAGCCCTTGGGCATAGTATCCAGGCCGTTCTTGGGGGTCCCTCCGGGTATGAAAGATGATGAAAGCCCTGATGCAGGGGTACACAAAGCCTGGAAGGCGGGTGCGGACGTGTCCGAGTAAAGCTTGGCGTTCCAGGTAATAAACCAGAGTGCTCTTAGGCACATTGGTGAACCGCCGAAAAGGGATTGACGAAACAACTCAGTAGGGGGAGGTACATGGCGTGGTCATTACGAGACCGACGTGAATGAGGACATAATCCCACACCACACCATATAATCCCCTCACGGAGGAAGGATAGGCCAAGGGGCCAATATGGGATGAGGATTCCCGAGAGATGGGGCCGGACCCGAATCTTGGACATTCAGCTGGTCCTACGTATCCCATTAGGATGGGAATCAAGCCACACGTAGTTCTCTAGATGTAGTTTAACATCATACTGGACGAGAAGGGGAGTAATATACCCCTAAACAAGGGAGGTATGCGGTATGGAGAAGAAGCCGACGTGAATGAGGACGTAGTCCCACACCACACCATACACTCCTATAAGAGAGGACCTGGGTTGTGGCCCAGAAAGGCCAAGGGTCCTGATGGTTAGGCATTGGTCAGGAAGGCCTGACCTGCTTGTAGTTTAACATCTTGCAATGAGGACGAGGGTCGGGGACCCAAGGAGGCCAAGGGGCCTGAGGCTGGGCCTCGTAAGGGGAGGCGTACAACATGGTACATGATCCCGACGTGAATGAGGACATAGTCCTACACCACACCATACACTCTGGGTAAGAAGTTGGGTGGAGGGGCCCGAGAAGGCCAGGGGGCCTAAGGCCAGGGATCGGTCAGGAAGGCCTGACGGGTCTGCAGTTTAATGTCTTACATGAGGACGGGGGTCGGGGACCCGAGGAGGCCAAGGGGCCTGAGGCTGGGCCTCGGAAGGGAAGGCGTACGGTATGGCGAAGAAGTAGACGTGAATGAGGACATAGTATCACAACACACCGTACACCCCTATGGGGATCGGGGCCGTGGGCCCGATCGCTAGCACCACCCGGGGGAAGTTTGTCACCTCGGGATGGGGCAGAATGAATCACTGCACTCGATGTCTGGGACATCTCGGGGTGGACCCGAAGGTCCAGGACACTGTTGACCATGTTCGAAACACAACGTTCCTATGGTAACCTGATACGGGAGCAACAAATGAGCGTCGAATGCTGACCAAATTCGCAACGCAGGACTTGTATCAGCTTGTTGCTTGAAAACCCTCGGGGGCGTTGGCCCGTAACGGTAGGAGAGCCCTTGGGCATTGTATCCAGGACTTTCTTGGGGTCCCTCTGGGTGTGACACAAATGATGGAATCCCAGTCAAGGAGTGGGTGAAGCATAGCTGTATCCATCCACGAAAGAGTCAAACATCTCCAGGGGGATGTGCAGCTGGGTCGAGGCTTGCTCGATGTGGGTCGGGGAAAAAGTGTGCACCCTGCCATGTCTTGACCCGAGGGGCAGATTTTGACTTTTGGGCTGGGCCAACGGACGAAATGTCCGGGCATTCCTACGTATCTCATGAGGATGAGAATCAAGCCATACGTAGTTCTTGAAGGCCATGCAGTTTAGCGTCATGCGGTGAGGACGTGGGAGGATAGAAGAACGGGAGTGGGTACATGGTGCGTCCCTTACAATACTTGTGCGAGCGGAGTTTCATGAGCGGGGCCAAGAAAGCCTACTCCCTGCTACACAAAGATCCTCCAAGAAAACTATTCCCAGGGGGAATAGTGGAAGAGAAAAGCTTGGGGCTGGGCTCAAGACGAGGTGTCCGAGCATTCCTATGTATCCCATGAAGATGGGAATCAAGCCACACGTAGTTTTGGAAATGCAGTTTAACGTCATGCGGGACGATAAGAAGCATCTCATTTGGGGATACGTACGGTACGACGAGTAATCCGACGTGAATGAGGATGTAGTCCTACACCATACTGTACAATCCCGCAAGAGGGTAGATCGGGGAAAACCAGGGTGCCTGGGGCCGGACCACGGTCAGGGAGACCTGACCAGCTTACTGTTTAACGTCTCGTGGTGAAGACGGGGGGCCAGTGGCCCGAGGAGGCCAAGGGGCCTGAGGCTGAGCCTCGGTCAGGAAGGCCTGATTGGCTTGCATTTTAACATCTTGCAGTAAGGACGGGGGCCGGGGCCCGAGGAGGCCAAGGGGCCTGAGGCTGAGCCTCGGTTAGGAAGGCCTGACTGGCTTGCAGTTTAACGTCTTGCAGTAAGGACGGGGGTCGGGGACCTGAGGAGGCCAAGGGGCCTGAGGCTGAGCCTCGGTCAGGAAGGCCTGACTGGCTTGCACTTTAACGTCTTGCAGTAAGGACGGGGGTCGGGGACCCGAGGAGGCCAAGGGACCTGAGGCTGAGCCTCGGTCAGGAAGGCCTGACTGGCTTGCAGTTTAACGTCTTGCAGTAAGGACGGAGATGCAGTTTATGGTCGTGCAGGACTTTATAGTTTAGAGTCATGTTGGACCATAATGTGCAGTTTAAGGTCATGCGGGACCATTTCACAGTTTATCGTCTTGCAGGACGAAGATGCAGTTTAAGGTCGTGCAGGACCATCTTGCAGTTTAGGGTTGTGCAGTACCCTTTTGCCCTAGGCAAAGTATCATTTGAGGAATTTGGCATTGGTGGGAGGGGTTATATGCTCTCCACCTGTGGTTACCAAGGAGTATGCTCCATTGGGGTAAACCTTATGGATGATATAAGGCCCTTCCCATTTGGGTTCTAATTTGGGCGGATTTCTACCAGGAATCATTGGCGCTCGAAGGGCCAGTACCAGGTCGCCCTGTAGAAAAGAGCGGAGACGAACCTTCTTGTCAAAGGCCCTCGCTATCTTGTCCTGATGCCTTTCCAGATTGTGCAGGGCACGAAGCCGGTTCTCGTCCAGTGCTTCTAATTCAGCTAGACGGATCTCGGCTACCTCATCTGCTGTCTGGTGGTCATAAACTGCAGTGCGTAACGACGGCAGTTGGATCTCAATGGGTAGGACGGCCTCAGCTCCATACACCAGGGAATATGGGGTCACCTGGGTAGAGTTGCGAGTCGTCATCTGGTAGGCCCAGAGGGCATTGGGGAGCTTGTCCGGCCAACTTTTCTTGTTCTGACCAACCATCTTCTGCAGAATGTTAGAGAGGGTCTTGTTGAACACCTCGATCTGTCCATTCGCCTGCGCGTGGTAGCGAGAGGTATGATTCAACCGGATGTCGTACTTGGCGTACAATTTCTTCAATTCAGCTGCTCGGAAGTTGGTTCCGTTATCGGTGAGGACGGCGTGAGGTACCCCAAACCGGTGGATAATGTTGGAGCTCACAAAGTCAACGATGGAACGGGCCTTGACCTCTTTGAGCGGAACTGCTTCTGCCCACTTGGAGAAGAAATCTGTAGCAGTCAGGATGAACCTACACTGGCAGGCTGTTGCCGGTGGATATGGTCCCACTACATCAAGTCCCCATACCGCAAATGTCCAAGAGTACTTGGTGGGGTGGAGGGGATCTGGAGGCCGATACAAGAAGTTGGCGTGTACTTGGCACGCATGGCATCTCTTGGCATATCCAATGCAATCATGGATCATAGAGGGCCAAAAGTACCCCAACCTCAGGATTTGATGGGACAGCTTCGGCCCAGCTTGATGGGCGCCACAGGAACTGGCGTGAACCTGTTGCATAACTTGAGGTATCTCCCCTCCTTGGAGGCAACGAAGAAGGACACCATCAAAACTCCGCTTATAAATGATTTGTTCAAGACTGGGGCCGCTCTGGAGGGTAAATTGCAGCGCGCGGCGTCGGATTCTCTCGCGCTCGGCCCGATCGTCCGGGAGCTGACCATTTTGGAGATACTCGACAAAAGGTTCTCTCCAGTCGGGAGTGGCTTCAACCACTGTGTCTGACGAACCCGGGGCCCCTGACGTGGAGGGTCCGGCGGTTAGATGACTTACCCGTGGGCCATCATGGTCCTCTTGGGTGACGGGGGCAATGACTCTCCGGTGGGCCACATGTATGATCAAATCATCTTGCTCAGGTTCTGCGAGTGACGCGGCTAAGCCAGCCAGGGCGTCTGCTTGGCCGTTCTGCGACCGTGGGACATGGGTAACCTCTGGTCGAGAAGAGAACTGGGCCATTAGGTGGAGGGTGTACTCCAGCAACGGTGCGAGCTCCGGCTTCCTGACGACGTAGTCGCCATTAACCTGTTTGATTACCAGCTCGGAATCTCCCTTCACATGTAGATGGGGCACATGGATCTCTAGGGCCAACTCGAGACCGGTGATGAGAGCTTGGTACTCTTCCTCGTTGTTCGTACAGCCTTCTGACAACAGGAACGAGTATGGCAGGATGGCTTGCGCCGGGGTGATGAAGATAATACCCAGGCCCACTCTGTTGAGCTTTGGATCGTTGAGCCTCCTACCGGTGGGGCTCCGGGAGGCGCCGTCGAAATGAATTTTCCAACACGGGACAACATGATCGACTAAGAGGATCATCTCATCAGGGAAATCCAGGTCCAGGGATTGATCCACGGAGGTTGGATGGGCAGCTAAAAAGTCTGCCAACGCCTGTCCCTTAATGGCCTTCTGAGGTACAAACCTGATATCGAACTGCTGGAGAATCACTGCCCACCGTGCTAGTCGGCCAGTCAGCATAGGGCGGTTCAGGATGTACTTCAGTGGGTCTACCCGGGAGACCAACTGCACCTCATGGTGTTGTAGGTAATGTCGCAACTTCTGCACAGCGAAGACGAGCGCAAGGAATCTCTTTTCGATAGGGGAGTATCTGACCTCCGTATCGAGAAGAATGCGACTGAGATAGTAGAGACTGTTCTCAGTACCCTCGTTATTCTTCTGGGCGAGCAGCACACCGAGGGATCTCTCCAGGGCGGTCACATAAAGGACCAGCGGCTTTCCGGAGACGGGTGGCATCAAGACCGGAGGTTGGAGCAGATACTGCTTGATTTCCTCGAAGGCGGTCCGACACTCCTCATCCCATTCATAGGTGGCGCCCTTCTTCATGAGCCGGGAAAAGGGCTTACACTTGCTGGCCAGATTCGCGATGAATCGGCGTATATAGGCTAAGTGGCCTTGAAGGCCTCGAAGCTCCCGAATTTTACTCGGGGGAGGCATTTGGCTGATGGCCTTGATCTTCTCCGGGTCGATCATGATACCTCGGTATCTGACAACAAAGCCCAGGAACTTCCCGAAGGTGACCCCGAAGGCACACTTCAGCGGGTTCATCTTCAGGTGACGGTAGCGGAGGAAACCAAACACTTTCTCAAGGTCTTTGAGATGGTCCTGGCGCTGACATGATTTGACTACGAGGTCATCCACGTAGCATTCCACCAATGTCCCGAGAATCGTCTTGAATATGCGATGCATGGTCCTCTGATAAGTGGCACCTGCATTTTTCAAACCGAATGGAATAACCTGGTAGAAAAAGGTACCTTGGGGAGCTCTGAAGGCGGTGGAATCCTCGTCTTCGGGGGCCATCCGAATTTGGTTATACCCATAATACCCATCCACGAAAGAGAGGGCTTGGAACCCGGCCGTGGCGTCAATCAACAACTCCGTCACCGGGAGTGGGAAGTCATCCTTTGGGTAGTGGCGATTAAGATCGCGGAAGTCGATGCAGACTCTGATCTTCCCATTCTTCTTCCTGACTGGCACAATGTTGGCAAGCCACTTGGGGTACTGGACCTCCTTGACGAAGTTGGATTTGATTAGCTTGTCAACTTCGGCCTCAACCATAGCACCATGAGAAGGGTGCATCTTCCTGGGAGGCTACTTAAACCCATGATGTTTTGTCGGGAGGCCCAAACGGTGAATGGATACCTGGGGATCTAGCCCTGGCATCTCGTTGTAACTCCAAGAAAACACATCACGATGCTGTTTGAGGAAGTCTACGTACTGCTTCCGTTCCTCGGGGGACATGGCTGCACTGATCAATGTGGGTTTCGGATTTGCCTCGCTACCAAGGTTCACCTGTACCAGTTCATCTACCGTGGTAGAGACGCCTTCTTCAAAGGTGGGGGGAGAATCCTCCAGGTCGTCCTCCCCACCCATGGGGGGACTTCCCGCAACGGAAGATACTTCTGGGCTGTCAAAACCCGAGGGGCAGCTGGTGCCGGCCTGGGCAGCAGCGGTCATCATATCGGGAGACTCACTTGCCATTGAGACCATAGAAATTAAGGCGGTCGACCCTATCCCATCTGGCCTTCGGCCTAAGGGGCCGCGTTTGATAATATCAAAGCAGTGGTGACATGTTGGCTTGAGTCAGTTGATTCCAGCCCGGAGGAAGAGACACGTATGGCGCACTGCCGTTTTCATAAACTTGACATCCCGGTACCGTACAGGGGTAGGAGGTTCCGGGATGACTTGAGCCTGGTTGATGTAGGAGTACGAGGTGATTTTCCGTCGTCGCTTGGACACGGAAACATGCCTTCCTTGCATACCCGAAACAACAAAAAATTGCCCCATGTCGGGGGTCGTGGCCTCCAACCGGTGGATCGGGAGAATTTAGGCGTCATCCATGCTTTCCCAGGGATCACTTGTGACCGGGGCGGGTTCATCCTCGCTTACTAGGATTTGCTTTTCCTTACTTTTGTAATAACCCGCATCCAGATAGCGGGCCTCACAAGAAGCGAAAGGGGACGCGTATCCTTGGAGCACGCCTACTCGACCGTTGAGCGAGTACTTGAGGCACTGGTGATACGACGAAGGGACCGCTGCATGCAGATGGAGCCATGGCCTACCCATCAATGCGTTGTAGGCGGTGTCCTGAGAGACAACCATGAACTCGGTGCTGGAAATTAAGCCACCTAACTGAGTTTTCAGGTGGATCTTGCCGACTGGGGTTTGCTCTGTCCTGTCGTACCCCTGGATCTTGAGGTCAGAGGGAGTTAAATCACCTTCAGACAGACCCAGCTTTTGCAACGTTCGGGTTGGAATTAGATTGATTCCGGACCCCGTGTCAACGAGGAAGCGGAGGACTTCCACGCCATTGAAGTGTCCAGTGATGTACAGCGGGAGAATGTGCCCCTGTATAGGAGGGTCCTCATCTTCACCAGAGAACGAGATAACCGCCTGACATTCGGCGTTTTCAATCGTCTCGGTATGGGAGGCTTCTGCAGCTGCTACCTCCGTCTCAAACTGGAGGGGGCTCCTTAGGGCCTCAGAAAGTGCCTCGCGCATTTCAGATGACAGGCGAAGGGCCTCAAGGATAGAAAGACTCGCCGGAATGCCGACCAGGTGCTTCAGGACATCATACTTTCGTGCCAAACGCGAACCTCTGCTTACAGGAGGTCGTTCGGCATTTGGAGGCATAGCGGGTCCTGCTGGTTGAACCGGCGATCGACTAGTACTGGGTACATCTTGCTGCCTACTAGTAGAAGCCTGGAGAGTAGTCGCCGGACTAGGATCAGACAGCGGAGGCTGGCCTGTAGCCGGGCAAGACTGACTGTGATACGAACGAGGCATCTCCCCCCGATCTAGTAGCACGAACGACGGTGGAGGTAGAGCCGAGGGCGTTAGATGGGGTTGCACGTGCTGAGATCGGCGCTGAGCCTGCTGCCTGGTCTCAGTAGCGTGCACGGCTTGGACAAAAGTGCCTGCTGACGCACCTCGATGACCGGCGTGGTTGCGATTCCGCTGACGTTGACGTCGGCTGGAAACATTGGGGGGGTCTGCCTGGCGTTCCCCCTCGTCAGGGGTCATATAGGGCTTTACCAGCTCCACGGTGTTAACCGAAGCGTACCCTTGGCTGTCGCTCGAGGAGTCATCCACCGCTGGGCGGATTCTGGGAGGAATCCCATTTCAGGGGGCATAAAGTCGCCAAGAGTGCGGGATGACGACGACACCGGCGGTGCGCGTTGCTTCTTCTTACGTCGCCGCTGCTTGCCCTTTTGGGAAGAGGCCGACTGTGAAGACGACGCGGAGGCACCGACTACTTCTTCTGAAGGTTCTGATGGCTTCAGGCGCGCCCGGATAATACCATGGGCACGGACGATGGTTTTTCGTGCCATCCAGTCGTCGTATTTCTGGGATCCGCGGCTGGGGACCTGCTGCCACTCGCCTTCACTGTCACTGCCGATCTCTGATCCTGCAAAGACACCTTCCACTTGCGCTGGTGTTGGGCCCAACTTGACTATGTTTTTGTTGAACTAGTCTTGAAGCCAGTCTTTAAACACATAGCATTGCTTGAGGGTGTGCCCCAGGATCCGATGATAAGGGCAGTAGTTGGGGTGATCGGTGAGATTCGCCTCTGCCGGCCTTCTGCACTCAGGCAGACGCACAATCCCTTGCTCTAGGGCACTTCGGAAGTAGCCAGGGACCTGATTTTCGTTGAACGAATAATTCTGGTACCTTCTTTCCGGATAGGGGGCCCTAGGGGCCTGGCCCTGACGAGGGGCCGGAGGGGCCTGCCGGGGAGGCGGCGCCTGATTGTCTCACCTAGGTGGCGGTGGCGCATTGCGCGGGGGAACCTGTCGGTTCTGAGGCGGTCGCTGCTGGGCAGGAGCCTGTGCTTGAGGTGGAGGACCTCTGCGGGGTTGCGGGGGTGGTGCCGCTGACAATAACTCCAGCTGCCTCGGGGCTTCTATTTGGGCCACCGCGGCGGGTTCAGCCCTGGCGGTCCTCTTGGCCGGGATCATAGGGGGCAACAAACGTGCCTGACTGGCATGTTGCAGGGCTTCCTCAAGGCGTTGAGCCTTATCCGAGAAATCTCTGAACCCTCCAGGGTAGTTCTGGGTAATCAGAGAGGGTACCAGCTCTGTCTTGACGTTCCCCACACACATCGTCAGTAGTTGCTCCTGAGTCAGTGGCATATCGAGGGAATACGTAAGTCCCTTCCACCGGGTGATGAAATCTGCAACCCGCTCATCAGGCCTTTGCTTGCACTTGAAGAGGTCTGCAATGCTGGTCTTCCGCGTGGTGGAGCTAAACTGGTATAAGAACTGCCGGCGAAGATCCTCCCAACTGGTCACCAATCCGATAGGGAACTGGCTGTACCAGACGAATTCCGGACCTTCCAATGTCTGTACGAAACATCGGAGCTTGGCGGCTTCTTGCTGAGCCGGGGTCCCCATCATGGGGCCACACTTGGAAGAAAAATGAGCCAAGTGCTACGGCGGGTCCCCTGTCCCGTTAAAAGGCGAGAAAGTGGGGTTGCCAAAACCCATAGGCGCGGTCATATCATCCACCCACGCGGGATAAGGCTTGCCATCCGGTGGGACCGCCACCTGCCGCGTTTCCAACGCTTCGAGGCGGGCTGTGAGTGCCGCGATAAGATCATCCGGGTGGGGGTCCCTGTCTTGACGGGGATCCCTAACCACAAGTGCATTGCCAGGTTCTTCAACACGGTAGACGGCTTCAGCCGCTCGTGGGTCAACTGGCTGGACGACCCACGAGGCGACTGGGGGAACCCGGACTGGATTCTTCATATTGCCCCGTCGCTCGAGGGGATTTGGCGAGACGTATCGCGCCCTCTTGCCATACGTTCCGGCTTCTGCCCTGTCTGTGGCAGTAGCATGATCAGGGTTTCCCAGAGGCATCTCACCGGGGGGAAATTGTTCCTGCCCCTGCTGCCCCGGCCTGGGATTACCATAGTCGGGTCGCCGCTCTGCGGCGTGCTCAGCCAAGAGTTCGTTAACCATCCTCTTCTGCTCGGAAATCAGCTGGCGTAACGTGGCCTTCTCGGGATCTTCGTCCGTTTTCTACACAGAGGCGGACGGGTTGGGGTGCTTGACTGTCCCGACGTGCTCCTTACCCTTGCCAGTGTTTCGACCGAGTACCAGCGACTCGGTGGGTACGGGGAGGCCTAGCAGGTTCCTCTGCTGACGGGTAACTCTCCCTGATGGGTCCAGCAGTGGCAGTACGCCCTCGGGGGGTAAATCTCCGTCGAGTAATTCAAGATCATCTCCCTTGTCCACGACGTCATCCATGTGGACCGCGACCCCTCTCGAGGGCATGTCCTCGATGTCGCATAGAAAATCGGGCTGCCGTCGGATAGGGTCAAAGAGGAGAGCAGCATAGTGTCCCCAACCACGGACTTGCACATGGGGGGTGGCTTCCCTGACGATTCTGTGGAGTGCTTTAAAACTCTGAACGCATTTTCGTTGAAGGGCGCTCTGTTGGCCTGGAGACTCAGGGTGCTGGGCCACAAGGAGTGCGGCCGCATCGACCAGGCGACACTGCTCGCCAATTTCTTCGAAGTGCTCTCGACTTCTGGGATACACCACCCATTTGTAACGAAGGCGGAAGTGTGTTGCCCATAGGGTTCGACAAAATCACCCCACTTCTTCAGGGGTAAGAGACTCCGGTACGCGAAAATTCAGTGCCGCCGTCGGCCAGAACTTTTCCAGGAAGTAATCCGCTGCGAGGATACTCTAGAAGCTCCTGGGCTCGGACTCATGGTCTATCCCTATGTTGCCCCACTCGTCAACCGGGGGCGGCTGAGGGACCGGTAGTGGTACCGAGGCGAACCTCTGGGATAGTAAGCTCGGCGGTGGAGAATACAGCGAACGAGTTGACTGGCCGCCGAATTCCGGGCCATCCTCCGAAGAGTGAGGTGACCTGGCCACGATGTCACGATATGACGGGATGATAACCACAACTTCCGGAACAGGATCCGTGGCTACCGGCGACAGGTCGTGTCGTCGCTCTACCGTCGTTGGCCCCCAAAATAACTCTCCGTGATCTCTGACAGAGGTAGAGGGCTCTTCTGGTGACAAAGGCGGTGATTGCGCGGTCGAGACCTGTAGAATTCCCAAGATTTCTTCCTCTTGGATGTACCTGCGGAGGGAGATGGGAATCTGGTGGACCTCAAATTCCGGGAGAATGAGGCTAACGCGTCTGGTTCCTGCCCCAGTCCTTGATACGGAGGAGCGGGGAGAAGGTTCCATCACTGAATCAAATTCCGCTTCCGAGTCGGAGAAGCGGGCAGGTCTGATCTCCACCTGGGCCTTTCCAGGGTTCTTCTTGTTGCGGCGACGACCCGCTCTCCTGCCCCGGGGTGGCTCTTCGGGACAGGGTTGACCCCTATCAGGCAGCCTCGGGGCGGCGCTGGCGCCGTGGCGGAGAGGGCCTCCACTCAAGATAGCCGGGGTGTGAGGGGCACTGGGGAAAATGTCGAAGGGTACATGGGGAGGACCTCCATGAACATCACCCATATAGGCGGAGCCCCTGTTGGAACCGGCAGGAGCATGGGGAGGAACTCCATGGTCGATGCGAGTGGAGCGAGGCTGACCTTCACTCCTCGAGTTTCTGGGGAGAGGAGGACCTTCGCCAGTTGCAGAGAGGACGTAGGGGGGGCCCCACGTTGGAGAAGGACCGGATGGACGGTGCCTTCAGGTTGGCGGTCGGGGGCAGGAGGATGGACTCCATACCCTATATAATGGGCGCGAGAAAGGTTTCCGCGCTGATCGTCACTGCCGCGGGGCAGGTCTTCCTTCGGGATGGGGGTAGCACGAGGCATGCCTCCATGACGAACTTCGGAGCGGGGAAGGCCCACGCTCTGTGGGGTAGTGGTACGGGGAGGACCTCCGTACAGGGTGACATTACCGCGAGTTAGTTCGCGGCGATCACCACTTGGGCCTGCCAAACGGAGAGTCAACCCAGCCTGCCCATGGGGCGGTTGGGGTCTCGATCCTGGTGGGGTGAAGGAGTGCCCTTGATCAGTGTATGTAGGGGCTTCACGATGCACGTCGGCGGTGGCTCGGGCCACTGTAGCTGTCGAAGTTGACGTGCCTGGGTGAGCGTCCTCATCCCGGGCCCGGCGCTGACGTCGGGTCAGGCGAGCTGGTGCAGGTGGTGCAGGGACATAGCCTGCCTGCTCTTCCTGCGGGGCCGGACGACGGCGCTGACGCGGCCGGGTGGGAGCTCTCTCCTGGAGCTGTTGGGTCGGGACCCTGAGCGGGCTGAGCCGGACGGCGCCCGCCTCTTCAGCGTAAGGCGAGGAGTCGTCAAGGCGTTCCGGATACAGGCTCCCGAAACGGTTGAACATTGGGGTGGGGAGTAGGGGCTCCCTGCGTGGCCTGTTAGGGCGGCGTTGACGGCAGGGCCTGGAGGCCTCTAGGTCCAGGCAGGCCATATCCCGAGTTGGGATGACCCCTTCTTCCTCATACCTGCGCACGAGGTTGTTGATCACTTTGCTGGATGACCTCTGATGGGGAAAGGGGACGTGGGCGCCCCGTATTCCGTGATGTGGCGGCCGTCGTGGCGGTAGTGGCGCTACGTGGGGTGGCCGTGGTGGTGTTGCCCCTGCCCCTGCGTGGGCGAGGAGCGAATGGTGATCACGTCTCTGTAACAGTAACCTGGTTCCTGAGAAACGAAGGGATCAACTCATCAGTACTGAGAGGAAAAGGATTGACAGCCAGTGCCCCAGCGTCCTTCCATTCTCCACATCCGTAAGAAGGATCCACGCCAACACGCTGCAGAATGGAGTGCCCCAAGTTCTACTACCCCGACTTCTGGTGAGTTTCACGACAGGCCCACTATTTTCTTGGTGGGACCGGGCGCCGAATATCTGGATCTGGTGACACATCAATCTACTGGTGTCTCGAACGCTACTAATCCCCATATTGAGGAGAAGAATTTCACGTCGGGTTCACCATTTTTGTTTCCGACGCTTTCGCCTGGGCGCGCGCCCGTCCGTCCGTGGAGGAGGACGCGCGGCGCTTTGTTGCCCCGCATTCCCGCTTTCCAAAGGCGGGCGACATTCGCTCCTTATTCAGGGACATCTGGTCCTTGATCGAAACGGGATGATGGGATGTCGGTTCTTCCTCCTGTGGATTCCTCCTCAGAACTCGTCACCTAGTCCGGGTCTCCCTCATAGATTTAATACGTAGTTCGTGAAACTCTTCCCAGTTCCATGTTTCCATGGATTCCAGTTAATTACACTGCTTCTTTCGGGATATTCCAAAGGGTCCGGCCATGGCAGCAACCTTCAGTCGGGGGATTAGTCACGTTGAGGCATCAGTAGCGTGTCTGGATGCTGGGGAACCTAGCATGTCTGTCTGTTATCCCTGGTCACAGGGCTTCTCGAGGGCGTGGAAGCCCGAGGCATCCCACATCGAGCGCGGGGAATTATATGCCATAGACACATATCTGAGGTTTTCCTCAGCTTCCCGTGTTCAACACAGGGTATGTCACGAGTTTAACGTCTAGCGGAGACGGATCAACCCAACCAGAGCATTAGCTAGGATAGATCGGATTGAGGGATTCTCCTTGAAGGGATGTCGATACCGGGGCCAGCCCATGGGCGGCTGTGAAGAAAAGCGTACCGACATGGTTTCACCGGGATAAGACGGTCCGGGTGAGAATCGGGATGGGTGATAGGTTGATGAATGGAACGGAGGGGGAGTGAAATGGGACCATCGCAGGGGCGATGGTGAAGTTGGGCTTGAACCTTGAAGAGGCTTCCTACATATCCTCGTGGTAGGGAATCAAAGTCCTTGTAGTTCGGGATGGTGCCGGTAAACCGACGTGAAGGTGGGACTTGGCCCGATGAATGTCGTCGACGAACCAACGTGAAGGTGGACCTTGGTCCGATGGGAATCGTCAGCGTACCGATGTGAGGGTGGACCTTGGTCCAATGAGTATCGTCAGCGTACCGACGTGAAAGTAGACCCGTGGGTCCACTGGTGGTGGGCTTGAACCTTGGGGAGGTTTCCTACGTACCATGCCTTGGCATGAATCAAAGTCCTCGTAGTTCAAAGGATTGATGGAATACAGTTTAACGTCATGTGGGACGGTAGTGAACCCTGACGTGAATAAATGACGGGCATTGGGCGTCGGTGAACCGACGTAAATGAGGGACCTTGGTCCAATGGGAAATGGGCTTGAAAATGGGGGCCTGACACACCGACTAGGAGATGGTTTGGGCCAATGATTGTTGGGATTGAACCTCAGGGAGGCTTCCTACGTACCATGCCTTGACATGGATCAAAGTCCTCGTAGTTCGGATTGGGGAATGCAGTTTAACGTCATGCGAGACGAGGGTGAACCGACGTGAATGAGGTCGGAACGACTTGATGGTGGGTTTGAACCTTATAGAGGCTTCCTACGTACCATGCCTTGACATGGATCAAAGACCTCGTAGTTCGGGTTAGTCACAACGGCTTGCCGTCAGACTGGAATTGTAGTTTAACATCGTGCTGGACGTATGTAGAACTCGACGTGAATTGGATGACTGGTGGGCTTGAACCTCGTGGAGGCTTCCTACGTACCATGCCTTGACATGGATCAAAGACCTCGTAGTTCAAATGGGGCTTTGTCGGCGAACCGATGTGAAGGTGGACCTTGGTCCAATGAGTGGTGGGCTTGAACCTCTGGAAGGCTTCCTACGTACCATGCCATGACAGGGATCAAAGACCTCGTAGTTCAAATGGGGCTGGGTGTGCAGTTTAATGTCATGTGGGACAAGGGGGGCATATAGTTTAACGTCATTCTGGATGAGGGCATGCAGTTTAACGTCATGCGGGACGGGGCATGCAGTTTAATGTTATGCCGGACGGAGACATACAGTTTAACGTCCTGCTGGACGAGGGCGAAACTCGACGTGAATGAACGACCGAGCAATGTGTGGCTTGAACCTCATAGAGGCTTCCTACGTACCATGCCTTGACATGGATCAAAGTCCTCGTAGTTCGCTGTGGGATGGGTCGCAATGGCTTGCCATTGGACCGGAATGCAGTTTAACATCATGCTGGACGGAAATGAGACCCGACGTGAATAAATGACGGGTGGTCTTGAACCTCGTGGAGGCTTCCTACGTACCATGCCTTGACACAGATCAAAGTCCTCGTAGTTCGCTGAGGGTGGGGGTCAGGGTCGGTGCTCACTCTAAGCCCACGTGAGTCATGCTCGGTGTGAGAAACAAGAGGTTGCAAGGACCTGACGATCACGTCGTGAAAGATGTGTCCGTGAGAAGCAAAGAGGGGATTACGTGTTAGGCGGCCCATGGTGCTGGGACTTACTCCAGGATGGAGGCCCATGGTGCGACAAAGCGCGGGAAAGATGGACCTTGGTCCAATGATTGGAGGTGCCTCGTTCCCTATCACGCCCTCCACTAACCTTAGTAGTGGGGAAGTACGAAGATGCAGAGGTGCAGCCATCCGTTGGGGAACTAGGGTCACCCTTCTTCTACGAACATACGCCACTCCGATAAGGAGGATATCATCCCTTGTCGATGGGTGATTCCATTCCTGTGGAGACGAGTGGTGTAAAAAATGTTCGACCTGGGGGGACCCTTCATGGGGGAGACGAGGTCGGATCACAGTTTAACGTCATGTGTTGAGGACGTTGTTCTTGGCAGTTTAACGTCCTGCAGCTCGGACGAGGTGGGTTCACTCCACACCCCTAGGACTTACATAACCGGTACCCTCTGGTCCTTGGGGAAGGGAAGGTACTAGTAAGGCCATGGTCAAGGGGGGTTGTGGAACGAACCATCAAGGGGTCCACGTTAGCGTGGCTATGCGAAGAAGCAATAGCCGTTAGCGTGCCTATGCGAAGAAGCATTAGGCGAAGCAACGCTACGGGTGGTATTGTCCATGGGACTTTGAAATCACATCGTGCAAACCTGGAGGGTCGCACAGGAAGAGTAATCGCCAAGCAAAGGAGTGTGCTTTGCGAAGTGGAGTGCCTTGGCCTTAGCATGGGGCATGGGTGTAAAGGGAAGGTGCTTCGCGAAGTGGAACAGTGTTCGCGGAGAACTGCCTCGCGAAGAAGAGGTGACTCGCGAAGCAGGGTTCTGTGAAGCAGTGTGCTTTGCGATGTGTAGCGATCCTGCCTTAGCATAGGGATCACTAGCATGGGTTGGGTGTTCCGCGAAGCATAAACGCTCCGCGGCTGCCCGGGTTCCCTTGGGAATCCCCTTCCTTCGCGAATGCCCTTGAGCTTCGTGAAGGGCATCCCTCTCGGAAGAGGGGCTCAAAACGAGACAATGCAGAGGCGTCTCGTGAAGTAGAAGTACCTCGCGGAGCTTATGATTCCCGGGGCAAAGAGTGCTTCGCGATTTGGGAGAGGAGAAGCTGAGAGGTCGGATTTTCCCCCCTCTGGGACTCAGGGGAAGTCCAGTATTTATAGGCAAGGGGCCCCGTGAAGCAGAACTCGCGCGCCACCTCCGGTGCTTCGCGGCGTGCTCGCGAACGTCAACGTCGGCCGCGGAGGGTACCGCCTCTGGAGATTCGCGGTGGCTCACGAACGTCAAATGCGTTCACGGAGGATTACCACCTCTGGAGCTTCGTGGCGGCTCGCGAACGTCAAATGCGTTTGCGGAGGATTACCGCCTCTGGAGCTTCGCGGCGGGCTCGCGAACGTCAAATACGTTCGCGGAGGATTACCGCCTCTTGAGATTCGCGAGGCCGCGAGGATCGGGGTTCTTCACGTCGGTCCTTCGCGACGGTGCTTCGCGGCGGTGCTTCGCGAGGCAGCGTGCCAGCCTTCTTTTTCGTTCCTTCCTTTTGTGCCATATTATTTTGGCGCCAACAGATTCAAATATATTTCTATAAATTTTTTTCTTTTTTCTTTCATTAAAAAATGATACTTTTTGAATAGAGACTCGTAATTAAGACTTTTACAATGATTAATAAAAAATGTTTTCAAAAAGATATTTTCAAGACTTGATTTTCATTATCTTAAAATTATCTATCTTCAATGGAGTCATGTTTTATTCTTCCTCTCTATTTTCTTTAATTATATGATTATTTTGGGTGATCAAGTATTTGGTATCAAATTATTTAATTCATGAAATTATTTTACACCATTTGGATGTTTTATGAAACCAATTTTATTTTCTTGGGTTCTTTATGAAAAGTAAATGATTTACATTTGGATGTTTTATGAATACCATTTTATTCCTATAGGTTCTTTATGATGTGAAAATTGAATTATTTTTAAGTGGAACACATAAGTATAGATGAATGATGGGAGGGGTCTTATATCACCCTCCAATGCATTATTTAAGAGTTTATATATCATGAGATAGATATTCATGAATACATTTTAGTTGCTCATAAGTATGATCACTGATATTTTGGCTCATGAAAGTAATGTTTCCCTATGAAAATGTTTATTCCCTAGTTAAAGGATGTTATTCATTATAACCTTATGCTCCCATGATTCAAGGTTTATGTTAAATGATTCTAATCTATGTGATTTTATGTTTCCATGTTAATCTCTTGTAGATTTAAGTTCTTATGCCATGTACTTTGAATCTCACTTATGTTTTACAGTTATCACTCCTGATGATATGATATTTCTCTTATTCTCATGTTTTTACTTATTCTTATAAACTCATCCTTGATGAAATGATTATTCACCCCTTACTGATCATTTGATCTCACCCCTTTCTTATGTTTTCATTCCCCTAATTATGAGGACAAGTCTTACTAATGAGATGTCTAGAAGATGGTCTAGTATGGCACCTTTTAGAAGAAATGATCACAAGTTTTTTAAAATAATATTATTATGTGTATAATCTCCAAAGACACAAAACCTATCAGTCCTTGGGATATTATTATTTATGAAATGTAGTTTTTATATCATATAAAAGATGTAAAATAAAGGAATTATTAGTTTGGGTCACTATAGCTGGTATCGGAGCCAAGTTTAGTTATTTTTAGAGATTAGAGAATCTATTTTGAGAATTAAGGTTAGATAACATTAGTGGAAAACCCTAGATATGGTTCTAAGTATAGTATGATATCTTAAAATATTGTTAAAATCTTGAGTAGGTGGTTTTATTAGAAAATACATCCTTGTCTAGATACTAGCAAGTGGATGTAGGCTATATAATAACTATACATGGATATAATAACCCCAAATAGGATGTGTTGCTTATTAAATTAACCACGGTCTGGTCTACAAAAAGAGACCTAAATGAAGACCTAACTAGAAACTCTTGAAAGATATGATTTGGTTGATCTTAAACTCTTTATGATCCATTTTTATGTATTGATTTCCTAGTTACTTTGAGGGTTTAGGTTAAGAATTATGAGAGAACCCAACCTAAATCTTAATCAAGAATGATATGGGTTAAACTAAAATACTTATAGACTAAAATTATAGTGTTAATGAATAAAAATTTGTAAGGTTGAATTATTTTTATTTTGTTATACCCTTATGATGTTAATTATTCATCCCTCATGTTAACTCCTTTTTGGTTTTAGTAATAATTGGAACCATAAGGAATTGGGTTAATAATGAATACAAGGGAAAATGCGATGGTTTCCCCAATAAACAACCCAATAAAATTGAATCTGGAGTAAAATACCTTATAGAAATACTCACTCAATTGTTACAATATATGATTAATAACATGAACTGTGTTGAGATCTTGAATTCACCAAGGATGGAACAACTTACTATTAAGTCTTTCATAGGGAAATGTCCACACTATTTTAACATATCTTCAAATAAACATATAATTGATCAATGGATAATTGTGATGTAAAATATGTTTTCCATTACCTATTTCTTAGAACATGAGAAGGTTGTTCTATTTGTTTACTATTTGGAAGGTGAGGCTAACAAATGGTGGACTCTTATTAAGAATAAAATGAAGAAAAAATAAGTATACCCAATGAAATGGGAATATTTTTGGAAATTGTTATTTACTAAGTATTTTCCTCAAACTCTTCACATGAATATGGAGAGGGAATTATTGGAGTTTAAATAAAAGGAGGATTAATCCATTGAGACATAAAAATAAAATTTCACGAGGCTCTCTAGATACACCTTTGGTTTTATCTCTGATCTAGAAAGTAAAATTGATCATTTCTTCAGTGAATTAAAACCTATTCTTCAAATAACATTGGCCATATGAGAATTTGGAATCTATATATAAATTGAAAAATGTGTGCTCAAGGTGGAGATGGAATGTGGGGTCTCTTAATAATCCAGGGAGGGAAAAAGGAAGGTGGAATACTAGGGGAATCCCTATGGCAAGTCACATGGGGGGAAGACATTTCAACCCCCTACTTTTCAAAAGTGTGGGAGGAATCACTTTTTAAATTTCCTTAAAGGATCAAGGAAGTGTTTTAAGTTTGTTAAAACTAGACACCAATACCAAAACTACTTATGTAAGGTAAAGATGATGATTAAATCAATAGAGGATAAGAAGGACATAACTAATGATCTACCCACACCACTATTGATCAAGTATTTTCTCAAAAATACTATATAAATTATGATGATTTTGATACTCACAAATACCCTTGTTTGTTTTATAATGAAGTTTTATTGAATGAGTGTTCTAAAATTTATATCTAGGTTAAATTAATTTAATATTACATGAATTAATTTGGAAACACTATTTCAAAATCCTACGTTCGGTGAATAAACATATGGTTTATCCACCCCACATTATGTTGAAAAATTGAAATTATTGAATATGGTATCAAACCTATGTTACACTAATTAGTTTTGTTTTTGGATCGAAATCCTTACGTTCATAAAATAAACATGCATATGGATCAACAACCCTACATCGGAGTCTGTATTTACTGTTCATACCCTATGGTCGAGAATTTGAACGTATGGTTAATCAATGTTATGTTTGGGATATTATGCTAAAAAGGTGAATGTAAAAATTATCATCCATATGCTACTTTTTTTCTCTAAGTTATGTAAAAAATAAAAACATGGTTAAGAAACCATATATTGGAAGGAATCCTACACTTCGTGAAGGAACCCTATGCTAGAAATCTCAAACCTACGTTGTGTTCTCAACGATGAAGTTTTTAAGCTACGTTTTCTATCCGAGATTGCTACAATGATCAAGTCAGAATTGTGGTCCAATTTAAGGATCATCATAATTATTTCAAAGAACCATATTCATCGGATAAAATATCTCATATTTATAAGGGAAATTACAACTCTCCTGGAAAATTGGAATTTGAATTTATATGATTAATCAGGCTATTCTTTTGGATCTAAAATATCAAATAAAGCTATATTTTCTATATATTTCTTCAGATTATCTCTTAAAAAATGTTTGTGTGATAAGAGATTCACATATACAATTGTATTATTGATATTATATTTTACAGTGCTACTATAAAAAATGATCAAATCTCTTTTGTTTGCAGAAGATGATATGATTTGAAAGTTCTACATATTTCAAACTCGAGTTACTACTTCTGTTTAGTTTATACCTTATTGAAGATCATTTTTCAACAAAAATCACTTAAGACTCTTTAATTCTTTAATATATTAGTTTTTGAATAAGAAGATCCATCAATTTTTAGTTTTCTACTACTGCAACTGTAAAGAACAACCCAAATCAAAAAATCAATTTCTTTTGATCTATTGGAGTTTCAACTAATTGTACTCAGTTGTGGTGGAGTATCAACTTCTCAATCTAAGTTGTGGATAATTTATTCTCTTTTATAAAACCAAAAGGCTTTGTTATTAAGTTTTGTTGTAAAGGTTTTAAATACCTGCACTCAGTTTTGAATTCATGGTCTTGTGATAAGAGGGCCATTCTAGTGAAATTTACCAAGCTCATAGAGAGAGTGATTGGTAGAGTGAACTAGGGGATATCTGTGCCCCTAACCACTATAAAAATCTATGTTCTTTATTTCTGTTTATCCACTACATATTTTAATACAAAAGAAAAACACTACTTATCTGCATAAATCACAGTTGGTGTTAAAAACCAGAATTTTGGAAGATTTTTGAAAAGACAAATTCACCCCCTCTTATGTTACTTTGTATATTATGACCTAACAATTGGTATTAAAGGAGAGATTTTGGATAAATTTATTCCAATCTAAAAGTATAAATTATATACAAATATGGAAATGTTTGATCCAAGAGAAGGGATGCCAATGGTACATGATCCATATTTTAATGGTGAAAATTATGGATGCTGGAAATCTTAAATGATTATTTATCTGAAAAATCTTGTTTTCAAAGTACACTCAAAGATCATTACTCCATATGCAATTCATGTGAAACTAGAAACACAGGATGCTGCAATAGAAGCTGAGTATGATATCAATTCTAAAGCAATGAATGATATTATTTTTGGTATTGAACTAGATGAATCAAATCATGTATCACAGTGTCCAACTGCCTATGAGATGTGGAAAACTATTGAAGTTACTTATAAAGGAGAATATAATGTTAGAAAGGAGAGATACACAACCAATAAGATAAAATTTGACACATTTATAATATTTGATGGTGAAAGCATCACATAGATGAATGGAAGGATTATAGAAATTATCAACAATATTATAGCCTTAGCTGAACCCATTAAACAATTTGATCAAGCTTTGAAAGTACTGAGAGTACTACCTTATAAATGGAATGGAATATTTGCTGCAATTCATTAATTATCACCTATCAAAGATCTGAAAATAAAATAAATAATTAGGACACTGATGATGTATGAAGATAAAATGTAGGATGAATCTAAAGATCATAAAATTATATTAAAGAAATAAAATACTGCTCTAAAAGTGAAATCTCAAAAGCAAATAATAAAATAAAAGCAAGAAGTTAAAGAAGGTAAAAAATCAGATTCCTTATATTCTGAAATAAAATTGGCTCAACTAGATAGAAAGTTCAGAAAGTTTTACAAGAAGAAAAGTGGATTCAGAAAATCCTTTAAAAAGGATGAAAAAGAACCAAGAAAAGTTTGATGCTATGAATTCAATAAATTGGTTCATATCGGAGATGATTTTCCTCAACTAAAAGATGAAAGAAAAAGGCCAGAAAAGAGATATCAGAAAAATGATGATTATGAGCACCAAAGAAAAAGAGAAATGAAAGCTACATGGAGTGCATCTGAAGTCTCTAAAATCCCTTAAAAGTTTGATTTAGAAAAAGAGAAATCAAATCTAAATTCCAATAGGTGCTTCATTACTAAAGAAGAAAAGGTACAAACTTATTACTCTTTTGATTCTGATTCTAGTAGTTTCCCAAATAATAAATTGGCACCCTATTGTTCTATGTTAGAAGAAAAATATAATTATTTGATAAAGAATCAAAAATATTTGAAAAACATTCATAATTTTGTTTTAGGTGAAATAGATACCATGCTAAAACAACATTAATAGTTACTTGAAAAATTCAATTCCTCCACATAAAACAGTATTAATCATGAAAAGAAAATCAAGAAATTAAAGGATGAAGTGAAATACTATAAAATTTATGCCCTTTTTTTTACAAAAGGAGAAAATATTTTAAATTTTATTCTTGGAAATAATGTCATTAAAAGGGAACGATATGGAATGTAACACCCCAAGCTTGTACGGTATACTTCTCTTTGAATAATGTGATAGCGTGTGTTGTACGCAACACCGAGTTCTAACACACCAAAACCAATCAAACTAGCCGTTATGAATAGTAATACCTAATTTTTGAAATTATATATATTTTATATTTCAAAATGGACTTCATTTTTGGATTCGGAATATCGAATTTATCCTAAGGTGAAATTTTGGTACTTTTCGGATAACTTTAATATTTTGATGAATAGTGAAAATTACTAAATTTTAATTAAAAAAACTTTTTTAATCAAAATAATTAATAGTGATAAATTATGAATTTGAGAGGTTTTAAAGTATATTTAGAATATATTTTTACCATTTAATACAATGTTGGTCATTGGACATACTTTTACAATTAAACCGGACATAAACAAGTGTCAATCTTTTGATAGTTATTATCTCTTAAAAACACACTTTTTGTTTTAACAACGGGAATTAATTTTAAATTAATTTCTGCCACTTCTGTGTTTTGAATTTGGAAAAATGGATTCCATATTTGGAATCAGGATGTTCAAATTGTGTAAATAGATAACATTTATTTTTAGACATTTTGAATAATTACTGTGGTAAATATTTTATTTACCATGGTTAAGGGTAAATCCGGTAAATAAGGGTTAAAAAATAATATTATAATAATACTAAATTACCCTAAAACGTGTCCTAAACTTATTGGTTGATACATGTTCGACCATAGTCATCTTTGGGTCGATTTTGGGACCCCATGGAGCCACTTGTAGGTGATAGGGACACTTTATTTTAATTAAGTTAAAATGAATACAAAAATGACACAAGCATATATCTTTTAGAAAAACAATTTTTACATAGGGTTATATATGTTATATTTTCGACTATAAATATTAATTAGAAAGATAAAAAGATTTACTACATAATTATATTTTATTTATAATTTTTAGACATTAAATAATGTAATTTATTTATGACACAATGATGATAAAGTAATTACCATAATAGTGAAAAATTAAAATAATTGATATTATAAATACACAAATAAATAGAATTTGAGACTTTTTATGAATTAAAGTAATTTTATAAGTTAATATGACATGTTAGGAATGATTTAATTAAATTTTTTCGAAGTAATCATTCTGTTATGAGTTTCACAAAAATCAACTATTGAATAGTGTCAAAATTGACATAAAAGAGTTTTTAAAAAAACTATTGTATTATTAATTGATATTAAATTCCTAAAAATCTAAGGTTCGGAAAAGAGACTTATATCATGATATTTGTATCATTAATGGACCACTTGGGGGTCGCTTGGATGTATATAGTAAGTTTATTAACCATATTATATAAAAATACAAAGAGACATTGTAAAAGTGAAACTAATTAACTAAGAGTTAATACTTAAAGATAAGGTTAATATAAGTACCCAAACCTGTCTAAATTATATTGGTTGAGTGGTTTTCGACCCATCCCCACCTTAAAATTTAAATAATAAACTTTGGAACCATTAGAAATCGAATATGAATTTATTATAAATTAATATTTCTAGCTTTTCCAAAGGTGCCCCTCACCCCTCTTATAAAAGGGCACTCCTCCTTCTCATTTCTTCACACCTTCAAAGCCTTTTGGTTCGGCCAAACTCTGCCCAAATACTCTCCCAACTTCCCTCACTACAACCTAGAGTCCTTAGTTTGATCATAAAGACAACCTAATGATCCCTTTTGATCAAATCAAAAGGAAGAACCCGAAGAAGAGGTAATGATTTCACCACCCTTTTCCAAGTTCCTTTCTTCTTCCACTTCTTCTTCCTTTGTTGTTACCATTGTAAAATAATAACTCCAGTATCATATATATACTGTGATGTTATTATAAATATGGTACAACCATAATCAGTATTCTATCCACCCTTTGAATAACATGTCACCATACGTGCGTACGTACGGCTTACCGTCTCCACGTCGTGGTGTAATTGTTATTCAATATATTATTATTTGTATGGGTATAATAATGATGTGTAACTCATGTAAATAATAAATATAACATGTTAATGATTCTGTATATATGATATAACATCCATTTATATATTATTTTAATATCAAAAGAATGATATTGTCGCTCATGCGTACGTACGGACTACCGTCTCCACGAACGCGATGAGATTCATTATCCATCGTATCCATTCAAGTATAAGTCTCATTTGATGGTTAATAATAGTATATAAGGACTTGATATAATTATATATATGATTAATATACAACCTATCCATTACAAACATGGCTTACTTAACAAAACATATAAAAGAAAACAAGTAAGTTAACACCCGAAACAATGATAATACTAAGATATTATTAACAAAGCAATGTTAAAAGATCATATATGATATCATATGAATGTATAGGATTATTGTATAATTTAATAACAATTATTTCACTATTATACAGGAGGTTAACCTACCCCAACCAAGAAAAAGTACAAAGGTAAGGGTTATTTCACAATCTCTTCATTATCCGAGGTTGTTTATACGTAATAATCTACTGGGATCTCTTTATCATCCACATCCATGTTTCTTAAAAATGTATTTCAAAACATTCTTACTATTTAAAAGAATATGGGTTAAATTCATTTATACCCTTTTTTGACTTTTATAAGAGTTTTGTAAAGGAATCTTTCCATCATTTTCCAAACAATGTGCTTTTAACCTTTTCGACAGAATTAAGGTAAGAATGTTTTTTTAACTTATACGGCGGGTGAGGTAATTTTCTGCTGTTATAAAATCGCCGAAGCTTCCATTACAAGATTATAAGAATATTTTCAAAGAAAATGTTTTATTAAATGATTTCAGAAATAGAAAGAGATATTTCTCTAAAAAGAGTTTTGATTTCATTTATGTCAACATCCTTTGATGGATTTTACGCTTATTTGAAGTTGATTTATTATGATACAAAACTTATATATTGTATTGAAGGTTTTGTGATATGTTTGACTGTGGATGTGATATTTTTATACCATTCATAGTTTATGATTAAAGTATTGACATTTCGTATTCTAGTTTTAATACGAATGTTTATGTTATGTTTAAACCTTTTCATATGGGAATGCATTGGACTTAATATGTGACGGGTGGAGCCCGCTATAGCTCCTCGATGCATCGGTAGGTCTCATGAGACAAACTAGTGTCTTGGAACAAGGCCTTGGAAAAATCTTATTTGTAGTCTTGGCACGAGGCCTTGGCTATGTGGTTATGATAGTCTGGCATTATGCATTCCATCATTATGAAAGTGGTTATTGATATTGCATGTGATTATTCGATTAGTAGAATATCCATGTGAATAAGTAAATGGAATTATTTCATTTTACTTTTGCCATACTATGTTGAAGTTCAAGTTTAAAAGGATTTTGTTTTAGAAATGCATTGCCTTAAATGTTTATGCTTATTTTTGAAAGTTTCTGCTATATTGTTATCCTTACTGGGCATTTGAGCTCACCCCTTTTCTATGTTTTATTTTTCCCAGGATGTGAAGAAGTAAGTTATGAATGACCTACAAGGATATTATGAGGGGATAATAGTGTGGACTATGGAGACATTATGTTGTTGTAGTAGTTTTTCACTTTATGATGTAATGTAAAACTTTATGAATATATCTAGTGTTTCCAAGGCTACTAAACCAATCGGTTTTTCGATATTTGATCTTTCTTGTGACCATGCCAATGTTATGTAATAATGCACCGACTCTAGGTAACTGGGGTCGGAGCATTACAGTTGGTATCAGAGGAAGTTTAGTACAAACCTTGGAAGCTAGATTTAGATAAACTCTGATTAGAGCACGTAGACCTAAGATGAACTTTGAGGATTAGTATAGAAGAACTTCCTAGAATTTTGGTATTGTAGAGATTTTGTGAGTTTTCTGAGCAATACATCCCTGTCTGGATACGAGCAGGTAGAGGCGGCTCTAGCACAGATGTACTTAGGGGTAAAACCCGAAAACACCGCTTTGAGCTAGACTCGAACGAGAACTGGTGCACGACAACAGTCCTTGCTGCACTCTTGGTTACGACACTCCTGGGGGATATGCTTAGGATAAATCTCATTTTCTTTACAAATAATTATGAAGGGTTTATGAGTATATACTTCCTCAAAGAAAACATTTTTATGATTATGGATTATATCCATAAATAGTTCAATTTATGTTAAGTGTTTTATAAGTATGGAATTATGTATTTTGATTAATAAACTGATCTAGTTTATGCCATTGTTTAGAAATGGAGCCTAGTGGAAGAAATGGAAACCGTATCAATGCACGCACTCCATGTAGGGATTTCCCTCCTGCTCAAGATAATTATAGTGGAGCTGTTGATGCAACTAGTGCCGATCAACTAATCACCATACTGGGTAAACTCACTCAGGTTATGAATAATAACCTTACCCGTATGGAGCACCCTGATCCGCAGCGTGGAGGATCAATGTTAGATCGATTCATGAGGCAAAAACCACCAACGTTCAATGAGAGTACAAATCCCTTAGTAGCTGAGCAATGGATAAATTCCCTAGAGAAAATATTTCAGGCTTTGGGGAGTAGTGAAAGGGAAAAAGTTATCATGGTAGTTTACCACCTCACTGGAGATGCTGATCAATGGTGGTCATTGATTCAAAACACGAAGGAAGATGATGAAGTATCAAATATGGAATGGAGGGAGTTCAAAGATCTGTTTTTAGAAAAATACTTTCCTCGTGACCATCGAGAAGATATGGAAAGGTAATTTCTGAGTCTGAGACAAAAGGAGGATGAGAATGTCGCAAAGTATGAGGCTAACTTTACAAGGTTAGCAAGGTATGCTGGAGATTATATACGTAACCCAAGAAGTAAGATTGATCGTTTCTTTGATGGGTTAAAACCATTTCTCCGTCAAGAATTAGTCTCACAATCCTTTTCTTCGTACGAAGACATTGTCTCATGTGATATCAAGACCGAAAAGGAATTCTCTAAGTCTTATGACTTTAAAGCAAAGCAAGAGAAGAAGAGGCCTGCTGATCAATATGGGAATGGAAATAAGGGGAAGAAGGGAAAGGTTGAATATCCATCCTATGGTAAATGTGGGAAGAAACACCCTGGTACTTGCTTGAAGGGAATGGGAGTCTGTTACAAGTGTGGTGAAAAAGGCCACCAAGCTCGTGATTGAAAGGGGAAGAAGGAAGCCACCAACGTTCAATGATACAATTGTAGGGAGATGGGGCATTATGCAAATGAATGTCCTAAGCGTCAGGAGAACTTATCTTAGAAAAGGCCAAGGGATCAAGGCCAAGCTTATGCTATCACTACTGCTGAGGTAGAAGCTCCGAAAGACGTGGTGGCAGGTAATTTAATGGTTTCCTCAAGTTTAGCAAATGCATTATTTTATTCTGGATCATCGCATTGTTTAATATCTTCCCAGTTTGCTAAGAAAATTAGATATTTCCAATTTGATTTAACAAGGGAGTTGTCAGTTAAAACTCCTAAGGGAAGTATCATTGCAATAAAGTTTTGTGAATCAGTCCCCATTAGAGCACATAAATGTTCTTTATCTGCTGATCTCATCGTCATACCTATGATTGAGTTTGATATAATCCTCGGTATGGACTGGATTTCGGACTATGATGCGAAGATTTATTGTAAGAAGAAAGAGGTTACGATTCTTGATAATAATGATAAGGAACACCTTATCTTTAGAGCAAAATCGTCACCACCTAATTCTTATTTAGATCCACCTCCAGTAGCTCAACTAAATTCAATTATTGGGGAGGAAGAGAATGAAATAACTGTGGGTGAGGAAAGGAATGTTCAAATAGAGTATTTACCTGTTGTGAAAGAATTTGTAGATGTATTTCCAGAAGATTTACCTGGACATCCTCCAGAATGAGAATTTGAGTTTTCAATTGATTTAATTCCTGGATCAAGGCCTATATCGAAGAGCCCTTATAGAATGGCCACTGTAGAGTTAGTCGAACTAAAGAAACAACTAGAGGAATTGAGTAATAAAGGATTTATTCGCCCTAGTGTTTCTACATGGGGAGCCCCTGTTCTTTTTGTTAAAAAGAAATATGGATCTATGAGGTTATGTATCGACTACAGGGAGATCAATGCTATAAAAATAAAGAACAAGTATCCCCTACCACGCATTGATGATTTATTTGACCAACTACATGGAGATCAATACTTTTCAAAGATTGACCTTCGATCTGGATACCATCAGTTGTGTGTAAAGAAGGAATACATTCCGAAGACAACATTTCGAACCAGGTACGGGCATTAAGAGTTTACTGTAATGCCTTTTGGTTTGACTAATGCACCCTTTATATTCATGGATCTGATGAATAGAGTTTTTAAGGAGTATCTTGATGAATTTGTGGTGGTATTTATTGATGATATCTTGGTATACTCCAAAAGCTACGAAGATCATGAAAATCACTGCGCATTATCCTGAAGACTCTGAGAAGACATGAATTATATGGGAAGTTTAGAAAGTGTGAATTCTAGCTTCATGAGATTTCTTTTCTTGGCCATATTGTCTCTAAAGATGGAATCTCTGTTGATCCTTCTAAGACTAAGGCAATCCAAGAATGTCCAGCACCGACGAGTATAACTGAGGTATGTAGTTTTATTGGTTTGGCAGGTTATTATCGATGATTTGTCCAGAATTTTGCCCGATTGGCTAACCCATTAACGAAGCTCACACGTAAAGGGGTTAAATTTGTTTGGACAAAAGAGTGAGAAGAATGTTTCGAAGAACTGAAGAGAAGATTATTCAATGCTCCTATATTGACTCTACCATCGGGGAATGATGGGTTCGTTATTTATAGTGATGCATCGAAGAAAGGACTTGGTTGTGTCCTTATGAAGAATGATAGGGTTATTTCCTATGCATCACGACAGTTGAAAATTCATGAACAAAACTATCCTACTCATGATCTCGATTTAGCAGCTGTGATCTTTTCTTTGAAGATATGGAGGCACTACCTCTATGGTGAAAAATGTGAGATTTATACTGATCACAAGAGTTTGAAGTATATTTTCTCACAAAAAGAACTCAACATGAGGCAAAGGAGATGGCTTGAATTACTCAAGGATTATGATTGCACGATACACTACCACCCGGGGAAGGCAAACAAGGTGGCAGATGCTTTGAGCAGAAAAGACCATGGAGTTTTTAATAATATGAGAATTGAAAGGGATCCAATTTTCATGGATCTAGTGAAGATGGACATGGGAATAACCAGGGAAGGCGAAACATCAATTCTTTTTCAAATTGTTGCCAAACCATCTTTACTAGAAAGAATTAAGAGTTCTCAGACCGATGATGAAGAATTTCAAAAGAAGATTAAAGCTGTGAATGATGGGATACTGAGAGACTTTGTGTATGAAGATGGAATTTTGAAATTTGGGAAGAGACTTTGTGTTCCCGATATACCTAATCTAAAAAGGGAATTGCTGGATGTTTCTCATAGTTCCAATTTCTCTATACACCCTGGGAGCACCAAAATGTATAGAGATTTGAAGGAACATTTTTGGTGGGACAACATGAAGAGGGATATTGCTGATTTTGTGTCAAGATGTATGGTTTGTCAACAAGTGAAAGCTGGAAGGCAACAGCCTGGAGGAGTCATGCAACCTCTTCCCATACTGGAGTGGAAATGGGACAATATTACGATGGACTTTGTCATGGGGATACCAAAGACTCCTAGAAGGAATGATGCAATATGGGTTATTGTTGATCGTCTTACAAAGTCAGTACGTTTTCTTGCTATAAGAGAAGATATACCCCTGGAACGTCTAGAAAGACTATATATTAATGAAGTTGTGAGACTTCATGGAGTACCCCTATCGATTGTTTCTGATCGTGATCCCTGTTTTACTTCAAGATTCTGGAAAAGTCTTCAGAAATCCCTGGATACTGAACTTCATTTGAGCACTGCTTACCACCCTCAGACAGAAGGACAATCAGAACGGACTATTCAAACCTTATAAGACATGTTGAGATCTTTCTCACTTAACTTTCAGGGTATGTGGGATCAATATTTACCTCTGGTAGAATTTTCCTATAACAATAGCTTCCATTCGAGTATTCAGATGGCACCATATGAAGCATTATACAGAAAGAGATGTCGTACACCAACCTGTTGGGATGACGTTGGTGAAAGAAAACTTGTAGGCCCAGAACTGGTGGAGGAAACAGTGGAAAAGGTGAAGGTAATCCAAAATCACATCAAAGCAGCTCAAAGTAGGCAGAAGAGCTATGCCGATAATCAAAGGAAGGATTTGGAATTTCAAGTCGGTGATCATGTTTTCCTGAAGGTATCTCCATGGAAGGGAGTCATACGTTTTGGTAAGAAAGGTAAATTGAGTCCTAGGTACATCGGACCTTTCGAAATTCTAGAATGAATTGGGGCTGTAGCTTACCGATTGGCAATGCCACCAAGTCTCTCCAAAGTTCACGATGTGTTCCACGTATCTCTGTTGAGGAAATACATGCCTGACCCAACGCATGTACTCAACTATGAAGAATTAGAACTGGAACCCGATCTGTCTTATTGCGAATAGCCCGTCAGGATTCTTGATACGAGATAACAAGTACTGAGAAACCGGACGACGCGTCTGGTAAAAGTCTTGTGGAGAAACCATAAGATGGAAGATGCAACGTGGGAACCCGAGGAACTTATGATGAAGAACCACCCGAGTCTTTTCATGTGATAAGTATTCTAGAAATTTCGAGGACAAAATTATTTGAATGAGGGGAGAATGTAACACCCCAAGCTTCTACGGTACGCTTCTCTTTGAATAATGTGATAGCGTGTGTTGTACGCAACACTGAGTTCTAACACACCATAACCAATCAAACTAGCCGTTATGAATAGTAATACCTACTTTTTGAAATTATATATATTTTATATTTCAAAATGGACTTCATTTTTGGATTCGGAATATCGAATTTATCCTAAGGTGAAATTTTGATACTTTTCGGATAACTTTAATATTTTGATGAATAGTGAAAATTACTAAATTTTAATTAAAAACAACCTTTTTAATAAAAATAATTAATAGTGATAAATTATAAATTTTAGAGGTGTTAAAGTATATTTAGAATATATTTTTACCATTTAATACAATGTTGGTCATTGGACATACTTTTACAATTAAGCCGGACATAAACAAGTGTCAATCTTTTGATAGTTATTATCTCTTAAAAACACGCTTTTTGTTTTAACAACGGGAATTAATTTTAAATTAATTTCTGCCACTTATGTGTTTTTAATTTGGAAAAATGGATTCCATATTTGGAATCAGGATGTTCAAATTGTGTAAATAGGTAACATTTATTTTTATACATTTTGAATAATTACTGTGGTAAATATTTTATTTACCATGGTTAAGGGTAAATCCGGTAAATAAGGGTTAAAAAATAATATTATAATAACGCTAAATTACCCTAAAACGTGTCCTAACCCTATTGGTTGATACATGTTTGACCATAGACATCTTTGGGTCGATTTTGGGACCTCATGGAGCCACTTGTAGGTGATAGGGACACTTTATTTTAATTAAGTTAAAATGAATACAAAAATGACACAAACATATATCTTTTAGCAAAACAATTGTTACCTAGGGTTATATATGTTGTATTTTCGACTATAAATATTAATTAGAAAGATAAAAAGATTTAATACATAATGATATTTTATTTATAATTTTTAGACATTAAATAATTTAATTTATTTATGACACAATGATGATGCAGTAATTACCATAATAGTGAAAAATTAAAATAATTGATATTATAAATACACAAATAAATAGAATTTGAGACTTTTTATGAATTAAAATAAATTTATAAGTTAATATGACATGTTAGGAATGATTTAATTAAATTTGTTCGAAGTAATAATTCTGTTATGAGTTTCAAAAAAATCAACTATTGAATAGTGTCAAAATTGACATAAAAGAGTTTTTAAAACAAATATTATATTATTAATTGATATTAAATTCATAAAAATCTAAGGTTCGGACAAAAGACTTATATAATGATAGGTGTATCATTAATGGACCACTTGGGGGTCTCTTGGATGTATATAGTAAGTTTATTAACCATATTATATAAAAATACAAAGAGACATTGTAAAAGTGAAACTAATTAACTAAGAGTTAATACTTAAAGATAAGGTTAATATAAGTACCCAAACCTGTCTAAATTCTATTGGTTGAGTGGTTTTCGACCCATCCCCACCTTAAAATTTAAATAATCAACTTTGGAGCCATTAGAAACCGAATATTAATTTATTATAAATTAATATTTCTAGCTTTTCCAAAGGTGCCCCTCACCCCTCTTATAAAAGGGCACTCCTCCTTCTCATTTATTCACACCTTAAAAGCCTTTTGGTTCGACCAAACTCTGCCCAAATACTCTCCCAACTTCCCTCACTACAACCTAGAGGCCTTAGTTTGATCAGAAAGCCAACCTAAGGATCCCTTTTGATCAAATCAAAAGGAAGAACCCGAAGAAGAGGTAATGATTTCACCACCCTTTTCCAAGTTCCTTTATTCTTCCACTTCTTCTTCCTTTATTGTTACCATTGTAAAATAATAACTCCAGTATCATATATATACTGTGATGTTATTATAAATATGGTACAATCATAATCAGTATTCTATCCACCCTTTGAATAACATGTCACCATACGTGCGTACGTACAGCTTACCGTTTCCACGTCGTGGTGTAATTGTTATTCAATATATTATTATTTGGATGGGTATAATAATGATGTGTAACTCATTTAAATAATAAATATAAAATGTTAATTATTCTGTATATATGATATAACATCCATTTATATATTATTTTAATATCAAAAGAATGATATTGTCGCTCGTGCGTACGTACGGACTACCGTCTCCACGAACGCGATGAGATTCATTCTCCATCGTATCCATTCAAGTATAAGTCTCATTTGATGGTTAATAATAGTATCTAAGGACTTGATATCATTATATATATGATTAAGATACAACCTATCCATTACAAACATGGCTTACGTAACAAAACATATAAAAGAAAACAAGTAAGTTAACACCCGAAACAACGATAATACTAAGATATTATTAACAAAGCAATGTTAGAAGATCATATATGATATCATATGAATGTATATGATTCTTGTATAATTTACTAACAATTATTTAACTATTATACAGGAGGTTAAACTACCCCAACCAAGGAAAAGTACAAAGTTAAGGGTTATTTCACAATCTCTTCATTATCCGAGGTTGTTTATACGTAATAATCTACTAGGATCTCTTTATCATCCACATCCATGTTTCTTAAAAATGTATTTCAAAACATTCTTACTATTTAAAAGAATATGGGTTAAAGTCATTTATACCCTTGTTTTACTTTTATAAGAGTTTTGTAAAGGAATCTTTCCGTCGTTTTCCAAACAAGGTGCTTTTAACCTTTTCGACAGAATTAAGGTAAGAATGTTTTTTTAACTTATACGGTGGATGCGGTAATTTTCCGCTGTTATAAAATCGTCGAAGCTTCCATTACAATCTTATAAGAATATTTTCAAAGAAAATGTTTTATTAAATGGTTTCAAGAATAGAAAGAGATATTTCTCTAAAAAGAGTTTTGATTTCATTTATGTCAACATCCTTTGATGGATTTTACGCTTATTTGAATTTGATTTATTATGATACAAAACTTCTATATTGTATTGAAGGTTTTGTGATATGTTTGACTTTAGATGTGCTATTTTTATACCATTCATAGATTATGATGAAAGTATTGACATTTCGTATGCTAGTTTTAATACGAATGTTTATGTTATGTTTAAAACTTTTCATACGGGAATGCATTGGACTTAATATGTGACAGGTGGAGCCCGCTATAGCTCCTCGATGCATCAGTAGGTATCATGAGACAAACTAGTGTCTTGGCACAAGGCCTTGGAAAAATCTTATTTGTAGTCTTGGCACGAGGCCTTGTCTATGTGGTTATGATAGTATGACATTATGCATTCCATCATTATGAAAGTGGTTATTGATATTGCATGTGATTATTCGATTAGTAGAATATCCATGTGAATAAGTAAATGGAATTATTTCATTTTACTTTTGCCATACTATGTTGAAGTTCAAGTTTAAAAGGATTTTGTTTTAGAAATTCATTGCCTTAAATGTTTATGCTTATTTTTGAAAGTTTCCTCTATATTGTTATCCTTACTGGGCATTTGAGCTCACCCCTTTTCTATGTTTTATTTTTCCCAGGATGTGAAGAAGTAAGTTATGAATGACCTGTAGGGATATTATGAGGGGATAATAGTGTGGACTATGGAGACATTATGTTGTTGTAGTAGTTTTTCACTTTATGATGTAATGTAAAACTTTATGAATATATCTAGTGTTTCCAAGGATACTATACCAATCGGTCTTTCGAGATTTGATCTTTCTTGTGATCATGCCAATGTTATGTAATAATGAACCGACTCTAGGTAACTAGGGTCGGGGCGTTACATGGAATATGAAGAAAGGGTGAGAAATCAAAATTGTATAAAAACTATTTTGTTCCCAATTATAAAAGTGATACCTATTATCATTGTGGAACAAAAGGTCATTTTACTAATAATTTCTATTTGAAAAATACTCAAATTATTGGTATTAAAAGATCCTTTATTTTTAAAATTTTTTCTGAATAAATTGATATAAATTATGGAAAAATGAAGTATATATGGATTCCCAAATCATTTATTGTTTACACTACAAGACCCAAAAAGATATGGGTACCAAAAAAACATTTGTTTAATTACTTTTGTAGGAAACAAGTCATAGAAAAAGAAAATCTATATGGTATATGGATAGTGGATGTTCTAGTAATATGAGTGGGGATTCAACAAAAATTCATACATTGACTCAAATGGATCGAGGATTAGTCACTTTTAGTGAAAATGCAAAAGAAAAAAATCATTGGAGTTGGAACTGTTGTAGATCCAAAGACTATCTCAATAAAAAAAGTATTGTATGTGTAAGGGTTAAAGAAAAATTTGATAACTATCTCTCAACTATGTGATGATGGATTTTGTGTTAGATTTTCTAAAAATTCCTAATACATGTTTAAATATAAGTTGCTTAAATTTAGAGCACCTATAATTGATAATGTTTATACTTAGATTTAAATTCCTTGTGTAAATAAAAGTGAATTGTTTAACTTCTAAGACAAATTAATTATAGATTTGGAATAGGAGACTTGGACCCTATAATATATAGGCTTTATATAAATTATTTAATAAACAGTTAGTTTTTGATTTTCTTAGTCTTAAGTTTGACAATGATAGATTCTATGATGCATGCCAAATTGGAAAGCAACACAAATCTTTTTTCCAATTCATTAAAAAAATTTCTATATCTAAACCTTTAGAACTTATCCATATGGACTTGTTTGGACCATCAAGAGTAGAAAGTTTGGCTGGTAAATTATATGTTTATGTTTTAGTAGATGATTATTCTAGATTTACTTGGGTTTATTTTATAAAACTCAAAAGTGAATTATTCACTATTTTTGAAAGTTTTTGTAAAATTGTTCAAAATAATTTCATTGAGAAGTGATCATGGTTGAGAATTTGAGAATTTGAGAATCAAGAATTCAATTCTTTTTACTCAAATATTGGTATTAAAAATACCTTCTCTGCACCAATAACACATCCACAAAATAGAATTGTTGAAAGGAAAAATAAAACTATTCAAGAAATGGAAAGGACTATTTTGAACAAATACAGTCTTCCTACCTATATTTGGGAAGAAGCTATAAGGACAGCCTGATATATCATGAATAGAGTTTTAATAAGGCCAATTTTCAAAAGGACACCCTATGAAATTTGGAATAACAAAAAACCTAAAGTAAATTACATTAAAGTTTTTGGATGAAAGGTTTATATCTTGAATACCAATGATAACCTTGGTAAGTTTGATCCTAAGGCTGATGAAAGAATATTTTTGGGATATTCTGCTACCTCTAAATCTTATAGAGTATTTAATAAAAAGTCAAGGACTATTGAAGAATCAGTTCATGTGAAGTTTGATGAAACCGAACCTTTCATTAAAGAGAAAGATCAAACTAATGAAATCATTAAATCTTTTGAAAACATGAAACTTGAAACTCATGAAATTGATTTTGAAAATAATGTTAATAAAATTCAGTCCAGTTCAGAAGAACATGATATTTAAGATCCTGAAATTATCTTTCATAGATAGTCTATAACTTTAAGGAACCTTCCTCTAGAAACTGTTATAGGAGACCTAGATACATGAATTATAACTAGAATAAATGTAGGAAACCTAGCAGAATTTTCTACCTTTGTATCTCAGTTAGAACCTAATACTATTGAAGAATCCTTAGAAGATGAGAGTTTGATGTTAACAATGCAATAACAGATAAACCAATTTAAAAGGAATGAAGTTTGAGAACTAGTATAAAGACCAAAAAATTATCTAGTTATAGGAACTAAGTGGGTATTTATAAATAAATAGGATGGTTAAGATATCATAACAAAAAATACATCTAGATTAGTAGCTAAAGGATATAATTAGGAAGAAGGTATAGATTATGATGAGACCTTTTCCCCTGTGGCTAGACTAGAATCTATAAGAACCCTTTTAGCCTATACTTCTCATATGAATTTTAAATTATATCATATGGATGTTAAGTCTACCTTTTTAAATGGTTATTTAATGGAGGAAGTTTATATTGAACAACCCCCTAGTTTTGAAAATACTCAAAAACCAAAATTTGTTTTTAAACTTACCAAAGCTCTCTATGGACTTAAACAAGCACCCAAAGCTTGGTATGAAAGATTAAGTTCTTTTTTTTGAAAATTGGATTTACTGTTGAATTGGTAGAGCCAATTTGTTTTAATAAAACTGTTTTTTATAATATTTTATTAGTTCAAATTTATGTTTATGATGTTATTTTTTTTAACTAATAAAAATATTTGTCATGATTTTTCAAATTTAATTAAAAAATAATTTAAAATGAGTATTATAGGAGAACTGATTTTTTTTTAGGATTTCCGATTTAACAAAAAGATTTTGGAAATGTTTTAAATCAAAGTAAGTATATTATTGATTTATTGAAAAATTTTGGACTTGAGAATGAAAAAACATATACAACTTCTATGTGTACCAATATTAAACTTGATTTGGATGAATCTAGAAAGATAGTTGACAAAAAGTTATATAGAGATATGATTGGAAGTTTTTTTTGACTTACTGATAGCAGACCATACATTATGTTTTCTCTATGTTTTTGTGCTAGATTTCAATCAAATACAAAATAATATCATATTAATACTGTTAAAAATAATTTTAATATATTTAAAAAGAACTATTTTTCAATATCTTCTTTACCCCAAAACTTTCGATTTTAATTTAATTTCATATTCAGATGCTGAATTTGGAGGTTGTAGATTATATAGAAAAAGTACCTCAGGAACCTGTCAATTTTTAGGAAAATCTTTAGTTTCATGGTCTAGTAAGAAACAATACTAAGTTTCTTTGTTAACCACTAATACAGAATATGTGTCTGTTATAAGTTATTGTAAACAAGTATAGTGGATGAAAAACATTCTACTAGACTTTTGACTAAACTTTAATAGTATACCTATTTTATGTGATAATACTAGTGATATAAATATTTCAAAAAATTCTATAATTCATTATAGGACTAAACCCATTGATATAAGACATCATTTTATAAGATATCATGTCCTTAAAAAAGATATATCTTTAGAATTTGTTAATACTGAATATCAATTAGATGATATTTTTAATAAACCAATTCCCAGTGATAGTTTTGATTTTATTAAGGGGGAGTTAGGAATATTTTATTTTAAGTGATTTTTTTATTAATTTATTTCTAGTCTCTATATTTTTATTTTATTGAGATTTATTTAATTTGTTTTATTCAATTAAGTTTTAATTTATAATTTCACGTTGATTTGATTTTATTTTTCTTTTCAAAATTAAAAATTAATGAGTACATTCTCAATCAGCACGAGAAGACTATTTTCCTTCTCCCATTCTCTTTCTCCTGTCATACATGTCCTTTTGGATTACATAGATTCTTTAGATTATCATTTTCTAAAACCCTAAATCTTAAATCCCTTCAATCTCGAAACCTTTAGTGATGGAAACCTCTTGAAGATCTGTAGATGATGATTTAGAAAACAATATCCATGCTTCAGGGAAATCCCACAAAGTTCTCTAGGGAAAGGTAATTGATTTTGGTTATTTTTATTCTACAAATCTTTATCTCAAGGAAGAAATGATATTTTAAGGGCCGAGTTATGATTTTGGAGAAGATAATATGCCTATTTTTTATGACATTGAAGTAAAAGAATTTTGTAGAAATGCTTTGTTTAGTCTTGGATTTGAAGAATATTCCATTGTCTCCAAGATTAATGATTCTAAGTTTTCTTTATCTTCTATAGAAATGGATGAGATGTTATGTTGTCCCCATAAGGGGGAGTTTCAATTTGATTTAATGAATATCAATAATGGAAGACATTTTTCAGATGACATTATGTTTTCATTATTTGGAATAAGAACTATCAAGAAGGCAATGATGAAAGAACTTACTCCTGGTCATTGAGTTATGATAAAGTTCATTCAATTAATAATTTTTCCTAGGATTGATGAGCTAGAAAAAGTAATATATCTTGAAATGTATATCATTTTTTTTTGTTTTTGAATCACATAAAGTTTAATTTCTATTAGTTTATGATAAGATATCTAAACCATTACTGCCACATGGATGCAATGATGGGATGTTATCCCTATGGACGGATTATTTACTTTTTTCTATAGAGAAAAGGAAAAAATTTTAATATGTTTTTTGGAAAAAAATGTAACCACAACAACACTTTGAATTCTTGGATAGTTAAGAAGTTAGGTTTTGTGTGGATAAATTGTTACAATAGTCTTCTACCTATTGGTGCAGAACAACACCAAAGGATTGTGATAGATGCTAAAGGGGAGAAAAGAGTGATTCCTTCAGTTAGATATGTTAGACATAGACCTAAGGAAGAGGATGAATCTAGGACAAAAATAAATCTTGTTTAGAGAAGAATGATTTTAGTCGATATTCCAGAGATTGTAGATGAAGATGCTGTTAGAAATGAGCTTGTAGATCTAATAGAAGAGAATGTTGAGAAAGAGGATCATAGTTAAGAACATCACATGGAAGATGTTCCTAATATAGAAACTCAATATTTTATCATCCCTGATTCTAATTGTTATGGGATGATCTGCCTTAATATACATATCAAAAGGAAATGGTGATCCAAGTTTGTCTTTGGTAGGAGTTGGACAAGCTAGAGCTCAATCTCCTAAATCTTATGATTCTCATTTTGAAATCTTTGTTATAAAGGTAAATCTATTGGAGGCTCAAAATTTGTTTCTCAGAGAATAATTGGAATCTAAGAAAAAGAATCTTGAATAATTCAAAAGTACTATAGTGCTGAGATCAAAATTTGAGGCTCAGAAGTACTATCTCAGACAATTCAAGGAAAATATTTTCTCTATTGGAGATCTTAAAGAGTTTATCAGTAAAATATCTAGAGAATTCAATCTATTGAGATATGATTCTATCAAAAAGATATATTTTTATAATTTTAATATGATTATAGGGATAAAATTTCAGTCTCTAATGGAAATTAGTCAAGCATCAACCTCCTCTCAACAGACACTGCTAGAACTGCTTGAAAAGTTTGAAATTATTACTTCAGTGCTTGCTGGTTTTAATGATAGACTATACTCTTCAGTGTGATAGTAATCCTTTAAGTATGCTGTTGTAAAATTGAAGATATCTGACTAGTCAACTGACTTCAAGTTAATCCTAGTTGGGACCAGTGCTTAATCAAATTAAGGACAAGATGACCTCGTTTATTTAGTCAGAGGAAGTTGTGAATGAGTTTGTAAATGTTATTATGGTTGAGAATTTAATGGTTGGAAATGATTCGAAGAATATTATTTAATAATGGTCATAAGTCTTAAAAACCCATTTCCAGAGCCTTCTTTTGAAGCTTCTTGATATTAGTAGTGTGGTTCAAGCCCTTCCTTATCCTGACGAACCCTCTGTCCCTGTCGATTCAAACCAAAGCCCTTTATTTTGAAGAACCATTCATTAAATGAGGATTTTAATTTATTTTTCAAAACATTTGATTTTTTTTAATTTCAATTTAATTTCATATTATGTTTTTAGTATCTTTTATTTTGGTTCAATGTTTAAACTTACAATCCTAGATTTATTTTTCTTATACTAGTATTTATAATTATTCATTTATAGTTCAGTGCTACATTAACTATGGTTTATATAATTTATTCGTTAAAATCATATTTTTGATATAAAAAGGGGTAGAATATTTAAGGAAGGGGTGTGAATATTTGTAATAAAATCTATGGAGAATTTCTATGAAGACTATGGGGAGATGGGGGAGAATAGTTACAAACCACAACATTTCATTAGAGAAAATATTTAATTTACAAGTATCTATTTTATTTATCAAAATAATACTATGAAATTGAATTATAAAAATATTTTCTATATATATTTTTATCTGTTTAAAAATCTTACATTTTCTTTAATTTATTTATGGATAATGTTATGGGTTTTGTGATCATCAAAAAGGGGGAGATTGTTGGGTATGTGTTGTCTCATTAATAGCCTATAAATTATGATGATTTTGATGCACTCAAATACCCTTGCTTTTTTATAATAAATGTTTATTGAATGAGTTTTCAAGAATTTATATCCTGGTTAAAGTAATTTAACATTATGAAAATTAATCTGGAAACACTATTTCAAAACCCTACTTTCGGTGAATAAACATATTGTTTATCAACCCTATATTACGATGAAAAAGTGAAATGATTGAATATGGTATCAACACTATGTTACACTAATCAGTTTTTTGTTTGGATCAAAATCATTTCATTTGGAAAATAGACACACGCATGGATCAACAACCCTACATTGGAGTGTAGATTTACTGTTCATACCCTATTCTTGAGAATTTGAACATATAGTTAATTAATGCTACATTTGGTATATTATGCTAAAAAAGTGAACATATGTATTATCATCCCTACACTACTTTCCCCCCCTATATTATGTAAAAATAAAAGTATGGTTAAGAAACCATATGTTGGAAGGAACCCTACGCTACATGAAAGAACCCTACGCTACGCATATCAACCCTACGTTGTGTTCTCAACGATGAAGTTTTTAAGATGTGTTTTCTATCTGAGATTGATACAATGATCAAGTTATAATTGAAGACCGATTTAAGGATTTTTATTATTGTTTCAAAGAAATGTATTCATCAGATAAAATCTATACTATTTATAAGGAAAGTTACGAATCTCCTAGAAAATTGGAATTTGAATTTCTAAAATCAATCAGGATATTCTTTTGGATATGAAATACTAAAGTAAGATATCTATTATATATATTTCTTTATATTATCTCTTAAAAAACGTGTGTGTGATAAGCAATTCACATATACTATTGTATTATTGAGATCATCTTTTATAGTGCTACTGCAACGAACGATCAAATCACTATTATTTTTAAAAGAGGAAATGCTTTAAAAGTTCTACATATTTCAACCTCAAGTTAATATTGTTGTTTAGTTGCTACCTTATTGAAGATAATTTTGCAACAAGGATCACTTTAGAATATTTCATTCTTGAAGATATTGTTTTCTGAATAAGATGATCCATCAATTGTTAATTGTGTGCTTCTACAACTATGATGAACAACCCGAATAAAAAATCAATTTATTTTTATATATTGGAGTTTTAACTACTCGTAGTCAATTGTGGTGGAGTATCAGATTCCTGATATAAGTTTTAGATAATTGGTTATCAGTTATAGATTCAAAAAGCTTTGTTATTAAGTTTTTTTGTAAAGTTGTTAACTACATGCACTCAGTTTTGAATTCTTGGTCTTGTGATAAGAGGACCATTCTAGTGAAATTTACTAAGATCACAAAGAGAGTGATTGGTAGAGTGGACTAGGGGATACTTGTGCCCTGAACCACTATAAAAAGCAATGTTATTTATTTCTATTTATCCACTATATATTTTAATACATAATAAAAATACTGTTTATCTGCATAAATCACAGTTGGTGTTAAAAACCAGAATTGTGGAAGATTTTTGAAAAACACAATTCACCCCCTCTTATGTTACATTGTACATTACAACCTAAAAAATAAAATACTTAAAGTGAAATTATTTTTTACACTATAAAAATCAATTCCCTAAACCTCAAGACAGTTAATAAAATAAGACCTAGAAGCCTCCTAAACAAATGGAACAAGGAAGATAATTTTTCATCACTACCACTAAGGCATATCATGATAATAAAGTGATGTGAGGTACACATACTCTTTATTCTTGATTTCTATGTACCTTATTTGATTTTGGCTTATCACATTATTTCATATCACAAAAGTTTTACAAGATTTTGGAATCACCACCTTATGCGATTGATATCAAAATATATGTGAAAACAAAATGTGGAACAATGATCATGTCAATGATATATAAATCTTCTCCGATTGATATTTGTGGGAGGATACTTCCTGTATATCTAATTATTCTACCCTTGGTAGAATTTGACATTATTTTGGGTATAGATTTGAATTACTTATATAAATCACATATCAACTACTGATAGAAGGAGAACTCATTTTTTATTTCAATTCATCTTATTATCATGTATCAACTTAAGGGTTATATTTTCTTGGAATAAAAAACTATAATATGGGTTTTGATACCTAACAAGAAGGAAATATTAAATCATATGATCAAGGAGGAAGTCAAAATTGATAAAATTCCTATTTCATAGGAATATAATAATGTATTCTTGTATGAACTTCCTAGTCTTCCCCCATAGTGTGAGGTTGAGTTATTTATTGAACTTATGCCTAGATCTATGCATATCTCAAGGATTACAAATATAATATCTCTTGTTTAATTAGAGTAATTAAAGATGTAACTAAAGGATATTTGGAAAAGGGTTTTATCTCCCCCAGTGATTCACCATGGGGAGCATCGATCCTCTTTTTTAAGAAGAAACATGGATCAATGAGACTTTTTATTAACTATCATGAGCATAAAAAGATCAAAATTAAGAATAAATATCATTTAACCCATATCAATGAACTATTAAATCAAGTCAAAGGAGATAATTACTTATTAAATATTGATCTTAGATCTAGATATCATTAGTTAAGGGTTAAATGGGAGATATTTCCAAGACAACTTTATGAATGAATCATATACACTATGATTTTATAGTGACACCATTCATATTAAATAATTCCACCACTATCTTAATGGATATAAGGGATAGAGTCTTTAGAGATTACCTATATCAATTTTTGGTTTTCTTTATAGAAACATTCTTATATACTTAACGTGATAGTAAGAGCATAAATATCATTTTTGGATTGTATTAATGATCTTAAGAAAGGATAAGTTGTATGAAAAATTTATAAAATGTAAATTTTGGCTACAAAAGGTGTAATTATTGGGTTATGTAATCCTCAGTAAGATAATATCTATAGATACTTAAAAAATATAAGTTATTGAATAATGGAATAAACCAAGAAAAAACTGAGATCCATAGTTTTCTCAGGATAACTGGATATTATCGACTCCTTGTGAGAAATTTCTCATGGATATCGAATCTACTAACCAAGTTAACATGGAAGGGAATTAAGTTCCTATAAATAGATTAATGTTAATAATGTTTTAATGAACTAAATAATATATTGGTCATAGAACCTGTACTTACATTAAACTATAATGGTGAATAGTTTTCATTATACAATGATGCCTTAAATAAGAGCTTGGGATGTATCCTAAAGCAAAATGAAAAGGTAATTTCTTATGATCTATGAACATTAAAAAATAATGATAAAAATTACTCAATGCATTATTTGGAGCTATAGGTAGTGATCTTTGCATTAAAAATTTTGTGGAATTATCTCTACGGTAATAAGTGTTATATTTACACTTCCCATAAGCGTTTAAAATATATATTCACATAGAAGGAGTTAAATATACACCAAAGGAGATGGTTGGATCTAATTAAAGACTATTAATTCTTAATAAATTACCACCCTAGGAAGGAAAACAAGTTGGATGAATATTTAACTAGGAAATATTATGCTACCTTATCCATGATTAGGGTTGAAAGTAGTGATGAAAAATGGGCCCACTACCCGTGGGCTTCGCGGGTATGGGGTAGATGCAGGGAGGGGTGGGCCTAATTTTTTTGACCATTTAGAGTGCGGGACAATGCGGGCTGAGCCTGCATGGGTGTATGACGAGGTGGGTTGAGCCCAAGTGGGTGTGGTCTTACCTACGAGCCTCATTAAAAAAATTATTATTTTTACAATATATTCTTTTTTAACATTTTAGTTTTTTTAAATAAAAAATCATGATTAAACCATGTCTTTTGATTTCTCACCGCAATGGTCATATAAATTCACCATTCATTTACATGTGTATTTTAAATAGGTATATATTTATTGATTTAATATGATCAATTATATAGTAATTATTAACCATATTTACATGGTGTGTTATCTCAGCTCTTGAAAAATGGAACTCATCTCCCTAACACATGGTTTCAATTATAAAAGAGTTATTATAATCATAATACTTTTTGATTAATTTTTTATTATTATTTAATTTTATTTTATTATTAATAAAATAATAAAGGACCTCATGTAAACCCTAATATCCTCCTTTGAAATTGGTCATTACCTAGAGAGTTGTCATTCATTCACAAGTCTAGTCATTCACATCACCACACAACCAACATCATCATTCATCGCCCATCATCGATGAAATACCTACTTTTCATCATAACTATTCATCACCACATCGACATCGCTGAATGCCACTATTAACCCATAGAAAAATGTTCCATCACATACCTTAAAACTCTAGATATTGTGAATCCATACTTCTCCCCACAACCACCATTATGATTAAGAAAAAGATACATTATTTCAATGTTTATAAATAGTATATTTTTTTAAAATGAGGGAAAGTCCATGGGGCCATAGGCTACCTATGGGATTATGTGAGGCAGGGAGGGCTTGATTTTTTTTGCATTATATTAGGGATTTTACGGACAAACCTTCACGGACTCAAACTGCACGGGCTTGGCCCGCCCTTCCCTAGCCTGTCCGTTTTGTATTACTTATTTAAAGAGTTATAAAAATATTAGATTTTAAAAGGATGAATCTTGAAATAATAGGGGAAGGTGAAAAATAATATCTTTCCCAAGTTTCTATTCAACCATCCATTAACATGAAGAAATAAGATGCCCATAAATATGATGTAGAGCTATAAAAAAAGGTAGCAAATAATATATATTTTAAATTTGAAAAAGATGAAGCAATAAGGTTTGAAACATGGATATTTTTCCCATAAAAACTAGAAATAAATAATGAAATTTAAGATAATTCTCATAAATCATCATTCTTTATTCATCTAGGAAGCATGAATATGTATAGAGATATAAAGAAAAACTTCTAGTGGGGTAACATGAAGAGAGATATTGATGAATATATATCTTGATGCTTGGTATTCCATTATGTTAAGGACGAATGAAAAAGTTTTAAGGGTATGTAGTAACCATTACTTATACCAGTATCAATATGAAAAAATCACCGTGGATTTCATTACAGGACTCCCTAAGACATTTAAAGGCCATAATGTTGTTTGGGTTATAGCCAATCACCTTACAAAGTCAACGTATTGTATTTCCATAAAAACAAATTTCTACCTTGACTAATTCACCAAGATATAAATAATTAAAGTGGTAAGGATTCATGAAGTACCACTATCCATTGTATTTGATCAAGATATGAGGGTTTCCTCAAGATTCTGGAGAAGTATTCAAAAATCATTGTTGATAGAGATGAGTTTTTTCACTGTTTATCATCCTCAGATGGATGGTCCATATAAAAGGACAATTTAAACTCTAGAGGATATTTTGAGATATTTTTCATAGATTTCCATGGATATTGGGATCAAAACCCCCTTTTTGTAGTTCTCATATAACAATAGTTTCCATTCGAGCATTCAGATGGAAACATATAAGGCTCTGTATGGGAAGTGATATTGGAATCCTATATAATGAGGAGAAGTTGGAGAGTGTAATATGATAGATTCTAACATTGTACAAGAAATTTTGAATAAGGTTCAATCCATTAAAAAATATATAGAACTAGAAAAAATTCAATAAAAGAGTTATGTGGGTAATATTTGATGAGATATTGAGTTTAAAGTTGGTAAAAAGGTGTTCCTTTAGATATCTAATTGGAAGTGTGTTATGAGATTTAGTGTAACATTCCAACATGAGTGCCACGAAATTGGTTCCCTGAGCAGATGCACCACATGACCATAGGATCACCTCCCCAAACATAAGAGGCCACTAACTAGTAGTGAGGGTCTAATAATGTAAGTGGGGAGATGATACCCTCTTTACTAGAGTAATCAATAATGGATAACAAGATAAATGATAACCAATGAATAATAATCAACAACCATGCATCATATAATTAATTCCCCAAAACAGGTACAATCCCACAATCATACAAACAAACATACCATGTCATTCTTGTTTCAAGTGACATAAGAAACCCAAAATAAATATGCAATAAAATCCACAAAATGGATCCTGACATAAAGTCTAGTTACCTCATCCATGAACTATACCAAATCCCATATCATTAATCTAACATAGGGAATTTTTCCTTATCCTGAACTGTAACCATGAAGTCTACTCAAGATCCCAATAGAGTCCCATCATGGTGTGAGTACAACTCAATAGGTACCAACGGTGTCTAAAAAACCATCCAGTTATAAATAGTGTATGCAGGAGTACAATAAATAACAAAAATTTGGGAAGTTAAACATGTTTCATTGTTTAACATTATTTAAATGAACCATTTATGTTCTTAGTTTTAATTGATAACCATACACATCAAAAACATATTTGTACCATGATATTCAATTGAACAATATATAAAGGGATCCAAGAACTTTAAATCACAAGGGAATTCTTTTATCAAATAAATGTAACAATGTACCTTGAAGAATCAGTCCAAGTATCCATCTTATTTCCAAAATTCAGGAGCATGGAGCATTAGTCCGACATCTTAAACCATGTGATATGTAAATGGGGCCTAGATCATCAATCTAGATTGACCCAAGGGTGAAGAGCCTCAATATAATATCTTAAACATAACATTTATCATTTATTCCAAGGTTCATCATCTGTGACCTTTTTAACCAACAATAATAACAAGGGTACACCATTTCATTTTTCACATTACCAAGGTTCATTACATTCAACACTTTACTCAATTCTATATATAGAACATTTTATTATTTAATCATAATTACAACCATTGTTCCCCCTTTAAAACCATTTAACCACATGGATAGGCCTCTTTAACCATTTATCACATTTACCCATTAACATGCCATAACTCATTTAACTTCTACAAGTTAATCCAAATAAACCCTATTCCATGCTAATAAGCCGAACTCAATTTATATAGTTTAATACTATAAACCCTTAACATCATTTTACAACACATTTTACCATATCAAAGGGAGTGGAATACCCCATGAGTGACCATAGGCCCGGTCTAATAATCCTCAACAAATTCAAAGAGATTATTGAGGGGTCCAACACATCATTTAAATACCCATCTTATCATTTCACACCAAATAATAAAATTCACAACACAATATAACACAATAACATCTATATAAACATGAATAAACCTTAATACTATGGTATATAACATATAGACCACAAACCTCAAGTTTTTAGACAATTGCTCGCTCAAACAAAACCCTTGATTCAAGCCCAAACAACCCTCAACACCCAATATAAGAACCTACTAAAAAAAAGGGTTTAGGGATTAAGATTGAGAGAAAACATCCCACCAAGTTTCTTACAGAAAACATAATTCAGAGGAGTGATATAATCACATAGATCATTGATTTGAAACCAATAGTGCTTCAAAAAACCCAATATTGAGGGAGAATCACCCATGGAGGAAGAGGGAGGACTTGGTTTTTCACTCAAGCTACTGGAGGTGGAGAGGGTAAGAAAATAGGGTAAGGTATCTTAAAGACAAAGGGGGAATAATGGATATTCCCCCTCTTTAATGAGGTGTGTGATTTGGATAAGTGGTTGGAGAAATCATGTACCAACCGTGCATCACCCTCTTTCCAAGATGGGGCTTGGGTTGTACAGTTCTCCAAGGAACTAACATGGTTTGGAAAACCATATAGAGTCCGTGCATTTAGAATTTTCAAAGGCTACACAATTTCCTAGCTCCCCTTGCAAAGTTTTCAACTATACACCATCCCCTAGAGGCTGTATGGTTAATGAGAATTAATAGCGCTAACAGTGTGTCAACCATGTGCCCTACACATTATGACATATTTTATTCCTCTTTCGTGTCTCGTACCCTCAAGACACCCCTAAAACCTGTTATACTCTTGGGAATCATTTCATTAACCAATTTAAAGGGATTAAAAACAAAATTTAAACAATAACATACCTCTTAAAAGGGATGTGATCTTACATTTGGGAATAAATGGAAGGTTATCACTAGGTATATTGGTCACTTCAAGATCCTTGATCATGTCGGGGCTGTAGCTTATCGCTTAGCACTCCCGTATGACCTCTCCCAAGTACATGATGTGTTCCATGTATCAATTTTTAGAAAATATATACCAGGACCTTCACATATACTTTACTCAAAATCCAAATAACTGGAACATGATCTCACATATGAGGAACAACGAGTGGAAATTATGGATTGAATAGATATGGTGATAAGGAACAAGTCTAAAGTTCTATGGATACATCTTAAGTTTGATGAAGCTATGTGGGAACCAAAGGATATAATGAGGAAAAAGTAACCTAAATTGTATTATTCCATGTAATAAAATTTCAAGAATGAAATTCCTTTTAAGGGGTTATAATTCAATAATCATATTTCTTCCTTATGAAATAAACACTATGTTTGATAACATGCTTTGCACGCAACACCAAACTAAAATGAAAATCATAAAATATTTAGGTAAAATATAAATATTAAATATGAACATTGAAACCTAGATAATGAATTATAAGGTATGAATAAGAGTAACAAAAATATGAAATATTTTTATAATGAAAATAAATACTACTTTTAATACAAAATAAATTCAATTAGTATAGCTAAAATAACTAAGGAAATAATTTTATTCTTAAAAATATATTTTTCTAAAATTGGTGTTTTATTTCAAGAAATGAAGTATATTATGGTTAAATAAGAATAAAATATATTGATAACATGAATAATATATTACTAATAAATTTATTATTAAATGAAAATAAATAAATAAAATAATAGTTAACATTTTAAAAAGTTATTTTTCAATATGAACAATTTTCTGCTATATTTTCAGATTTTATTTAAATATGGAATTCCAAAAATTTAGAAATTTAATTCTAGAAAATTAAAATAATTTTTTAACTAATCATAACAATATAATCTTAATATGAATTTTTATTATATTTCTAAATTGATTGATTTTTAGGTGAATAGTAAAAAATACTGTTTTTTATAAATAACATAGATTTTATGAAATTATTAGTATGTAAGTTTGAATTTTAAAATAATGGAACATTTTTATAAGAACAAATATGTATTTTATAATTAAATTTATAATTTAAATTTTTTTTTAATTTATAAACCTATATTTGACATTTTATAATTTAAGTTATATTTAAAACAAATTGTTTTTAATACAATACACACTAGTATTTAAAAATTAATTTTTATCACAATTAGAAATTAAACCAAGAAAAATAGATTTAAAATTTTGAATCAATAGTTCCAAATTATATAATAAGGACCATTTTATTTTTGTTCATAAAGGGTAAATGACCTAGGTAAAAACTAGTTACCATGGTGAAAACTAAAATGGTAAAAATGAGTAACCTAATAGGTTAAGGAAAAAAATATTAAAAAAATGTTTAAATTAATTTTTTTAAGTGTGGATCAAACTTATATATTCTCCTCTCTATTATTTCACAAAGGTTTTGGGTATTTACAAAAAATTCACTCCTTTTTACTTATAAAAGGGTTCTCCTCTCATCACTTCCCCTTACACCAAAACCCCATAAGTTCAGCCCAAACTATAACCAAACCTCTATTAAATACTCCCATACACCTTAATGAAGATTTTGTATTCTAAAAATTCCATCCCTCAAAGGATTAATCCCATTATCAAAGGAGATAATCCAATAAGTGTGGTATAAGTTCCTAACCTCTATTTCTCTTTTCTATTTATTTATATGATTTTTTTCTTCCTAAAATTTTATTTCACCATCTTAAAATGATAAAATAAATATAATTATTATACTAGTATGTTATTATAAGTATGTTATTAGCATTAATCACCTTACCCTTTTCCATTAAGAAAAATAAAAACTGTATTGTGCATTGTGCGAACTATCACATCCACGAATAAACGTGTCATTTTCATTCACTTCTAAACATGGATGGTTTTATTTTATATTTTATGAGTATTTATATTATATATATATAATTTATATTATTAATTAGTTTATTTTTGTATAATATAAAAACTATCAATCGTTATATAGTAATCCATCAATATTAGTGGATAACCCAAAACAAGTTCCCCATTGTTTTTGTCTTCATGAAACATGACTAAAAATATCATGTAATTTAATTATAAAATTATAGGTATTTATAAAATATAAACTCCAATACCTTTAATGGTATTTAAATTATGATATTTTGGAGAAAAAAGAAGATTGAAACTGATTTTTCAAACCTATTTCAAAATGGTCAAGATTATCAACACCCTACGTTGAAAATAGATTATAAAAATATAATACTTGAAGATAATTATTGTTAATAAAGAGTATAAATGTATATGTATATTAATAAGAATATAAAATAGGTACTTAATATGTTTATATTTATGATACATGAGGTTAAATTACTTATATATAAATCAAGGGACAAGTTAAGGGACTTGGTAACTCAAACCTCTTCCTTTGATTTATACACTTTCTTTTTGATTTCCTTTACCCTATATTCACTATATTTTACATATTAAATGATGTTATATTTTTATTTATGGTGGAATTTTTTTTTGATTCAAATCCATTTCCATGAATTTTTTTTACATTTTTTAAAAACTGAGACTTTTTGAAAAGAGACACATAATTAAGATTTTATAATGATGAATACAAAATGTTTTTAAAAAACCAATTTTCATGATTTTTGTTTTCAATATCTTCGAATGATCTATATGAAATTGAGTTATGTTTCATGATTCATCCTATACATTATTTAATTATGTGATTATTTTTGGTGATAAAGTTTTTGGTATCAAATGATTTATTTCATGATGTTATTTTATACCATTTGGATGTTTTATGAAACCCATTTTATTAACATGGGTTATTTATGAAAACTAAATGATTTCCATTTGGATGTTTTATGAAACTCATTTTATTTCCATGATTTCATTATTATTTGAAAAGGGAATTATTTTTAAGTGGCACACATAAGTATGGATAAATGATGGGTGGGGTCCTATATTGCCCTATAATGCATTGATTATCAGTTTATATCTCATGATATAAGTATTTATGAATATAGTTTAGTTTCTCATAAGCATTATCACTGATGGTGTGAACCATGAAAGTAATTTTTCCACGTACTAATGTTTATTACATAGTTAAAGGATGTTATTCATTATGATCTTATGATTTTATGATTCAAGGTTTATATTAAATGCTTTCAAGAAATGTTACAGATTTTATGTTTTCATGTTGATATTTTATGAATTTATGTTCCTTCACCATGTACTTTGAAGCTCACTTATGTTTTATGGTTATCACTCATAATGATATTATATTTCTCTAATGATAATTTTTTTACTTAATCTTATGAATTCATACTTGATGAAGTGATTATTTACTCCTTACTGAGTGTTTGATCTTACCCATTTCTTATGTTTTCATTCTTTGGGTTATGAGGAAGATTCTTTTGAATGAGATGTCTAGTAGATGGTCAATTATGGTGCCTTTAAGGAGAAATGTTCATGATTTTTGTAAAATAATCTTACAATGTAGCTATTCTCCAAATACACAGAACCTATTCGTTTTTGGGATATTATTATTTATTAAATTTAATGTTTATATCATGAAAAAGATGCAAAATAAAGGTATGTTTAGTTTGGGTTGCTATACCAGGTCAAGGAATACATCACATGCCATTTATTTTTATAGATGAGAACATCACTTGTACCTCTCCCAAATAGATAAGTACATAATATTTAATATCTAGGTAAAACAGTACACTTCCTCAGTTTATCTCAATCAAGGTCCAATGTTTAATACTAGTATTACAAGAGAAAAAAATAAAATATTTGTTGAGATATAACCAATGACATGATTAGAAACATACCTAATCACCCCTAATTAGCTAATCCTAAAGTCTTGTGTAAGAAAGGAAACAAAGTATAAAGGTTCTCATATTAGGAATATCACTAATATTAGGTATTGAGAACTTCGGATATGATCCATGCACCCATATCATACCAAAGATAGAGTGTATGTTACTCTATACTGTATACTTAGTGGTTCATCTAACAAATAAAACCCATTTTGCACCTCATGAGCATATTCCATAGCTCAATGCAAGAAATGTACTCATGTTAAACTTAACATTTTATTATAACCTGTAATAATCCACAATGAACATCAGTTAGAGATAACTCAAATTTATACTTTGATCGGTCATTTATCATTTAAATTCACAATACATATATCAATATATATATATATATATATATATATATGAAACTAATGTGAAAGAATGTTAAATTGGAAATTTATTTTTTTATAATCATGATAAATTTTATATTCTTAAACACTTTTAAGAATTATTAACAAAATAATACATAAGAACCTATCTAACATATCATATATGATATACTACCATATCATCCATATGTTTGATGCACTTTTTGGGGATTTTTTAAACTCATTACATATCTATATAATTCCATCTAAATATCTATGTAACCATCTAATAAAACCCTCCCACTAAACTCTTTAATGAGTAACATCTATAAAGTAAGCTAGTTTAAATAATGGTGAGATTTAGGACTTATATCCCTAATTTTTAACTCCTTGAACATATTCAAACTCATTAACTTCACAACATCAAATGTTATTATGTTAATAACTTCTATTATCTATTTAGAAATATTTATAATTAAATCATCATCATTTTGGAACCCTTTCCATCAAAATTATCATTAAAATATTTTAGTAACTAATTTAATTATTTATATTAATCTTCTACCAATATATCCTAAAATATTTTATGATATAAAGTGGAATTAACTTTGTATTATGACTAGTATTATACTTTATCTATTAACTTTTAACTTCTAAAATTCCAAACACACTCATAGTAGTATCTTATACACCATATCCTTTTCAAAATATCTTTTTAAAATATATAAACTTCTATATGTTTAGGAAAAAACTCTTATTTTATCTTAGTAGGTATATTTTGAAAATAAACTATTACATATTTATCTTATATGGTAATTTATGTGTTTGGATAATTTTCTATAAAATAAAAATATTCTATAAAATATTTTGTTGAAGATGGTGGGATTAAATCCCTCATATTTTTACAAGCATCTGGATAAACACATTTATCATGGATAAATGATTTTTTATCCCTATATTATTTTTAAAATTTGTTCTAAAACATGATAACTCATAAAAAATGTGTACAGAATCTATTATCTCACATTGATCATAAAAAATTCTTATTGACAATCAAATCATATTATCATATAAGAGAAATGACATATACACATACTTTACTTAGATCTATCTGGGATAAATTCTTTTACATTCACATATTTTTTGTAGAAAATATTTTCTCCATAAAATAAATGAAAACTATAATATCTATAAATTATTTCCTTGATTTTGAACTCATTATACTTACAACCTTTGTAAAGTATACATTTGTTATTATATACCCTTCAAAACCAACGAATTCATTTTAATAACACTGATACTTGACATGGAAATTCTATAGATTTTCATAAACAACTTTATGTATCCTAGAAAATTATATCATATGGAATAATTATTTCTTCTTATTTATAAAACCTTTATGTTTCAATGAATTTTGTTTCCAACTAGAAGAAACATTTTTGGAAATTCTAACTAACTTTTCTTATTCTAGTTTGAACATTTAGTCTCTTGTACTGTAAACACAGTATAAGAACCTTAACATCACGTGCTCAACTCATCTTGTCTCAGAAAATTAAGAATATATATTGGGAAAAAATTTCTTGATTACTTTCACATTATTAAAACATATCCATTGATGAAAATTAAATGAATTCAATAACCAGATAAATACATTAAAGGAAACCACCAGTATCATATATTTGTTAACATAACCAATCATATTGAGTATATAAATGGAGACTAAAATTAATTTTCTTATCTTGCATCTAATTCCTTTGAAACCATAGGGGAATCATTCTATGATTATCACAATCTTCTAGATTCATTTATTGAACAAACTTAATTGTTGGTTACTCAGTAGAGGTTTACTCTAACATATATTTTTTCTTTACTTAAGAATTTTTCCTAAGTTAGTATTCATATAAGTTACTTATATTAAAATTATTTTTTTCAGGGATTTATAAAAAAATTATGTTTGATAATGATGATTCTATTAATCTATAATAAAATCTTTTATCAAATAAGTATCATGTTGTACATTCATTTAATAATTAATTTTATTAAATGTATTCCCACTAAAATAAATACCCCTTTTAAAATCAATCATATCAATTAGTGGGACAATATCCATATTTCACTAAGAAATGAGTCTGTTATGGAATTTATCTCACCACTTAGTTATTTAGGTATGGAATCATCCCAATTATATTATATATAATTATTGAATAGTTGAGCATACTATACTTTCCCCAATTCATCATACAGATAAACCTATGGTAACTTAATCTGATTAGGGTTTACTAGATAATTGAAACACAAAGAAAACAACAAGAATAAAGAACTTAATAGTTAGGTTCACCTCATTACTTTGTTTCCATACACAAGATAAACTCAGGGCACCCAAATATATCATGAAACTACTCGGTTGGATGATTGAGGTCTTAACAAGTGCCGATTTGTAAGGAATATAAAACTTAGTATTTTAAAGGGGATCTAATATCACCATATTATCTCTTGTATTCCATTAAAATGTATGCATTATTCTAATGATTTATTTTTTGGAATCCTATTCCTTCCACCAAATCAATATGTTCAAACCATATTGATGTGTAACTATTTAAATAACTCATTGCTTGTTTTACTAGCCCAAATTAGAATTAAACTATATTCATATATTTCCAAATGCATCCTATGAATAAGTTGCATGAAATACTTTCACATAAAGGCTTATAATTATATAAAATCATAAATCCCGACGTGAGTAATAATAGATCCATAGATAGTTAACCCTCACTTTTCTAAATAAGTCTTAAGCCTCCAGGCCAAGCAGTCTGACCCAAAGCCTCTCTACCCAAGGATAATTTACTCAAGAAATATATCAATCCCATCATAAATCTAAAACCTAATATGTATAAATCATAATTAAATACTTAATTTAGTCTCATAACTCAAAACAAAGAAAATTCAAGGTAGAAGAAAAAATATACCATTATCATACCTAGAATGTAACTCCTTAGATGAAAGTATGATAACTTAGAAGAAGTATAACAAATTTATAGTAAATAATACACATATTTATAATAGAAAAAATTTATTAATATAGATAATAAATAAGGTAATAATGATAAATAAATGAAAAATTCAAGTATTTAAACATGAGATGCATTGTTTAAGAAAACAATCATAAATAAATCTAAACATAAACACCTTATAATTTTATATAATCTTGTGGGCATTCTATAATATCGAATAAAAACAATTTATATTCATTCACTAATATGAACTCTTTCATATTATTCATTATACACCATTTAACTTTAAATATACGAAATTACATGAAATATAAAAATTATATATTTTAATTATATTATGTAATGATTTATATAATCCAAATATCACATATCAATATTATTTAAACATAAATCAAATTAATTTTAAAAAACTCATTTTGATGTGGTTTAAATAATTTTCCAAATAAGGTCTTTAATTTGAACATTTTAAATTAAATAATTATAAACAATTCAGAATTTAAATATAAAACCTTATATTTTTTTAAATACCCTTATAATTTATAAATAAAAAATCACTTCTAAATTATAAGGCATGCCACATAATTAGAAAATGGTATTTTAATATTACCATTTAATATTATGGAATATTTATTAATAAATGTTTCATAAAAATTTAATTAATTAATTATAAATTCTTTATAATTAATTAATTTATAATATTTTTATAAATTAATAAAAACCCAAAAATACCTTTTATTATAATTTATAAAAAATTTAAAAATTATATAATTAAATTCATAATTGAATTTAAAAAGAACCCTTTTCTCTCAAATCGTATTTGTCACTACACATGGAAATGTAAAATAAAATTGATAGGGTTGAACCACTTAAACCATTTAAGAACTATCATCTATATTTTATGATTTATAACCCTATTTCCACTTATGATAAGTGTATTGTGTAAGATGGACCTTATATATTAGTTTGTTACTTCTACGGTAAAGCCTAGACCCTTAAATACCAACTTATCACTTCTATAACAAAGTTTGGACCCTTGAGTATCGAAGAATAACCCTTATGTATCACACTAAGTGGCCCTTACATACTGAATAATTCACTTTTTTGGAAAAGACATATGTAAATGTTACTCATACATGAAAAGGCATATGTAAAGGTTATTTACCAAGTAAAGGAATACTTAATGGTAACCAGTAGTGTAACCATTACACATTAACTCCTATGCTGTTCATATTAAGATCTCCAACGGTGTAAACCTAACATATTAGAAAATTAGACCTTACATTTTGGAGAATCATAATCAATTATATCGCCTATATCACAATTATAATTTTATGCTTTGTTCTCACATGACCTGAGTTTCAATCATAGTATAGGATATAAACTATATCATAGATTACAGTGAAAAACAAAACCATGCTATTTTTTTGTATCATACCTTATGACACAAACCATTCATACCCTATTACTAATAAAAAAATTACATATTATGATATCCCATGTCATATATCTAGGTAGAGTGATACAATGGTTGACACTCATCCACTCCATATCGTACATTATTATATGGCATGTTATCGATCAAGTCACATAGGTTATTCATTTTAAAAACATGATTTCAACAATAAAATGTTTGGTAAAGGATAAGATACCAATATAAGGTTTATCTAGATAGTTTAAAAATTAAAATTAATAGTAGAAGAATAAAGAACCCAATAAATCAAGAATACCATCCTTGATAAAAGAAATCATACAAACTATAAAATGAAGAAATGGTTGTATATTTACCTTAAATTATAGCATTATTTTTGTGATCTTTATCTTCACAAGCTTGATAAATATCATATGAGAATAATCTAAATGAAATCCCTCCTCTGAAGGCATCCTTGGGTTGTACTGAATCACTTGATGGTCAATCAATATCCTCTTATTACCCATGGCATATTAGTTTTCCATAAAGGAAAAGGGTAAAGAGGTATAAATCTATAAGATCAAGGTTATTTCAACCAAGAATGAACAAAAGAGTATATACAATCATATAGAAGTAGGATCAAATATATTTAATTCTGGAATTTCTTGAGAACTACATGCATTTACTCACACATTAAAAATTTTATGAGTAATGCCTCATCTAATTATGCATTTATCATATGAACATAAACCTCATGAATTTTATCTTATGAAATGGATTAATTAATGATATATATAGAAGTTATTTTAATGTTTAACTATTAAAAATTCCACTACCTTTATATTTACCTACTAGATCTGAGGATGCACTACAAATATCTGTTGATGTTGTGAATGTAAATTGTAGAGATTTGTAGATGACGTCTGGTCTACAGGATGTTGCAGCGGCACTGGTGAATGCATCACTGCAAGATGATAGGGTGGATCCAATTCTGTTTGGTGGTAATGATTTTCCTTCTCAATCTTATACCAATGCTTTAAATAATTTAACTTCACTTCCGAAGCTGAAGGGAGTTCATTCTCTGGGTCTGTTCAAGGATTCATGTCTTGGTAGAATTCTTCGTAAGGGTTCATCAGCTCACGTTGAAGATAACCCTACAGTGCTTGCCGAGAGACTAGAAATTTGGAAAAACACTTTGATTTCATGAAATATTTTACCTAAAGGTGAAAAAACTTGAAATATTGATGATTTGATTCGTAGAACCTCGCTCTTATGGGGTTTCTATAACTATAAATGTGTCTCTCTTGGTTGAGGATTTATTCATTTCTTGATTCTTTTAAATGAATTGAAGCTCTGATCATAGAGTATTGGGACCCTACTATTGAAACCTGGTTAACTTCACTTACATGAATGGTATTTTGAATTTAATGTCTCACATGTAATAAATTCCTTTTCTTAGATCTAGGTTCATCTTTATGGGATTAATTGGGTCCTTTGGCATTTGAATATTTTGTATGATTTTTCCACAGTAATTAGGACTCCTATTCATCTTGACAAGGAGATAGAGGATGTTCAATTTGGTCACTTTTCCAGGATTTTGGTGAAGGTTGACCTCATATTCACCTTGATTAACAAGGTAACTCTTTCTACTCCTTCTGATAACATTCAAATTGATGTTGAGTATGAAAAAAACCACTTTTATGCAATGAATGTATGGCTCTTGGAAACTCTTTAGATCTATGTCGAAAGAATGTTTCATGTGAGGAATGTGGGATGAGGGTTCATCCAATAAATCTCTACTGAAGGAATTAAAGTATGAAAGATGTGGCTTTGTCAAATCCCATCGTTCATGATGGTGATGCACTCAAAGAGCCAGTTTCCACTGTGGATGATGTGATGATTTCTAGGAAATCTGACTCTTAGGTGTCTAAGATAAAAGGAAAGGGTTTGATGGTGGATGTGTCTCTAGAGAGAGATCATAGTGGAACCTTATACTCTTATGTGGATTTGGTTAAAGAGGTTACATCATTTGGGGATACCCCTACACGGTCTCCTAGATTGATGATCCCTGATCACTCTCAGGTTGATATCTCCAACTAGACTGATGCATAATAACATGTTTATTGTCACCAATAAATATAAAATATCTTTCAGTAATCTGAATTATCTGAGTAATGGGAGAACATCTCTAAGGATGAAAGGGGGAATGGTATCCCTATCAAGGCTTCAATCAGTGGCGAGCATGCATCTTTCAAGGAGGTAATATTGAGTGTCAAGGAAAAGATGACTGATGGTGAGGACTTCACCTATGTTCCTTCAAAGTGAAGACCACACAAGTATTATTATAACCTTCCCAAGAATGTGTCTACCAAATCATATTTGAAGATGTCCAAGAAGGTGAACACAGAAATCCTTAATATTTTCAGTCAGGATAAATCTTAATCTGAGTGGGAGGATGCTAGTGAATCTGATTATGGAAATCATATATTATATTATGATATCTAGACCTATTAGGTGGATGATATCATTTCTTCTTGTTTTACACCATCCACCTCTTATATGTAATTTTTTTTCTTAATAAATTGTCAGAATCTCTACTTCTGGATAGAATTGTTGGATAATATAGAAAAAACTCATCATAAGAGTTAAAGACTTTATAGAATATCTTCTTTAAGTATTTAATACGTTCTTGGAAAATTTAGGAAAGGAGAACTAGGAAGTAGTGAAGGGGATAATATTTTATCTCAATGGTTTAGAATTATTTACCTCATATTAAGGACATATGATCCATTATAAGGTTATGTTGATACAGGATTTTGAAGAGATAAAAACACTTATATAAGTACTACATGCATTGTGTTTACCTACATAAGAATTTTCATATGTTGGATATAAAGACTTCAATTGGTAGTTTCACTATCAAACATGTAAGTATAGTATATTATAGGAATTATAGTGGATAAATACATAATATGGTTGAAGGGTTTATTGGAAGAGATCAAAAGGAAGAAGGGGAATGCAATTTTATTTCAGGATATTCAAAGTGCGATCCATCTAAAAAATAATTTTGTGTTTCAGTCAAGGATAAACATATTCAACTAAAATATAATTTCATTTGGAATATTTTCAAGGAAAGAGTGTTGGAGTTATGGAAGATATATTATAGTTGAAATCTAGATGATATACTAATGAAGGTCAAATTCTAGGAAAGTATTATTAGAGTTAGTGCCCTAGAACTAGATTTTAAGTAATTTATGCTTACTTTTATTCATGTATTTGAATATTAATAATATTTATTATCGTATCATGACTATTATTATACATTTAATAGTATGTGATAATTTCCTAAGGATACTTGTAAGACTGAAAGGTCATAGTAATTCCCTATTATTATGAGAATCTATAAGTTCTATGACATTATTTGTAAATATAAGTCTTATAGATGGATGATTTAATTTTATGGAACAAAAATTATATAGGCTATAAAGGGTTAAGAATCATAGGACTTTTATATTATTTCTCATGATGTATTACCTTGGTGATCTTCAACACAAGAGATTATAAGAACATTACCCATCAATAAGAAATCCACATTTATATATGTCATTAGATATTCCTATCTATGGATGTGTGTAATGATCCTTAGACTTATTTATTATTATTAATATATTTCATGGGTTGTTTAATTTGATGTATTGATAAAAAATATGACAATATATGCTCGTAGTGAGGTAGGGTACATTGAGTGCATCATAAGTTAATGAATAATGTGAGAAACCATGATGGATGTTTCCGTTCCGTATTATGTGCCCCATGTGCCTTTAGAAATTCAAATTTCTTTGCCCATTTTTCTACCTCCTCCCTACTGGTAGTCTTGTAGGACCCCTCTTCCTCCATGAACAATCCCTTTTAGAAGATTACTGACCCCATATTAAAGCCTAAATATGCATATCCAGTGGTTGGGGTCCCTTTTGGGGATGAGGCTCCTCTGGCGCCCGCTATGAGGCCTGCCGTCGGGCCTTCTCTGAAAGAGGTTCTCCTCCGGCCATATCCTTCCAAGCACTTCCCAGTGTTTCCAGAGATCTCTCTAGAGGATATTCAACCAGTGACCATTGATGGTGCCCTAGATTTGAACTTCCCTCAAGCCTCATTCAAGGCTGCTATGAACCACCATCATTGGACTCTTGTGGCCAAATTCAGGGAAAACAAACCCCCTTGATTTCTTTAATAATTTTGTTCTTTCATGGGGATTGGAATTTCCAATGAGAATTTCCTCTATCAATTGAAAATATTTTTGTGTGGCTCTCATATCACAAGGTTATTTTGTGTAGGCATGGTCTCAAAGCCCCCGGTCATTTGAAAAGTGGAGGTTCTTTTGTTCTAGTAGTTGATGCACCCAATTTGTGTATACATTTTCATATATATTATTGAAAATAAAAACAAATTTTCACCAAATAACTACTTCTTAGAAGAAAAATACTTTGATTTTGGTGACCTTGTCTATTTTTAGGAGCTTTCTGGCCAAAATAAACAAATCAAAGGAAGTCTGTGAAAATTTTGAAACTACACGACGTGTACTTTTATACACGTCGTGTACATCCAGACAGGGACACAGATCGAAGGAGGGAGTACATTCCCATGTCACCAAGTAGACGCTACACGCCATGTGGGGCGGCGTGACACGCCATGTACGACATTCTAGAAGTGGTTGTTACCGAGAAGAGAGTACATGCCCATGTGGCCGTTGAAGGAGAGACGACATGTTCCATTTTTACACGCCATGTCTGCTATTCTAGAAGGGGTGGTGGACAAATTTTGGCATTACACGCCATGTATGGCGGTGCTACACACCATGTACACTCACCTACCAGGCGGAGCCATGTTCAAAGTCAAAGACGGCGTTTTAGGCTGCCTACCAGTAGAGAAAATGGAGCCCAAAGAGCGTTGATATAAGTACATGGTGTGTACATTCTATACACACTGTGTACTTTATTTTTCTATAAGTAGAGGCCTTGGACTTCATATTTTGGTGTTCAAAAACCATTCAATGGAGGGGAGAAGTTCTGTTACTACCATTCCCAAGCCACAGTGGTGCCATAGTTCCACCATTCCACCTACCGACACCACTCCTCGAAGCTTACACAATGAATTCATCAGGTATTGAGTGTGTTGGTCCTATCATGCATTCCATGTGTAACTAAACCCCTTGTGTTGGGGTTGTGGGTGATGAAGGATTGTATTATGTTGTATTAATCTAGATAGTTGTGTTCGTTCTTCTTAATTCTTCTTACTCCTCTTAAATCATTGCTAAATATTACTGAGAATTCTGAGCCGGACCAAGGGAAGAATCCTCAGTGATATAAAAGAAGAGTAACAGTGAAAGCTTTCATGACCATTGAAAAGGTTTCACCAATTCATAAATGGAATGAACCACATTAAGAATTGAGAAACATTGACTACCGGACCAAGGAGTCAATTTCTTCTATTCCAAACAAGAGAAATCGGACCAAGGAGTCAATTTATTCAATTCCAAACAAGAGAAACCAGACCAAGGAATCTTGTGATAAAAGGAAATCCAGAATGATGAATTATCATGAATAACACAACCAATTAAGCAATCTGCAAAAAAACTCATAATCACCACAGCCCTAATACACTTTTCTTTCTGTTAAAACACCTTTAAATCAATTGTTGTTTCCTTTAAATTGTTAATCATTTTCTTAAAGTAAACAAAATAGTTTCACTCAATCCAAACCAAGGAAATCCACTCTAAATTCTATATGTTTCCCTAAATAAATTATAAACACAACTGAACCAATGCACTGCCAAAGTTCCCTGTGGATCGACCCCAAACTTTCACTATACTAAGTTTAAGAGTGGGTAATATCAATTTGGGGCATCGATAACATACTTTCAGTGAAGAGATCGACCAAATTTTGGTCCCGTTTCCGGAGAAACATTCGGTTTAAGTGCTAAAATTTAGTTGCTTTAGTAATTAATTAAGTGAAAATAAAAATTAAAAATTCTTAAAAATTTCTTTCCTAATCCCATTTCTTTTTCTATTTTATTTTCCCCTTGTTACGCCTAGTATTTGTGTTGTGATTGTGAAGAAGCTTAAAGTGCATGAATAGACGCCCTACGCGGTCCAGGAGCGCTGAGTCATCGTAACTAGTTCCACTTGACCCGGAGATCGAACAGACCCTGCTTCGTCGTCGTCATGCACTAAAAGAAACTCACAACCAAGAGACACGAACCATGCAGAAAAAGGAAGAGGAAGCACCAGCCATGGATGCTGTGACTAAGCATCCGTACCAGGACCAGCAGCCTCTCGCTGCTGGTATACTAGAGCAGGCTCCTGGAGGCTTTATGGAATTCCTCCCAAGGGATTACCAACGACCTCCACAACAACTTCCTCCGGTGTACGACCAACTACAACAGCCACAACAGATCTTCCAACGACCCTATTTTGCCCCTCAGGAGCAGTAGTACATGCAAGCTCCACTCCCTCAGCATCCACCTCCATGCCGTACCCTTATGGAGTACGGTATTCCTTCGATCCATGGAGCTGATACAGGCATCATTCGTCCTCCGATACAGGCCCAAAACTTCGAGATCAAGCCTGGAATCATGCAGCTGATCCAGAACACTGTCCAATTCGGAGTCTTGCCCGGTGAAGACCCAAACTCCCGTCTCTCCAACTTTCTGGAGATCTGCGAAACATTTCGGTACAAGGGCGTGTCCGAGGACACCATCCGTCTTCGCCTATTTCCATTTTATCTATGGGACAAGGAGAAAGATTGGATCAAAGGACTGCAATAAAGATCCATCCTCACCTGGGAGGAGCTAGACCCAGGTGTTCTTGTACAAATACTTCCCACCATCAAAGATGGTGACGCTAAGGAATGAGATCCACAACTTCCAGCATCATGACTACGAGTCGTTATATGATTCTTGGGAATGTTTCAAAGAGATGATACGAAAATGACCACACCACGGATTCGCACTCTGGATGCAAGTCCAGACCTTCTACGGAGGACTCACAACAAATACCAAGTCCGTGGTGGATGCTTCTGCTGAAGGTATGGTGATGAGAAAGTCTCCCGAAGAACTTTTTGAAGTACTAGAAGATATGTATGCCAACATCTTCCAGTGGCAATCTGAGCGGGGGACTCAAAAAAGAGGTATGCATAGTATTGACACTACCACCATGCTTGTTGCTCAGTTGGATGCAGTGTCCAAGAAAATCGACATATTGAATCTCAAAGGAGCATCCCAAGTTCATGCGGTGAACCATCCAGCATGCGGTGACTGTGGTAACAACGATAATCTGGGAGAATGCACGGGACTTCCATCTGACCCTTCGATAAGCGAGGTGAGATTTGTTGCTCAAAATCGAGGGTCGAATCAATATCAACAGTACCAAAACCCGGTGTGGAGAGATAATCAGAACCAAGGCTGGGGTCAACAACAGAAAAACCCTCCGCCCCAGCGACCGCCCGACTACAATCAGCCTCAGTACCAGAATCAGTTTCTGAGATAGCAGTTCCAGCAGGGTTCCTATCAACAGCAAGGATACCAGAACCCTCACCCGCAGCAGCAAAGACAACAACCACCTCCACCACCTGCCTAGCCATCTCAGCAAGAGAACATATCAAGGTTAGAGGACCTGATGAATAAATTCATATCAACTGATGAGACAAAATTTTAGAACTAGGAAGATTACATTTGAATCCTTGAGAATCAAATTGGCCAGATAGCAAACCAGCTATCAGGGAGGCAACCCGGTACACTACCAGGAAACACCAAGAAGAACCCAAGGGAGGAGACCAATGTTATCACCTTGCGGAGCGGAAAAGCGTTACCACAAAAGGAACCAGCACAACAGTCTATTGCACCTCCTCTCCCTGTTGAAAATGAAGTTCCAGTTTTAGAACCATCTTCATATGAACCATCATAATCAGAGGCTTTGCAGAATAAAGGAAAGGAGATCATCAAACTATTTGAGCCTTCATTACCTTTTCTGTAAAGAATAAATCAAAGAAAGCTGGATCACCATTTTGGAAAATTCATGGAGGTATTTAGAAATCTCCACATCAACATCCCATTTACAGAGGCCCTGACACAAATTCCCACATATTCCAAATTCATGAAGGAAATATTCTCAAATAAAAGGATGATGGAGGATCTGGACGTTATTGCACTGACAAAGGAGTGCTCTGCGGTCGTTCAACATTCCATTCCTCCAAATCTCTAGGATCCAGGTATTTTAACTATTCCCTACACAATTGGACCTTGTGACTTTGGAAAATCTCTATGCGACTTGGGAGCAAGTGTCAACCTCATTCCATTCAGAGTTTTCCAAAAGCTCGGGCTCCATGATTTGAAGCCAACCTGAGTAGCCCTTCAACTTGCTGATCGATCCATTAAGTATCCGAAGGGGCTACTGGAAGATGTACTAGTGAAAGTGGGATGATTGATCCTACCAGCTGACTTCATTATCCTGGACATGGAAGAGGACCAGGAGGCACCACTTATATTGGGAAGAACTTTCCTAGCCACAAGTAAAGTCTTGATAGACGTGCACCGGGGGGAGTTGATTTTCTGGGTAGGGGACGAAAGAGTCGCTTACAATGTTCTAAAGGCTGTCAAATACGCATCGTTACCCTAACATGAGGGCTGATATGCAGTGACTACCATGGATGAACAACTGAGTAGACAAGAATATGATCTGGTATGTTCTTCCATTTCAGATGATATTATTATTCCAGACATGCCCACTGATGAAGCACCAGAGGACCGGAAATTCATTGAAGGCCAGGGCGGCCACTACTGGAAACGAGCTGTCATTCCTGACATCCTAGAGAGGGAAAAAGTACAACCAATGGTACCTTAAGTTCTCAAGGCACCTGATCTAGAGTTAAAACCTCTCCCACCTTCCTTAAAGTACAGGTATTTGGGTGATCATCATACTTTTCCCATTATACTTAGTGCAGCACTATCACAGGAATAGGAGGATGAACTTCTTCAAGTTTTGAAGTGGAGAAAGCAGGAAATTGGATGGATAGTTTCATATTTGAAGGGTATCAACCCTACTATTTGCACCCATAAGGTGATACTTGAAGAAGGATCGAGGCCATCTAGACAACCCCAGTGGAGTCTGAACCCTCCCATGAAGGAAGTCATAAATAAAGAGGTAATCAAGCTCTTAGACACAGGCATCATTTACCCTATATTAGATAGTCCGTGGGTAAGTCCTCTGGAAGTGGTCCCTAATAAGGGAGGAATTACTACGGTATCAAATGATAAAAATGAGCTCATCCCTACTCACACAGTCACGGGCTGGAGAGTTTGTGTAGATTACAGGAAGCTGAACGACGCCACAAGGAAAGATGATTTCCCCCTGCCCTTTATGGATCAGATGCTAGAAAGGCTAGCAGGGCATGAATATTAATGCATCCTTGATGGATAATATGGATATAATTAGATCTCCATTTCCTTATAAGATCAAGAGAAGATCACTTTCACCTGCCCATACGGAACATTTGCCTATCGCAGGATGTCTTTCGGTATGTGCAATGCTCCTGCCACATTCCAGCGATGCATGCTGGCTATTTTTCACGACATGGCGGAACAAATCCTGGAGGTCTTCATGGATGATTTTTCTGTTTATGGGAATTCATTCACCACCTGTTTGCGGCACCTGTAGCTAGTACTAGAGCGATGCGAAAACACTAACCTAGTTTTGAACTAGGAAAAGTTTCATTTTATGGTGTACAGTGAAATAGTTCTGGGCCACTAAATTTTAGAAAAGGAGATAGAGGTGGATCTGGAAAAAATAGAAGTCATTTCAGGACTTCCCATTCCTAATTCTATTAGAGCCATCTGCAGCTTCCTGAGCCATACAGGTTTTTACAGGCGGTTTGTCCACAATTTTTCGAAGATAGCCCATCCCCTCACCAATCTCCTGATAAAGGATTACATTTTCAAATTCACTGAGACATGTACCTCAGCTTTTGAGCATCTAAATCAATGACCGGTCGAAGCTCCGATGATAATTGCCCCCAACTGGGAGGCACAATTTGAAGTGATGTGCGATGCCAGCAACTATGCGGTAGGAGATGTCCTGGGTCAGCGGCTAGACCGAATCTTCCGACCCATTTACTATGCCAATAGGACACTCAATGAGGCCCAACTGAACTAAAATACTACAGAGAAGGAGATGATGGAAGTGGTATTCACCTTCGACAGGTTTCTTTATTACCTTGTGTTGTCTAAATTTATTGTTTATACTGACCATATAGCACTTAAGTACCTGTTAAACAAGAAGGATGCAAAGCCCTGATTGATCCGATGGGTCCTCCTCTCAAAATAATTTGATTTAGAGATCCGAGATAAGAAGGGGAGAGAGAACATGGTTGCTGACCATTTATCCCATTTGGAGATGCTGCACTTGGAGAAAGAGGAGGATCGAGAGATACTGAAGGATTTTCTTGTTGAGCATCTCTTTTCTATTATTGAGTCCCCTAGGCCCTGGTTTGCTGATATTGCTAACTATTTAGTTACAGGTTCCATCCATCCTGACCTCTCCTTCCAGCAGAAGTGAAGGTTCCTCTCTGATGTTAAGCGATACTTCGGGGATGACCAACTCCTATTCCGATCCTGTGGAGATGGGGTGATCCGATGCTGCATCCCAGAGACAGTGGTCCAAGGGGTCCTAGAATTTTGTCATGCCTCACTCATTGGAGGACATCATGGACCAGATCGTACCATAGTTAAGATTCTGCAATCTGGGGTTTTCTGGCCCACCATGTATAAAGATGCATGAGACTTCATTGCCCGTTGTGATCCATGCCAACGTACAGGTAATATGGGACGAAGATTCGAGATGCCTCAACACCCCATCCTGGAGGTCGTTATTTTTGATGTGTGGGGCATCAACTTCATGGGACCATTTCCCCCTTCTTTTGGGCATACCTACATCCTCGTCTGTGTTGATTACGTCTCAAAATGGGTATAAGCCACTGCAACGGCCCACGACACAGCTAAGATAGTCGTGACCTCTCTAAAAAAGCACATTTTCAGTAGGTTCGGTGTTCCTCGTGTGCTGATCAATGATAGAGGGACTCACTTTGACAACATGTTAATGAAAAGTGTGCTGTCGAAATATGGGGTGAAGCATCACATGGGTACACCATACCATCCCCAATCAAGTGGCCCGGTAGAGCTCTCCAACCATGAGATCAAACATTTTTTGGATAAAATAGTGAATACCTCACGGAAGGACTGGTCCAAAAAGCTTGACGATGCTTTGTGGGCCTATCGCACCACTTTTAAAACACCACTGGGGATGTCACCATTTCGTCTCGTCTGCGGAAAACCCTTCCATCTTCCAGTGGAGCTAGAACATAAAGCATATTGGGCTATCAAATCCCTAAATTTTGATCTGAAGGTGGCCGTAGAGAGACGTAAGTTCCAGCTATCAGAACTCGATGAAATCAGAAGAGAAGTGTACAAGAATGATAAATTGTACAAGGAGAGGACAAAAGCCATCCACGACTAGATTATTTCTCGAAAAACATTTCTACCTGGTGATCAGGTACTCCTCTTCAACTCTCATCTTCACTTATTACCAGAAAAACTCAAGTCAAGGTGGTCGGGACCATTCCATGTCATTCAAGTATTCCCTCACGGAGCGGTGGAAATTGCTAAGAAGGATAGTCAACCGTTCAAGGTGAACAACCAACACCTAAAGATTTAACATCCCATGAAAGATACAATGGGAGCAATCTCCACCACACCTCTCAGGTAAGTCAAGGTAAGAAGGTCGAGCCAACGACCTAAAACAAAGGCGCTTCCTGGGAGGCAACCCAGAGGCTACACACCATGTCCCACTTACATTACACACCGTGTAATTATCTTTTTAATTTATAATCTTAATAGTATAAATATATATAATAACAAATAAATAACCAGGGATGATGCCAGTGCCGATGGTAAAGTCACTGGATTTTATCCGAGCCATCCCCGGTTCGAATCCTCCCAACCTACCTTCGGCACGAGGTTCCTCCTTTTATTTACACGGTGTGTGTGGTGTTTTTCATATATTTATATAAATGTGTTTAAATATAATAAAACCCATGATGGGGATGGGATGGTTGGATAGAATTGTAACCTGGTTCCAAAAGACTCGGGTTCGAATTCAGACAACCGTCCCATTTCCATCATTTGTTCTTTTAATAAAACCACACGACGTGTATTTTAATATACACCATGTGCACCATAATTTTTTGATATAAATTAAAAATATTTTAAAAAATAAGAAATAACATGCGGGTGAAGTTGGAGGATTGGAAAAGTCTCGGCACCAGGTTCAAAAGACCCGGGTTCGAATCACGCTAATCTCCCCACTTCATCCCCATCCTTTCCTAAATACAAACCACACGTCGTGCATTTATTTCTTCCCATGTGTATAGGCCGTATAGATTAACTATATATGAATGATAAATATGGGAAGAAGTACAACCTTCACTCCAGTGGTTGAGGGCTTCCGTTTGGGATGGCCGATCGCCGGTTCGAACCTCGCCCCAAGCACCGGACCAAAGGTTGTACTTCTCTTTTTCCAATTTTACATTACACGGCGTGTATTTCCCGATATATGTCGTCTATAGTTTTATTTGTAATGGAATTTGTATATATATCTATTTTTTTTAATTATTAATAATAATTATTATATATTTTACTATAATATTTATATATTTATATTAATATATATATTAGTGTCATGTTAAAAAAAATGGGAATACACGACGTGTAGTTCAGACATACATGTCGTGTACCTTGCCTATATAGGCCGTGGGCCAACCGACTTCAGCCCGTGTCGCGTGGCCTCCCCATTTCCTCCCCTCTTCCCGTTTTCTTCTCCCGAATGCCCCCAAACCACTATACTCAGATCCGTCGATTTAGGGCGTTTTGGGTTCTGATTCTTCTTGCATTGCGATCCTCGGTCACGGTACGCCGCTCTACGCCCTCTATTTCAAGTTTTTAGACTCGTTTAGGGTGATTTTCGGATCTACCGACTGTTCGGATTCCGCGATACAGGGCCACGATATGAAGAACACACGCTGTGTACTTCTATACATGGCCACACACAAAATAATTCAAAATTTGAATATACATAGTGTGTATGTTCGGTACACACCGTGTACCTTTCCTTATCGTGCCCGCGTATCCTTTTGCACACGGCCTCACACACCATTTTCACATACACAGCGTGTGTGTTTGGTACAAGCCATGTATATCATTTCCTTTGGACCCTCCATATGTGGCACATAACACGTCCTCTCACCCCATGTTCCAAAACACTACGTGTGGGTTTGGTACACGCCGTGTCTTTTATTTCTTTCGGTCGGCCCGTGTCTCGCCCGCTACATGACCATGTTCCTAGATTGAAAGACACTCCATGTCTTTAACCTACACGGCGTGTATGTTTTTCTTTGAAATGATAAAAACATGGCCGTGTCGTTTGTAACACACGAACACCTACACTTTTTCTAAACACGATGTGTATGTTCGGTACACGTCGTGTACTCTTACATGGTCTATTTTTTCCCTCGGCGTGTCTATATAGGGAACACGAGATAATCTATATTTTCGACTACACGCCGTGTGCTCTGGATACACACGTCATGTACTTTTATTTTCCTGTTTTCTCACATTTTCTTTGTTTTGTTTTGTTTTTCTTTCTTTTCTTTTTCTTTTGTTTGGTTTTTCTTTCTTTTTCAGGGTATGGCAGATCACTATCCTTCCCGAGGGAAGCGGCCGGCCTCCGCCACCGAGGGCAAGAGGCCCATCTATCGTCAGATCCGACTCTGACTGCCGATGTAGATGGACCTAGATGCTCCAGTCTTCGAGCTCCCTCCATTGTCTATTCTGTCGCCACTCACTCCCTCAGCATAGGCTGGGCCTACTTCTGCTGTACCTCCACCTTCCATCACCGAGCTTTCACGCACCAATATTCCTGCTACACTAGCTGCAACTCTCCCTGAGCCATCTTCATCAAGAACTGGTCCCTCATCGAGCCTCCCATCCACTAAGCCACCCTATACTTCTGCAGATCCACCCATAGAGCCAGCCACTGCTGCTGCACCTGCACCTGGGCCGGGACCTTCAGGTGCTCCCTATCCCTGCTTGATATTCCCAGTCACCGATATAGCATATGACAGGGTCCGACACTTCTCTCGTCGGCTGATACCGTTGAGTGGCCGATACCTTGACAACATCATTCCACATCAGCTCGGTATTTGGGAGGACTTGGAGGGGCTTCTCGGGCACACCCCACTCCTAGATATTTTCTAGGTCAGCACTCTTGTTTTTCATGATTTATTTTTGGAGTTCGCGGCCTCGTTTGAGTTTGATGGAGCGGAGTACCGGGAGACACCTGGTGATGTGGTGCCCGTGGTACGGTTCCAGCTAGGCGGCCGACATTTCCCCCTCACCTTGACCAAGTTTGGCCGAGGGTGTGGCTTCTACCCCCATCCCATCACCCACCTCATGTTTCTACCCTATCCAGGCCTGAGTGCTCTGAGCTCGTCACTATGTGGCGGGAGATCGCTGGGCCGGACCACTGGTACTCCCCCACTTCCCAGAAGAGCACCCTTATCGCTGACCCCATAATCTGCTTTGCCCATCCATGCTTCAGTGCCATCCTTTTTCACCTCCATGAGAATATGGGGGTCATGACCAGCCGTGACATGGAGCTCCTTACCTGTGTCATCCGGCACGACTACCCGGACCTCCAATATCTAGCCGCCTCCTATTTCCACTCCATGTTTACCGGCCGTCAGGGCAACCTGAATAGCGGGTTTTACACCACCCGTCTTTCCCACCACCTAGGGGTATTCGAGCCCTCTTTGCCTCATGACCTATTAGGTTCACCCCAGCGGATGGAATTTCTCATGCTTATTCGCATGGGGATGGTCCGGAAGCAGGGGGTGCCAACATTCTTGCCCAGGCTCACCCCCACCCACCTGTTGACACTCCTGCCCTATATGATGCACCTGATCCTCCTTCCCCACCCCCTCCAATTTCCTCACCCCACCCCCTCCTACCAACCCTTCTTCTTCTAGCCTTCCTTCTTTTGGACCACCACCAGCCCCACCTACCACCGCACCCTCGGTTGATCTCGCCCTTTCCCTCCGCCTAGCCGCAATGGAGTAGGTCTTGGGTCACTTTGACAACCGACAAGATTAGATGGACCAGGAGTTGGTTCGTATCATCGGCCTCCAGGACACCATTGTGCGGCATTTGATTCGTCTCGATAGCCGCCAGGACCACATGGAGCAGCTGTTGGCGCATATTGCTTATCATCTTGGTCTTCTGTTTCCTCCACCACCTGCCTCTTCCTATACTCCTAGCCCTTCTACTGCTACTCCACTTCCCTTCACTGCGCAGGCCATAGACTCTATTCTGCTATCTACAGTGGTCCCAAATTCTGCTGCTTCTCCTGCCACCACCACTACTGTCGGTCCAGAGCTTACTGCTGAGCTTCATTTTTCAGATCCCATGCCTACGGCTCCTACTTCTCCAGCTTTCCATCCCTCCTCCGAGTCCGTGCCTTCTGCTTCCATACCTCCTGCGCTATCTCTTCCAGCTGATCCTGTCCTAGATGGTGCCTCTTCTGAGGCGACCCCATGACTGGTTTTGGGACATATAATTTTCATTGTATATATATTTGTGATCTCTTATGCCTGTGTTTATTATGCCTGCTTGCAGTGTTTCCTTTTCCCCATCACAGGTACTCTGGAACATTTTGGGCTGCGCTTTTACTTCACATACCATTTTCCTTTCTCCTAGACACGAGGGGAGTATTATTTTTCATTTGTTTTTCTTTTCTTTCTTGATCTTACTACTTTCGTTACTTTCCCTCGGTCTGGTCCACTTTTTGTGTCCCCACTTTACCTTGTTCTTTATTGGGCACTTGGTGGACCACGTGAGATTTTCAGTGTGAGGGAACCTCTCTCTATTTCACCTTAGTCTTTTCCCTTGAACTAATCTAGGAGACATCATTTTTAGATTATATATTTTCAAAATTGAGGTAATTTTTGGTTAATCATATTTATCAATGCTCAAGTTATCAGTAGGAACTTTTTGATGGTTGCGTGCTTATTCTGATTCTTAAGTGTTTTAAAATGATTGATGATATAGTTTCAATTGCAACTTTTAATCCTTAATTAATTACATTGATTAGGCTAATAATTTATATTCATGTCATGACCTGATTGTCCCTTTATTATTTTTCCAATCCTAAAAGGTATTCTAAACCATTTTTCATATTTCTTTTCTAAATACCCTCTTTCTTGAGAGATTCTTAGGATATGCATCACTACCATAATTTGTAAGTTTTCTTTTCAAAACATCAAGAATTTTTGAATTACTTTAAAATTATTGAGGCACTATATTGTTTTCACCCCTTTATCTTGATACCTACCCTACATTTAATCTTCTTTAAGCCCATAGAATCCATGAACAACCTTTATAGGAAGCCACGTTACAAGCCTATTTCCCTTCCTACCCTATTTCTTTTTTAACTTTGCATGCTTATTCATTTTGGAGCTTTAAAGATGGAGTTGGAAATACATGGAATATTTTTGTGCACAATCATGAGATAAAGTGTGTGGGAGTTCCTCTTGACTATTTGGGGTAGAAAGGGTTCCAAACAATTATTCGTTGTATTCATAAGTGTTTCCCTTGAGTTCTTCTTAAAAAAACCAAAGATAAGGGAACCTTGTGCTCATTTGATTTCGGAACCTTACTTGACTAAGGGAAAATGTGGTGATTACAACAGCATTCGACTGAGCTTGTGAATGATACATTTTCATTGAACTTTACTTTGAATATCATGCAATGTTGTTTAAAGGAATTAGCCTTCCTTTTTCAAGCCTCATAATTTATTTTTCACATTTGAACCTACCAACCCTTATCCACAGAGATATCTGAACCTTATTGATAAAGCTCTCACGATTTTTGTAATTCAATTTTTTCTGAAGTAGAGAACAAGATATCCTACAAACCTATGGATAGAGTGTATATACCTTAGATTGAGCATAACTCTGAATAAAAACATCTTGAGTGTGGAGTGTGATTTTTGACTGGTAAGGTAGATCATCAAGTGGCATGCTTATTTTTGAAAGGTTGAAAAATGTGTTGAAAGAGGATGAGAGTAGTTAATTGAATTATATATATGAGGCATGATTTTAATATCTTATGAATTGAATTTGTTTGTGCCTTTTAGAATTTTCCTCAGTGACTTTATCATTTATACTTTTTGATTAATTGAATGCCTTATTTTTAAAAGTATAGGGTTTTTTAATTAGATGTTGAGATTTTTTCTTGAGGGAAAGCAAAGGGCTAAGTATGGGGGAGTTTGATGCACCCAATTTGTGTATACATTTTCATATATATTATTGAAAATAAAAACAAGTTTTCACCAAATACCTACTTCTTAGAAGACAAATACTTTGATTTTGGTGACCTTGTCTATTTTCAGGATCTTTCTAGCCAAAATAAACAAATCAAGGGAAGTCTGTGAAAATTTTGAAACTACATGGCGTGTACTTTTATACACGCCATGTACATCCAGATAGGGACACAGATAGAAGGAGGGAGTACACACCCATGTCACCAGGCAGACGCTACACGCCGTGTGGGGCGGCATGACATGCCATGTATGACATTCTAGAAGCGGTTGTTGCTGAGAAGAGAGTACACGCCCATGTGGCCGTTGAAGGAGACGCAGTGTGTTCCATTTTTACATACCATGTTTTCTATTCTAGAAGGGGTGGTGGCCAAATTTTGGCATTACACGCCGTGTATGGCGGCGCTACACGCCGTGTACACTCACCTACCCAGCAGCGCCGTGTTCAAAGTCAAAGACGGCGTGTTAGGCTGCCTACCAACGGAGAAAATGGAGCCCAAAGCGCATTGATGGAAGTAAACAGTGTGTACTTTCTATACACACCATGTACTTTATTTTTCTATAAATAGAGGCCTTAGACTTCGGATTTTGGATTTCAAAAACCATTCGAAGGAGGGAAGAAGTTCTGCTACTACCGTTACCAAGCCACCGTGGTGCCTTAGTTCCACCATTCCACCTACCGACACCACTCCTCGAATATTACACAATGAATTCATCAGGTATCGAGTGTGTTGGTCTTATCATGCTTTCCATGTGTAACTAAACCCCTTGTGTTGGGGCTGTGGGTGATAAAGGATTGTATTATGTTGTATTAATCTAGATAGTTGTGTTCGTTCTTCTTAATTCTTCTTACTCCTCTTAAATAATTGATAAATATTATTGAGAATTATGAGCCGAACCAAGGGAAGAATTTTTAGTGATATAAAAGAAGAGTAACAGTGAAAGCTTTCATGACCATTGAAAAGGTTTCACTAATTCATAAATGGACTGAACCAAATTAAGAATTGAAAAACACTGACTACCAGACCAAGGAGTCAATTTCTTCAATTCCAAACAAGATAAACCGGACCAAGGAGTCAATTTCTTCAATTCCAAACAAGAGAAACCAGACCAAGGAATCTTATGATAAAAGGAAATCCAGAATGATGAATTATCATGAACAACACAACCATTTAAGCAATCTGTATAAAAATCCATAATCACCAAAACCCCAATACACATTTCTTTATTTTAAAACACCTTTAAATCACTTATTGTTTCCTTTAAATTGTTAATCATTTTATTAATGTAAACAAAACAGTTTCACTCAATCCAAACCAAGAAAATCCACTCTAAATTCTACACGTTTCACTAAATTAATTATAAACTCAACTGAACCAATGCACTGAAAAAGTTCCATATGGATAGAACCCTCACTTACACTATACTAAGTTTAAGAGTGGGTAATATCAATTTGGGGCACTGATAACATACTTTAGGTGAAGCAACTGACCAGTAGTCATTGGATGCTCACTCCAGTTGAGATTCTCCTCAAGCAGTGGTTTTGGGTTAACCTTCCTGAATTTTCCCTACCATTCCGTAACCAGAATTTTTTTCGATGTTTTGGAGTCTCCCTCAGGGAATTTCTTCATGTGGATGATCACACACTTCTCCTTCACGACATGAGCATTATGAGGATTTATGTGGAGATGGATCTCTCCCATCCCCTATTGGGGCACATTTTTCTTCATGAGGGAGAAGCTTTCTCATGGTGGAAATCTATTGGTTTCCTTTCCAACACTCATTTCTGAACTAGATGTTAGCTATAAGGAAACTCCTTACCTATCTTCCGAAATATCCTAGCCAAGGTGGTCGGCCCTCAAGATGTTGTTCCTTACTCCACAAATGGTCCTCCTCCCACTACTGATAGTTTCGATTTCCTATAAAGGTGGATGGGTCCTCATTGCGGTCTTATGAGGTCATGGTGGTGCCTTCAGCTCCTGATCCTCCTCCATCCCTTCCTAGCCTCCCCGTCATTCCATTGGATCCCCCCTTTCATGGTCAAGGGCCATCCTACTTTTGTTGAAGTTACTATGGATCCTAGTCCTCCTCCAGCCCCACCTTGCCCCCATCCCTCCACTGGTCTTCCCTACCTTAGACCAGGGTCCTATTGCTACTATTTCCACTACTCCTTGCTCCATTTTTATGGTCTATCATCCTTGTCCCTCCCTTTTTCTTGATCCAGAGCCTAAGGTGGTATTTCCTTCAGATTTGAGCTTGACTATTTCCAATAGTGTTTGGCCTCCCATATCAGAGGTTGTTTTCCCTCAACGGCCTAGGAAAGATCCAGTTCTTCCCTCACCTAACCTGCCCTGTTGCCCATGCTCTCCTCCCTCTTACCCCATATTCCTCTCAAACAACTTTGGTAAATTATATCATTCAGTCATAGATTTGGTTGAAGTCAGCCTCATTCAAACTCCTAGTAGTTCTCGTACTAGGTCTCGAGTGAAGCACGAACTCCTTTTATCTTCTCCTCAGGTCTCAAGCTTGTCTTTTTGGGGGGGAGGACCTGATATTTCCCTTCTCAATGATATCATTATTATTGTGAAATATATGAGTTTTGGTTATTTTTGTGAAGACATACTACATTTCCTATGATATTCTTCATAACAAAACTCCTCTGGTGGTTATTTTGGATCACAAACAGATCCCGAATAAGATTCAAGACTTCGCTGCTAAACTAGGACTCCTAAATTTCATGCATGGAGAACTCGAGAGTCAATATATCTGGGTCTTCTAGAATAATTTTATTATGGTGTAAAATGTCTCTGTTTCTACTCAATATCTCTCTACATAGATCAGGTTTGACTCTCATACATTTTTCTTCTCCTTTATCTATGCTAAGTGTGATGCAAGGGAGTGGTCAGTTCTTTGGAAAGAGATCGATTATTTCAACCCAGGGGATATATTTTGTTGGTCAGGGGTGACTTCAATGTCATATTAGATTCTTCCTAAAAGAAGAGAGGGGTCTCTTATCTACAGTCTTCCAGCCAATATTTTTCTAGATTTGTGGCTCGTAATGGTCTCCTCAACATGGGATTTAAATTCAATTGGTGTAAAAACCATTGAGGAATACATCATACATGGTTTCGTCTTGACCATTGCATGGAAAAACTCCAAGACATGTCTGATTTCCTTAATTCCAAGGTGGATCATCTGGACTGGGCCCTATTTAATCATTCTACCCTCCTCATCTGAATTTCCAATAATGGAGGCCAATGTGAGCAGTTTTATTTATCAATTTAGTGGGCTTAGGATCTTAGTTTTCATGTGCATTTGCATTCATCATGGGAGAAATATTTGGATAAGGGATCTTGGGTGGGGTTCCATAATAAATTGTGGCATCTTAAGGGTGATCTTCATTCCTGGGTTACCAGTAGAACTTCTCAATTTCAGGACTTAGATCGATTCAAGGCTGACATTGATAAGGTGAAGATGGATCTTGAAGACCAGTGGGATAATGAAATGTTTATTAACTTGACCCACATGAAGTTACATTTATCAGATATCCTTCTTAAACAAGAGATCATTTTCAGATAGAGGTCAATAATTACTTGGCTCAGGGAGGGTGATCATAATATAACCTTCTTCCATGTTTGCATCAAAGAGAGAAGTAATATCTTGCCTTATAATATCCTTCTTGAGGAAAGTTCCTTCACCAATTATCCTCATACTGTTGGAGATATGGACATGGATTTATTTAAATATATTCTTTCAGATGTTAAACCCAACATGTAGGATGGATATCTTACTGGTCAGTCTAGCCTGTTTGATTCCATCCCTCACGTTGTTTCCTTTGAGATCAATGGATTTTTTGAGAGCATCCCTACTGAGAGGGAGGTGTGGGAGGTGGTTTCTTCACTCAATTCTGGCAGTGCTCTTGGACCTGATGGATTTCTAGGTTCATTGTATACTGCCTATTGGGACATCATCAAGAGTGATCTGGTGGGCATCATTCAAGAATTTTTCATGGGGGAGGATTACCTAGGATTTCTAGTTCCACCATCCTAATTCTTATCCCGAAGGTTAAATACCCTTCCTACCTCAAGAAGTATAGGTTAATCAACTTATATAACTTTCCTTACAAAGTTTTGTATACATTTATTAATAAGAGGCTTGTGGTTTACATTCCCAAATGGGTTTTTAATGAAAAATGGGGTTTTATCAAGGGAAGGTCAACTCAAAATTCTATTTTATTGGCTCATGAAATGGTTGGTGATATCAATAAGAATGTTCTGGGATGAAATGTTGTCATCAAATTGGACATGAACATGGCTTATTATGGAATGGAGTAGATTTACATCCTTCATACAATGGGTTGTATGGGTTTTTCTAACAAGGTGGTTGAAATTTTTTTCATGTGATTTAGTTCTCCTTGGTTCTCAGTCACTTTTATGGGGAAGATTTATAAATTTTTTAAGTCGGTTTATGGTCTTAGATAGGGGTATACTCTATCTCCTAGAATCTTCATCCTATACTAAGATAACTTTAGTAGGTTCTTGAACAAAAGCATTATAGAGGGATGGGTTCATCATTTCAGATGTTGGACCAACTTCATTAGCCTCTCTCATCTCTTATTTTTAGACAACCTCATTATTTTTAGAAATGTAAATAGAATGTCTATTAGGAAGCCCAATTGTATGCTTAATAAGTATAGAAAGTAGAGCAGGCATGTCATTAATCGAGAGAAGAGTCTTGTTTTCACTCCAAATTAATGTCCAAATAATAGGAGAAAGAAATTTGAAGATATATTGGGTTTTCATTGTGGTCTATTTCCCATGTATTACTTAGGGGATACTTTATCCTTGGGAAGATTTTGGATCCCAAACTTTGACCAACTTGTTGAGAAGATCACTGGCCGTATTTCTAATTGAAAGAACCACCTCATGTATTTCAGGGGGCACATCACTTTGGTTAATAGTGTGCTCACATCCATTCCTATACATGTTATTTTTTCCATCAACTCTCCTAAGATGGTCCTATAAAAAATTGAGCACATCCTTATCGGTTTCATTTAGGATGCACAAGAAGAGGGTTGTTATCATTGGGCCTCATGAAATTTGATGGTGTGGGAGCCTGGAACTAGAGGTATTGGTCTGAGAAACATTTCGTATTCTATGAATATTCTTCAGTCAAGACTTTCAGAGGACCTCATGGAAGGGAGGTCTCTATAGGAGTGATTTATTAACAAAAAATATGGACCTAAGAGGGATGGATCAGGGGGAGGTAGATCTAAATGGCAAGACTCTATTAGCCAAAACTTTACTGTTCTCTAAGATAATTCTTGATGAATTATAGGGTGGGGGGAGATTAATTTCTAGAAATATAACAGGGTAGATTGTGCTCTTGAATTCCCCAACTGTCTGTTCCCTTACTTCTCATTTTCTCAAGCCAACGTCTTTCTTACTTTCTTATAGGCCATACTTGATCCTAAAAAATAGTTGGTTTTAAATAATATTGAAATCAATAATGATACTGATAGGATTTTTTCACTAATTCTCATTCATGGTTCTTTTATTACAAGGATTATCATCTCACCATACATGTAGGGACCATTAAAGATACTTGGGGTGACATTCTATGGTGTAAAGAGATTCCTGCAAAACTAAAATTTCTCATCTAGCACATTCATAATCCCACCTTACCCACATACGATGCTATGAGATGAAAATGGATCACCACGGTTTCACAATGCAATTTTTGCGACAACCCTATTGAGGAGTTGACTAGGCATATTTTATTTTAGAGTGAGTGGGAGTCCTCTATTTGGACTGGTCTGAACATTTTTGGTGGGCATGTCATTCAGGGACTTTTGGGGGATAGTTTTCTTCATGCATGGTTTATCAGGTCTTAGGATAATATGTCAAAGTGCATGGTTAGGGCGTTCTTCCTTTCAGATGGCTGTTGGAGCATCTAGAGTTCCCACAACAAGGTTCAGTACCATGGCTCTCCTTTCTCACCTTTGGTGGTTACTATCCAGGTGAGGTCCCTTATGGTAGAGCTTACAACCCTTCATGGAAATGGGGATTTCTCACCTTCTTTGAGGGATTTCCTGTTTAGCAGGGGTTTAGTCTCTGTGTCCCACATCCCTCACCCTTAAGGAAAATGGGTCTAGTAGATTCCTCCTTCCCATGGTCTCAAGATTAATATTGATGGTTCTTGTATCAATGGTTAGATACGCAAAGGTGGGTTTTGCGTAATCAGGAGGGATTAGTGGTATTTTCTTTCAATGCCTACTTTGGTCCAGGTGATTCCATCTCAGTCAAAGATTCTTCCATGCTGAAGGGTTTAGAGTTATTCTTATCACATGGTTTCTTGCTGAATGGTGTGGAAATAGATTCCTTTATTCTATATGGATCTATTAGGAATGATTTTCAAACCCCATGGTCTATCATTTACACCATGCGCAGATATAGAATTCTTATTCATAGTGGTATGGATATCACTCATACTTGGAGGGAGGGTAACATGGTGGATGATTTCCTCACCTCTCAGGATTCTAATAGTAGTCCTTGTACTATCTTTGCCTCTACTGGTTCTCTCTCCCCTTCCCATGTTTCCCTTATTAGGGCTGATACTTTGGGGCTGCATTATTTTAGACCTCCCTATCTTTTTCGACCTTTGGCCCTTTTTACAATAAAATTTCTTAACATTTGATGGAATAATGTGAGAAAGGATTTATCTATTATATTATTTAACAGAAGTTGATATATCAGTACCTTTGATGAGAATATAATTGGATGATTAAGTCAATGACCATGGAAGTGTTTTCATCAAATTCATTTCTAGAAATTAAAAGAAAGAAACATCAAGTACATAAGTTAATGGCAATAGTATACAACCTTCTTGATTTTTGATATTGATATAAATAGTTTAAATGACACAGTGTATATTCAAAGGAGTTTACATGTCCTTCAAATATTAACTTTTCTCTCTATGGGACCCTTGGTGTGTTACTAGACACTAACCTTGGAATTTAAGTAATGTAGCCTAATTCCACTGAGAATAGGGCCTAGAGGGTCACACACTAAGTTCATTTAGAATCTTAGTTAAATTCCATATGAATTTAACATGATGGATACATATTATTCTCATACATGTTATAATAATTATATATATTTATTGACCGAAAATATTCAATAACTAGTTATTCAAGAGAATATATATGTGAGTTTAATATTTTAAAAATATTTATTCACTAGGTAATTATTTATTAAATTACGTGAATAAATTATATTTATTTATTATGGTATATTAACAAGGTAACAAAAATATCTATTTATTTAGTCACATGAATGTTTAATAATTATTTATTCACTAATTTCTATGAGTATAATATTTATATATTTCTTAGAAAATAATAAAGTGATATTTATTTAATTAAATAAATAAATGTTATTTAAGGTTTGAGAAATATTGATTATGATTGGTGATCTGAGTTTTATGGTACGACAATAAATATCCCATTAAATATTATTTGAATAAATATTAATTTATTTATTCAAGAAAATAATATTTTTTTATCTGTAAGTTTAACACATATCAAGTAAATAATAATAATAATAATATTATTTAGACATGAGGTTCGCTGAGAATTAATAAAAATAATAATGGACCTTACATAATTAGTATTTCCTAACCCTAACACTATTTAAACCAGATTACCGAATGCCCTAGCCACATTATTTAGTTGTGCATAATAAATTATAGAGAGAATTCTACCAAGCCCTAGAGATCTCTCTCCATAAAATGCTATGGATAATGTAAAGGAATTATCCTCCTCCACTTGAAAAAATTCTTATTCCCTTTAAAAATTTAGTTGTGATGAACGATGATCATCATAAGTATTAAATTCATCCATGCTAGTACACATTCGATTTTACAGTTATAATCGGAGCTTCGCAAAGCACGTGTGGATCATCACTAGAGGGAATTTACCCTTGATTCCTTTGACACAATGATAGTATGACAATATTTTTCTAACTATTCATCAATGAATAAATAATTACAAGATCAAATTGATTCTAAATCCATTTATAAATTAATCATAAATTATAAATGATGATCCTACCTTTTGGTTATGGGATTAATAAGTCAATTATTCTTCATTTTCATTCTATTGGTCATTATGTTTTTCATACTATAAATCACATATAATATAACACCCTAATATTTTATGATAAATTTTTATTTAAATAAATTTTATTTCTTTGATTCTTACTTTACATGAAACACCGAGTTTAAATGAAATGTGATATACTATTGAAATAATATTATTTAATGTGACGGTTATCACCTAGATATTGGATTGGAGGATATGAATAGGACTGAATAAATTTTGAAACATTATTTTTTCATATGTATAAAATTATTATTTTTTCAATCAGTTATAAATTAAAATAAAATCATTTGAAGGTAAAAATAGTTTCTTTTTCTAAAAAAACTATTTTATGCGCTCAATGTATTTTTATCTTAATAAATTAAATTAATCTCTATTGATGAATTATTTTAATGAATTATTTATATAATATAATTAATTAAATATATTAATATTCATTTAATTATGGTTATTAGTAAATGAATGAGAATAAAGTCATTTTATGCTTTAACAATATATTTTCATTAAAAATGGTTTTTATTGCATTTTGTGTATAAAAATTATAATTATATTTTGAAAATTTTATAAATTTTATTTTAAAAAATGGATATAATTTTTTAAATCATCGTGTCATAATTTTCTTAGTATTAATTTTTGGGAGTTTTTAAAAAAGATTGATTTTTGAGTGAATAGTAGAAAATACTAATTTTTCAAATGATGTCACTTTTATGAAATTATTATGATGTAGGCATGAATTAATAAATTCTAAAAACTTTTTCTATACAAAATATATTTTTTATGGTTTAAAATAATATTTTTAAAACATTATTTTGAATTTGGAAACCCAAGCTTCACTTTTGTGAACAAAATTTATATTTTATTCAAATTAAAAACTATTTTTGGGTCTTTACATTTAATAGTTTGGTTGGAAGGTTACATATGGGTTTTAATTGTTCCAAAAGTATAAAAAATTAATTTTTTATTAAATAACCAAAAATATTCATGAAAATTTACTTTTTACTTGATTTCAATGTAAAATGATTTTTACGCTTAAATCAGGTATTTTCCTAAAAACTGTTTTTAATGCATTTTGTGTACTTATATTAAAATAATTTCTTCCACCTATAGTAATTGAATTTAATAAAATGAATTCCTAATTTTGAATCATAATTTCCATTTTTTTTTGATTCTCACTTTACTCTTGGCCATATAATTATGTTATCATGTTAAAATGTTAAGTAATCACAATTAAGGTTAAAATGGGATTAAAGTGGTTTAACTAGGATATAAGGATTAAAATGTCTCTAAACCATGTCTAAATGGATTTTTTTGAGTTTATATACACCCTATAATATCTTATTTATGAATTTTTGGTGCCTTAGTTCCATTTGACATGATTATGATAAATATTATATTTTAATTCCAAGTGTGTCTTTTCCCTCACTTATAAAAGATCACCTTCTCTTTTTCTTCAGTCACAGAGTTTGAGCACTCTATATTGGTTAATTACTAACATAATACCTTAATATATTCCTTAAATTCATCATATATCTTATTTTATTTCCATATGACCATCCTAATAATTCTTAAGGTGTAGGCCAAAGGTGGCCACTCAAAGAAGAGGTAATCGTCTTACCCGACTCTTTTAAAGTTTATTTCTTCTTATATATCCTATAAAAATTTTTTATCCTTAAAAAAATTATTAATTAAGTATCATAAATATAATTATGTTTAATAATAATTATGGGAAAACTATTTGTTACCTCTTTTTTCATCAAATGGTAAATGAAAGTATCACTCGTGCGTACGTGTGGACTACTACCTCCACGCAACAATATGATTAATTTTCCATCAAATGGTAAATGAAAGTATTAATCATGCGTACGTGTGGACTACTACCTCCACACAACAATATGATTAATTTTCCATCACTATATTTCATGGTTTTTTATTATGATGTGTTTAATGTTTATATATTATATTTTTTATATAATTATGCTTCTATAATTATAATATCTTATATACTTTCTTACATTCCCATATATTGTAAAATTATAACATTGCTCGTGTGTATGTATGGACTACCACCTCTATGAAGCGATGTGATTAGTTTTTCATTTCTACTTTACATGAATGGTAATAATTATTTATTTAATGAATATATATTATATTTATTATATAATTATCATTATATAAAGTTGATTTATTCTCTACCTTTATTTTATTCCATGCATAAAAAATTTGAAACATCACTTGTGTGTTTGTACAAATTACCGTCTCTACATAGTAATGTAATTCATTTTTTATCACTAGTTTATATGAATAGTTATAGAATTTTATATAATGATTAAATATTATAATTATTAAATGATTAAAATTTTTTATATAATGAAACCATGATCAAAGTACATTAACCAAAACAAGCATGAAAAATGAAATAGTTATCACTTGAAACAATGATTTTAATAAAGAATTGTTAATAAAAAGGTCATAATATATTATAAGTAAATAATATAAATGGTTTAATATGTATGAATATGGGTTTTTAATAGATTTATAATAAATATTTATTTATTATATATAATTTTTTAACCTATATGAAGAAATACGAGACTTGAGGTAAGGGTTTATTATCTCACTTTTATTTTCATGAGATATATGCCATATTCAGTACTTATTTATTCCATGTGGTGTATATACTACCCATGAATTTATTTTATGATTTTTTATGGGAATTATATAGAATTAAAATATATCTAATTTTATCACTTAAATGCAGTTTTTATTCATAGATTAACAAATCTTTAAGGGATTTGTGTTACAGTATAATTTCTTTTCAGTATTGTTTATGTTGAACTTCCATTAAGGAAAATTATATGATACTTATCCTTTAAACCACATATATTTTCTTCTTATCTAGTTATTTTTGTATTTTCAATTCTTTCCTTTCATTTACCTCTCTTTTGTGCATAAAAAATTGATAAAATGTTTTTAAGAAAATTCAACCTTATTCCATCTTTGGCCGATAATGTTTTCTTCCATGTCTATACTCTTAAAAATTATTTTATGGATGTTTTAACCTATACATGAAATTATATAAAAAATATATTTTCTCTACCTTTTACTTTATTTACAAATTAACACATGGAATATTTTTTAAAAATGTTTTTAGAACAATTTATTTTTTTACTTTTTTAAAAGAGTGAAAATAATATTCTCTTTTAACACATACAGTATGAACATATTTTTTCTCAATATTCTGGGAATTTTTATTTAAAATGATATCAAAATAAAAGTTTGTTTTTCTCATGTTTTCAAAGAAAGTTTTGAATTATTTTTTCAAGATATTTTTAATCTATATCAACATCCTTTAAGGATTGTTATGATTCACTAGGGATATAATAATATGATACCATACAATTTATTTTTATGAACATCTTATTATGATTATGGTTTAAGGATGATTCTATGAAACATGTTTATTTCTCATTAGTAATTTAATTTATGATGAAATCTGTATGAAACCCATTTATTTTCCATGAGTTATTCTATAATGAAATGATGGAATGCTTATGAAACATATTTCCTTTACATGGGTTATGATATAATGAATTTAGGAATGTTTTTATGATCTTGTGGAATATATATATATATATGGTTTTCATTATGTGATGAGTGAGACCAACATTATATATCCCTCTAATGTATTAAGTAAAGAATAATATCTCATGAGATAATAAGGACTAGAATGGGAAGTTAACCTAGTTTAGTAGGGGACTCTATACACTATGATGGTCTTGGGAGTAAACCTTGACCAATGAGCAATTGTAATATGGAGTGAACCCAATTTACTATGATAGTATTAACAATGATACTTGAATAAGGAAATAATTTTTATGATTATGTGTATGATAAAAACTTATTTCATATTCTTATGATATGTTCTCATGGAATGCGATTGATTATTAATGATTCTACACTCTTATGTTTTATGTATTTTTTATAAAAAAACCTTATTCCATGATTCATGATTAAATATATTTGACTGGTTGGGTATGAATTTATTTATTTATTATCAGGTTATCATATGATTATGTTGGTTCTCACTTATGATCATTGATTGATATCTCCCATGATTACACTTACTGGGCATCTGAGCTCACCCTTTCTTATATTTTAATTTTCCCCAGGTTATAAAGAATGGTATTAAGTAATAAATGTCTAATAATGGTATTATGATAGAAGTAATTTTTGGGATATATTAAAAATATTTTATGAAATAAGTTATTTTTTATTTAGTCTTCAAATACACAAAACCATTATAGTCCTCAAGCATGTAGTATTATAAAATGTATTGAATACTAATATAAAAAGATAAAATATTTATTTATGTTATTATTGGGTCTCCAAAATTGGTATCAAAGGAGGGTTTAGTTATTTTTTGAGATTAGGATTAAAAAACTTTAGATATAACTGTGGGGATAAGTCTAATTATAAGATAACATCCTAAAATTGTGGTAAAGTTGAGATTTTGTGTTTTCCTAGAAAATATATCCATTTATGGATACTAAAAAGTGGATGTGATTGTGTATTAAATTCACCTAAGGTTAATAACTATAAAAGGGGTGGATTGGGTATTAATTCAATCATCACTGGTTCATGATAAGTGGGACTAAGGAAACATACTTATCTAGACACTCTCAAGGGATATGCTTTGGCTAATTCACATTCTCTTTATAAACTATTATAATTATTGTAGAGAATATAACCTAAGAAAACATATGATGAGTTGAAATTAATATAAGGTGAACCTAAATGTTTCAAAGGTTGATAAGAAGGTTTAATAATTTAGAAAATATCATGAATTATTTTCATGAGTATATGATTTCTCACTATAATTTTTGATTCTCATGATAACCATTTTAGTTTTAGTAAAGTATTGGAGATAAAACTATGAAGTTAAGGTGGTGACAAGAAAACTCAAATATATAATTATATTATTTTAGCTTAGTCATATAAATTCCTTTATATCACGAAAAATATGTAGGGATTTTCATTCATATCCTCAATTATTAGATGTTAAGTTAGTAATAAAAACTTTTAATGGTATTATGATTTAATCTAAAGTCTATATATCCTCTCTGATAGAAGTTTTTGGGAATGTTCTTCTTAAAAATTTTATAATTCTCCCTCTATTTAAATTTTATGTGATTTTAGGAATGGATTGGATCTCTCTATATAGACACCATATCAATTATTGAGGAAGGGAAGTTATTTTTTATATTCTAAATTAACCTATGATCTTTTTTTAGTGTGAGGATGAATATGAACTTCCAATGGAAATTACTTCCATTGTACGGTCCATACTACCAATTAATGAGGGATATTTATCTCAAATGGTTGGGGAGAAACCCAATATCAAAGATATACTTATTTTTTTAGATTATGCTGATGTATTTTCTAAATAATTTCTTAGTCTTTCCTCATATAGTGAAGTTTAGTTTTCAATAGAACTCATACATGGTGTTAAATCTATTTAAAAGGATCCTTATAGAATAACCCTAATTATGTTGTGGGAATTGAAGAATAAACTCCATGAGAATCTTGATAAGGGATTCATATGCTCTAGTGCGTCGCCATGGGATGCAAATATTCGTTTTGTTAAGAATCAAGATGGGTAAATGAATATGTGCAATGATTATCGAGAACTTAACAATATCACTATTAAGAAAATGTATCATTTACCATATATTAATAACCTATTTGATCAACTATGAAAATATCAATAATTTTCCAGGATTGAACTTTTTCTAGATATCATCAATTGAGAGTTAAGAAGGACATACCCAAGTCAACCTTTCATATGAGTTATGGTCATTATAAATTTATAGGGATTCTATTTTGACTTAACAATTCCTTTTCTATATTCATAGATTTAATGAATACAAACTTTAGAGATTACCTTGATCGGTTTATGGTAGTCTTTATTGATAATATTCTTATATATTACAAGATCAAGGAAGAGCATAAATATCATTTTAGAATCGTTTTTAATACCTTGAGTAAGGAGAATCTATAAACCGAATTCAGTAAGTGTGAATTCTGTCTATAAAAAGTTTCATTCTTGGGTTATATAATCACAAGAGAGGGTATATCGGTATATCCTTAAAAGATGGATGTTATTGAGAAATAGACCAAACCAACCGCAGTGAACAAAATCCAAAATTTATTGGGTTTTATGGATACTAACAACACTTTTTGATGGATTTATCATGAAAATATAATCCAATAACCAAGTTGAATTGGATGGAAGCCAAGTTTCATTGGATAAATAAACATGAGGAAAATTTAAATGAGATAAAAATAAGTTTGGTCCGAACACCTTTACTCACACTACCCTATAATTGAGAAGGGTTTTGGATCTATAGTGATTCATTAAAGAAGGGATTGAGATGAACCCTTGTATAGAATTGTATGGTGATAGCTTATGCCTCACACCAATTGAAAATTCATTAGCATAATTACCTGACTCATGATCTTGATTTGGAAGTAGTAATTTATGCATTGAAAATATAAAGGATTATCTTTATGGTGAAATATGTTATATATATACTATTCATAAAATATTAAAGTATATATTCAATTAGAAAGAGTTAAATATGAAAAAAAGAAGATATTTGGATTTGATTAAATGTTATGACTTCTCAATACATTGACACCCTAGGAAAGTGAACAGGAATGATGCTCTAAGTCAGAAATACCATGATAGTGTGTCCATGATTTGGACTAAAAGAGATCAAATACTTATGTATTTAGAGAACATGGATCTTGAAATCATAAGGAAAGGAGAAAGATCATATATTTCTAATATGAATGTTCAACCATCCATCCATATGATAATTAAGGAGGTAAAAAGGGAAGATTTGGAACTATAAAAGAATACGATGAATGTTCCTAAGTTCAACCTTGATTATGATGGAATGATAAGGTTAAAGAACCAATTTTGTGTCCCTTAAATACTATATTTGAAGAATGTGTTATTGTATGAAGCTCCTAGTTAATTATTATAAATTCATCCTGGAATTATATAGATATATAGAGATATAACTATATAATACCGCAAAACCTGTTAGATCCTATGATAATTTCATAAAACTTACATTTTTGGACTTGATGCTGATAAATGAGACACAATTTTTTTCTATCCAGATCTTACAATATCAAAAGTAAAAAATGGATCACTTACTTTATCAAGGACCTTTTAGGTTTAGAGTGTTAGAGAATTAGGATAAAACCTTACATAAAAAATTCCCATGAATTGAAATGAGAATTTATCCCACTTAACCAGGATTTTATTTTTTCACATTAAGACATCATCATCATCCATATGAAATCCCTTATACACATAATTAATTCAACCTAATTCTTTATAACCTAGGTAAAAATAAATATAAGAAGGGTGATCTCAAATGATCAGTAATGGAAAATGTAATCATTAATAATTTAATGTCATCAGTGAAAATAAGAATAACATAAGGGTATGATTACATAATCAAAGTTCATGAGTATAACATAAGAATATTCATACCCATCAATACTTAGATAATTAAACTTGAAAACATGGAATAAGGCTTCAATAAAGGAAAGATTCATAAGAATCAATAATCACAAGTCACGTGATATTAATATTGATAAAATGAATCATCATAAAACCATAACAATCATAGAAATAACATGTTGGTATATTGGGATATCAAATTCATATAACACTTACATAACCCTTATAGAACCCTTACAATTGGAATAACTATACAATTGTCTTCCAATATAATTCTCTGAGGAACATAATAATTAACTAATAAATTAGAGCACTATTTTGGTGCACCCATCATATAAGCTATAATGACCTTACCTAATTCTATATGGGCCTCCCCATCATATAATATATAACAAGTTCACCCGACACTATCTGGATGCCCTATCATATAAGATGTAACGAGGATCACCCAATGCTATCTGGGCTGCCCCATCGTATAAGTAATATCCAAGAACCATAACATTAATAAATTAAAAAGACATTTAATATCATAATAAAACCCATAAAAACCATCATTATTCCTTTTATAAATTGGTTAACCAATGGAAAATAAATGAGGTCCATGATAATCACTTTGAAACATGATTAACCCATAAAAAAGAAATAGGTTCCATAACAACCACATAATCCACCCAGAGAAAGAATAAGGATGGAATAAATTTAAAATATACCTAGTGAATCATATAGAGATATGGTTCAGGAAAATAAGATCATTTTATTTCTTTTAAATTAACCTTGAACATAAACAATCCTGAAATAAAGGTGACTATAACATAAAGGCTTTTCCATTTTGGTAACTTTACAATCATAAGACACATGAAAGGATAACATTAAATGAAACTTAAAATATCATGAGAATAAATAAATTCATGATATTACATGTAAAATGGACTATATATAAACCTCATAAAGAAGATAGGTTTAGAACATGACATATGTCTCAAAGAAGGAAAATTGAGACAAAAATCCCTTACCGCTTAAGTAATATTTTGAAACTATAAACCCCATGAAAGAGAGATTATAAAATGTATATATAAATTCTCATAAATTTAACGATAATAAACATAAAATAAATTCATTGGAAGTATACAAACCACACAACAAAAATAAGTGGTGAATATGGAATATATCTCATAGAAATAAAAGTGAGACGAGAAAACCCTTACCTTGAGTCCAACTTGTCATGTGTATCATTATCTTCCTGATTATTAAAATAAATTTAATTATTTAATTTATTTTAAAACTTTTTCAAGTTTATTATTACTTCTATTTCAATTATTACCATACTATATACAATTTCTTAATCAATTCTGTTTATGTCGGATGTTTTGACCATATTCGGCTTATGTGTGAGAAATGACTTTGGTAGGTAGATTATAGTCAAATTGGTCATTATTTAAAAATATAAAAAATAATTATCATGAAATAATTATCATATTTATAAATAAATTATATTTTTAAATCCAATCATTTAAGATGGTTATGAAAAATGAACCAACGTTACGATCATGGAGACGATAGGCTGTACGTACACATGAGTAACATTTCTATTTTTCAATGATCATTATGGAAAGACATTAAGTAATATTTTATATTTATAGAATGATAATAGTATTATAAATACCATATTATTTAATTTTATATACTTATATATATAATTATTGTGATATGGTGATGAAAAAAGGAATCATAATGCTTCAAGGAGGTGGCAGACCACACGTCCACGAACAACATTATCATTTTTTAGTGAGTGAAAATGTAAGAGAGAAAAATGTTATAATTTATTTTTAGAATGATAAATATGTTATTAATATCATAATTATGTCATTTATATCACATAAATTAATTAAATTTACCCTAATTACCTTCCATTTATGTGTTAGTGAAAAACGAATCACATCACTTCGCAAGGCGGTAGTCCGCCGTACACATGAGCAACATTATCGTGTCCCCTACAAAATATAAAATAAAAATATATATATGATATAATGAATAAATAGATATAATTATGTTATAAATATCATATATATACTCTATATACATCATAATACCCAACCGTGAGAGATGGTAATGAAAAAATGAATGACATCGATTCGTGAGGTGGTAGTCTATAATACACACGAATGATGATTTCATAACCCATTTTTTTGAAGAGGAGAATAATTTAGGTTATTCTATTAACATTTTAACATCTTCATATACGTAACATCCCAAAACTTTATGAACTATATTCTTTCAAATTAATTTAAATTCTTTAATAGATTATGTTACACACAATACATAATTTAGCTTGCATCACACACAACACCAATTTTATCTTGCGTTTCACAAAACATCAAGTTCCTTTGATGATTTATGTTACACGTAAGTCCAAGCCTTATCAGACAACAATATAATATTAATATTATTTATTTAAAATAATATTTTTGACCTAGTTGTTGGAATAAAAGGAATGAATATTATTAACTAGATTATGAAGTCATAGTTTACACATGGTTATAAAATTAATTCATTGGTTATAAATTAATTAGAAATGAAAATAAATACCAATAGAATATAAATGAAATGTTTTAATGAAAACTATTTTTATGACCATAATGATGTTTATCTTAATAAATTAAATTAATCGCTATTAGTGAAATATATTAATGAAATTAATATTCTATATTTTTAATAAAATGTTTTTAAATTCATCCAATAAGTTTTATAGGTTTAATATAAGAATAAATCTAATTTTAAGCATAAAAGGGTGTATATTTTTAAAAGGCAGTTTTATTGCCTTTTAATGGTGCACCTATTTTAAATATAATTTTTGACAATTTTATAATTTTTATATGAAAAAATAAAAATCATTTTTGAAAGTGAAATATAAAATTTTCTTTGGGTGAATTTTTAGTATATTTCTGAGAACTTTCATATTTTGATGAATAATGAATAATGATGAATTTTAGTTCAAAACTACATTTTCATCTAATTTTTTTATATAGTTAAATTATGTTTTTAATAGGTTTTAAAGTATAATTAGATAAAATTTATATAATTTAAACTAATTCAGGTCATTATAAAAAAATCATATTGAATTTAGATAAAAAAAGGTAGCAAAATTTTGAACATTTTTTACTTTAAAAACATGTTTTGTCTTCTCGTTTGTGAGATTAATTTTAAATTAATTTCTACCATTTATGTGATTTTAATTTTGAAAAATAGATTCATTATTTTAAATAAACATAATTTATAATTTATAATATGGTAAATTTTGTTTTTGAAATAAATTATTAGTGAAAGTAATTAAAATTTATTATAGTGATTAAAGAAAAATGAGCTTAATTAATGACTAAAGCCGGAAAACAAGGTGTACAAATGACCCTACACTTTTCTAAAAATTATTTTATGGATATATTTAGACCAATAAACATATAATTATCTATAATGGTCGATTTTAAACCTTTTGGGTACAAATAAAATGTGGAGATCACTCAAATATTTTCAAGAATATCCAATGTGTCCTCTCCCTCCAATTATAAAAGGAATCCTATACTCCTCCTATAATTACACCTATAAATCCATTTTTATCATCCAAAAACTACCAAAATAATCTCAAAACATCCTTACCCTCACCCTAGAGTCCTCAATTTGGGTATAAATCCAACCAAGTAAGCCCTTTGGTGAAAACCAAAAAGAGTTACATGAAAAATAGGTAACATTCTTCAGCATGTATTTATGTTTTATTTCTTTCTCCACCTATTAAATTATTATTATTACATTATTATATAATAAAATAAGTATCCTTAATATAATGATATGTTTTTATGTTAAGTATTTTGCCTACACCCACACATACTTCCATCAATTGGGTAATTAAATTACTGTTTGTGTACGATGAACTACCACCTCATGAAATGATGTTATTTATTTTCTATTTACCACTTCTCTTGGTTGGTAAATATGATGGAAACCCTGTTTTTATATGATATATATTATATTTATGTTTTATTAATACTTTTTTATTATTTATATAACACATACCTTTATGCTTTTCATTTTGTTCAAATATGATAACATCGTTTATGGACGTGTGGACTACTGCCTTCTCAAAGTGATGTGATACGTTCACACATTACATAAAATGTATTAAGGATAGGTTTAATTAAAAATATCTGAAATAAATAGAATATATATTATATTCATGACATAATTAACTTTATAGAGATATAATATATCATTTACTTTATTATCCTTTTACACATTGAAAAAGAGATAATTTCGTTCATGGACGTGTGGACTACTGCCTCCTCAACGCGATGTGATTTATTTGACATCACAATAATAATATATATAAGTATATATTACTAAATAATATTTTATATATGATATAATTATCATTATTTAAGGATAAATTTTACTTACCTTCTTTCTATAAGGATCATTGAAAAATGGGAACGTTACACATGCGCAGGTACGACCTACCATCTCAATGATTATAACATTGGTTCAATTTTCATAACCATATTTCATGATTGGTTTTAAAAAGTTTAATTTTTGTATAAATATTATAATTATTTCATGATAATTATTCTTGATATTTATATATAATGATCTCATTAATTATAGTCGATCTATCGAAATCAGTTTTGAGACATAAGCTGAATATGGTCAAAACATCCAACTTAAACATTATTGATTAAGTAATTTTATATAAATTGTTTATAAGTGAAATGAAATTAATAATAAAATTTGAAAATTTTATTAATGAATTATATAATTAACATAAGTTTATTATTAAGGAAGATAGAGAACAAGAATGACAAATCAGACTCGAGGTAAGGGTTTTCGTCCCAATTTCATTTCATTGAGGCATATTGTATTGTTATGAACATAGTTTCTTTTATGTGGTGTATCTAATGACCTATGTATTTTTATATAATGATTTTAATTTATTTAATTATATTAAATGTTTCAATTGTTTTATTCTCTCACAAATCTCATGGTTCAAATTTACTCAAGTTGTAAGGAATTATTCTCTCACTTTTATTTTTGTGAGACATACATCATAATCACCACTTATTTATTTTGTGTAGTGTATCTACAACCCATTTTGATATATCATATCATGAATTATTTTATATTAATGTTATTTGAAAGTTTTATTTAATTATTATTATTTCATGGGGTTTATAGTTTCAAAGTTATCAAAGTAGTAATGGATTGTTGTCACATTTTTTCTTCTTTGTGATGTTTGTCATATTATACACCTATCTTCATTTATAAGGTGTGAATACTACTTATTTGACATGTTATATCATGAATATTATTATTTATAATGATATTATAAGTTTAATTTAATGATTATTATTTAATGGGGTTGTGGTTTTGAAGTTACCAAAGTGGTAATGGTCTTTTGTCACAATTTTCCTTCTTTGAGACATTTATTATGTTATAAACCTATATTATTTTACGAGATGTATATACTTATCCTTTAACATGATATATCATGAATCTACTTATTCTCATGATATTATAAGTTTATTTTAATGTTATTCCTTCATGGGTCTTATGATTTAAATGTTTCAAAGTGGTATGATACGCTTTAGAATGTTTAAAAGTTATTTTCCCCATTAATGTTTTTAATGATATTTTAAGTTCATTTCCAATAATCAACATAACAACCCTTATTTTTTATTATCCTACACACTAGGTAAATTTTTTATTGATACCATTATCATTCATTATTTGAACAGATCACGTTTTTAAAGTGTATTTTAATTTAACCCATTTCTTTTTCATGGGTTAATCATGTTTCAAAGAGATTGTTTCGGAACCCATTTCTTTTCCATGGGATAATCATGTTTAAAATAGATTTCTATTTAAACTATTTATTTTCCATGGGTTACTCATGTTTCAAATATATTGTTATTTAACCCATTTATTTTCCATGGATTACCCATGTTTCAAAGATATTTTTATTTATCCTATTTCTTTTACATGGGCTATTCATATTTCAAAGAGTTTGTTATTGAACTCATTTATTTTCCATGGTTTAATCATGTTTCAAAGATATGGTGGTGAAACCTGTTTATTTTCCATGGGTTTATTATATCCTAAAGATATTTTTGTAAAACCATTTTATTTTCCATGGTTTGATTATGTACTAAAGATATTATTGTGAAACCCATTTCTTTTCCACGAGTTGATTATGTACTAAAGAGATTATTGTGAAACCCATTTCTCTTCCATGGGTTAATTATATCGTAAATATATTATTGTGAAACCCATTTATTTTCCATGGGTTTATTATATCCTAAATAGATTGTGGTGAAACCTATTTATTTTCCATGGATTGATTATGTTTCAAAGAGATTATTGTGGAACCCATTTCCTTTCTATGGGTTAATCATATTCTGAAAAGAATAAAATTGTTTCAATAAGTTTTGATGAGCTATCTATGTATTTTTTTGGACATTATAAATGATGGGTGCGCCTAGATAGCACTGGGTAAGACTGATATAGCTTATATAGTGGGTGGGACCAGATAACACTCCGATGCATTGGGTATTCTGGAGATGGAAGTCAAAAATATTTGTTATTCCGTTTTAAGGGTTCTATAAGGGTTCTGTAAGGTTTCAATGAGATGATATTCCAAGATACAAAAATGTTTTATATTTTATTAAAATGGTTTTATAATGTTTATAATGATCTATATTGATATCACATGGATCATGATTATTGATTATGATGACTCTTTAATTTTCCATGATTTCATATTTTATAGTCTAGGTATTTAAGGGTATGAGTAATTTTATTTTTCTCTCATGCACTTTGATTATGTCATCATACCCTTATGCAATCTTATTCTCATTAATGACATTTAATTATTAATGATTTTGTTTACCCTTACTGAGCATCTGAGCTCACCCTTCATATATTTCCTTTCCCCTGGGTTTTAAACAATGATGTTGAATTATTTATGAATATAAAAGATTTTATAAGGATGATGTTGATGACCTATTGTGAAATAATAAAATCTATGTTAAATGGGATAAATATACTTTTAATGACTCATGAGTCCAAGTTGATATGAGTTGCTTATATAAGAGTTTATCCTAATTATCCAAAACTCTAAACCTAAAAGGTCCTTGAGGTTGTACATGATCCAAGTTTTCCTTTTGAGGTTGTAAGGTTTAGATGAAAAATCTGGGTCACAATTATCAGCATCAAATCAGAAAATGTAGAGTTATGGATTTCAGCACAGGATTTAGGAGTGTGGGTCTTGGGCTGTTATAATTGGTATCAAAGTCAAGTTTAGATAACTTTGAAGATTAGGATGTTTCATGTGAGGATATATTAAGAGTTATAGATACCATGATAGGTCAATAAGCTTAATGATGATCATAAGTTCAAAGTATTAGACACCTCATTAAGGTTTTAAGTGATGAGATCTGTAATGACTCGAATCCAGAGCCACTCAACTGGTTCCCCGTACTCGGTTCTCCACATGACCTCAAGCACATTTCCCCAAATTCCAGAGGCTGCTGAATAGCAGTGGGGGCCTTGGTAAGTTATTGGGGAAACTATGCCCTCATTTGGTAAGGTATACAAGGTAAAATAAATAACTGTCAATAGCGGAAGCAGTAAACAGCATACAACAACTGAAACTAAACAGTGGAAGAAATTTATAATATAATAATGATGAAAATGATGCAGAAGGTACACGTATCTAAGGAAAGAAGCAAACGGAACTACGTGCTGAAATACAACTGAGAACAAAGTGCTAAAAGTAAATAGCAACTCCAGCAGCATTACAAGACTAGCCTCGGTCCTATGCTCTCTAGCTCCAACCAACAATCATGTACCTGAAGTAGAAGGGTCACAATCCCTATCCATAACTGCAACCATATAACCTATTTGGGCTGAAAAGCAGGACCCTAGCAGGGTGTGAGACTAATCCCAGTAGGCAATCACCACAAGATCTGTGCCCTACTGTCAGTGAGCAATAGAGCAAAAGTAAAGGAAATAAATGTAATAGAGAAACAGAAGTACACTATAGTAAAAAATCCTAAAAATATCTATTCACATTTATTTATTAATTTAATTCACTCATTTAATTATTAACCAAGGAATATAGCAAACAACTCTATATTTCCAAGGCAAAGCAAGTAACACAACATGTATCTCAGCAGACTACCTAAACAACAAACAGTACAAAACTCAAGCTTGTTCTTCGGCTTGGTGGACTCATCACAACCAACCAAAAAATATTCAAGGCGACTCTCTGGGTGGATCACATTGGCATAACCCTCTAGTCAAGTAAGCATACAAAGTCACAGACACTCTGGGAAGCTCTCACCATCAATTCCCCTGCGGTCTTGCAACGATAACTATAGACACTTTGAGGAAGAAATTACATCTAATTCCCCCTATAGTATCGATACATAAATAAGGACACTCTAAGAAAGAACAAAGTTCCATTCCCATAGGTCCTGTGAATGATACTAAAATATAACACTCTCTAGGGAATCCCTAATCATCAATTCCCCCTTTAGTCTACCAAACCAGGTTCACACAGCCCTGAGCAGTTTAGTCGTGCATAATAGACTGTTAGCAGCCTAAGTAAGTTCAACAACTACTTGGATAAAAGCTACAACGCATCAAAGCATATAAACAGAAGGCAATACATGCAATAAATTATATCAAGACAGGAAACAATGCAACATGGTATGCCTCATGGGAAACCTAATCCAGACGATGATAAACATCCAAACAAGGGGGAAACACCCAAGGGGTGATCCTCAAACATGCTAAAAAGAAATTATCAATCATATAATAACCTCAAGAATACATGAAATCTAAGGCAGATAACAATACAGAAACAAAAACCTAACCCGAGATACCCGATACATGGGTATCCGAAACTTTTGCACCAAAAACTCAAAAACATTCAACGTAGGGAAACAAAACACCAACCTCGATCTTAGGAGATCAATATACTTGAACTAAGAGGCTTTATTCTCCTTATAATGATGTAGATCTATGAAAATGTATAAAACAATCAACCCCTGATAACTTGAGAAGGAAGAGGAATTGGGAAACAAAGCTCTAGGAGAACAGAGAGCTTACCGCTGCGGCCCCAACGTAATCGACGACGATCGATTCGGAGAACGGATAGAGGATTGGAGGCTCGGAGAAGATCCATGGCCTTACAGAATGCTCTTAGTCGAAGAACCTGGAGAAGAAGACGGTTCTGTCAATGGGGCGCGACCCCAGTCCGTTTAATGAAAAAAAAGAAAATACACGGTGTATACTCAGTTTTTCCGTACTCCACTTTAAGAAGCCTCCACATCTCTCTTAAACACCATGTGTGTGGTCTGGACATGACCAAAACACGGTCTTGAGTGGAAAAGGAGTACACGGCATATACTTCAAAAATTTACAGAAACTCCTCTTTTTCCCAAAAATGACCAGAAAGGGAAAAACGTACCTAAAAAAAATGTTCGGGTTCTTACAAACTTCACCCCTTAAAGAAATTCATCCCCGAATTTCCCTAACAAGGTAGTGATGAAGAAACCTTGAACAACTCTGGACACTATGATCACATATCGGCCTCCCTCTCCCAAGTCTCATCCTATACACGGTCGTGCTGCCATAACACCCATACCAGAGGAACATACCGACCACCGAGTACCTTTGCACTACGATCAACAATCATGATAGGATGCTCCATGAATGATGCATCTTTCTCCAGCTCAACCTCCTCGGGTTGAAAAACATGGGACGTGTCTGAGAAATGGCGTTGAAGATGAGAAACATGGAAGACGTCATGTATAACCTAATATCTCTGAGGTAACTGCAACCTATAAGCAACCGGACCGACTCTCTCTAGAACCTAAAATGGTCCGACGTATCTTGGTGAAAGCTTACCCTGTCTCTTGATCCTCTTGTGTCCCAACCTCGGGGTAACACGTAAGAAAACCTGATCTCCGAACGTGAACTCCAAAGGTCGTCTCCGCTGATCGGCATAAGATTTCTTTCGAGACTGTACTGTAGCCATCCTCCTCCGAATCAACTATATCTGCTCTAAGGTCTCCTGAACAAGACGAGGTCCCAACAAAGCTACCTCTCCTGCCTCCATCCAGCACAAAGGTGATCAGATTGGCCTACCGTACAAATCCTCATAAGGTGCCATCTGAATAGTCGCCTGAAAACTGTTGTTATAGGAAAACTCCACAAGAGGAATATTCTTCTCCCAAGAACCGCCAAAGTCCATAATGCAAGCTCGGAGAATATCCTCAAGCACCTGGATCGTGCGCTCTGACTGGCCATCTGTCTAGGGATGGTAAGATGTACTCAGAAGTACCTGTATACCCAAAGCCCTCTGTATTCCTTTCCAGAAATGCGACGTGAAGCGGGCGTCCCTATCTGAAATGATAGTACTCGGAACCCCATGCAAGCTTACAATATCACAGATGTACAACCATCCAAGATCATCAACACAGAACGTCTCCTTAATCAGTAAGAAGTGAGAAACCTTCATGATCCTGTCAATGATAACATATACCATGTCATTCCCTCGAGGAGATCTCGGTAACCCTATCACAAAGTCCATCGCGACATCCTTCCACTTCCACTCGAGAATGGGTAACTGCTGTAAAAGCCCTGCCAGCCTCTGGTGTTCCACCTTCACCTACCGACAGGTGGAACATCTCATGACAAAACCAGCTACATCTCTCTTCATACATGGCCACCAATACTGGCGGTGTAGATCACGATACATCTTGGTGACGCCAGGATGAACTGCCCAAACTGAGGAATGAAAGTCTCGCATCAGATCCTCGTGTATATCTGCTGGCACCCATATGCATCCCTAGAAACACAAGATCTCATCCTCGCCAATGGTTCATCTGGGAAGAGGGTCCTCTCCTGACACGCTTTACCGTAGGACTAGTCCTTCAGAATCTAATAACTGCCTCATTCTAACTCGGTCAAGAAGCGTAGAGGTAACAACTACAGAAGATAGGAAAGTCTGACCCTGTCTATTGTGGACCTCGAAATGCATCTCAGAGAACAGAGCCATAAGCTTCCACTCACTGCTGACCTCCTCAACTGCCTGTATCTAAGTCCTCCTGCTCAGTGCATCAGCCACTTCATTGCCTTTCCCAAGCGTATAGGTAAGCTCGAAATCAAAAGACTGCAGGTACTCAACCCACCTCCGCTGTCTCAGATTCAGGTCACACTGCGTGAAGATGTACTTGAGGCTCTTGTGGTCAGTATATACCACAAAACGCTCTCCCAAAAGATAATGCCTCCAAAAATTCAAGGAATGAACAACTGCATTCAGCTCCAGGTCGTGCGGAGGATAGTTCCTCTCATGTGACCTCAACTGCTGAGATCCGTACGCAACAACACGATCCTCCTGCATAAGCACTGCTCCAAGCCCGATGCCAGATACATCACAGAAAACCATATAACTCTTTCCCGACTCTAGAAAAACTAGAATCGGTGCTGAAGGAAATCTCCCTTTCAGACCCTGGAAGGCTAAATCACAAGCTTTTGACCAAAAAAACTTCACCCCCTTCTTAGTCAAGCCCGTCAACGGTGCTGCTAAGCATGATAAGTCCTGTATAAACCGTCTGTAGTAACCAACCAGCCCTAAGAAACTTCGTACCTCGAAGACATTCTTCGGCTGCTCCCAGGTAACTATTATTCTCACCTTGTTTGGGTCTATTGATACTCCTATCTCTGAGATGACATGACCCAGGAAGTGAATATCGTCCATCCAAAAGTGTCACTTTGAGAGCTTAGCATATAGATTCTCCCTCAGTGTACTCAAAACGATCTCAAGATGGGTAACATGGTCATGTAGAGTGTGAGAGTACACCAAGATGTCGTCCACAAAACCCACCACAAAGGAATCCAAGTAAGGATGGAAAACTCTGTTCATCAGCACCATGAAGACTGCTGGCATGTTCGTGAGACCGAATGACATGACTGTATACTCGTATAGACCATACCTACTCCTGAAGGATGTAAGAGGTATATCTGATAGTATAATGCGTAACTGATGATAACCGGACCTTAAGTCGATCTTTGAGAACACCCGAGATCCTAGAAGCTGATCAAAGAGGTCATCGATCCTCAGCAAGGGATATCGGTTCTTGACCGTTAACTGTTTCAGCTTTCGATAATCCACACAAAGCCGAAGGGTGCCGTATTCCTTCTTTGAAAACAGGATAGACGAACCCCATGGGGAAGTGTTGGGTCAGATGAAAACCTTTTCCTGCAACTCGTCCAACCGCTTCTTGAGCTCCTGAAACTCAAGTTTAGCCATCCTATATGGAGGAATGGACACCGGTGCTGCTCTGGGAACGAGATCAATCGAGAATTCTACCTCACGCTTTGAAGGAAAACCTGAAAAGTCCTCTGGAAAGACATCCTTGAAACGATCCACCACTAGAGGAAAGTCTAACTATGAAGTCCCCTGGTCGTCTAGATATAGACTAGAAATCTGGTCTATAACTGCACCTAGCCCATGATGCTCGGGTCCAGCTCTACCCGCCTGGACATCCCACTCGCCTCTATGAAGAAAGGACCCGCCGTCTGGTGATACGAAACTCACCCTACGGTGATAGAAATCGACGACTGCCTAGAAGGGAACCAACCAGTCCATCCTGAGAATGATATCATAGCCTGTCATCTCTAGGACATAGAGGTCCCATAATAAGTGACACCCTGCAACCTAGAGAGGGAATTCTTTGCACTGACGTATGCTAGACGTACTCATTCCCAAGGGCATGTCAAGGGTCAACATGTTAGCAGACGAAAAGATACAGAGCCCAAGGCTCTCCACGACAGTAACGGAGATAAAGCTATGTAAAGAACCAGTATCGAAAAGAGCTGAAGATAAAACTGAGGCTACTAAGATCGTACCTCGAACTGTAGAAGGTTCGGGATCCTGATCCTGATGAACCTGCTCTACAGCAAAATTCTAGCCTGTACCACGACCCTACGTAGCAGCCTGGGATCCCTGTACAGCTCCTCCCTGAGCCTGACCACTACGTCCATGGCCTCTAACCTGGCCTGAATGACCTAAAGAACTCCATCCCCCAGTATTCTACATAACTAGTAATCCTGCTCCTATACGCGGAGTCGAAATTGATCCTCCTTCACTAGCCACAGGAAGGGGAACCTTGTAGAAACGCTATAGATGACCCATCTTGCCGTAGGATTGGCACTCCACTGGGTCCCTCGGGAACTGAGAATTCTTATGCCTACTCCTTCCACACTGATAACACACCACTTGGGTGCCAGAAGGAAGATATCGTCTACCAAAAGGGACACCTCGCTTCCTCGGATCACCTTGTGTAGACTCTCAGTGGCGCTTCATACTGTCTGCCTGAAAAGAATCAGCCCTGGATGCTGAACCACCCTGGTCCACAGCTCCAGTCTCCCTCAGGTTCCTTTCCGTGATGAGCTCCTGATTGACTATCGGAGTAATAGAAGTCAACTGAAAGACATTCAACTGCGATCTGATGTCCGGTCTGAGGCCTTCCTCAAACTTCTTTGCTAAAAACAGCTCTTCATTCCCCAGAATGGGAGTGAAACACTATAACTTAGTGAACTAGGAGGAATAATCCATAACTAAGAGAGTACCCTACTGCAGTCTCATGAAATACCTAGCTCTGTTATCCCTCTACGTCGCTGGGTACTAGTAGTCATAGAACGTACGCTGAAACTCGTCCCAAGCCATAGCCTGTTGGTGCCCTGTCTGCGAAACCACATCCCACCACCTCTTGGAGAAATCTTGCAGCATATAAGTCGAGAGTTTCACTCTCCTCTCCGGAAGTATCTCCAGATGCTTGAATATGGATAGCATGTCTTCTAGCCATGACTCCGCGGCCTGCGGTCCCCATCCCCTGAGAACGTGGGAGGATGCTGCTGTTGGAAAACCCGCGTCAGCTCTGCCATAGTCGGGGCAGGATAATGAGCTCCCTGGAAGGTCTGCATGAATCTCATGAAACCCTATGAAACCCTATCTGAACTGAGTTTCGACAGCAGTGTCTGGAATCAATGCAGGTGCCATGTCCGGAACGATAGGCGGAACTACTGGTAGTCCCTGATCTGCTGTATCAGGCGTACGGTCACTGCCCAGTCCCTGAAGTGAAACGGGAGGACGTCTTGGCACCATAGTTATGAAAGATAAAAAACATACACCTTCATTAACGACGAACACAGTTGCAACATAAGAGAGTAAAACAGAACAGGAGGTAAAAACCTTTAAAATTTGGGAAAACATGGCTACACGGCGTGTAGTACTAATACCCAGCGTGTTTCTCGAAAGTTTACCCTGGGCGTATACCTTGACCATACATGGATGTGTAAACCACCTGGATACACGACATGTTCTTAAACTACACGGCATGTACCAACCCTTTTCTCCCTGCCCGTTCACTCCTACACGGCTAGGAACACGGACTCTCCCAGCATGAAACTACACAGCATGCTTGCCCACTACACGACGTGTTTTTTAAGATTTCTCCCATGTCCATGTCGTTAGCCACACAGACTGGTACACAGACCACTACTACACAGTGTGTCAAAGGGGACACGGTGTGTAATTTACATGCCTTACCTGGCCCATGTTTTTAGTGACACGGCCTGAAGCACGGTCAACACTACACAACGTGTTTCATACGGACACAACGTGTACACAAAGGGATAAAACCAACCTGTGCCGTTGGCTACATGGCCAGATACATGGTCAACTATACACGACGTGTTCCCAAGGGACACAACGTGCACTTGAAGAAAAACCATGGCCCGTGTTGTTCGTGACACAATCGGATACCTATTCCAGACTACACGGCGTGCTAAGCTGGTACACGGTGTGTTCCTACAAGATTTTTCCAGGACCCCGTGTCCTTACCCACAGGATTAGAGACACGGGTAAAAACTACACGGTGTGTATTCATAAAGTACAGGCCGTGTATTCTGGGTTTTTCTAGACAGTAACCCCAGAACTGCAACTGAGCCCAGAAAACACAGAAAAACCAGTGTTAAGGTGCCAAATTCCAATCTGTGGGGGGCCATACTCCCCACGAATCAAATCTTGACATCATAACTATCCACATAACAAGTAAACTATATAACAAACTCACGACCCACCAAATTCCGATCCTCGAGGCCCCATAACACCTATAAGACCAAAGTTTGGAATCCATGATAAATAATCTCTAAACAAGTGATACCCTATCAACATAGCTGGTATTCTATCACAACAACTATCACAATAGCATGCATCGTCTATCACTAATTCTATCACAATAGCATGCAATTTCTAATGCAACCTAGATGGCATGAAAAAATAAATGACATGTGATTTTCTAACAAGTGGATATATGATGCATGAGATGGAATGCCATCATCTCATCAGGTTGCAAAAAAATATAACCACAATCATATAAACAGTAACAACACAAAACAAATGCACCACCCAACGGTGAAATCAATTAAATTGTAACATTTACAAAACTCGAAAATTGCAATATTCGAGGTAATTTGGATTTTTCCCTATACACAGGTTCTAGAACCCCCAGGAACATCTATTTACCATCTACATATTCCTTCCTATCCCTGTCTAATGTCGCTAAATAGTAAGTCAACAGAAAAGGAAAGAAACCGATCTAATACCACTTTGTAACGACCTGAATCCAGATCCACTCAACTCGTGCCCCGTACCCAGTTCACCACATGACCTCAAGCACATTTCCCCAAACTCTAAAGGCTTCCAACTAGTAGCGAGGTCCTTGGTAATTTATTGGGTAAACTATGCCCTCATTTGGTAAGGTATACAAGGTAAAAGAAATAAAAGTCAATAGAGGAAGTAGTAAACAACATACAACAACTGAAACTAAAAAGTGGAAGCAATGTATAATATAATAATGATGAAAATGATGCAGCAGGTACAAGTATATAAGGAAAGAAGAAAACAGAACAACATGCTGAAATACAACTGAGAACAAAGTGCTAAAAGTAAACAACAACTCTAGCAGCATCGCAAGCCTAGGTTCGGTTCTATGCTCTCCAGCTCCAACCAGAAATAATGTACCTAAAGTAGAAGGGTCGCAATCCCTATCCATACCTACAACCATATAAACTATTTGGGCTGAAAAGCAGGACCCTAATAGGGTGTGAGACTAATCCCAGTAGGAAATCACCACAAGATCTGTGCCCTACTGTTAGTGAGAAATATAGAAAAAGTAAAGGAAATAAATGCAACAGAGAAATAGAAGTACACTAGAGTAAAAACTCCTAAAAATATCCATTCACATTTATTTATTAATTTAATTAACTCATTTAATTATTAACCAAGGAATCTTGCAAACAGCTCTATATTTCTAAGGCAAAGCAAGTAACACAACATGTATCTCAGCAGACTACCTAAACAACAAACAGTACAAAACTCAAGCTTGTTCTTCGGCTTGGTGGACTCATCACAACCAACCAAACAATATTCAAGGTGACTCTCTGGGTGGATCACACTAGCATACCCCTCTAGTAAATTAAGGATACAAAGGCACAAACACTCTGGGAAGCTCTCACCATCAATTCCCCTGCGGTCTTTCAATGATAACTATAGACTCTCTGAGGAAGAACTTATGTCTAATTCTCCCTGTAGTCTCAATACACAACTAAAGACACTGTAATAAAGCACAAAGTCACATTCCCATAGGTCCTACAAAAGATACTAAAATATAACAGACTCTCTGGGGAAGCCCTAATCGTCAATCCCCCGTTTAGTCTACTGCACCGGGTTCACACAGCCCTGAGTAGTTTAGTCGTGTGTAATATATTTTTAGAAGCCTAAGTAAGTTCAAAAAATACTTGGAAAAAAGCTAAAATTCATCAAAGTATATAAACAACAGGCAATACATGGAATCAATTATATCAAGGCAGGCAACAATGCAACACGGTATGCCTCGCGGGAAACCTAAGCCAAACGGTGATAAATATCCAAACAGGGGGGAAACACCCAATGAGTGATCCTCAAACATGATAACAATAAATTATCAATCATATAATAACCTCAAGAATACATTCAATCTAATTCAGATAACAATACAGAAACAAAACCCTAACCCGAGATACCTGATACACGGGTATCCAACACTTTTGCACCAAAAACTCAAAAACATTCAACGCAAGGAAACAAAACACCTACCTAGATACTAGAAGATCTATATACTTGAAACACGAGGCTTGATTCTCCTTATAACGACATATATCTACAAAAACACACAAAATGCTCAACCCCTGATAACTTGAGAAGGAAGAGGAATTGGGAAACAAAGCTCTAGGAGAAGAGAGAGATTACCGCTGCGGCCCCAACGCAATCAATGATGGTCGATTTGGAGAACTAATGGAGGATCAGAGGCTTGGAGAAGATCCGTGACCATATGGAATGCTCTCGGTCAAAGAACCTGGAGAAGAATATGGTTCTGTCGATGGGGCGCGACCCCAGTTCGTTTAATGAAAAAAAAAGAAAATACACGGTGTGTACTTCTGAAGTACACAACGTGTACTAAACTTTTCCATACTCCGATTTAAGTGGCCTCCACATCTCTCCTACACACCGTGTGTGTGGTCCGGACACGACCAACACACGGTCTCGAGTGGAAAAGGAGTACATGGCGTGTACTTCAAAAATTTCCAGAAACTCCTATTTTTCCCAAAAATGACCAGAAAGGGAAAAACGTACCTGAAAAGAAGATCCGGGTTCTTACAAGATCTTAAAGTGATTTTTGGAGACGTTTTTTGGGATGAGTTATTTTTAACCCCTAGGATCAAAATGAAGTTTTTTAGGGTGGAATTAGTTTTCATGTTGAAAGAAAAAAAATGTGACAACTGGTATGCTCAGTGATAACATGTCACATCCAGCTAGGCAGTGGGTCTTGAACCCATGACCGAAGGATGATAATGGGTTCACACACTACCACTAGGCTAGACAATGTCCTGGTTAGCATGATATTTTTTTTCAAATTATATTTATTTTAGAGACATATGTGATTTGTTTTCTAAGGAACAATGGTTGATTTATCTTAGAAGAATAAATAATCAAATCCTTTAAATATTTGGGGTTTGAACTAATTTAGGAAATGTTTTAAGAATTTTATGGATATTTATTTATGGAATAATTTAGTTTGAACTTTGGGTATTAATATTGAATTTTGAATATTAGTTTATCATTTGAAGGTTTACTCATTTTGGGAATTATCTCACCATGTTCTAAACATTTTGGGTTTGGTTAATGTTTAAATATTGGTGTAATATCTTGACTATCCTTTTTATGGTTATGTGGTCTTTATAAGTTAATTTTAGTGCTTTAGGAATTAAAATATCATCTATAATACTCATTGTTTGGTGAAAAAATGAGTTTTTTGGTGAAAATTTATTAAATGATGAAATTATACTCATTAAGTGAGTATATTTCTTTTTTCTTTTTCTCTTGGTCTAGAGGTAAGATAATTCTTTAACTCTAAGAAAAGGATCTTGAATCAAAAGTTTTATCCTAGTAACTTTAATTATAATGAACCGACATTATTTTAGATCATCACAAATTTATGTTATTGAGGCCCTTAATTTTCTATTTATCATTCACTTGTTTTTTATCAATTACCTCAATCACTCTCTATAATTATATACGCTTTTCCTTCATTCCCACCTATGTCCCCCCTATATGGAATCCTAGTTATGCATAAATTCTGGTGACCTTTATGTTTTCAACTTTCCTTTTTTTAAGAGGATGTTTTATTAACCCTTTGTATGATGTGGGTTTCAATAAATTAATTCTATAAATTTTAATCGTTTTATAAACAATATGAATTTTGAGGGTGAAATTCATTTTAAGGGGGGTATGATGTAACATCACGAGATTTTATGAAATATATTCTTTCAAATTAATTTAAATTATTTAATAGATAATGTTACATGAAATTCATAGTTTATCTTAAAGCACAAAAAACATTAAGTTTATCTTGTGTTCCATGCAACATCGAGTCCCTTTGAGGACTTATGTTATGCACAAGGCCGAGTCTTACCAGACAACAATATACTATTAATATTATTTATTTTATATAATTTTTATCACCTATACATTGGAATGAAAATAATGAATATTATTAAATATATTATGAAAAAATAGTTTAAACATGGTTATAAAATTACTTCATTGGTTACCAATTAATTATAAATAAAAACAAAGACCAATTGAATATAAAGGTTGTGTTTTTATGAAAACTATTTTTATGATCAGAATGTTGATTTATTTTGATAAATTAAATTAATAGCTATTGGTGAAATATATTAATGAAATTTATATTCTATATATTTATTCAATTTTTTTTAAATTCATCCAATAATTTTTATAGGGTTAAGATAAAAATAAATCCAATTTTAAGCATAAAAAGTTGTATATTTTTTAAAGACAGTTTTACCGTCTTTTAATGGAACACCTATTTTAAATATAATTTTTGACAATTTTATAATTTTTATATGAATAAATAAGATCCATTTTTGAAATATAAAAATAAAAAATTACTTTAGGTTATTTTTTGGTATTTTTATGATAACTTTCATATTTTAATGAATAGTAAATAATAATGAATTTTAGTTCAAAACTACATTTTTGTCTAATTTATTTATATAGTTAAATTATATTTTAAATTGGTTTTAAATTATAATTAGATCCATTTTATGAAATTTAAAACAATTTAGATCATTATAAACAATTTAACATTGAATTTAGATATAAAAACTTAATAAACTTTTGAAGATCTTTACTTCAAAAACCCGCTTTGTCGTCCCGTCTACATGATTAATTTTAAATTAATTTCTGTAACTTCTTTGATTGTAATTTTTTCAAAATGAACTAAATATTTGTAATAAGAATAATTTATAATTTATAATATATTCAACTTAGTTTTTTATCAAAATTATTAGTGAAAGTAATTAAAATTAATTATAGTGATTAAGGAAAAACGTTCTTAATTAATGACTAAATTTGGAAAATAAGGTGTAAAAATGATCGTTAACATGTATAAAAATTATTTAATAGACATATTTAGATCATGAAACATTTAAGGATCTATAATTTTTCATTTTTAACCATTGGGGGACAAGTAAAACGTGGGGAGCACTCAAATATTTTTAAGAATACCCAATGTGTCCTCTCCCTCCACTTACAAAAGGCTTACTTTCCAACTCCTCTCATCACACATATCAAGCCATTAGGATCATACAAAACTCAACCAAATAAGCTCCCAAAATACCTACCATAACCCTAGAGTCTTCACTTTGGGAATAAATCTAACCAATAAATCCCTTTAGTTCAAACCAAAAGGATTTTCTCAAAAAAGAGGTAACATTATTCAATGTGTATTTGTGTTTTATTTATTTATCCACCCATTAAATTAATATTATTAAATGATTATATAATATAATTAGTTTCCTAAATATAATGATATTTTTTATGTTATTTTTTCTACCCACACCTACATACACTTCCATCAAATGGGTAATGAAATTATTATTCATGTTTGGAGAACTACCGCCTTGCGAAATGATGTCGTTCGTTTTTTCTTTACCACCCTCATTTTTGAGAATTATGATAGACACCCTATTTTTATATGATATGTATTATATTTATGTTTAATTTAAACTTATTTAATTTTTATATAACATATATTTTTATGCTTTCCATTTTGTGCAATTACGATAACATTGTTTGTGGACGTGTGGACTACCGCCTCCTTAAAGCGATGCGATACATTCACACATTACATGGAATGTATTAAGGACGAGTTCAATTAAAAATATGTGAAATAAATAGGATATAAATGATATCAATTAAATAATTAGATTTTTTAAATATCATATATCATTTTCTTTATTAACCTTTCACACATTGAAAAAGCGATAATGTCATTCATGGACATGTGGACTACCACTGCCTCAATGCGATGTGATTACTTTTACATAAAAAGAATTTTAAATATAAGTATATATGATTAAATAATATTTTACATATGATATAATTATTATTATAGAATTTTAAATATTACTTACCTTCTCTCTATAAATATCATTCAAAAATGGAAATGTTACTCATGCGTACGTACGACCTACTGTCTTCATGATTGTAACGTTGGTTCATTTTTCATAACCATATTTAATGATTATTTTTAAATAGTTTAATTTATATTTAAATATTATAATTATTTCATGATTATTTTTCAGGATATGTTTATATAATAACCTCATTGACCATAGTTGACCTATCAAATTTAGTATTGAGACATAAGCCCAATATGGTCAAAACATCTAACTTAAACATTATTGATTAAGTAATTGTATATAACTTGTTTATAAGAGAAATAAAAGTAATAATAAACTTTAAATTGGTCATGAAGCCATTATATTATTAACATAAGTTTATTATTCAATAATATAGAGAAAAATCATGACAAATCGGACTTGAGGTAAGTGTTTTCGTCTCAATTTCATTTCATTAAGGCTTATTGTATTGTTATGGACCTAGTTTATTTTATATAGTGTATCTAATTCCCTATGAATTTTTATATCAATGTTTTCATTTATTTTATGATATTAAAATTTTAAATTGATTTTATCCTTTCATGGATATCATGATTCAAAAGTTACTCATGTATTAAGGGATTCTTGTCTCACTTTTACTTTTATAAGGTATACGTCATATCACCACTTATTTCTTTTATGTGGTGTATCTACTGCCCATTTTGATATATTATATCATGAATTATTTTATCTTCATTTTATTTAAAAGTCTAATTTAATTATTATTCATTCATGGGGTTTACGGTTTCAAAGTTACCAAAGTAGTAATGGTTTTTTTCACAATTCACTACTGGAAAAGTAGGATTTACCAACGGTTCTGAACCGTTGGGAAAGGCCAGAGAACCGTTGGTATACCTTATACCAACGGTTCTATGAACTGTTGGTAAGTAATACGTTGGGCTAGATTTTCCCAATGGTTTACATAGAACTGTTGGGATATGTTAGAAAAATTATCCCACCCCAACGGTTCCCTAAACCATTGGGAAAAGTTTTTCCCAACGGTTTCCCCAGAACCGTTGGGAAAACCAACATTTTCCCATGGTTCCCAACAGTTTCTAAAACCGTTGGGAATGTATTTTTACCAACGGTTCCCTTTGAACCATTGGTAAAAACTTTCTATGAATCCTATTCCAATGGTTTGAAACCGTTGGCATAGGCTATGCTGTGTAAATTGCACAGCATCCTGCAATTTACACAACACTGGTAATTTTGCATAGCACTGGTAATTATCCAATCTCCTTGTACCTGCAATAACCAACTAATACATAAATATACAGAAAAAATTCATACACATTTAGCATATAATTCATCTAGAACTATACACATCCAGAAGTAAATCAGAATTCATAACTTAATTATAAACATACATTATTCATTTAAACATACACATTTAAATGTGTTTTTTCTAGAAATGATGTCCATTTTAAACAGAATACATACACTTGGAGTGCTACTAGCCACACTATGCCTCAGATTGAGGCTAGGTTGACTCGTACACGTCACAAATGATTTATGGATCATTTTCCTAAAGTATCAACATATTCCAAAATCATTTGGTCAGTTTTCCGTATGTCATTTATTGTCACTTAAAATGTTGTTCATTTCGAAAAAAAATGAGACACTTTGAGTGGTTCCGGCCACACCATGACTTAGATTAAGGTGGGGTTGAATCATACACTTCACATATGACTCATTGATCATTGTGCTAAAGTTTCAACACATTTCAAATGTGTTTGGTCAGTTTTCCGTATGCCATTAGTTTTTAATTAAAATGTTGTCTATTTCAAATAAACGTGACACTTTGAGTGGTCCCGACCACATCGCACCTTTTATTAAGCCGGGGTTGACTCATACACATCAAATATGACCCATGTATCATTTTCCTAATGTTTAAATAGAATTAGAATGTGTTAGGTCGGTTTTCTGTATGTCAGTTGTTGTTTTCACTTAAAATGGCGTCCTTTTGAAACAAAAAAGAGACACTTTGAGTAGTGCCGGCTACACCACACCTCAGATTAAGGTGGGTTTGACTTGTATACGGCACATATGACCCATGTATCATTTTCCTAAAGTTTCAATAGAAACCAAATTAGTTTGTTCGGTTTTCCGTATGTCAGTTGTTGTTTTCACTTAAAATCCTGTATATTTTAAACAAAAGAGAGACACTTTGAGTGGTGTTAGCCACACCGAGACTCAGATTGAGGTAGAGTTAACTCGTTCACGTCATATATGACCCATGGATTGTTGTGCTAAAGTATCAACACAATCAGAATCCGTTTGGTCGGTTTTACGTATGTACTTAAAATGTTGTCCATTTTAAACAAAAGAGAGACACCTAGAGTGGTCCTGGACACACTGCGACTTGGATTGAGGCGCAGTTGACTCGTACACATTACATATGACCCATGGATCATTGTACTAAAGTTTCAATAGAATCCTAATGCGTTTGGTTAGTTTACCATGTGTCAGTTGTTGTTTTCAATTAAAATGAAGTCTATTTTAAACTATAGAGAGACACTTCGAGTGGTGCCAGCCACTCAACGCTTCAGATTGAGGCTGGGTTGACATGTACATGTCACATATGACCCATGGATTATTTTCCTAAAGTTTCAACAAAATATTAATGTGTTTAGTCAGTTTTCCGTATGTCAGTTGTTGTTTACACTTAAAATGTTGTCCATTTCAAATAAAACTGAGGCACTTTGAGTGGTTCCGGCCTCACCTGGCCTCTAATTGAGGCAAGGTTGACTTGTACATGTGAAAAAAGACTCATGGAACGTTTTACTAAAGTTTCAACAGAATATGAATGCATTTGGTCTGTTTTCTATATGTCAGTTGTTGTTTTCACTTAAAATGTTGTCCATTTCAAACTATAGAGAGACATTTCAAGTGGTTCCGGCCACACCGCACCTCATATTGAGACTGGGTTGACTCATAAACGTCACATATGACTCATGGATTGTTTCCCTAAAGTTTCAATAGAATCCAAATGTGTTTGGTCAGTTTTCCGTATGTCAGTTGTTGTTTTCACTTAAAATGATGTCCTTTTGAAACAAAAGAGAGACAATTTTAGTGGCGTCGGCCACACTGGGCCTCAGATTGAGGTGGGGTTGACTCGTACACATCACATATGACTCATGGATCATTTTTCTAAAGTATCAACACAATCCGAATGTGTTTGGTCGGATTTTCGTATGCTAGTTGTTATTTTCACTTAAAATGTTGTCCATTTCAAATAAACCTAAGACACTTTGAGTGGTGCCAACCACAATAGTCCTTAGATTGAGGCGGGGTGGACTCTTACTCGTCACCAATGTCTCATGGAACGTTGTCCTAAAGTTTCAACACATTCAGAATGCGTTTGGTTGGTTTTTCATATGTCAGTTGTTGTTTTCACTTAAAATGATGTCCATTTTAAACAAAAGAAAGAAACTTTGAGTGGTTTCAGAAACACCATGCCTCAGATTGAGGCAGGGTTGACTATTACATGTCACATATGACTCATGAATGTTTTTGGTAAAGTATAAACACAATACGAATGCGTTTGGTCGGTTTTCTGTATGCTAGTTGTTATTTTCACTTAAAATGTTGTCCATTTCAAATAAACCAGAAATAATTTGAGTGGTGCCAGCCACACCAGGCCTTATATTGAGTCAAGGATGACTCTTATACATTAAAAATGACCCAAGGATCATTTTCCTAAAGTATCCACACAATCTGAATGTGTTTGGTCGGTTTTCTGTATATCAGTTGTACTTTTCACTTAAAATGTTATCCATTTCAAACAAAAGTGAGACACTTCGAATGGTGCCGGCCACACCACACCTCGGATTGAGGCAGGGTTGACTCGTACATGTCACATATGACCCATAGATAGTTTTTCTAAAGTATCAACACAATCAGAATATGTTTGGTCGTTCTTCCGTATGTACTTAAAATGTTGTCCATTTTAAACATAAGAGAGACACTTAGAGTGATCCCGACCACACCGTGACTCGGATTGAGCCGGGGTTGACTCGTAAACGTCAAATATGACCCATGGATCATTTTTATAAAGTATCAACAAAATCCGAATGCATTTGGTCAATTTTCTGTATGCCAGTTGTTCTTTTCACTTAAAATCCCATCCATTTTAAACAAAAGAGACACAATTAGAGTGCTACCGGCCACACCGTGCCTCAGATTTAGACAAGGTTTACTCATACATGTCACATATGACCCATGGATCATTTTCCTAAAGTTTCAACAGAATACGAATGTGTTTAGTCAGTTTTCCGTATGTCAGTTGTTGTTTTCACTTAAAATGTTGTCCATTTCAAATAAACCTGAGACACTTTGGGTGGTGTCGGCCACAACTGGCCTCAGATTGAGGTGGGGTTGACTCGTACACGTCAAAAATGACTCATGGAATGTTTTACTAAAGTTTCAATAGAATCTGAATCTGTTTAGTCAGTTTTTTGTATGTCAGTTGTTGTTTTCACTTAAAATGTTGTCCATTTTAAACTATAGAGAGACAGTTCAATTGGTATTGGCCACACCGAGCCTTGGATTGAGGCTATATTGACTCATACACTTCAAATATGACTCAGGGATCATTTCCCTAAATTTTCAATGGAATTCGAATGCGTTTGGTCAGTTTTCCATATGTCAGTTGTTGTTTTCACTTAAAATGATGTCCTTTTGAAACAAAAGAGAGACACTTTTTGTGGTTCCAGCCACACCGGGACTCGGATTGTGGTGGTGTTGACACTTACATGTCACATATGAATCATGGATCATTGTGCTAAAGTATCAACACAATCCAAATGCATTTGGTTGGTTCTCTGTATGCTAGTTGTTATTTTCACTTAAAATGTTGTCCATTTCAAATAAACCTGAGAAACTTTGAGTGGTTATGGCCACACTGGGCCTCGGATTGAGGCGAGGTTGACTTGTACACATCTCAAATGACTCATGGAACATTTTCCTAAAGTTTCAACACATTACAAATGTGTTTGGTTGGTTTTCCGTATGTCAGTTGTTGTTTTCACTTAAAATGATGTCCATTTTAAACAAAAGAAATACACTTTGAGTGGTTCCAGAAACACCATGCCTCAGATTGAGGTAGGGTTGACTCGTACATGTCAAATATGACCCATGATTCATTGTGCTAAAGTATCAACACAATCCGAATGAATTTGGTCAGTTTTCCGTATGCTAGTTGTTATTTTCACTTAAAATATTGTCCATTTCAAATAAACCTAAGACACTTTGAGTGGTTCCGACCACAATGGGCCTCAGATTGAGGAGGGGTTGACTCTTACACGTCACAAATGACCCAAGGATCATTTTCCTAAAGTATCAACACAATCAGAATGAGTTTGGTTAGTTTTTCATATGTCAGTTGTACTTTTCACTTAAAATGTTATCCATTTCAAACAAAAGTGAGGAACTTCGAATAGAGCCATCCACACCGCGCCTCAGATTGAGGTGGGGTTGACTCGTACATGTCACATATGACCCATGGATTGTTGTGATAAATTATCAACACAATCAGAATCCTTTTGGCCAGTTTTCCGTATGTACTTAAAATGTTGTCCATTTTAAACATAAGAGAGAAACATAGAGTGATCGCGACCACACCATGACTCGGATTGAGCCGAGGTTGAATCGTACACATTACCTATGACCCATGGATCATTTTGATAAAGTATAAATGGAATCCGAATGCATTTGGTTTCTTTTATGTATGCCAGTTGTTTTTTTCACTTAAAATCCCATCCATTTTAAACAAAAGAGACACAGTTAGAGTGCTACCGGCCACACCACACCTCGAATTTAGACAGGGTTGACTCGTACATGTCACAAATCACCCATGGATCATTTTTCTAAAGTTTAAACACAATCCGAATGCATTTGGTTGGTTTCCCGTATGCCAGTTGTTGTTTTCACTTAAAATGTTGTCTATTTCAAAATAAACCTGAGACACTTTGAGTGGTGCCAGCCACACCTGAGGCATGATATTACCATTTTGAAAAATAGAAGTGTCCTCGATTTATCTTCAAGGAACCAATATCGCTCATGAGTAATAGAAACCATCCTAGTATCCCTCACCTAGAAACCAAAGCATACATCCTGAAATTTCAAGTCTAAATTCCCTGAGCATGACGAGTCCGTCCATGAGTCCTTAACATGTAACCCATGTCTTATCCTAACAATTGACAAGTAAACCAAATCAAACAAGGCATAATTCACATAACATGGAGAATGTACAACAAGGATTTGTATTCAAATTAAATCATATCATCACATGCATTTGATGAGCATGAGCTAATAAGTTTACCAAGACATTCATATAATTCAAGACATACAAAAATGGAATAATCATAAATAACATTTCATGATCAGAGAAATAAAAAAAGGCATGTGAAATCAAGGAGGAGGGTGGGGGGGGGGGGGGGGGCTGTCCGAGGGGTGTTCGGGGGGCTGTCTGGGGACCAAGGAGGAGGGTGGGGGGGAGGGGGGTTTGTGCGGGGGGCTGTCCGGGGTCCAAGGGGGAGGGTGGGGGGGCTGTTCGGGGGGCTATCTGTGTGGATATCTGAGGGGTGTCCGTGGGGCTGTCTGGGGACCAAGGAGGAGGGTGGGGGGGCTGTCTGGGGGGCTGTTCGTGGGGCTGTCCAGGGGGCTGTCCGGGGGGCTGTCCGGGGTCCAAGGAGGATGGTGGGGGGGGGGGGGTTGTCTAGGGTCTAGGAAGGAGGGGGGATGTCCAGGGAGTTCCCAAACACACAAAACTCTATAAAAATGTTCAATATACACCGCAAACACTAAAAGACATCAACATCCATGAAAACAGACAATATATAAAAATAACTCAACTCCAATACTATACTACGAATCTAGATAAAACCAACAACTAGAATAGATTAAACATCAAATATTAGTAATATTATTAAAAAATGAAATGGATCAATTTGTCCCACATCGCCATCACTATCATCACCATCATCATCACCCTTGTCCTTGTCCTCTCCCTCCTCAACGCCCTCCTCCTTGCCCTCCTTCTCGCCCTCGCCATCCACCTCGCCCTCCTCCTCTCCCTCCTCTTCTGCGTTAGACTCCTCTCCATCATCATCGTCGGGCTGGAAATCGTCTTGAACACCACTATAACTGTCACCTAGTGCACCATATATAGAATGTATAGATGAAATATATTTATCAAAAGCTGGGCTGGCCTCTGGTGGAAGTGTTGGACGTAGAACTTCAATAAATTTCATAAATGCACTTTTTTCCCTAGCAGACTGTTTTGCCACCTCTATGGTCCTTTTTTCAGCCTATTCTGGCTGTGCCCTAACTTTCTACAGCTCAGTGGAACTACAACTTGTACCTGAGGAGGGCCAATACCTCTTCGGGGCTATCCTATGTCGGCAGCGTACTCTGCCAGGATACTCCTCTCCCAACACCTGATGTAAGTGATTAGTTGGCCCAAAATTGTCTGGTTCTTGGGCATTGAGGGGCTCTAAAGCAGCCTATTAAAAATATAAATATATTATTAAGTTAAAAAATAGATATTAAAATATAAAATCAACATATTAAAACTTACAATCTGCTGCTGAGTCGGTTCGTTAACGACACTTCCATCCCTTTTCAGTCTACTCGAGCAAAATAGTTTTGCTCGAGGCACACGTCCTTCAATATTCTATATTTGCCTCTATAATGATATTGAAAACTAAAGTTATATGAAAACTTTAGCAAACTATTAAATTATTGATGAAACAAAAGAAAGTGTAAGTTGCAAAGAAAACTTATAAACAATTGTCATACCTGCTTCCTCTCATGATCTGGCATCGTAGTACGTCCCAGTGTGTGGCGGTATTTTTTTGCATCAATGTTTTTTTTATTTTTTCCAGATGATTCCTAAATAAAATTTGATAATTAAAAATATAGTATTAATTCAAAACATGAAAGTTATTATTTAAATACCTAAAATGTAATTAATACCTTAAACTGAGTAGTCGTCCAATGAGTAATCATCTGAAAATACTGCTCTATAGGAAAATCATCCATGACTGGTACTACCTCTAACTCAATGCCAACTATAGAATGCCAGCCAATATACAAATCATGCTTTTAGGCTCTCCAAAGCTCACCTAAATCCTTTAGACATGCCATTCGTGCACCCTCACCATCGGGAAAATTAAATCAAAGATGACGTCAAAATATTAATTCATATAAATACAAAAATAATTCATGGCATTAAATACAATGGATTTTTTTACCCATATCTCTGACCAAGCTCTATCTTTGACATCATGTGGAAAATGTCTCCACGATAGTGGGCTGACGGGAATGATATCAGAGTATTTGGAAAGCGTCGCCAAAAAACTCCAACATTGGTGCCCTGTTTTCTCAACCATTTGGCTGTCTTCATTGTAATCCACCATAACCTGTGTGTGGCGGTTCTACACTGCACGCATGCGTGTACGTCCCTGCCCCCACCTCCTGTCAGTAGATGTATCTTTCATGAAAGAAAAACAAATATTTTATCAAAACATGTTATAATGAAAATAAATATTGCTATAAAAATTTGTTAGGGTTCTATAAATATACCTGCACCAGTCTGATCCCTGAGCACCGCTGGATCCATAGAAACTGATGGAACACCCTATGGTGGAACATGAGTCGAATAAGATGGAATATAGAAGCTCAGAGACACAGAAGTAGAAGGAAAAGAATATGGCATAGCTGTATGACCGGATTCTGGCTGGGGAGTGGGAATCATCATGGGATATGAAAAAATGGGTCAGAAGATGCAAAGGTGGTGAAAACATGGGAGGCCTAAATATCCCATGTGTCCCTAACGACACACCGAGATCAAAATGTGGGAAGGATGACATGTTAGTAGGAGGGTCAGGGTCTAGTTGGGTACGCTAAGCTACTCTTCCACCTCTGGTACGAACCCTCCTCGTACCACCAGCCTGAGTACTAGGGCCAATACTAGGCTCCTCGTCAAATAACTGTCAACGTATAGGTGGATCCTACAAAAATGTTTAAAAAAAATTAATCACATGACATTATATATTCTTTAAATATATATATTTAAAATAAAGTACTCACTACAGGCACTAATAGTGGAACGCCCATATGCACCATTCAACGATTGTTCTCCATCATTTTTTCCTTCGCCTCTCTTCAATTGGATGCATTTCATACTTTTGAAAACAAATATGTAATTAATTAGAAAAGGTAAATTAATGTGTAACCCAAAAAACTAAATATATGAGGGAATAGGGGGATTCATTGGTAATTTAGCTATCAATTGTTTTAGAATAGCTTTAATGGATTTAATAAATCATACAATTTGTAATGTTCACCAAGTTAGAAATATTGTTTGACTAGGTTTGAATATACTTCAATTCCAAATTAGAAAATACAATTCAAATAAAACTACAACCAATAAACATTGAAAATTCACATAACGGTCAAGTCAGCTAAAACATATTTTTGATCAATACTAAATCAATTTGAATATTACCAACCATAACTACCCAAATCAAGGTAAACCAAAAGAATTGAGAACATGGATGAATGATTCTATATATTTTCAACCACAACTTCAGGTTCACAATAAACTCTGACAATTGAGCTATTGGAGTCATCAAAAGAAATAAATGGATGGGTTTTAATGGCACTAGGGAAAGTGTCAATTCCATCATCACCATCATAAAAAATATTTCTTGGAATTACTTCAACTATGACACCAAATTCAGGTCGAAGTTGGTCTTTGACATAAAAAACTTGTTTAGCCATTGATGCCAACACATATGGTTCTTCGGTAGCAAGAGTGCAAGTCATATTAATATCTAGAAATCCACAATCATCAATAAACGTGATCTGTCTCATCATCGAATCAAACCAATGGCATTTCATCATTGTGACTCGTCCATGAGAGTAATAATCAAATATTATTATTTTCTCAATGACTTCATAATAACCCACATTTTCAAATCGCGGTCTACTATCTGATGCACTGGCATAACAATCTATTGTGGCAGTAACCATAACACCATCATGTTGTGTTCTCATGTTTTTTTCTCGTTTAGTGACAATAAATTTGTACCCATTGATAACAATTGATTTACAGTCACGAACCATGGTATTAGGACCAAAAGCCAAAGCTCTTATTTACTTAGAGACAAAGTCAGCAGAAAAACTCAATACCTGCAATATAAATGACTATTAAACTTAATTAAATATTGATATAATTATTTTAAACAATAATATTTTTACCTTCAATTTTAACCAAGCAGAAAAATCTTTGCTATGAAAAGTCTCCCTCCTTCTCAAAGATAAAGAAAAATTATTTATATTTATCATTGATTTATGTTCCCTGTAGATAAAAAATATGAATAATTTAATAGATATATATGTAAGATATAAATATTCAATTTAGTTACCTAATATAGTCATCGAAAAAATCACAGTTGAACAAAACTATGCAATGTGCCATCTCCCGCTCTTCATGGCTTAATGTCTTCAATGTATATGATCCAAGAATTCCTCTTGTTTGAAGAAGTGATGGAAAATTGGGTTCAATTTTCTCATACTGTTCTTCTTCATTTCTCATTGGTCTGTTCATTCTTGCAGTAAGATCAGACAAATATATTGAGCAGAAATCCATACATTCTTGAGCCAAGTAACCGTTCATGATAGAACCTTTGGGATGATTCTTGTTTCGGACATAAGACTTTAATGTGTACATATTTCTTTCAGTTGGATACATCCAATGAAAAGAAACAGGTCCTCCGGGAAGTATTTCAGTGGGAATATGGAAAGTCAGATGCAGCATGCATGTGAAAAATGATGGAGGAAATATTTTCTCCAACTCACACAAAATTAATGGGGCATCTGTCAACTTTTTTTGCAAGAAATACTTGGAAAACTTCTTAGAACAAAGATCTCTAAACAAATAGAACAACTGAATAACAGTCACCCTTACATTATTGGACAAAAGATGATGGATTATTATTGGAAGCAACTCATGCAGTAGAACGTGATAATCATGGGGCTTCAAAGATTTTAGATTCAACTCTCTTCTATTGACCCGTTTAGATATGTTGCTTGAATAGCCATTAGGAACTCTAATAGTCTCTAATAATTCCAGAAATTGTTTTTTTTCCATAGGTGTCATCACATAAGAAGCACATGGAAGTTGCTATTTATTTTCACTGATACGTACAGGATGCAATTCTGGTCTGATGCCCCAATACACCAAGTCACGCCGAGATTGTAAATCATCTTTTTTATTCTCCTTTACTTTTAAAAGAACCGAAAGAAACATTTTATATATATTCTTTTCAATATTCATTACATCTAAGAAATGACGTAACAAATTGGTTGACCAATAAGGAAAATCAAAAAAGATACTCCTCTTCCTCTAACTGTAACAGGTTTTAGTAGAAAAATTCTTTGTCTTTCCAGATTTCATTTGACCCTTCCCGAATGAAAAACTAAAATCTTTGAATTCATTAAGCACATCAGTTCCAGACATATGCTAAGGTGGATCATCGGTCTCTATGTTATTATCAAATCTTTGATGATTCATTCTATATGGATGATCCTTTGGCAAGAATCGTCGATGTCCCATAAAACTGAAGCTACAGTGATGTTTTAGTCTTCTGGATCATGTATTCTTCATACAAACTAGACATGATAGTTTTCCCTCCGTGATCCATCCAGACATCATTGCATAATCCAGAAAATCATTGATCGTCCAGATAAGCGAAGCACGCATATGAAATATGTCTTTCAAACATGCATCGTATGTGCTCACACCCACATCCCAAATAAGTTTCAACTCTTTTATTAAAGGTTGCATGTATACATCAATATCAATGCCGGGATCAGAAGGACTAGATATGAGTATACTCATGAAAGTGAAAGGTTTTTTCATACACAACCATGGGGGAAGATTATAAATGTGTATAAAAACTGTCCATGTGCTGTGCAAAGTAAGCATCTGCCCAAATAGATTAAAACCATTGCATTAAAGACCCAACCTCACATTACGCACATCAGTTGAAAAATCAGGACGTCGAGCATAAAATCTCTTCCATGCAAATCCATCTACAGGATGAACTAACTCATCATTAGTCTTCTTTCTCTCGGTATCATGCCATATAATTTTTATTGATATATAATCAGACATAAAAAGATTCTGGAGTCTGGGGAGCAATGGAAAGTTCCACATTACTTTCTGTGGAATGTGGGATGGTGTTCCATCAGATTTTGACTTCTAGTGGGATGTGCCACATTTTATACAATCATTTCATTCAGTGGTTTTCTCCCAGAATAAACTGAAATCTTTTGGGAAAGCATGAATTTTGTTTCTAGAAAATCCAAGTTCCTCAACTAACTTCCATGAAATATAGTGATTTGAGGGAATATCTGCATCATCTGGAAGTAAATCCTTCAAGAGGGTTAGAATATAATAGATAGCTGTATTAAAAATCCCATACATAGTTTTCCCATGAAACAATCAGATTAAAAATTCCATATTTTTCATTTTATCCCATTGTCGATATACTGGAGTCGTGGAAGCATCATTCAATTTTTTCACCCTATCAATATCATCATTTTCACTAGATGCATCATCTGTCCTCATATCTAAGTCTTCTTCAGTTGAAATCCTTTATTTTTCATGATGACGAATAAACGGAAACGATCATCTAACAAATTCTCCATTTCAATCCTTTCATTTCGATCATCACCAATTTGAGATTTCATTTTCTCCCCATTGTGATACCACACAAAGTAGTTTTCATGAAAACCATATTTGGTTATGTGGTAGATGACTTCTTCACAGATCAAACAAGGTCTACAAACACAATTGGAACATGGGCAGTGTATGCGACCAATATCTGAAGCATTGTGAAATGAAAAATCTATAAATCTCTCCAAATTTTTTTGAAAATAGCTTGGGATATGATCAGTTTCATACATCCAACTTCTGTCCATTCTATAAAAAGAATTTTTATAAGTTATTTTTTCATAAACAATTCAATAGGATTGAACTTTAATAGAAAATACATTTAAGTAAACGATAAAGGAAGAAGTTTCTAGTCAATGTAGTGAACTATTAAAATAATGTAAAGAAAAAGTACTCAAAAATTAAATTAAAATTAATTTATATTCATTTTCATTAGGTATATAAGAGGCACATGCCTCAGGTCCCATTATGTGTTATATGCATCCCAAATCATTCACTCATGTTCAATAACTCATTATTGGCACCTCTATGGCCATACCTTTCATTACCCAATTACTTCCCCAAGTCAAGCGCATTCCATGGGTGAATAAATTTTAGGATTATACACTAATAGGTTGTTCATGGTTTGTAAAAAGATTTAATTTCATAAAGTATAGACAAAAACATTTATTTCAAAATTTGAGATTAATAATAAAGTATGTCAATGATAACAACATTACTGAATTAAACTTGTGACTTATCTAACATTTTTATGGATGTCTACACATGCTAGCATGGATAGTGAAAATCACCCCACCCTCATAAAAGTGAGTATTGGCTAAGAAGGACACATAATATACAACGTACAATGAGAACCATATTTAATTGACCCTAAAGTTATATTAGTACAGTCATCTTGGGGGAAATGGAATATATGATCCTGGTTAACTGATGAATCCAAAAGCTCGTATTCCATATGTTGGACACTATCTAAGGTAAGAAATCATGTGAGGATGGGTATACATCATTCAATTTCTTACATGCTAGTGAGAATGAAGGCTTGAATTAACACTACTAAAAAATAAAGTTATAGCCACGATTTGGAACCGTGGCTATAGGCCCAAAAACCATGGCTGGTATTGGCGTGGCTATAGGGTAAAACCTATAACCACAGTTCAAAACCGTGGCTATAGCCCTATAGCCACGGTTTGAACCGTGGATATATCCCTATAGCCACGATTTGAACCGTGGAAACAGCCAATAGCCACGGTTTTCAAACCGTGGCAGAATCTTAAGTCTGGCAATATATACAGCCCTAGTTTAAAACCATGGCTATATGTCTCCCCATTCCATAAAAAAAACAGCCCCACCTGCCCCCTTCCCCAGCACTGCCCCCAGCACTCCCCACAGCCCGCTACACACACCCCTGCCCCCTGCCCCCTACCCACTGCACCTACCCCCCCAGACCACTGCATCCCCCCCTGCACACACACCCTTCCCCCAGCACACCCCCTGCCCCCTGCACTTCCCCCTGCCCACTACACTTCCCCCCAGCCCACTGCAAACCCCCCTACCCCCAGCAAACCACCCCTTCCCCCTCACCCTTCCCCTTCACACAATCCACGAGTTGTTATGTCTGAAAGGAAAAGGAGAAGACCTCACATTTCTAGCACATACATCAATAAGGATGGGATTATGATCAGAGTGATGCTTTGGTATGATGAGTCTAGAAATAATCAAGGGCTCATTCTCTTCATCGATGCAGGCCAAGCATCTATCAATATTGCTGGATTTCCTCCCATTAATGGTGTACCTACTCCAGGTGTAATCACCCCCATAGTGGCCACTTCAACTAGCCTACAATTTTCAATGTAAGAAAGGAAGTCAGAAGAAGCCATCATGTTGAAGTTATCACCAGTTTTCTCCTCTAGTTAGAGCACAGTATTAAAATCACCCAATGACATCCAGCTGTGTGACATTTGCTTATAAATATAAGTGATATCCTGCCAATGCTCCCTTTTGTTGAGATAGGAGTTAGAGGAATAAACAAAGACTATAGATATCCCAATATCAGGGAACACCATATCAACTAGGACACTATGATGATCATCAGTGCAGGAAAGAACATGAACGCTTTCATGCTTGAGGACCCATAAATCTGTTGCGGAATTGCCAGGAGACACAATGATAGAAACGAGGAAAAACGAAGGAAATAAAGCAAGGGACACAACAATTTATGTGGTTCAGGAAAAATCCCTATGTCCATGGGAGAGGCAGAATTTACTATATCGGTAGCACAAAATTACTGAGGATTTTTGTAGTAAACCCTAGCCCGAAATGGGCTACATATGAAGAAGACGGTCCACTGTTCCGAAATAGAAGTCCGTGTTGTAATAGTGATCGGTGGACAACTTTGTAAAAAGCGCTATAGTGTCTGCCGGATGGAAGTCAAAAGTGCTACAATGAATTTGACCCCGACGTCCACACCGCTACAGTGTCTGTCGGTGTCGGTCGGTCAATATTGCTACAATGTCAGCATTTCTACAGTGCCAAAAAATTGGGCCGGGGGCCTTCGGCCCCCGAACTCTTGGAGCAGGGGCGCATTGCCCCTGCAACCCCCAACAAGCTCACCGTGGAGCTTGACCCGTGACAGTTGTGGGCCACAAGCTTTCGGCCCAACCGGATCGGGCAACACCAATCCAACAAAATCCTCATCCACATTTTCATTCACATGTTATGAGATTGGTGAGTATCCAATTTAAGACCATTTTATAGCTTTCCAGCTTGATAACTTCATTTTCAGTTCAGCAATGCTAATCATTAAAGGTTTGTTGGTCATAAAGATGTGCCTAAAGGATTTGACTATGGGAGGGTTCCCATGCCCATGGAAATTCCAGAAAACATCTTCATTTATTAAGAGATGAATTGCCTCTGGTCTGAGGCCCCCCTTTCTTCATGTTGTTCAGTTTATTGGATTTAGTGTTCTCTTTAGCCTTTCCTTTAGAGGCCTTATCCTCAGGACATTCATCAGTTTCCCTAGAGGAAGGGGGAGATTCATCCTTCCCATTTATTTAAATTGTTATATCTTTGGATGGAGCACTGTCATCTACAACTTCCACCCACGATTTCCCACTTAGAGGCAAGAATTTCTTTAAAGAGTGAGCAAAGCCTACGTCTGAGGCTCTTGAAACTTGCCTTTTTCCTGATTTCGCAGGCTCTACCTGAGTAAAAGAGTCCCCTTTATGAGAATCTTGTCTAACCAAATATGAATTAGGAAAGGAAGATGCATGCCCAGAACCAGCACTACCCAATTGTGTGTCTGGGACTACTTCACCATATCCATATATAGTAGCACTGAGGTTCTCCTACTATCCACCAAGTGACTCTCCTGAACCATGTAGGTCCTACCCTGAATTGTTGATTTTCACCTTATGTCTAGGCATGGTCGTAGTAGGCATTTTTGAGTCTTGGAAAACTTCATCAGAGCCACATTTAGTAGTTCTGAAGTTCTCCGAATTTCCATCAAGAGCCTCGTCTTAGTCTTGTATTTCATGGCCTGATTTGTGGGTCTACTCATTCTATTCCAAACAATCATTAGATGGGGAATTATAAGCCTGTTTAGAGACCACAATCAGTTGATGCGGCTGGGCAGTCACATAGGACACTGGGATATCTTCAGGCACACCTCGGAGCTCGACCCGTGATAGTTGTGGGCCACAAGCATTCGGCCTAACCGGATCGAGCAACACCAATCCAACACCCCCCTGCTAGACCCCTTGGATAGTATCCCCCCTAAAAATCCCTTGCACATCCCTTTCCCCCCTGGACAACAGCCCCCCCCCCCCCACACACACACATCCCTTGCACCCCCCTGCTGGACCCCCCGGGATAGAAGCCCCCCACCCCTACTGGACTGCATCCTCATCCCCCCTGGATAGCAGCCCCCCCTGGACAGAATCCCCCCCACTGGACCCCCTAGATAGCAGCCCCCCCCCACACATATCCCTTGCACCCCCTGCTAGACCCCCCTGGATAGCAACCCCCCACCCCCTGCTAGACAGCAGCCCCAGCCCCCCTAGACAGCAGCCCCCCTGGATAGAATCCCCCCCCCCCCCCACATACCTTGCACCCCCATACTGGACCCCCTGGATAGCAACCCCCCACCCCCTACTGGACAGCAGCCCCAGCCCCCCTGGACAGCAGCCCCCCCTGTTGGACCCCCTGGACAGAAGCCCCCCCTGCAGGACCCCCCTGGACAGCAGCCCTCCCCCTACTAGACAGCCCCCCCCCCCCCCACACCCCTTGCACACCCCTTGCCCCCCTAGACAGCAGCCCCCCCAGACAGCAGCCCCCCTGGACAGCAGCCCCCCCTGGACCTCCTGGACAGAAGCCCCCCCCCCGCTGGACCCCCTGGACAGTAGCCCCCCTACTGGACCCCCCTAGACAGCCCCCCTGCTGGACCCCCTGGACAGAAGCCCTCCCCCTACAGGACCCCCCTGGACGTCAGCCCTCCCCCCCACTGGACCCCCCTGGACAGCAGCCCCCCCTACTGGACCCCCTGAACAGCCCCCCCTGTTGGACCCCCCTGGACAGAAGCCCCCCCTACAGGACCCCCTGGACAACAACACCCCCCCAAATCCCTTGCACACCCCTTTCCCCAATTGTCAGGTTAGAGGTGACGAGGTTTAAAATTATTGGAGGAAAGGAAAATGTGGGACCAACTAAAAAATTGAGGTTTATGCTCAACATTAATTTTGAGGTTCAGGCTCAATAGAAGTTGGTAGCTACTGGGGTCTAAGCTATGGTGGTGTTACCCCTTTCTCCAGAATCCCTCCCATTAAACATAATTATCAGTGGAGGAGGTACAGAATGGGAAAAGAATCCTATGTTGGTTAGTGGTACTGATAGGGAACATGGTTTAGTATATGTTCAGTATGGATTGTGATACAATATAAAATTCAGTTAGAAATGAAATGAAATCATGCTGGAACATACACCTACAGATGGAAGTGGTCTGACTATTGTTCTTCTACATTCTTGCAGTAGGTGGACGTCAAGGAGGAATATCTAGCTCCAAACCATTGTCCCGATTTATCTTACCAAACTAGTAACATGAATTAACATTAATACCCCTATAATTAATCTTTTTTTCTTGTGTTCTTATTTCTCTCCAAGAACACACACATAATCATAATGGTTTAGTGACTCTAATGGAGAACTATGAGTTTAATGGATCAACCGAGGATGATGTATTTGTTTATGGGCGATCATTATTCTATGGAAATAGCTGAGGATGAATCTAATGGAAAATCAAAGAAACAATAATGTGACGATCATCAATTCACAAATCGTAGTTTCACACACACATTGGGTGGAAGACAACTTGATCTCTACCTATATTTAGGTTGGAAAATTTTGTATTACAATTTTTAGGTAAACACGAATGGAAACAAATGTGGCTTAGATATACTTTTTTATGGTGAGTATTAAAGAAAATATGGCATCGATGTAATAAAACATGGAATAAAATATGAGAGGGTAGAACAAGAGCCAACATATGACTCTGGATGAGGCATAGAAGAAAAGCATGATGTTATTAGTTTGTGGTTTAAAAGAACAAACTCTTGAGATTTTTAATAGAATTGAGCAACATATGCAGTGAGGATTAGAAAATGAAAAAAAAAACTTGATAAGCACTAAAAAATCCATAATTCAGATAAATGGGATGGATGGAGTGCAACGTGTCTCCTTGAGACATTTCTGGTTACAGATATTGTCGAACAATCTGAAGAGATATGAAGCGTCTCACAGTTAGTGGAATTGCCAACATTATTTGGAGACAATCCATTAGTATGGATTACAAATTTACCCACAAAATGACTTATTTTTGAATGAAACCAATGAGAAAACTATATGAATAACATAAATAGAGATGACCAATGTAATGGTGTGAGAGATATGAGTCATCATGAATTGGGGGAATAGAAGTTGAATGGGTTATGCTTCCACTGTGGCCAACCATACAGACCAATACATAAATGCCCTGAAAATCTTTTTCGATTGTGAATCCAGGAATTCAGAGAACTTAGGGAATTTAAGGAGGAGGGATACACAGAAAAAGAAAAATATTTGGTCATAGAAGCTGGATAATGAGAACTTGGTAGGAAACTAGTAGAATGAGCAAGAGAATCGATTGATCTCCAGAGTATGCATGAGGTTAAGGAAAATTAGATGATGCTCACCAGACATATATCAAGTGTTATGGTAGTTCTTTTACTGGATAAAAGAGTCATACATCTATTTACTTCTAGAAATCTTGCCAAACTCAAAAACTTGAAGGTTTTAATTACCAAACCATTTGTTTTTACTCATGGTTGTGGTTCTCATTATTTTTTACAAGACCTATGAAAATAGATTTAGGTCAGTATAGAGAATTCCATCAGTACAGTTGATACATTTGTTTTTGACCCTATAGGACTATATGTAGTCTTCAGGATATAATGGATAACAATACTGCATAGTGTTTTGGCTAGACAGGGTTATAAAACCAAGGGATTTTTATAGTAGGGGTTGGAAATTAATCTCTATGTAAATGAAACCGCTATAGTGTGACCATGGGGACTTCAATACTACATTCAACCAAGAATAAAATAATTGAGTGATGAGATTGGTAAGTGCAGATTCAGTTTCTAGAATAAGAATCAAACCGTAAGCTCGTAGATTGGTTTTATTTGGGTGAATTTTAGAAAAACATCCAGGTTATTTTTAGAAAACTGTAGGACCTACAACTATATTGGAAATCCAACCACACTATTTATCTGGTTCTTGGGACGACACTATTAATTATTTGACCATATAATCTAGATCATTATCTAAATGATGAGTTCGAGCACAATGTTAATGACATGTTGGGTGAATGAATATCCTAACATAGTGGAATCCCATTTTATAGTCCCATCTTTCTTGTAAAGGAAAAAATATGGGACTTAGAAGATGTTTATTAATTACCAAGCACTTAATAAACATACCATCCCGAATAGGTTCCTCATTCCCATCGTTGAAGAACAATTGTAAGAGTTGAAATGAGCTACATTTTTCTCAATATGGGACTTCAAATCTAGGTTTCACTGGATATGAGTATGAATAAGGGCCTTAAAAAGATAGTGTTTCATACACACAATGGAAATTATGAATTCCATTCCAATTTATTTGGGTTGATGAACTCCCCAGCCTCTTTTCCACCACTTATAACTTGGACCCTCTAGTGAGATGGTTACAAAAATAACCTTAAGAGACTCATAAATATAAATCTGGATAAAAATATCCTCAAACTTCAGTACCAAAACCAATTCATCCTAAGAATCTTGTTACCCAGGAATTATTGTGAGGTTACCATCCTGATTTTGGGGGGCTGTTGCAGGCTGAAATAAAGGTGGAAGGGGGATAGTGTGGACTGGATGTGGCTGGAGCAGGGCCAAATCATGGCATAAACGCGGCATGACCACGACGTGACTGTGGTGTGACCACGGCGTGACCGCAGTGTGTTGGCCCGGTCCAGCAACATTCGCGGGGCGGCATCTTCCTACCAGGAGCGAAGGGAGCAGGAGGAGGCTAGAATGCTGGTGGAAGGGGGATGGTTGCATGTGATGGGGGATGGTGCAGGCTGATTCAAAGGTGGAAGGGGGTCTGTTGCGGGCTGGAATGCTGGTGGCAGCGGGCTGAAATGAAGGTGGAATGGGGCTGGTGTGGGCTGGATGTGGCTGGAGCCGGGCCAAATCATGGCATTAACGTGACGTGACCGCGGCGTGACCATAGCGTGACCGCGGCGTGACCGTGACGTGTTGGCCTGGTCTAGCGACATCCGCAGGGCAGCATCTTCTAGCCAGGAGCGAAGGGAGCTGGAGGAGGCTGGAATGCTGGTGGAAGGGGGCTGGTTGTAGGTGTTGGGGAGATGGTGCGAGCTGATTTGAAGGTGGAAGGGGGGGCTGTTGCGGGCTGGAATACTGGTGGCAGTGGGCTGAAATGAAGGTGGAGGGGGGATGGTGTGGGCTGGATGTGGCCGGAGCAGGGCCAAATCACGGTGTGACCGCGGCGTGACCGCGGCGTGTCGGCCCGATCCAACGACATCCACAGGGAATCATCTTCCGTCCAGGAGCAAAGAGATCGGGAGGAGGCTAGAATGCTGGTAGAAGGGGGCTGGTTTTGGGTGTTGGGGAGATGGTGCGGGTAGATTCGAAGGTGGCAGGGGGGGCTATTACGGGCTGGAATGCTGGTGGCAGCGGGCTGAAATGAAGGTGGAAGGGGCTGGTGTGGGCTGTATGTGGCCGGAGCAGGGTCAAATCAAGACGTGACCGCGGCGTGACCGCGGCGTGTTGGCCCGATCCAGCGACATCCACAGGGCAACATCTTCCGGCCAGGAGCGAAGGGAACGGGAGGAGGCTGGAATGTTGGTGGAAGGGGGCTGGTTGCAGGTGTTGGGGAGATAGTGCAGGCTGAGTCAAAGGTGGCAGGGGGGCTGTTGCGGGCTGGAGTGCTGGTGGAAGCGGGCTGAAATGAAGGTGGAAGGGGGCTGGTGTGGGTTGGATGTGGCCGGAGCAGAGCCAAATCATGGCGTGACCGCGGCGTGACCACGGCATGACCGTGGCATGACCGCGACGTGACCGCGGTGTGACCACGACGTGACCACGGCGTGACCACGGTGTGTTGGCCCGGTCTAGTGACATCCACGGGGCAGCATCTTTCAGCCAAGAGTGAAGGGAGCGGGAGGAGTTGGAATGCTGGTGGAAGGAGGCTAGTTTCAAGTGTTGGGGGGATGGTGCGGGCTGATTCGAAGGTGGCCGGGGGGGCTGTTGTGGGCTAGAATGCTGGTGGCAGCGGACTGAAATGAAGGTGGAAGGGGGCTGGTGTGGGCTAGATGTGGCTGGAGCAGGGCCAAATCACGGCATTACCGCGGCGTGACCGCGACGTGTTGGAGCTTTCTAACTAAAAGTTGTTGCTCCCCCACTGGGTATACGCACCTTCACACATTAAATGTATTTGACAGAAACCTTCAAATTAAATGGGAAATTTCACATATACAATTTAAAGAGGAAGGTGGAAAGCATAAAAAACATTGAAAACAAAGTAGAAACATGAACCTGGATGTTTGTTTATGCTTCCAACAACAGTATGATTCGATCTTCAACAGGTGAATGAGGTGATGTCCAGCTTTTTTCGTGCCCAGATAACACGAGAAAAATGTTATTAAATAGTAAAATAACTAAACGAAATAAAAGAAAAGAAAAGGGAAAATAATTTTTAGGTTTCAAACCCGGAACAGGGGCTGCTGTTAACCTGTCCACAGCTGCACCCCTCCACCCTCCCCCCTGCCCCCTGCCCCCTGCCCCCTACCCCCTCCAACCTACCCCCCTACCCCCCTGCAATGTGCCCCCTTCCCCCCTTCCCCCTACCCCCTCCAACCTGCCCCCCTGCCCCCCTGCAACCCGCCCCCTGCCGCCTGCCCCCTGCCCCCTGCCCCCTGGCCCCCTGCCCCCTGCCCCCCTCCAACCTGCCCCCTTCCCTCTGCAACCTGCCCCCCTTCCCCTGCCCCCTAAAACTACTTATTTTGTTATGCGATTACATCTAAGGCATGGATTCACCATGCTGAAATTTTTATGGAATTCTGCTACTTATTGAATAATATTTATCTAGGAAAATTATACTCATAGAGCATAATCTGATGCCTCAACAATTTTTGTAAGCTCGAAGGGATTGAGAATGACCCTCAAGCCTTTCCACAGGCCAACTTGGGTGCTCGGATCAGGGGTAATCCAATTTAGTTTGTGTAAAATGGTGTTTATAAATTATGTTTGGTAAAATTAAAACTTCGAGGGTGGAATGGATGTTCAAGTTTTAAAAGGTTCAAAATACCATCCTCTTCTTCCTCAACCCCCACATCTTCTTCTTACCCAACCCCATGTCCCAAATCTTGACAACACCCCTCACCATAGATGAACCAATTTCTAATCCTAGTTCTATGAGCATACCATAATTTGAGACCCTGGTGAGATTCATTGCAAGGATGGCGATGGCCTAAAAAACACATCCTATATAAAATTGATCTCCATACTTCATCACTTTGGAGCAACCTGAACATTAACACTCTCAATTAGTTATCAAGAACAAATCATTAGAACATTGTTGCTCAAAAATATGAGGTGGATTGAAGGATGTTAAATTACCAATGGTTTAATTATTACCAACTGAAAAAAATCAAGAAACAATATAAATTCATCACCCACATCTAATAATTTTATTATTAAATGAATTTAGTTGTGGTACTCTACCTCAATAAAATGCACTACTATGATATCTCTAACCTATGGATTGTACCTATAACCAGTTTAGGTGAAGAAAAAATATGTTTTTTTAATTATATTAAATAGAAAAGTCTATCTAAATTATATAATGAAATGGATCTTAATTAAATAATAGAAACTACCTGGCTCGCGGTGATACATCATAGACCAGTTTGATCACACTTTCATCCACATTACATATGGTTTCCACCAAATCTTCTTTAAGAATCACATTTTCATGGCCCCTTTTTCTAGGAAAAAAACATTTTAATGCATCTACAAAATTATAATATGTAGTTTAAAAACCATTTTTCTCAAAATGATCTAAAAAAATTGATGGTGAGAACAAATATACACCATTATTGAATATCATTTTTTATTTCACATCCTGTACTTTCCAAAAAATAGTTATACTACCATGGTTGTAAACCATGACTACATATTAGTTTCCGGAAAAAAATAGATATGTATCACCCTGCACCCTGAGCCCTGCCGCACCCCGCACCCGGTACTCCAAGAAATAAAACATGAAGGAGACATCGATGTTTCCCATTCCTTCAAATTCAACAGTGTATTACTTAATCAACAAAGGCCTTCATGTACCTTCAACATATGAAATAATTCTATAACATCTTCCATGGAGCTGAAAAAACCACCATAGATAGTGTGAAGTAGGTTCATGACAATCAAAAGATCCACCTAATGTCAAGTCCAAGAGATGACTCTTCATAATAGTGTCGGGCTTTAGGGGTGTTCATGTGTTGGGTCAAGGGTGTTTTGGGGATCGACCCAACAAAAAAATATTATGTCGATCACGTGCTTTGTGAGAACCTGACCCAACCAAACCCAACCCGCTGGGGTCAGGTTACCTGACACATGGCCAAAGGACTCAACCCAACCCAACCTGTCATGGTTTGTGTCAGTTTGGGTCAATTTATATGAGTAAAACCCAACCCGATGCACCTGAACCCAAACCCAGACCCATGCACCCCCATCCCCCCCATCCCCCTACAGTAGCCCCTCCATCTCCCCACCCCACCCCTCAGTAGCCCCCCCTCCCCCAACCCCCTACAGCCCCCCCTGACCCAGACCCAACCAAATGTAGCAGAAGGGTGGCTTCCAAAAAACACCATCCAATTCCAAAATGCAAACCAAAATGCAGTGGCATCCAAAAAATGTAGCAATATCCAAGAAAATACAAACCAAAATGCAAAACAAAATAGGGGAAATAACAATATCCAAAATGCAGTGGCATCCAAAAATGCAGTAGCATCCGAATAAATACAGTTGCATCCAACCCAGAAAAATGAAACAATGAAGAAACGTCAAAAATATAAACAAGAAGGAAGGTCACAAACTCCATAAATTTGAGCATAAAATCGTATACAAAATTAACAACCAAACAAAACAACAGTGGCATACAATTCTGAACACAACAAAACAGGGGAAACAAATAGGTGTAAAGTGAATAATAACATGGGTAAGGGAAGACAACCTGTTACCTAAGCAACAACATTAATAAATGGGATCCCAAAATATTTTTATTAACACCATTGGGAACAATCTTGTTACTTATCTACCACTTCAATTAATTGGTGCAGTTAAACTTGGTAAACCCCCACTTCCTACTGACAATTGGAATAAAATGCATGAATTCAAACATCATTCTGTTTTCTTTATTTTTATTTCATTTAGTAAATGTGAACCAAATATATCCTTATGTCCTAATGAAGTAGTTCACTCTATCCTAAAAGTAACTCACAAATATACAAAAGATTATAGAAATTTAGCAAAATAAACAAAGCAACACTACTAGACAAGATCTTTTCCATTTTAGCCTTTGATAAAGAAGAATCTTCCAAAATAAATGTATAAGAAAAAGATTAGTAAATTAAACTACATTCACATAAAAAGGGTAAAAAGATTATTCATTTTCTTTAAGAATAAAAGAGATATTAAATAATCAAACCCATTTTCCATAATTAATACCATTACACTGCACTCATGTAAACTTTATGCGGTCATAAAAAGAGAGAAAAAAGAAAACCCTAAAACTTATTTTTATCAGTGACAATTCTATAAAAATTTTAAACAATGAAATCTTATGAGTGGTATAAAATTCATGAACTCGTGTAACAATGCTTTTGAATAACAGCTAGCTACTATGATGCATGTCACCAACTCAATGCTTGTGAATACCAACAAGCTACTACGGTTCAGTTTTTAATAAATTCATAGGTTGTGGAACTTTTTTTATAATTAAACTTTCACCAGTGTTGGGGTGAAGTATGTAAGACTTTCTTGTATTGGGGTATTTATAGTGGGAGGGAAATAGAAGGAGGGAGATTCAGAAAGTACACATAAATTGCAAGTTGAAGCGCCAGTGGATTCCTGCTTCTGAAGGGCTGCCGTGAACAATGTGAGAGAGTTTGTGAGAGAAGTCGACAGTTCGGAGTGGAGGGTCACGGTGAGAGAGGTCGACGATAGCATGAGAGACCGCGTTGATTGGGAGCGTCGGGAGGAGGGTGTCGTGGTGAGAGCTGTAGACGGTTCGAAGAGTAGGGTCGCAGATCGGGGGAGGAGGAGAGGAGAGGCCATCGTGGATCAGGGGAGGAGGAGAGGAGAGGCCGACGAAATCCAAAGAAATAAAAAAGAAACGCCGATGTTTAGAAGTTTATCCACGGATGCTTAATTAAAGCGTGGCTATAAACAGTCTATAGCCACAGACCTATAAAACCGTGGCTATAAGTCCATGGCTATAGCTTAAATTTCTAGTAGTGTAATGAATTGAGTTCACCGATTAAATGAGGGTAGAGGTTTCATAGGCTGTGTAAATAGAATGATTAAATAAGGGTAGAGGTTGCATACACTGTGCATGGTGGGGATGTCTCATCCGATTTAGAAACTAAAATAAATTCCCATCATAGGTATCAATAAGAAACATCAGCATCAAAATAAAATCCAAATAAAAAAGGGCTAAAAACATCAAACATTTCAGGAATTCACTACTATTCATGGTTTATCCACATGTTTAGCAGTAATTATATGTCTTAATCATGAAACACCTCTACAGCTCCCAGTTTTTACCAATATACTTAAGGTAAATATCTCAAAATATCTTTAAAACAACTCATTAATAGGCTGAAAACATAAATATAATCTTGAACCAACCATGGAATCTCTTTAACAACACATTCTCACACGCCATTTATCTCATGTGTTACTAAATACCAAACATAGTCACATAAAAAGTGTACTATAAAAAATTACATTACACAATCCTTATTAAAAAAATTCTTATTTTAATAAAACACTTTCCTCAAGATTAAATCATTTCTGAAATATCTTTCAAAATCCATTTTAAATCACCGATTTATGTCTTTACCAATAGTTTTATGAAACCGTTGGTAAAGGCCTCCTTGATGAACCGTTGGTATAGGAGCGTTGGGAAAACCCAGATTTCTAGTAGTGGATTCCACTAGATGAGGTATGATTCCACTAGTGAATCATAAATATAGATTTTCCCATATAACTATCTAAGTCACCATGACTAGTCAAAAGAGGTGAGTAAGATAATGAAGTTATGAGGATCACAATGAGGATCCTTATCAATATCAATCATATTATTCAGACCTCAAATCATATCTCAATCTCACCCCAATCTTTTTCGATGTGAATAATCCCATTTTCAACATCCATCAATTTTAATTAAAAGAATTGAGCAAGTTACATTAATGAATTATTACAATTGAGGATCGTCATAAAATTCCAACTGAGTGGTAAAAAATCTTCAATTCAATTAAAAACCCCTTATTTAATTCAATATTTAGAAAGTTTGTATATACCAACTTCCTTCCAAAAACTAACATGTAATTCTAAAAAGGCCTTTAAAAAATCCTTTATTTCAAAACATCCCAAAGGAATTAAAGGATGTTTTACAATTAAAAATTCTCAATATTAATTCAAAACATGGGATTACAACCTATTTCCACATGAATAAATATCTAATTTAAAATTAACAAGAAATATCATTTCAAAAAAAAAACATTCCAAGAGGGTTCATTGTCATTTCACAAATTAAATCATTTGAAACTACTTAGAAAAAATTAAATAGGTCAAATCATTTCATGAAAATCAATTTATTTCATTCTTTGAATAAAAACTCGAGACAAAGACTCAATTTCACCAATCCATTCTTTAAAAATTCTTTGAAAATAAATCTAAACACTCATGGAATTGAATAATTCATAAATAATTGAAATATGTCAAAATTATAGTCATCAAATTCATGACTTGTTCAATTCAATGAGAATAGGGTTAAATAATATTTCACAAGGAATTTCAAGGAAAAAATTCATAGAAACTTTGCTAAAAATTAATAAACACATATAAATAAATTTCCAAGTAAAAATTAATTACAAGATGAAGAAAAATCATAAAAACACATACATAGAAAATCTGGAATCCAACCGCAATAAATTTGAGATGTTTCTTCTTCGATGGAGGGTTAAAGATTTAATTAATTTAATGGATTGCAATGGAGAAAGTATAGATTAAATAAAAACACAAAAAAATGATATAAACATCAAAATAAAAACTTAAAACTAAAATATTAAATGAAAAACAATAAAAACAAGGTAGCACTTAAATATTTTATGTGTATAAAGAAGAAAATACCTGATTTGAGATGAATCCGATGGATTTTCAGCGGTTCAGATGGGGGAAGTCGCGAGAGGAGCTGAGCGCTATAGATTTAGGGTTCTGTCGCAAATGGGGGAGAGGTGCGAGGTGAGACCTAGTGTATTTGGGGTAAAACTTTACCAATTATTTTTAAAAACCATTGGTAAAGGGTGTCCTGGCCCTTCTTTACTAAGAGTTTAAGCAAACTGTTGGTAAAGAAGCATGGGGAAAACCTCCCATTCCAGTAGTGATTTTTCTTCTTTGTGGAGTTTGTCATGTTATACACCTATATTCTTTTATAATATGTGCATAATGAATATTTGACATGTTATATCATGAATATACTTATTTCTCATGACATTCTATGTTTTTTTAATTATTATTCATTCATGGGGTTTATAGTTTTGAAGTTACCATAGCAGTAATGGTCTTTTGTCACAATTTTCCTTCTTTGAGACATTTGTTATATTACATGCCTATCGTCTTTTAAAAGGCCTATATACTTATACTTTGAAATGATATATCATCAATATAATTATTCTCATGATATTATAAGTTTATTTAATTTTTTTTCTTTAATGGGGATTATGATTCAAATGTTTCAAAGTGGTATGGGATGCTTTGAAATATTTAAAGGTTATTTTATTCATAAATATTTTTAATGATATTTCAAGGTAATTTCAATTAATCAATGCCAATAAACCTTGTTTTTACTTATCCTCCACTGGGTATATTTTGTATTGATACCATCCTCATTCATTCTTCGGATGTATTATGTTTTTTAAAGAGATTGTTATTTAACACATTTCTTTTTCTTGGGTTAATCATGTTTTAAAGTGATTCTTTTAGAACCCATTTCTTTTACATGGGTTAATCATGTTTTAAAGAGATTTTTATTTAACCCATTTATTTTCCATGGGTTAATCATTTTTCAAAGATATTTTTCTTTATCCCATTTACTTTCCACGGGTTACTCATGTTTCAAAGAGATTGTTATTTATCCCATTTATTGTCCATGGGTTATTCATGTTTCAAAGAGTTTGTTATTGAACCCATTTCATTTCCATGGGTTAACCATGTTTCAAAGAGATGGTGGAGAAAATAATTTCTTTTCAATATTTTGATTATATAATAAAGATATTTTTATGAAACCCATTTATTTTTCACGGGTTGATTATATCCTAAAGAGATTATTGTGAAACATAGTTCTTTTTTACAGTTTGATTATGTCCTAAATTGATTGTTATGAAACTGTTTCTTTTCCATGAGTTTATTATGTCCTAAAGATATTATTGTGAAACCCACTTATTTTCCATGGGTTTATTATTTCCTAAAGATATTGTTGTGAAACCCATTTATTTTCCACGAGTTGATTATTTCCTTAAGATATTGTGGTGAAACCCATTTCTTTACCACATGTTGATTATGTTTCAAAGAGATTATTATAGAACCCATTTCCTTTCCATGTGTTAATCATATTCTAAAAATAATAAATGTTTTTCAATAATTTTTGATGAATTATCTATATATTTTGTTCTTGGACATTATAAATGATGGGGGCTCCCAGATAATGTTGGGTGACCCTGATATAGATTATATGATGGGTGCACCCAGATAACACTTCGATGCATTGGGTACTATAGAGATAGAAGTAGTCCATATTGGTTATTCCATTTATTTGTGTTCTATAATAGTTCAATGAGATAATGTTCCTAGATACCCAAATGTTTTATCTTTGATTAATATAGATTTATAATGTTCATAATGATTGAGATTGATATCACATAGCTCATGATTATTGATTCTGATGACTCTTTACTTTTCTAGGTTTTTATATTTGATTGTCCATTTATTGATGGGTATGAGTTATTTTATTACTCTCTCATGCACTTTGATTATGTCATCATACCCTCATGTACTCTTATTCTCATTAATGACATTAATTGTTAATGCTTATGTTTACCCTTAATAATCATCTGAGCTCACCCTTATTATGTATCCTTTTACTGAGGTTTTAAATAATTATGTTAAATGATTTATGTTTATAAATTATTTCATAAGGATTATTTTTATGACCAATTTTGAAATAAGAAAAGTTGGGTTAAATGGGAGATATGTTCTTTTGACAACTTATGAATCTGAGTTGGAATGAGTTGTTTATATAATAGTTTTTCCTAATTATCTAAAACTTTAATCCTAAAAGTTCATAAAGGTTATACATGATCCAAGTTTTCCTTTCTAGGTTTTAAGGTTTAGATGAAAAATTTGGGTCATAATTATCTCTATCAAAGCTAAAAATGTAAATTTATGGATTTCAGAATAGGATTCAGAAGTGTAAGTCTTGGACTATTATAGCATATGGAAGATCCCTAGTTTATTAAATGAGAATGTTTTAAGAATAGTTTAAGGTGTTGGATAAATAAATAAATTAAAAATGCTTATTGAATAACATTACCTACTCTTCAGGTATCCTACTTAGGTTTTCCCTAAAGCCTTCTAAGGTTGGATTTCTGCCCAAACTAAGGATTCTATTATCCTCCATAGGTTTTCACTAAAGCCTTATAAGGTTGGATTTCTACCTAGAATAAGGATTCTATGATGAGGTTAGGGAAGTTTAGAAGTGATTTTGGTAGGTTTTTTATGGTAAAAATTTCTTGAGATGCTTGAATAAGTTAGGGGAGTGAGTGTCCCTTTATAGCTGAGGAGCAGTGATATTCTTGTAAATACCCAAAAGTATTCACTATTGGGAGGTCAATATTACCTAAAGTGGATATAAAATTGATAAATAAATGGGCATATGGATGATATAGTCTATAAAAACCTCCACCAAATAATAAAACACATGTTTTAAACATTTTTTCCTTAACTTACAAGTTTCTATACTTTTACCATTTTGGGTTTTCACTACATTAACTAGTTTTCTTAACTAGGTAATTTATCATTTAAGAATAAATTAAACTAAGAATTCTTATAAAATTTGTACCCAAATATTCTAAATATGATATAAAATTTATAAAATTAAAATCCTATGTTTTTTGAAAATTAATTTTAGTACAAGTACATGCAACGGACAAAAACACCACTTTAACCTTAACCGCACTAACAATGTTTTTACTATTTAGCGGTCAACATATTCATTATAAAATAAAAATTAGTCCATAAATAGAACTTATTTGATATTTATTAACATTTAAAAATCACTTGGAATAAGATATTATTTTTAGTCATCTTTGAAATTATTCATTTAATATGAATTTAAAAGTATCAACACAATGATAGAATTTGAATATATTATGTGAAAACCTATATAACATGATATATTTATATAAAAATTGAATTTTACATAATAATTTACTAAATTTAATTCACATTTAATATTTTTAGTATCATTTATTTTGGTTAATTATTAACTAAATAATTATTACGTTGGTGTTTCTTAAGAATTTAAAGTAATTATTTCCTCTTAAAAAAATAAAAATAAATTATCATGGTAAAAAACTCATTTATAATTAAATATATTACTTATTACTGAACATATGTTGTTGTTTTTCCTATTCCAAATATTTATAGATATTAAAAGTAAGAAAAGTGTCTTTTTGTCTTTTTCTTTACTTAACTTATTATATGGGTCATATTCAAAGGAAATTGGCAAGGAATTGACCTATTTTAAATACTTTTATGGAAAATTTCAAAATAAACTCATTAAATAAAATTAATATAATATTTTAGTTCATTTTGACTCTTATCATTCTAGTTTAATCCCTTGTAAATCTATTATTACCTTAACTGCGGTAAATATTTTTTACAGTTTTTACTGTTCATTTTGGGAAAAAAGTAAGTCAAACTTATTAAAAATTATAAATTATGACAATTCAAAATATAGAAACCAATTTTAAAAATTTAATTCACATAATTGGAAAATTTTATTTTAAAATTAATCCCTATGACATGATGTGAAAATGAGTTTTTAAAGTGAAAATGTTTAAAAGTTTACAAAGTTTTTATATAAAAAATCAATATAAAAATTATTAAAATGACCTAAATTCGACTAATTGATATATAATTGAACTAAAGTTACTTTAAACCCAATTAAAAATATAATTTTACATTATAAATTATTTAAACGAAAAGGAAATTTTCAATTAAAATTCAATATATTTCACTATTCATAAAAAAGTATCTTTTTAGAAAAATCCTCAAAAAATCACCCTAAGATAATTTTGGTATTCTAATTTCTAATATGAATTTTATTTTACCAAATAAGTTTTCTAAATTTTGTGAAAATTAATTTTAAATTAAGTTTGCAAAGCATGACCAAACCGTGTCTTGTTTAAATCTGTTATTGCGTGCATTGGATTTTATTAATGAAATTAAATTTATTCAAAAATGTGTATATTATAAAGTATTGGGGTGTTACATTATTTTATAATTTTAGTGTTACATATATTTTATGATATCAAATATAATTTTCGTCTTGTAAAAATTCAGTGTGTTACATTCTCCCCCCATTAATAAATTGCATCACTGCAATTTGAACTTTATCTTGATAATAAAAGGTTGGATATTTGAAAATTATTTTTATTAAACCACATCGAAAAAATGGTTAATAAAAAATAATCTTGATAAGAGATAAAAGGATGTATGAAGGTCATATAGAATAATACATAACTAGGTTTCTAAGTAGGAGAAAATTGGTGGCAAGTGAAGATATGGATATAGAGGAAAATAATAAATAATTATAGAGAGTGATTGAGGTAATTGATCATAAGAAAGTTAATGATAAATATAAAGTTAATGGAATAAAATCCTCAAAACTATGATGATTGAAAAGGCCATCAGTTTATCAGAAATAAAGGTACTGGGATAACATTTTTATTTCAGGACCCTTTTCCTAGATTTGAGGAATTCTCTTACCATCTAGAATATAAGAATAAAGAAATATACTTAATTAATGAGTATAATTTCATATTCTAATTAATTTCAACTACAATATCATATTTTTCTCCAAATGATGTGTATTCATGACTTTTTCATGGATAAAACACTAAAATAAACTTTAAAGGACCACATAATCCCCAAAATCAGAACAAGATATTCCTCATGTCTTTATACATTAACCAAAACAAAAATGGTTAACACATAGTAAGATAATTTTTTTAAAAATAAACCTTCATATATAAATCTCCAAATTTCAATAGTAATACCCAAAGTTCAAACCAAATAATTCCATAAATAACTATACTTAAAATTCTTCGAAATTTTCTTGACTAAGTTCAAAACCCAAAGATTAGAAGGATTTGATCACATATTATTCCAAGATAAAAAAATTATTAATCAAATAAAATAACAAATATTTACCTGTAAAAATTTCATATTAACCAGGAAATTCTGAAGTCCACTGGTAGGAAATAAAACCTTATCTCCCTTTAGTTGTGGGTTCAATCCTCACAACCTTTCCAGATGTGATGGGTTGTAACCCAGCCTTCTGGTTGTCCCTTTTTTCCTTTAAACATGAAAAAAATAATTCCACTATAAATAACACTTTATTTTGACCGAATATAATGAAAATATCCCAACCTAATAAAAAATCTCCCAAACAGTAATTAATAACCCAACAATTTTTACTACTTAAAACCCTCATGTGGGGTGTCTAAGATTATAAACTTTTGATCAACATTAATCTTATACAACTATGATGGTATCAATAAATATTAATATAACCTAAATTGAAACATCATAATATACAAATATATCTAAACCTTTCCTTTGATACCAACTATAACTTCCCAAAACCCATACTCTCAGATCTGGTGCTAAATTCATAAATTTTACATTTCCAAATTTGATATTAATAAATGTGACCCAATTTTTTTCTATCTAGACCTTAAAATATCAAAAGGAAAACTTAGATAACGTACATTCTAAACGATATTTTAGGTTTAGAGTTTTAGATAATTAGGAAAAACCCTTATATAAACAAAGGAAAAAAGTATAAGGGTATGATGACATAATCAAAGTGCATGAGTATAACATAAGAATATTCATACCCATCAACACTTGGATCATCAAACATAAAAACATGGAATAATTCTTTAATATATGAAAGATTCATAAGAATCTATGATAATAATCCATTTTATATTAATATTAATCAAAGGAAACATCATAAAACTATAGTAAGAATAGACAAAACATGTTGGTATCTGGGGACATCATCTTCATAGAATACTTACAGAACCCTTACATAACCCTTATAGAACCCTTATAAATGGAATAACTATATGGTTGGCTTTCAATATAATTCTCAATAGAACATAATCATTACCCAATGAATTGGAGAGATATATAGGTTCAACCATCATATAAGATATAACGATCTCACCTGACACTATTTGGGCCACCCCATTGTATAATTTTTTAATGGGCTCACCCAACGCTATATGGTCCACCCCATCATATATGCAGTAACATTCTCACCCTACGCTATATAGGACACCCCATCATATAAGTAATACCAAGAAAAAAAAATGAATAAATTATATAGATTTTATATCATCATAAAACTCCTAAAAAAATAATTATTCCTTTCATAATTTGGTTAACCCATAGAAATGAAATAGGTTCCATGACAATCTCTTTGAAACATGATTAACCCGTGGAAAAGAAACGGGTTACATAACAACCCCATAATAAAAAAAAATAAAGAATAAAGATGGTATCAATGTAAAATATTCATATAAGAGCATAAATATATGTGATTTAAGAAAATAATAGTACATTATTTCTTTTAAGGTAACCTTGAACATAAAAAACATGAAAGAATGAAGATTTTAACATAAAACCTTTGCCATGTTGATAACTTTACAATTGTAAGCCCCATGAAATGATAACATTAAATGAAACTTAAAAAATCACAAGAATAAATTAATTCATGATATTAAATGTAAAATGGGTTATATATAAACCTCATAAAATAATATAGGTGCATAACATGACATATGTATCAAATAAGGAAAATTGAGACAAAAAATCCATTACTGCTTTAGTAATATTTTAAAACTGTAAACCCCATGAAATAGAGATTCTAAAATGGACATGTAAATACCAATAAATTTAAGGATAATAATCATAAAATACATTCATATATAGTATATACACAAAAAAATAAAAATAAGTGGTGAATATGGTATATATCTCACAGAAATACAAGTGAGATGAGAAAACCCTTACCTTAAGTCTGACTTGTCACTTGCATATTTATATTCCAGAATAAAAAAATTATGTTAATTATATAATTTATTTATAAAATTTTTCAAGTTTATTATTAATTTTATTTCACTTATTATCATGTTATATACAATTATATAATCAATTAGGTTTACATCAGATGTTTTGACTATATTCAGCTCATGTGTAAAAAATTACTTTAGTAGGTTAAATATGGTCAAAGGGGTCATTATTTAAACATATTAAAAAAATTAATCCTTAAATTATTATCATTTTTATGCATTAATTATACTTTTAAAACCAATAATTTAATATGGTTATGAAAAATGCACTAACGTTACGATCATGGAGATTGTAAGCCGTACGTATGCATGTGTAATGTTTCCATTTTTCAATGATCATTATGGAAAGAAGGTAAGTGATAATTTATCTTTCAATAATGATCATAATATCATAAATAAAATATTAATTAATTATATATACTAATATATATGATTTTTGTGATTTTTTTGATGAAAAAAGGAATCACATCGCTTCGTGGAGGTGGTAGTCCACACATCCATAAATGACGTTATCATTTTTCAGTGAGTGAAAAGCTAAAAAAAGAAAAATGATATAATATATTTTAATAATTATAAATATTTCATTATTATAATAATTATTTCATTCATATCACATATATTAATTAACTTTACTTTTATTACCTTCCATGTAATGTATTAGTGAAAAACGAATCACATCACTTCGTGAGGCGGTAGTTTGTTATACACACGAGCGAGTTATCACACCCCTAAGAAAAGGGAAATAAATTTTTTTATATGATATATTGATTTAAAAGGTTTAATAATGTCAAAAATATCATATATATACTTTATATTAATTATAATATCCAATCATGATAGGTGGTAATGAAAAAATGAATGATGTGGATTTGTAAGGTGGCAGTCTGCCGTACACACGAATGATAATTTCATAACCCATTTGATGGAAGTGGAGAATTATTTAGGTTATTAAATTAACATAATAACATATCATTATATTGAATATACCAAGGTTATTATATGATCATGTTTTAATAATAATTAAAGGGGTGGAAGAATAAATAAATTAAAAACGCTCATTGAAGAATGTTACCTCTTCTTCGGGAATCCACCTTAGGTTTTCACTAAATCCTTCCATGGTTAAATATATACCCAGAATAAGGATTCTAGGATGAGGTTAGGGAAGTTTAGAAGTTATTTGAGTAGGTTTTGTATGATCTAAATGGATTTATATATGTGAATAAGTGAGGGGAGTGTGTATCCTTTTATAGTTGAGGAGGAGTGACATTCTTATAAATACCCAAAAGTATTCACTATTGGGAGGTCAATATTAACTCAAGTGGATCTAAAATTGATAATTAAATGGGAAAAGGGATTATATAGTAGATAAAAACCACTAAAACACAATAAAACACCTATTTTAAACATTTGTTTCATCATCTTCTAAATTTCCCTACTTTTACCATTTTGAGTTTTCACTATGTTAACTAGTTTTCTAACATAAGTAATTTATCTTTTAAGAATAAATTAAAGTTATATTTATTATAAAATTTTGGACTGGATTATTCTAAATATGATATATAATTTATAGAATAAAAATTCTATGTGTTTTTAAAATTAATTTGAACACAAGCATATGTAACGCACAAAAACATCGTTTTAACCTTAACTTCACTAACAAAGTTTTTTCTATTTAGAAGTCAATATATTCATTATAAAATAAAAATTGGTACATGAATGGAAAATATTTTATATTTATTAAAATTTAAAAATAACTTGGCATAATATAGGATTTTTATTCATTTTTAATCATTTAATAAAATATCATTTATTATAAAATAACATTATATATTGTCAATTTTGACATTATTCATTTAATAAGAATTTTAAAATATCAAGAAAATGATGGAATTAGAATCTATTATGTTCAAACCCATTTAACATGATATATTCATCTAAAAAATTAATTTAACACAATAATTTACTAAATTTACTTCAATTTGAATATTTTTAGTACAATTATTTTAGTTAATTATTAACTAAATAATTACTATGTTGGCGTTTCTTAAGCATTTAAAGTAATATTTCATCTTAAAAAATTTAAAATAAATTTTCATGATAATAAAACTCATTTATATTTCAAAATATTACTTATAACAAAAAGTATATATTTTTTTCCTATCCTAAATCTTTATAGAAATTAAAAGTAAGAAAAATATTTTTTTGTCTTTTTATTTACTTAACTTATTATATGGGTCATATTCAAAGAAAAGTGGAAAGTAATTTCCATATTTTAGATAATTTTTTGGAAACTATATAAATAAAATCATTAAATAAAAGTTATATAATATTTTAGGTCATTTTCACTCTTATCATTCTAGTTTAACCCCTAGTAAATCCATTTTTACCTTAAAACACTGTAAATAATTTTTATTGTTTTTACTATTCATTTTGGTCAAAATTAAGTTGAACTTATTAGAAATTAGAAATTATTATGATTATAAATGTGGAATATATTTTTCATAATTCAAATCACATAAGTGAAAAAATTGAATTTAAAATTAATTTGGTAAACATGATGAGAATGCATGTTTTTAAGGTGAAAATGTTCAAAAGTTTACAAATTTTTTATATCAAAATTGAATATGAAAATGATTCAAATTAACTAAATTGGATTAATTTATATACAATTAAACTAATTTTACTTTAAAACCAATTAAAAATATCATTTAATATTATAAATTATTTAAATGAAAAGGCAATTTTCAATTAAAATTCAATATTTTTCACTATTCAATGAAAATGTAACTTTTCAAAAAAATCTAAAAAATTCACCCTATGATAATTTTGGTATTTAAATTTCAAAAATGAAGTTTATTTTATCTAATTATTTTTATAAAATTGGTAAAAATTAATTTTATATTAAGTGCACAAAGTGTGACTAAATTGTGTTTTGTTTAAACTCGATGTTGTGTATATTGCAAGATATAAAAAAATTAAATTTATTCTAAAAGAAATATATTGTAAAGTATTGAGGTGCTACATTATTTTATGAGTTAAATTTTTCATGTCGTTTATGCTATAAAACACAATTTTATTCTTTTAAAATCTCTGGGTATTACAAAAAGATTATTTCAAGTGAGAAAACATGAAAAGTGATATTATAGAGTTTAGATCTCAATATTTGGTATGTCAGCAAGTTAAGGATGAGACATAGATGTTTAAGGGTATGTTATAACCTTTACCTATACTATAATGTAAATAGAAAAACATCACTATGAATTTCATTATCAGACTCCCAAAAACATTTAAATTCTATAATGTTATTTGGTTTGTATTTGATCGCCTTAAAAAGTAATCAAATTTCATTGAAATATAAGAACATTTCTCTCCTGATAAATTTATCAGGATATACATTAAGAAAGCAGAAAGGTTACATGGAGTACCAAATTTTATTATATATGATTGGGATCTAAGGTTTAACATATTTTTTTTAACTTTAATAAGTTATATTCAAAAAAATGGATATCATTTTTGAAATCATAATATCATAATAATCTTAGGATTTTTTTTCAAATTTTATGAATTGATTTATTTTTGTTTAAGTAGTGAAAAATATCTATTTTTCAAATAATATAAATTTTGTGACATTATTATATGTATGCATGAATTAATAAATTTTAAAAACTCTATATTGTCCAAATATTTATTTATGGAGTAAAATAATGATTTTAAAAAATTATTTTGAATTTAGGAACCCAAGCTTGACTTTTGATAACATAAGTTATATTTTATTCAACTTAAAAACTATTCTTGGGTATTTTTATTTAAAGGTATGGTTGGAAGTTTACATCTAGTTTTTTATTGATAAAAAATTCTAAAAAACTTTCTTTTTATTAAATAAAAATAGTGATTCATGGAAATCAACTATTTACTAGATTTCAATGTAAAATAATTTTTAATCTTAAATCAAGTATTTTTTTAAAAATTGTTTTTCATGTGTTTTATGTTCTTATATTAAAAGTAAAATTTTCCATCTATATAAATTAAATTTGATAAAATGTATTACAAAATTTTAATCATCATTTCCATTTTTTTATAATTACCCTTTTATTTTTTTTCATATAATTAAGTTATCCTAGTAAAAATTTAAGTTATGACGATTAAGGTTAAAATGGGGTTAAAGTGGTTTAATTAAGAGATAAAGATTAAAATATCTCAAAAACTTATCTAAATGTGACTAGTTGAATTTATTTTGACCCCATAACATCTTATATAATAAATTGTGTTATCTTTGTGATACTTTACATGATTATAATATATATTATATTTAAATCTTTTAAGTATTTATGAGTGGGCCCTTTATCCCACTTATAAAAGGAAACACCCTCTTATAATGAATTTACAAAGATTATGTACTACATATCAGCCAATACCTTCCCTAAAACCATCCTATATTACTTCCCTTCATCCTATATATTCTTTTGTTCCCTTAAGATGATCTTAAGATGGAATAAGGTGCAAACCAAAGAAGATATCTCAAAGAAGAGATAATCATCTTACCTGGCCCTTTCAAAGTTTATCTATTATTATAATTCCTATAAACATATTTTATCCATAATAACATGATTAATACAATATCATATATATATTTATATTTTATTATAATAATGTTACAACCATTTCAACCACCTTTCAATCAAATGGGATATGAAAACATTGCTTGTGTGTACGTGTGGACTACTGTCGCCACATAGAAATATGATTCATCATCCATAACCATATTTCATGTTTTATTATTATGATGGATTTAATGTTTATAAATTATATTTATTATATAATTATGATTCTATAATTATAATATCTTATCTACCTTCTTACATTCCCTTCCATTGTAAAATGATGACATCCCTCATGTGTACGTATGGACTACCACCTCCATGAAGTGATGCGATTAATTTTATTTTCAATTTAAAATGATGGTAATAAGGATATATTTAATGAATATATATTATATTTATAATAAAATTATGATTTTTAAAGTTTAATTATTACATACCTTTCTTTCATTACATCCATCAAAAAATGGAAACATTACTTGGGTGTATGTAAGGATTGTCGTATCCACAAAGGAATGTAATTTATTTTTCATCACCAATTTATATGAATAGTTATAAGAGTGTATATAATGATTAAATATGATACTTATAATATTATTAACATTATAGATATTTTATAACCAAGATCAAACTATAAGGACCAAGATTTCCGAACTAAAACATGCATTAAAAATAGAACAACTATCACATGAAACAATGATTTTAATAAATAATTACTAATAAATGGTAAATTAGATGTTATAAGTAAATCATATATGGTATTATATATATTATTATGGTTCTTTAATAGATTTATTAAAAATTTATATTTTTCATACATGAGTTTTTATCCCATTCTAATCAAGATGAGACTTGAGGTAAGAGTTTCTCATTTCATTTTTATTTTTGTGAGACATATACCATATTCAACACTTATTTATTTTTTGTGATTTATATATTAAACATGAATTTATTTTATAATTATTTTAATGGTATTTATAAGAATTTTAAAATCCATCTAATTTTCTCTCTTTCATGAGGTTTTGTTTCAATGGGATTTATGTTACAGTCTCATTTCGTTTTAGGATTGTCTATGTTGAACTTCCATTGAGGAAAAATACATTATCCTTATCCTTTAAACCCAATATATTTTAATATCATCTAGATATTTTTGGTTTTCCATGTTTTAGTTTCATTATCATCTATTTTTTATATAAAACTATTGAGAAAATTTTGTTAAGAAAAGTTGACTTTATTTCCTCTGTGGTCGATGATTTTATCTTCCATGTTTATACTCTTCAAAATTATTTTATGGAAGTTTTTACCTATACTTTAAATGTTTTAAAAAGGTAATTTTCACTACCTTTGACTTTATTTTCAGAGGTTTAAAAGTAATATTTTAAAAAATATGAACAATTTTTTTTGAATTTTTTACAAAAGTGTGAAAATAATGTTCTCGTTTAACATATATGGTATGAATTGATTTTCCCATCATAATGACCATAATTTTATTTTAATATTAATTTACATGATTCAATTTATATTTTCAAATAAAATAAGTTTATTAATATTTTATGAATTTTTAGTTAAGACTATATAAAAAAGATCTTTTTCTCATGTTTTCAAAAAAAGGTTTGAATGATATTTTAAAGGTATTATTCATCTATGTTAACATACTTTAAGGATTATTATTCTTAACTAGAGATTTTATCATGTGGTACCATGAAATCTCTTTATTTTTATGTCTTATAATTATGATTATTTAATGATGATTCAATGGAACTCATTTATTTCCCATGTGTTAATTAAGTTATGATGAAATATTTATGAATCTAATTTCTTATCCATAGGTTAATTTATAATGAAATGATGAAATTTTTATAAAAATAATTTTCTTTATATGGGTTATGATATGATGAATTGATGATTTTTTTATGATCTTACTAAACACATATGTATGGTTTTCATTAAGTGACATGTGGGTTTGTAATTATATATCCCTTCAATGCATTGGGTAAAGAATGATATCTCATAAGATAATATAGACTATAATGGGGATTGAACCTAGTTATGTAAGGGAATTTATCCAATGTGATAGTCTGGGAAGTGAACCTTGACTAAGGAAATAATATAATAGGGAGTGAACTCAATCCACTATGATAGTTTTGGGACTGAACCTTGATTAAAGAAATAATGGAATTGTGAATGAACCCAATGTAATACGATAGGCTTAGTAGTAATCATTGACCAATGAAATTATTTTCCATGATTATGTGTATACCATAAACTTATGTATTATGATTATTATATATTATCACAAATCATGATTTATTATTTATGTTTCCAAACTCTTATGTTTCATGTCTTTTTTTATGAAAAATCCTTAATCGATAATTCATGATTAAATATATTTTACTAATTGAGTATGACTTTCTTAACTTTTTATCTTCATCCTATACCCTTATATTGATTATCACTTATGATCATTGAATGATATCTCCTATGTTTACCCTTACTGTGCATGTAATCTCACTCTTTCTTATGTTTGTATTTCCCATAGGTTATGAAGAAAGGTTTTAAGTAAAAAATGGTGTACTTTGAGAGAAGAATTTTATAGGAGATATTGAAGATGTTTTATGAAATAAGTTTATTTTTTTATCTGGTCTTTAATGAAATTACTTGAGTATCTAGTATTCAAATACAATAAAAATTTACAATAGTCAAGAATGTATTTTTATGAAATATATTTAATATTTATCTAAAAATTTGAAATATTTATTTATGTTATGCTTGGGTCTCCTCAGATTACTCATTGATTATGACTAAAATCCAAGTTATACATTCCAAATAGGCTCTTTCACTATATTCATAACCTTTAAGTGGTATCAAAGTGGTCACATGATAACTTTTAATTATTTATCATTTGTTGATCAATTATACATAATTATTGTTATTTTTTCTTGTAGTTTGTTTGTTCTTTAAAGATGAAAGTTTAATTAACATTTTTTCAATATAATAATTCTCTTAATTAATGTTTCATATTTTATTAAATAGATTAATAACATATGAATAATGATCTAAGATGTCATCAAGAGGTGCCAAGGATCCTATATGGTAGACATGGTTACACGACATTTGACTGAAGTGCATGTTGTTTACCAAAGTTCACTGCATATGGAAATGTTGTAGATACACAAAGAATAAAGTAGTAATAACAAATAGTGTATTTAATGCACACCACATGTTTATCAATACATATTGGGACACATTCTTTCAGAATACATGAAGTGTTGTTGGATTACATGCTATGTTTTCTATATATTTTAACAGTGAAATTCATGCTAACTGTATGGTTAAATATATGGTACATGCCACATGAGACTGGAAAACTTTATCATTAATGATATAAATGGTATGTAGTTATAATTCACATTGTGTAACTCATTATTAACCACATATAAAGAACACGTCGAGTCCACAAGAAGGTTATATAGACACACTAAAATAAGAACACATGGAATGTAGATCATTAGTACACACTATGTAAACTAGATAAGATACACATTAAGTCCCTAGGCATTTTATCTTAGATATATGGAAAGTGAAAAACACAACATGTGGCTTGTTATGACATGTATTGTAGTCACCTAGTAAATAAAATAATCAAATTACATAAAGAATGATTAATTGAAGTATTAAACACCTAATTACATTGTGGGTATATGATGTGTTGACTATTTAATAAGGTTTTTTGAATTAATAAATGAATAATTATTTCCAAGTAATTATCTATAAATAATTGTTAATTTTTTTATTTACCACGTTGATTTTAGGATGTGTATCTCTAAGAGATTTTGAATGGTCATTAAGATAAAATGGAATTAATTAATTAAGTAATTGAATTAATGTAAGTGTGTTTATCTTAATAATAATAATATAGTTTAATATAATTATTTCTAGTTTACTTTTATTTATTCATTTCATGTATGTGGATGACCATGTGCTTAGACTATCTTGTATATGTGATTAGTTTATTTAATTTATTATTATTTCATGGTCTTTGTAATAATTTATTAAATTAAATAATGGCATGTGTGTCATTATTCTCCTCTCATTATATAATGGAATGAATTACCATAATTTCTTTTATAGAAATCACATTTAACTAATAATTTGGTTCCCCTCACTTGCATGAGAGTAAAATTATGTAATAAATTGAGCTCCCAAGCGAGTGATGGTGGTTCAAGTTCAGAACTAAGGAAAAAACAATCTAGGAGGTGGATATGATCATGGGTAGAATTCTATAACTCGAACCATACAGGGTTCAAGGAGTTTATTCCCTAGGTCCAAGGGTTGATTTATCATTGGATATATAATCCATTAGAGAATCTCATGGTCATTCCACTTTATTTTTTTTTTCATTTGCATGGTTAGTTATTTTATAGATGTTTAAATTAGTAAATAAATAAATTAGAAATCATACAATATAGAATTAAAATAAAATTTATAATATATGTAAACTTTATCTATACACAGTTAATCACTTAAGTAAAATTTACTTAATATTTACAAGAATATAATAAGATAAAATGGGATGTTTTCACATAAAGATAAAAATACCTCATAATAAAATATTAAGTCAGTATAGACTTCTAATACTTAATTTAGAATAGAAATAATATATCATAGTGTTTTATCTAACCCTCACTAAGACACAACCATTTAAATAGGATTTTTAAATGAGTTTTTTGGTTTAATTAAACAATTTTACATTAATAAGAGTATCCTCCACTATATTTGGTGTAAATTTAGAGGCAAAGTGTTGAGGAAATCCAAAAACAAGATTTTATGATTGGGGAGTATACTCAATAGATCAAGGATATGCGAAGAAATGAAATTAGAAATTTATTCTTACCTAAATACATTCAAGTAACTGAACAATCCCTCACTTGGGTTATGATAAGGGGCATAAGGATCTTTTACACTAGAATATCCATGTGAAGGGTTATTCCAAAACAAATGGTGAGGGATATTGGGTTTCAATAAAATAATGGGATATTAATAAATTAAATATTTATAATATGGGTTTTTAATCTAGATAAAGTAATAAAATTATCCTCTTATTTATTATTTAATTGAAAAACACATGGCTCCAACTATATCACTATGATCCATACTAGGGAAGGATAAAATTCTCACTAACTCAAATTTATAGGAATGGTATAGGATTCTATGTGTTATAATACATTAGGAATGGAAATTATATATATTGTAAAACCCTCTTCTCGAGGTATATAGAAAAGAGGTATGTGAGGAAGAACCATACCTCTATATAAAATATTTGGATGATACCATAGATTTCCAATGTTTCATGTTTTCATCCATGTCCAGTAAGATTTTAAAGAAATACAAGGATATGGATACATATAGAATCATGCCAAACCTTATTGATATTTATTAAGATAATGTGAGCTAAGAGAGATATGAGATCTCCAATGAACTATTGACATGTAATCTTGGAGAGTCGACACCAATTGGGCCAAATGTAGTTAAGATTATTGGCTATATTGAGCTCTTGGAAATATTGATATTTATGATCTATGATGAGTTGAGCACAAATAAAATTTTATCCTCAATTCTTAAGATTTTATCTAGTTTTATTACTAATTATAATATAATAAATAGTTAGAAGACTATTTTAGAACTCCTTAATCTTATTTTCTAAGTTGATAAATACATGGGGTGTGAGAAGGCTACAATCCTTATAGAGAATAAGAAAAGGAAGAATAAGGAAAAGTGAACCAAGACTCATTCCAAGTCTAAGGATCCCAAGTAACATCATTCTAATAAAAGGAAGATCCAAATATCATCAAAGTAAAAGGATGTATTATGTTTTACATGTGTTAATCTAGGCCACTGGAAAAGGAATTGCCCCATGTTAAAGAAGAAAGGAGAATATTTAGGTTCTTTTGTTATCAAGTGAAATATTTCAATTTATACATATTGGGTATTAAATATAGATTTTGGTTCTCAAATATATATTAACATGTAGTAAACAAGTAAATTTCAAAAAATTTCTAGAGGATAGGTGGATTTATGGGTTTCTAATGGCATAAGACTGGCTTCTCTAACCATTGGAGACTACCACCCTCCATTTCCAATAGGGATAGTCTTAGTTTTAATTTTTTTATTATGTAAAATTTATAACTAGATACATGTGGTTTTATTTTAAATTTTGGAAATAAAATTCATTACTTTTATAAATATAAAATATGTTTTGGAATGAAACATTTAAATAATGGTCTTTATGTATTAAATAATGAAATCTAAGTATTGGAAATTGATAATGAACCAAGTTCATAGGACTCATTTCACACTCAACCTTGGAATCATTGTATTGGACTTGTAAATGATAATAATTTGAAAAATATCTATCGTGATGGATACTTAAACTCATTTGAGTTAATACCAATTGAAATATTTCATTCTTGTTTACAAGGAAAAATTACTAAACCTCCATTTGGTGGACAAGGTGAAAAGGCTGCATGGATTCTAGAATTGGTACACACTGATGTGTGTGGACCTTTTCTAGTAGAATTTAGTGGTGGGTATTCTTACTTAATTACTTTTATTTATGATTTATATAAATATCGATATATATACTTAATGAGGTGTAATTTATAATGTTTTAATAAATTAATAGAGTTCAAGAATGAAGTATAGAATCAACTTAGTAAGAAGATAAATAAGCTTCGATCCGATCGAGGTGGTGAGTATCTTAACCAATAATTCATTTACATTCTATGGGAGTGGGATCCTATCCTAATTCACACCTCCTTATACACCATAATAGAATTGTTTAAGTGAGATGATGAATCATACCTTTCTTTAAATTTTAAGGTCAATTAGGATACTGGAAATACTTACATTATCCTTTTGGGGAAATGCATTACACAATGAAACATACACACTAAATTAGGTTCCAAATAATATGGAAAATGGAATACCATATGAGTTTATGTATGAAGGAAATATTTGTTGTTAAAATTAGATGTATGGTGTTGAAATGCATTTATTATGTTCATATCTAAAAAAAACTATCACCTTGAGGCTCAAAGTGTATCATTATAGGGAATCCTAAGAATATAAGGGGGTATAATTTATAAAACCCCTCAGATAAGAGGGTAACTAGAAAAAGACATGAAAAATTTATTTAAAGGGATAACATCCTCAAGAAGGATAGAGGAAGAAAGATTGGACTTGATGAAGTTGATTCTCAAGAAACACAAGATTTGGTTCAGTAACAGATTTCATAAGACCCCGTGGAAAATGTTGTTCCTTAAACATAAGTACAACATAGGAGCACCAAAGAGGTTAGATATCTAGAAAGATGTGTTTTTCTAGTAACTGAAGACAGTGAATCATTATTGGTTGACAATAATTACCCACTTTATTACAAGGAGGTGGTAGAGATATTAGAAGCTATACGATGACAATAAGACATGAAATCTGCTATGGATTCATTATATTAAAACAAAGTATAGATTTTGGTTGATACACTAGTTGATGTAAATATCATTGGGTGTAAATCGGTATTCAAGATAAAACTATACATGGAAGGTAAGTTAAGTTCCTATAAAGAAATTCTAGTGACTAAAGGGTTTAAATAGTTCCAAGGAATTGACTATAATAAAACCTTTTCTTTATTTTTCATGTTTAAATCCTTCAAAACTCTACTTGTCATAACTGATTTCCATGACTATAAAAATTAGAATATGGATTCCAGAATATATTTACTTAATAAAAAACTTTGGGAATATATCTATATGATACAACCTGGAGGGTTTTTGACTTTAGGAAATTCCAATAAGATATGAAAGTTACAGAGTTCCATTTATGGGTTGAAGCATACATTTAGCTTATGGAACATTCAGTTTGATAAAGACATAAGATATTTTGGTTTCATAAAGAATGAATATTATTTATGTGTTTACAAGTGGTTTATTGGGAGTTTATTTGTATTCCTGGTAGTATATATTGATAAAATTTTATTTATTAGAAACAACTTACTATTCCTACAATAATTTAAGGAATGATTGAACAAGTGTTTCTCTATGAAGATATTAGGTGAATCAGTGCATATCCTTTGAATAAATATTATTGGTGATAGATACAAAAGTTTTCTTAGAATAATCCAAAGTACATATATTTACTACATACTAAAGAGATTCAGTATGGAACAATCGAAGAGGGGATTGGTTCCACTGACACATTGTATATATCTCTCCAAAAAAGTGTATCGTTATAAAAAACATGAGAGAGAGAGAATGAGTGGGATCTCATACACATATTTGATGGGATCTATCATGTATGCCATGTTATATACTAGTTTTGATGTTTCTTGTGTTTTTGATCATGTTAGTTAGATATCAAGTTGATCAAAGTGAACAATATTGGTATACTATTAAGTTTATCCTTAAGTGTTTAAGGTGTACTAAGGATATATTCCTGGTATATAGAAAACATGAGGAACTAGTTATCAGAGGATATACTAATGATAGTTTCCAAATATGTCAAATTGATCTGAAGTCAAAATTTGGATATGTCTTTAATATCAATAGTGGATTTGTGTGCTTGAAGAGTTCAAAGAATTCGATTTTCAATGATTTAATAATGGAGTTTGAGTATATAGTGAGTTATAATGTAGAAAAAGAAGTAGTTTAGATTTAAAAATTAATTAAAGAGATTGATGTGGTTCATATAGATAGATATCCTATCACATTATATTGTGATAATACTATAATAGTGGCTACCACAAATGATCCAAGGTTGTAACAATGGACAAAAAACATAATCTGTAAATATCACCTCTTGAGAGATTTTTCTCAAAGGGGTGACGTCATTGTGAGTAGAGTTTCCATGGAATAAAACATGGTGGACCCATCAACTAAATCCTTATCTTAGTAGAATAATGAAAATCATGGGAAATCTAGAAGATTAAAGGTTGTTGACAGTTTTTTGTAGTAAAATTGGGAGTATATTTGATTTGGTTCCCTTGAAAAAACTTCTATGTACTTATAATTATTTGTATTAATATATTTTATTATTAGTAAAACAAATTTATCACATCATGATTTTTTTCTATGTTACATACTATGTGATAATTTTATAATGCTACTTATCACACTAAAAGGTTACTATAGTTCCCCTCTATGATGAGAACCTAGAATTTCCATGATAATATTCTTAAATATAACTTTTTTCTAGGTGATATCATTTTATGGGACAAAAATGATATAGGATATCAAGGGTCAATACTCATAAGCGTTTGAGACACTCTCTCATGATGTACACCCTTAGTAATCTTTAGTTTAGGAGATTATGAGAATATGACCTGCTAATATAAAATCCACATTTATATATTTCAATGGATATTTCTATATATATACATGTGTAATGATCCTTAAAATTTAAGATTATTATTTATAAATTTCATGGGTTGTATACTTTTATGTATTGATCAAAACCATGATGAAATATACTCATGATGAGGTAGGATACATTGGGTACCTCACAAGTTATATTGTATTAATGAATAATGGAGAAAATATTTATGCCTTTAATTTTTAATAGAATTTGATATATCAAGACCTTTGATGGGAATAGAATTTCCTACTTAATTCCATGACCATGATGGTGTTATTAGTAATTTTGTTTCTAGAAAGTCAAATAAAGATACATCAATAACATATGTTGATGACACTATTATGAAACCTTCTTGATTAGTGATATATAGATAAAAGAATTATATTACGTAGAGTACATTAATAGGTGGATACATGTCATTGTGATATTAACTTATTTATCTACTAGATCCTTAGCATGTTTCTAGTTTCTAACCTTGTACTTTATCCAGTGTCACCTAATTCCATTGAGAAAGCAACATAGAGGGTCACACACTAAGAATATTTAAAAGCTCAATTAAATTCCATATGAATTTTCCATACTGGATAAATATCAATCCCCTACATGGTTTAATAATTATTCATATTTGTTTAATCATAAATATTTAATCACCAATTATTTGAGAGAATATATACGTGAGATGAATATTTATCAAGTAATTATTTATTTAATTATGTGAATAAATAATATTTATTTCTTTTAGTTTATTCAAAAGGTAAAAAATATTTATTTATTTAGTTTCATGAATATTTAAGAAAATATTTATTCACTAATTTTGATGAAGATAATATTTACATATTTATTAGAGAATAATGAAGTGATATTTATTTACTTAAACAAATATTCATTATTTAAGGCCTGATAAATATTTATGAGGATTGGAAAACTAACTTTTATTGTCTGGTGAGAAATATCATATTAAATATTTATTGAATAAAGATCAATTTATTTATTCAATAAAATAATAATTATTTTATCTATGAGTTTTTCTAATGTCAAGTAAATAATAATAATAATAATAATATTATTATTATTATTCAGACATGGGGTTTTCCAAGAATTAATAAAAATAATAAGATCCCTTGTGCAATTATTATTTTATAACCCTAACACTATTTAAACCTGATTATGATATTTTTTTGAAAGCCCTAGCCACCTTATTTCATTTTTCATAATGAATTATATGGAGGATTCTCTAAATAACACATATTAATTATTCTCCTCTAGAAAAATAAATTCTTTTACCCTTGGATAATTTAGTTACAATCAATGAAGATCATTTCAAGAATTATATTCCTCCATTCTAGCACCTGAAGGATTATACAGATGTGATTAGAGGTTTGCAAAGAATGTGTGGATCATCTCTAGAGGGAATATATCATGGATCCTTCTGACTCAATGAAGCTTTGAAAATAATGGTCTTCCAATTCATTAATGAATAAAGAATCACAAGATCAAGGTAATTTTTTTATATATAAATTAATTGTAAATTATATGTGATAATCCTATCTTTTGGTTATAGAATTAATAATTAAATTTATATTCATTTTTATTATATTGTTCATGGTTTTATTCATCATTTACATCACATATTAATAATTTATTATGACTAAAATCTAACATGGCCCATCCCAATATGTACTTTTTCTCTACCTGGAACCTTTAAGTTTTAGGTAGTGTTGTACCTTAGTAGGACTTGGGTGACTTAGAAGAAAATGACAGAGACATGCTAACTACTTATTTGTAAGGAATAAAGAATGAATATTGAAATACCTAAGTGATCCAAGGGTTTTATGGAAAATTTGAGAAAATAATTCTCAACTAAGATATTATTTGGTTGAAGTTAAGATAATTTTTTTTTCTAGCTAAGTCCTATAAATTCCAGAATGAGTGTTTCCAAAATTTCTAAGAGTGGAAATAGATAAAGTCATTATAGTGGAACTAGATAATTATGGAATTAGAAGCTAAAGCAGATGGTAGTGCTTTATAAATACCATATTTTAATGATGTAAGTGTGAAAGAATCTCTGAACACATATAGGAGTAACTATGACGAATAATAAATAATAACATAGTGTTTTTTAGGAGGCTATGTAAGATTTAATCATATAGTTTACATTTTTCACTGGGAATAATAAGTTTAGTTAGTTCTTATGTTAGAATATTTTAGTGGATTTGATCATATGGAGGGATTCCCACAAAGATTAGAAAATAGGGGATTCTACTAGAAAGATAAGAAGGTAGTGAAACCGGGGTAAACCAGGTAGACTAGTCTATAAATAAACTAGTGGATCACTTATTCACTGATCAAAATATTATAATCATTATATTTCATAATTAATAAATATAAATAGTGTTTCTCCCATGTAATAGGATAAAATGAAAAACCATGTAAATTTTTTTTGTTCTATATTGTGTGCATGAGTTATTTTGTGCTTACAATTATTTGTATGTTATAAAAGGCATGAAAAAGATCAAGGTGATTTGGTGTGATATATTGGAGTTTAGTTCCCTAGTTTAGAAATTATAATTAGGTAATTCCAGTTTTGTTTTATCTGATATTCATTTATTAGTGAGTTTATGGAAGGGGTTCTAGAATTTAGTGATCCGATATAACAAAAACATGTGTTTATGGGAACACAACCAAATTTGAATACCTAGGAAGCACTTAATGTCAATCATTATCTAGAGGTGGATTCATTGGGTATTTAGTAGATAGAAAATGTTAATGATCCTATATTTTTCACTTCATTTCTAGAGGTAATATTGTGTGTACAATATTTATATTGAAATTTCATTACACCATGTAATGAATTCCCAAGCATCATAGGGAACACATCATGACCACTAAGAATAAATTATATATCGGACAAGAGTTTGGAAACAAAATTGAATGAATATTTATGATTAAGAAATATAACCTCAAAATAATTTTATATAAATTTTTAAGGATTGAAAAAGGGGAATATAAATCATTTTTTGTGATAAATATGTTTCAGAATATAGAATGCAACCATAACAAAGTTTGGATAATTTTTTTGAAAATTGGAAGATATTGAAGTTGGAAGGCCAATACCCTTATGTCTATCCAAGACTATCACAATATAATTATGCACTAAATATAAAATTTATATATATAATTATTATTAATATGATATAAACATGTTATAATATTTTTGAATCTCCCATGTAGGAGATAATACACAAGTTTTTCAAATACAGGACATCCCACATATAGGCTTGGATGGAAAATAAAAAGGCGATTATAAAAGTGTATAATAAAAGGGACAAATCATATAGGATTTTTTCACAAATAATGATATGGTTTTCTAAAAATAATCATGTTATTTATCATATTCACACTATTAATTATGTATCCTAAATTTATCAATTTGATAGATTGAATGTAATATTCCATAATATGTTCTTGAAATTCAGATGGTGCATTGCTGCATTTCTATATTGAAAATAATTTATTGAAGTCAATGGAACTTTTATTTATGAAAAGTATATGGGTTTCCTCTTTAGTTATTCTTCATAACATGGGAATGATTCTCATGTCCCTCTTATATTCACTATTGTTGAGAAGGAAAATTTTTGTGGATTTAGTTCTTTGCATGTATATACACCCATGTTATGTAATGCCAATGAGTGTTCTGTTGATATGGCTCCTTGAACCACTTTTTCTATTTATATTTTTATAATTAAGATACCTTTTTTGTATAATTATAATTTCTTACAGTCTTTGGTAAATCCATTATTACTCTAACATGACTTTTAAATCATTTTTATCATATTTGTATATCCCTTATTTAATTTATCTATTATTTGTATTCTATGAATTTTTCTTAAAAAGAAATCTAATTTTGGATTGACTATGAGGTATGTAAATCTAATTGAGCATGAGTAATAACCACATGTATTGGTATCAACTGCATGTATAAGGTACTAACAGTATGGATCAACCATAAGTATCAAATACATGTACAATAATTGACTGTGAATGAATTGAACATAAGGTAGATAATTAACCACATGTATCAACTTCTTGTAAAATGGATTGACCACATAAACAATATACCAACCTCAAGTCCTAAATCTACCATTTCGTTCAAGTGACCATGTCCAATCAACCATGTTAGATAGTAAATTTTTTATAAGTATTAAATTAACCACATGTTAAATCTAATCAACCACTTGTTGAAAATGATAAAACACATAAAGAAATCCAATACCTACCTTCAGGATTGACCTACCACAAGGAGAAACCTATCATAAATATGGACCTACCATAAGTTTTATATTCCACATGAACTTCATCCTATAGACATGCTATATTTTTCATATTATTTTATATTTCTATTAACTATAAGTTTATGTTGTTTATTTTTATTTATTTATTTTTTCTATAATTAATCATTAATCACGTTGATATCATGAAATCGTTTATTGAATTATTTTATATATATTTAAAATAAATATAAAAATATTCATGCATGGTATGATATTTATGTTGGGTGTGGTTCAAAATTATAACTGTTTGGGATTAGAAAGTCTTTTTATTTGATCAAGATATCATTGATTAATTCAAGGATTATGAAATCAAATTTTATGGAACATTTTCTACTTAATTTAATGTTATATTTACTTACACAACACATCATGTTTTTTAATATATTATTAAATAAACTCGTGTGATTATATTCTACATGTGTATTAAATAGATAATTTGCATCAAGTGTTTTTAGAAAGCTACACCAAAAAACTCTAAATTATTTCATTGAAGTTACATAAATATGATGATTTGGAAAAGAGGAAGTGAAATGAATTTCAAATTTTAATTTTTTTGTGCATGATGTAAATTTTTAAAAGAGTTCGACATAAATAATGAAAATATCTGAGGTTAAGTATATTTTAAAACTATACTACATGTCACAATTTTTGTAAAAAATAACTAGAAACCTCTTGGATGAGATACATTATCCTGATCCTTTTCTTCTTGAAGAGAATTTTTTTCCTCAACACCTAGATCCTTACTTGTTCGTCTGGTTCTTGTGGTTCTTATGTCTTTCTATTATTTTTAGGTATTTTATTGTCTGATTTATACTTCCCATTAAAAGGTTTGGTTATTTGGTTATACTACCCTAAACAAAATTTATGTGTAGGTTATTCCATAATTAGTAAAAGGAAAGGGGATATGGTTGTTCCTTGGTCAGGATAAATGTATGTTTAGTTTCTTATACCACCTCAAAAAAAAAGCTAGCTGGGTTGTGACACCAAGTGTGAAAAAGTTAGTCTTCGGTTGTACCTATAGGAGTTAAAAAGGAAATTTTAAAGGGTTTTGAATCCCCATAAAATTTCATAGATTTTATTTTAGTCAGTTTCATTCCATACTGTATTTGAGAGGAGCGAAGAGTAGACGCAAGATCAATTCATCCAAACTACTATAAAAATTATCAAGTGTTATTTGTTTTTATTTACACTAATTTAATATATTAGTCTGATAATAATCTTTAAAAATATTTTTGAGTGGTAAATTCTCCCCTATTGACCATTTTTTTATATAATATTGGGACCTAACAATTGATATCAGAGAATTACCCCTAGATTTGATATATATATTTATTTATGTTAATCATTTATTGACCTAACCATCAAGGGGAAAAGATATTTTTGAGATGGTGGGTGAAAATGATGCTTATATGCCTCAAATACCTCAATTATTCGATGAAACATATTATAGATATTGGAAATCACACAAGGAAGATTATCTTAAATATTTAATCCTTGATAGTTAGACCATCATAATCAATCCATATAAAGTACCTAAATATGATACCAATACATTGAGTGGTAATGATGCTAGTATATACGTTTTAAACTATAAGGTAATAAACATTTTATACTTTGAAATTAGTACAAAGTTTTATATCCATGTATTTATATGTAAACCAACTCATGAAATATAGATAATTTTGAAAACAACTCATTTAGGTTTAGATAAGTTAATAAGAACAAAACTTAGCACGTTAAGGGATGAATATCAATATTTTTATATAGAAGAGGAAGAAACTATGAATCAAATGTTTCATAGATTTACTAGTATTATAAATGTTATGAGTTCTTTAGGAGAAACATTGAATAATTCATTTTTGGATGAAAGAGTTTTAAGATCCCTTCCTAAACAATTTAATTCTTAAAATGTTTCAATTAATGAATGTATATTCTTTAAGTAAAATAGTTTCAAAGAAATTATTGGGTATTTATTACAATATGAGTCTGAACATAAAAATATTACTAAATAAGATAGTTTTAAAAAAAGAAACTGATTTTAAATCAAATTTTACTACTTAATATTCTAATTACAAGATTAAAAGTACTGAAGGATATATCATTTCTCATGTTTCAAAGGGATTATATAGAAATAATAAGGGATACTCTAAAAGATTCATAAAGTTATACCTTAGAGAGGGAAAGAAAATATTTGGTAAAGGTATTAAAATATCTAATAATTCGTCATATATCATTTCCTATGAATGATGAAATAAAGGGTCTATCAAACCTGAATGAACAAGACTAAATGATGATTAAAATAAAAGGAATTAACATAAGAAGGAGAAGAAGGAAATGGTATTCAGTTGGAGTTACAATTTAAACTAATACATGAGTGTATAATATGGTTATGATAATGATGCTATTAATATTTGTATCATGGATTTGGTAAAAGTAGAAAGTAATTTTGATTATTATTATTCTTTTTCACCTAATTGTAAAAATCCAAATAAATAAAAACAATATAAATATATTGAAAAAGACTCAATATTAAAATATAAAAGGTTTTTATAGTATATAAAAAACTCAAAAGGAAACAAAAAAAGTTATTACTAAAAATGAAAGTATAAATGAACCTAATTCTGTATGTAATGAAGATAATGTTAAGTAATTAAAAATGATTTAGAATCTTCTCACAAATATTTAAATTCTTATTTTTTTTAATTAAAAATTTATCATTCTAAAAATGAAAAATTAAAGAAATAAAATAAGATAAATCTTGACTACATGCCTAAGTGTAATGAAGCAGATCAAAGAAATTATAATGTTATAATTTATTTGAATGAAAGGCTCAAAAATAAAATTTAAATTTTAAAATCAAGACTATCTACTTTTGTTTGAGGTAAGTATAACTATGATAAATGATGATTTTGAATAAAATGAAAAAATGGTCTTGGATATGATAATATTTTACCTAATATGTAAAAGACATTATTTTTCAAAGTCTCCAATAAATGTGCATCAACTACTATAAGATTTAGATATAAAATGAAGGGATATTATACAAATGAGTGTTCCTTGAGATTTAAAAAATCTCTTGAACACACTTAAGATTTTATTTATGAATATAAAATCTATATTAGCTATGAATAAGTTTTAAAAATTAGTTTAAGTTTAGAAAAATTATTATAATATTCTAATTATTTCCATATTTACATGGGTAAAAAAGATCTATTAAATCTATTTTTGGTAGGAAATATGTCCTGTAAGTGTTAAAAAGACACATGTTACATGAATATATAATGTTCTTGACATATAATTAGTTATATTTAAAAATTTATATATTTTAATAAGTATGATAGTGTTAGTGTAACATTTAGTGATACTTTAAGGGAAAAGTAAAAGGTTTTATAAAAGTTGGTATTTAAAATTCTATATTCATTTCAAAGATTTTATTTATTTAAGGTTTAACACATATTTGGATTAGTATATCAAAAGTTTGTTATGATAGTATGAATGTAAAAATTTAAGATGATAAGTGTACATTTTTTAAGGATAAATCTATCTTATTTTATAAAAACCAAAAATGTAATATTTATTAAATCAATTTTAATGAATTAACAGAGAAAAATATCAAATGTTTAAATTTTTTGAAATCTAACAATGTTTTATTTCATATAATATTAGTTCAATAAAATTTTAGTTGGATCTCCAAAGATAAAAAGATATCATATCTACCTGAGTTAAATTTGGATAGAACCTATCTATATGATTAATATTTAAAAGGTAAGAAAAATAAGTAGTATTTTAAATTATTTGAAGTGGTATGAAATTCTATACCACTTAAAATTATATATTTTGATCCATTAATCCACATAAAAACTATAAGTTTGGTTGAAAACATATATGCATTTATAGTTGATAATGAATATTATATATTTAAATGGACTTATTTTCTTACTCATAATCCATAAAATTTGTCTAAATTGATGAAATTTTATAAATTAGTTTAAAATTAAAAAGGGCATATGATGTTATCAATTAGAAGTGATAGAGGTTATTAGTTTTTAAATCTATAATTTGATAAATTTTTTAAAGATAATAGATATAATCAAAAACAAGTTAGCTCCTAAGACACCACAAAAAAATTTTGCGGTAGAGAGGAAAATAGGGCCTTATAAGAATTAGATAAGAAAATGAAAAATGATTATAATTTTCCAAAATACTTATATCCAGAAGCTATTAATATTTCTTGTAATGTTTTTAACAAAAAATTTCTTAGACCATTCTTAAAAAACAACTTATAAAATATAAAAGTGAAGGAAACCTATAATTTTTTATTTCAGAGTATTTAGTTATAAAGTTTTCATTATAAATACCAAAGATTCATTGGATATTTTTTATTGAAAATTATATAAAGAATATTTACTAGGATATTTTAATTATAGTAAGGTATATATAGTTCATAAAACAAATATTTATTAAAGAATCAATTCATGTCAATTTTTTTGAAAATAATTTAAAATAAAGAAAATATGATTTAGATTAGATTGAGGAAGAATTTATATATTTTAGCATTGTATAACCAGAAAAATTATTTTTAGATATATCAATTGAGGGGGATAATCTATATCATGAAAAAACTTTAAAATTTCATAAATATCATATGGTTGAAAAAATATCTTCTGATATAACTACTAATGTTAAAACCATAAACCCCTTAATAAATTGTTGTGATTATAAATATGTTTTTTATGATTTTTTATCTAAAGTTATAGATGATTCTTTATTTGATTCAAACTGGATTATGGAAATGGATTAAGAGTTAAGTTAGTTTGGTGGAAATAAAGCATGATCCTTAGTTGAACCCATTAAGGATCAAAATATTATTAGAACCAAATAGATCATTAGGAATAATTTATATGAATTTGGTCAAATAAATAGAAATAAGTCTAGATTAATGGCTTAAGGTTTAAATCAGGAATAAGTAATTGATTTTAGACATTTATATTATCCTGTTGTAGGATTATAATCTATATGAATTATTTTTTCATATAATTATCATTTAAGAATCAAGCTTTTTTAGATGGATATCAAAAGTTCATTTTTGAATGAATATATTTTTGATTTTTTTTCTAATACAACCACCTATATTTCAGAATGAAAATTTTCAAAATAATAATTTTAGTACATATATATTTTTATAGGGATTGAAAAAAATATCCTCAATCTTTGTGTGAGAGTTTATCAAATTTTATTTTTAAAAATAGTTTTGTAAAGGTAAGGGTTGATCTAACATTATTTATTAAAAGGATTTATAAAGATGTTTTAAAATTTTAAATATATGTTTATGAAATTATATTTCTATATTTATGTGAAAAACATTGTAATGAATTTTCAAATTAGATAATAAGTGAATTTAATATGATTTTAATGGGGGAACTTAAATTATTTCTTGGTTTTAAAATTTTTGAAAGAAATAATGATATTTTTCTAAATCAATATAAGTATGCTAAAGAGCTGGTCAAAATATTTAGTTTATTGCATTTTAAAAGTAGTAATAGTCCCATAAATACTTTATATATACCTGATAAGGATGAATCTAGAAAATCTAATCTTAAACATTTTAGAGGCATGATTGGGATCTTATTATACTTAACTACTTATATGCCTAATTTATTATTTATTATTTTCATGTTTGATAGATTTAAAAATAATCACAAATAAATTCATTTGAAAACTGTTAAAAGGATAAAAAATATGTTAAATGGTCTTTAAATATTGATTTATTTTACCATGTGAGGACTTATTTTGATTTAATCAGCTGTAGTGATTCTAATTTTTGTGGTGAAAGATATATTGCAAAATAAAATCAGGTATGTGTCAATTTCTTGATAAATTATTAGTCTCTAGTGTTCTAAGAAAAAAATTAGTAGCTTTATCAACTGCTAAAACTTGTTTATTATTTTTTCCTCTTTTTGTTCACAATCACTAATGATTAAGAAAAATATTTATGATCTTGTTTTTTATTTTGAAAATATCATTATTTATTGTGATAATACCTATGAAATTTTAATTTCAAAAAATAACTTTCATTATTTTAGAAATAAGAATATTAATATTATATTTCACTATCTTAGAGATCATGTTTGAAATAGAAATATAAATCCAGAATTTGTTTCTATTGAAAATCAAATTGCTAACATTTTTACTAAGCCTCTATATTTAGCTAAATTTTTAAAAAATAAATTTGATATTTTCATAATATAAGGATAATTAATTAGTACATGCTATGTGTTTATCATATATTTAATTTCAAATATAAAAATTTTATTTTTTTAAATTTGTTTTGTTAAAAATTATAGCTTATAAAGTTTAATGCTTTATAGTGGATACTTAATGCATGTTTTTGAAACCTACTAGTTAAGGAAAAAATTATACATCTTATGTATATGTCTTTATTTATTTTTAATTATATTTATTCCATTTAATCTTTTTAAATATTTTTATAACATAAAAACTAATTTTATTTTTTAAACTCAGTTTTATAAATCAAATTATTATAGATTTAAATTTTCAAGATTTTCAATAAAATTTATGTCTTTTAACTATTTAGAGGGAGATTACTTTTTTTATTCTAAAAATATAAGAGTTATCTTATATAATGGTAATAAATGTCTTTCTTATAGTGAGCATATTTAAACATTAATTGTTGGTACATGAAAGAGGGACACATTTCTTTCAAAATAGTTTCATCTTTTTGATCAATTTTAAATAGGGGTGAAATTTTGAAATAATTATTTCTTTTATAATTATAAAAAAGGGGATAATATTGATGTGGATCCCTGAACCACTTTTTTTTATTCATGTTTTTAAAATTAAAATATGTTTTTTATATAATTATAATTTCTTATAGCCTTTAGTAAATCCTTTATTCCCTCTAAAATTAGTTTTAAATCATTATTTATCATATTTCATTATCCCTTATTTAATTTATTTATAATTTTTATTATGTGAATTTTAGTTAAAAATATGTCTAATTATGGATTGAATGTGAGGTATGTAAACAAGATCAACCATGAGTATCAACCACATATATTAGTATTGACCATATATACACAGTACTGAACATATGAATCAACCATAAGAATCAAATACCTATATAGGAATCGATCATGAATGAATCTACCATAAGGTAGATGATCAACCACCTATATCTACTACATATAAAATAGATTGACCACATGAAAAATGAATCAACCAAAAGTTCTCAATAGATGATGTTAGTCAAGTGAATGTGGCAAATTGATCATCCCAGATAGTCTAATTTTTCTATGTTTTGAATCGACCTCATGTTAAATCCAATCGAGCACACATTGAAATGGATCGACCACATTAATAAAACCAAAAACTACAATAAGGATTGAACTATAATAAAGAGTGAACTAAAATAAGTATGGACCTACCAAAAGTTCGATCTGTCACATGAAATTCATCCTAAACATATGCTTTTTTTCATATTGTTTTATATTTTTTTTACTCTAAGTTTATGTTGATTATTTTAATGAATTTATTTATTCTATGATTACTTATTAATTATTTTGATACTGTGTGAACCTTTTTTAAGTATTTAAATATATTTAAATGAAGGATAAAGATATTCATATGTGGTTTGATATTCATTCTGGGTGTGATTAAAAATTTTAAATGGTTGGAATTTGAAAGTTTTATTATTTAATCTAGATATCATGGAATATTCCAAGGATTATGAAATCAATTTTTACGGAATATTTAATACTATATTTAATGTTCTAACAAGTTCCACTGTACAACTTATTTTTTTTATAGATTGTTAAATGAACTCATGTGAGTATATTCTATATGCATATTAAATAGAGAATTAACATGAAGAATTTTTGGGAAAGATACAATGAAGAAATTTGAAGTATTTCATTGTAGTTACATGAACATGTTGCTTTAGAAATGAATAAATACTATGAATTTAAAATTTTAATATATTTTACATGAAATAAATCTTTATAAATAGTTTTAGAGAACTAGTGTGAAGATCAGAGGTTGGGAATATTTTCAAACCATACTGTGTGACATACTTTTTACGATTAATCACTAGAACACCCTTGTCTAAGCTACATTATACCGATCCTTTTCTTCCTAAAAAGAAAAATTCTACCTCGAAACTCAAATATTTACTTATTTATCTTGTTTATGTAGTTCTTACTTCTTTCTATTATTTATGTATGTGTTATTGTGTGGGTTATACTACCCTTAAAACGGAAGGTTTCTTAGGTTATACTACCCAAATAAAAGGTATATGTAGGTTCTTCCATAATTGGTTAAAGTTAAAGGGATTTGGTTATGCCTTAGCCCGAATAAAGGTAGGTTTTGTTTCTTCCACCACCTAAAAAGGAATATAGTTGGGCTGTGAATCCAAGTGTAAAAATTAAGTCTTACATTACGCCTCCAGGTGTTAAAAAGGTAGTTGTAAAGGATTGTGACTCCCTATAAAAATTCAAAGATTCCATTTCAGTGGGATTCATTCCTCTATGTGTTTGAGACGAGTGAAGAGTTGATATATAATCAATTGATTTGAACTACTATAAAAATTACCCTTTGTTTTTTCTATTTATACTATATTAATATATATCAATTATAATAACCATTAAAAATATTTTTAAGTGGAAAATTCAACATCTCTTGACTATTTGACCATCTCCTATTGGGACCTAAAATTTTCTTGATATTTAATCATCTTCAAGTAATTTTAGAGGTAGTTAACATTGATAGACCATCATTGGGATAACCTAATGATTATTATCGATATTAAATTAGGTATACTTTCAATAATGTCCATAAGAATTATCAAGGTGAAGAAATAAAGCTAGTGATTATCAAGTTGGGTATGTTTCCTTAGACCTCTATATTTTATAATAAATTTTATTATCCTTTTAATTACTATACTAACAACCTTTTTCAATATACGATCTCAAAAAAATAAAATTGAATGATTAAGTTAATGGAATTAATAAGGACAATAAAAAAAGTATATGATTACATGGTATGGATTTTAATGGAGAAATGGTAATTGGAATATGATAATAGAAGGATATATGACCATATAACCACTGATTTTATAGAGTGCATCAATGGGGTCTTCATAAACTGAAAATTACTCGCCAGGTGTTGGATACATTCTATAAATGTGTGAAGTACTTCATCCAATGACACCAATAGGCTCATTTGGGGAAAAAAATGGGTTGCACTTTGGTTAAAACTTATAACATGACATTGAAATTAACTTTTAAGAACCATAATCCTTTTTTTGAAGCTTAAACTTGGAAGGGAACTTATTTGAGGATACAAAGTCTCAAAACCCCCTCATAATATACAATAGTTGTGTATCAGAGCTCTTATTATAATAATTATATTATTATTTTGAAAACTTTTAGGTCCCATGGTATCTATTTGAACATTACATTACAACATGTGCATCGATTAACTTATTGTGGGAACCATGTTTTGATCCAGTATACCATATCACCACTCTCATTTTTTATCATAGTGCACCATGGATGCTTGTTGGAGAGTGTCAACCTTTTATTTTTTGTCATTGATTAACCCAATATAGTTACTAACATTACCAGGTTGTGTCCATGAGGAAGGAAAAGGTAAAATCATATAAGAAATTATATAGATTGTCCTCAAGATTAAGGGGTGGGATTGTGATTCACTATATGTCACTAGGAAGGTCATAACTATAAAAAATGTCCTAATTTAGTAGGAATGAGCTAAATCACTCATCAGTGTTGACAATATATTTCATATTGTTTCATTATTATATAAACATATAATTTTATTAAATAATATTTTATCTTTACTATATTCAGGTATCTATATTGAATACCTATAATTTATAAATAATATGTTTTAAAATGACGGGTCTATAAATGTAAATAATAATGTTTAGGGATATAAAGGATGATACAATTCTCACAACCAAGGATATTGATGTTTCTTTTGATTTTATCATAGATTGTCTCAATCTATAGTTGAGTGTATATATATCACATCATTTCCATTACATTTCACCACCTCAATGATCATCCCCCATCTCTATCATGTTTGATTATATGATTTAGCAATGTGTGTTTTTACATTTTTAGATCCCCAACTTATTGAATAAATTTTCAAGATGTGGAAGATTAAAAAAACCTAAAAATTTAGTTTAAAATAAATAAGCTTTATACATTTCTTAACATGCAACTACGAGCTTTAAGCTAATTGAGATATATTATAAAAAAATTATTATTTAAATGTGACTATTCTAAGGTAGCTATTGAATTGGTGGGTATGAATATGAGTAAACAGGTTATTAAATAAATGTATAATGGTCCCACTCAATAAATATATATTTATTAGTTCTTATGAAATAATAAATCAATTTTTAGTAGTCATTTTATGCTTCAAAAAGGCATTTTATTCAAAAATAATTTTTATTACATTTTGTCCATTGAAGTTATAATTAATTTCTATAAATTTGAGAAAATATATTTTGTAAAATAATCAAAATTTTTTAAATAATTATATTAGTATTTACTTAGGGTGAAATTTTGGTATTTTTTCTAAAATTATTGATTTTTCAATGAATAGTGAAAAATATTGATTTCTTCAAATGCTATCACTTATTATCATTAAATAAAGTAATTTAAAAGTCTCACTATATTTTTTATTATGTATTAAAGTTCTATTTGATTAGTTTTATTTATAATAATCTAATTTATTGCATTTTAATCATCAATATTCTTTATTTTTATATAAGGTAATTTTTATGATTAAAAATGCATGTTTCTGAAACATGATTCCTGTTGCATTTTACACATTTATATTAAAATTGATTTATGAAAATTGTAGAGATTTAATCTTTAGAAATGGATACCATATTTGGAAATCATTGGTTCAAATTTTTTAAATAATTAACTTTTATTTTTGTTCATTATGAATAGTAATGGTGGTAAATATTTATTATCTCAGTAAGGGTAAAATGGGTAAAACATGATTAAAACAATGAATTAAGGTCTCAAAATAAGATTAAAATTTTTCTTATTTTTATTTAATGAGATAAATTTGACCCTAGTCTTCCCAAATTAGAATATATGTAATTTTTATGCCATTTATCCTTGATAATGACATTTATATTATTTTAAGTAAAGAAAATTCTAAAATGTCTCTCTCTTGACTTTAATATCTATAAATTTTTTACACATGGATAAAAAGAGAATACTTTTTTTTATGAATATTTATTTCAAACATATATTATTTATTTATCATGGAAATTTATTTTTAATTTTTAGTGTAAAAATAAATACCTTATATGCTCACCAAATATTGACACAATATTTATTCAATTAATAAAAAAAATAATATAAATGATTTTAAAAATATTAAATGTAAATCAATTTGGATGAATTATTAATTTTCAAGATTTTTTTAGATAAATTTGAAATATTATGAATGGTTTAAATGATTATATTTTAGTTCCATATTTATCTTTATGTCTTCAATGTCAAATAAAATGAATAGTGTAAGAAAAGACATTGATGACATTTTATGAAAATAATATTTTATTAAATTATTTAAAAATCATAAATTTATAAAAGTATGATGAGAAATGGTGTGAAATTTCATCCAATTTCCATTTATGATACATTTTTTACCTTATAAGTAAAATTATAACCCTTTAATATTGAAATATTTGTTACCACGGTTAAGGGTAAAAATGGTTAATGAAAGGGTTAATAAAAAAAATGTTTAAAATGAAACCAAAACCTATATAAATTTAATTTAATTAGGATAATTAGAACTTATCAAATTTATATTTGAATATTTGGTCATTTATAATCATTTTTATTGAGAATGAATGAATTGATTTTTTTTATTTTTGTAATTCCAAGTGTGTCCTTTCTCTCCCTTATAAAAGGACACCCCTTATATATTTTCTTTACACCTCCTTTATCCATATATATCAACCAAAACCTACCAAATTTCATTATAAAATTCCATATACATTAATTGTATCCATTGGTATTCTTAAAATACTATTCTAAGTAACCTTAATAAATGATCTAAATGAGGCATACTGAGGAAGAGGTAATTGTCTTACCCGATCTCTTTCAATTTATTTTTTATTATAAATCCTAAAAATATATCTTATTCATAATAAAATGTTAAATTCAGGATAATAAATATAATTAAATATTATTATAATTATTTTACCACCAATATGCACCCTCTATTCCATCAAATGGGAAGTTAAAGTATCTGTTGTGCGTATGTGTGGACTACCACCTCTATTTAGCGATAAAATCAATTTTCCACCACTATATCTCATAGTTGGTTATTATGGTGGGTTTAATTTTTATATATTATATTTATAACATAATTATGCTTATTTAATTATAATATCATATCTACCTTCTTGCATTCCCATCCGTGGGAAAATGATAACGTCGCTCATGCGTACGTGTGGACCACCACCTCCATGAAATGATGTGATTTTTTTTTCGATTACACTTTACATTGATGGTAATAAAGATTGATTTAATGAATATATATGATATATTTAATATAAGAATAATTATATAAAGGTTAATTATTGTTCTCCTATATTTCATTCCATTCATTTGAAAAGTGAAAACACTGTTCATGTGTACGTGTGACTTAACTTCTCCATGAATGGTGTAATTAATTTTTCTATATATATCTTTTAAATATGAATCTAAATCTATATATAATGAATATATATTATATTTATATCATGGTTAAAATTCTAAATATTGTGTAACCATGATCAAATTACAAGTATCAGAACCATCGAATCAAAATTTCCATGAAAAACAAAATAGTTAACACCCCAAAATGATAATTTTATTAAGAAATTTTTGATAAATGGGTGTTAAAATGTTATAATTGGATCATATATGAAATTATAATCCTATAAAATACTATTTTATATAATTTTAATATATTTTAATTTATTATATAGGAGGTTATATCCCCTTCGAAGCAAGTGGAACTTGAGATAAGGGTTTTTTTGTTGCAATCTCATTATTTATTGATATTGTTTATGATTAAGTTTTTGAAGATGAAATTTCATGATATAACTATCGAGAATATTATTAATTTTCTTCTACTATGATTATTTATAGAAAATACATGTTTTATTTTCACTTCCTTCACTTTAAGTACTCAAGATATTGAAATAGTGTTTTTAAAGAAAAATCAACTTTATTGATCTTTTCAGTCAAAAATAATTTTTCTTATATGTCCATGTTTTCTAAGAACAAATTTAAGAATGGTTTTATTCCCCTATGATTTTTAAATTCATTTTTACCCATTATTAAATATTTAGAAAATCGTTTTAAAGGAATCTTCTTTTCATTTTCTGAATGGCGTACTTTTTGTTTTTTTACCTAAAATGTGTAAGAAATATTTGTTTTGACAAACATGGCATGAATGAAATTTCCCACCATCACTACGGAAAAATGAGTATTTTCAACGGGTTATTTTTAACGGGTAGAAAGTACCCATTACAAATAATTAGTTATTTGCGATGGGTATATGTTACCCATCACAAAAGGTTTAACACAAGTTGTGCACCAAACTGCAGGAAGGGTGTTTGCGACGAGTTTTTATGCCCATCACAAATATCCAATGACCTTTTTTAGTATTTGTGATGATATTTGTCTTTAGTCACAAAAAGTATGTCGGCAGGTTGATATTTTTGACGGGACCCATTGAAAATACCTTTTTAACCACCACATCTAATAAATAGGGGGGGGGGGGGGGGGTTAGTATTTTCTATTAGAATCCAGTCGCAACTAATCTAACATATATATACCTCCATCCGTTTTACTTCTAAAATTAGTTTTAAATCATTATGTATCATATTTGATTATCCCTTATTTAATTTATTTATTATTTTTATTATGTGAATTCTAGTTAAAAATATGTCTAATTATGGATTGACCATGAGGTATGTAAACTAGATCAACCATGAATATCAACCACATATATTAGGAAGGACCATATATATATGGTCCTGAACATATGGATCAACCATAAGGATCAACAACCTATACAGGGATTGATCATGAATAAATCGACTATACAGTAGATGATCAACCACCTGTATCTACTACATATACAACAAATTGGCCACATGAAAAATGGATCAACCAAAAGTTCTCAATTGATGATGTTAGTCAGGCAACTGTGGCCAATTGATCATACTAGATAGTCTAATTTCTCTAAGTGTTGAATCGTCCTCATGTTCAATCCAATCAAGTACACGTTGAAATGGATCGAACACATTAATAAATCCAAAACCTACCACAAGGATTAAACTATCACAATGAGTGACCTAACATAAGAATGGACCAACCAAAAGTTTGATATGTCACATGAACTTATCCTAAATATATGCTCTTTTTCCATATTGTTTTATTTCTTTATTTACTGTAAGTTTATGCTAATTATTTTAATGAACTTATTTATACTATAATTACTTATTAATTATGCTGATACTGTGTGAACCTTTGTTTAAGTATTTTAAATATATTTAAATGAAGGATAAATAGATTCATATGTAGTTTCATATTCATGATGAGTGTAATTAAAAATTTTAAATGTTTGGAATTTGAAAGGTTTATTATTTAATCTAGATATCATAGAATATTCCAATGATTATGAAATCAATTTTTATGGAATATTTAATACTGTATTTAATGTTCTAACAAGTTACACTATACATCCTTTTTTTTACAAATTGTTAAATAAAATCATGTGAGTATATTCTATATGCATCTTAAATAAATAATTAACATGAATCATTTTTGGGAAAGATACATTGAGCAACTTTGAATTATTTCATGCACATGTTGCTTTATAAATGAATAAATACAATGAATTTAAAATTTTGAATCTATTTTACATGAAATAACTCTTTACAAATAGTTTGATATAATTATTGTAAAGATCAGAGGTTGAGGATATTTTCAAACCATACTGCGTGACATACTTTTTATGGTTAATCACTAGAACACCCTTGTCTAAGATACATCATACTGATCCTTTTCTCCCTAAAAAGAAAACTACTACCTCGAAACTCAAATATTTACTTATTCATCTAGTTTATGTAGTTCTTACTTCTTTATATTATCTATGTATGTGTAATTTTGTGGGTTATACTACCCTTAAAATAGAAGGTTTATTGGGTTATACTACCCAAATAAAAGTTATATGTATGTTCTTTCATAATTGGTTAAAGTTATAGGGATTCAGTTGGGCCTTAGCCCGGATAAGGGTAGGTTTGGTTTCTACCACCACCTAAAAAGGAATCTAGTTGGGTTGTGACTCCAAGTGTAAAAATTAAGTCTTACATTATGCCTCTAGGTGTTAAAAAGGTAGTTTTAAAGGATTGTGACTCCCTATAAAAAATCAAAGATTTCATTTCAGTGGGCGTCATTCCTCTATGTGTTTGAGATGAGTGAAGAGTTGATATATGATCAATTGATTTGAACTACTATAAAAATTATCTTTTTTTTATTTTTATTTCAACTATATTAATATATATCACTGATAATAAAATTTAAAAATATTTTTAAGTGGTCAATTCACCCTCTCTTTTCTAATTGACCATCTACTATTGGGACCTAACATTTTTTTTGATATTTAATCATCTTCAAGTAATTTTAGAGGTAGTTAACATTGATGGACTATCATAGTGATAACCTAATTATTATTATCGATATTACATTAGGTATGTTTTCAATAATGTCTATAAGAATTATCAAGGTGAGTAAATAAATCTAGTGATTATCAAGTTGGTTATGTTTCCTTATACCTCTATATACTATAATAAATTTTATTATCCTTTTAATTAATATACTAACAACTTTTTTAAATATACGATATCTAAAAAAGAAAATTGAATGATTAAGTTAATGGAATTCATAGGGACAATAAAAAAAGTATATGATTAAATGATATGGATTTTAATAGAGAAATGGTAATTAGAATATGATAATAGAAGGAGATATGACCACATAACCACTAATTTTATAGAGTGCATCAATGGGGTCTTCATAAACTGCTAATCACTTATAAGGTGTTGGATACATTCTATAAATGTGTGACATACTTCATACAATGACCCCAATAGGCTCATTAGGGGATACAACATGGGTTGCACTCTGGTTTAAACTTCTAACATGACATTGAAAAGAACTTATAGGAACCATAATCCTTTTTTATTTGAAGCTTAATCTTGTAAGGTAACTTCTTTGAGGATACAAAGTCTCACAACCCTCTCATAATATACAATGGTAGAGTCTTAGTTCTTTTATTAGAATAATTATATTATTATTTTGAAATCTTTTAGGTCCCATGGAATCTATGTAAACTTTCTATTACAACATGTGCATAGATTAACTTATTATGGGAACCATGTTTGGATCCAGTATACCACATCACCACTCTGGTTTATTATTATAGTGCACCATGGATGTGTGTTGGAGAGTGTCAAACTTTTACTTTTTATTATTGATTAACCCAATATAGTTACTAACATTACTAGGTTGTGACCATGAGTAAGTACAAAGTCAACTCATATAATAAATGATATATATTGGCCTCAAGAGTAAGTGGTGGGATTATGACTCACTATATGTCACTAGGAAGGTCATAACTGTAAAAAAATACCCTAATTTAGTTAGAAGGAGCTCAATCACTCATCAGTGTTGACAATATCTATAGATACCCAAAGCTTGATGTACATGGAAATTACATTACTTTTTCGGAATACTTAATACATGAAAAAATAGACACCCAAAGACCGTATTAGTTTAGTGTCTTTGGAAACTCGGAACATAATCTTATAATCATGGTGAAAGATATTCAACATCTCCTATAAAGATCTTCCCCATTTTTTTCTTAGCTAAAACCTTCCTTTATATCATGGGGAAAAGAAAACATAAAAACAGTGATCTCAAATGCTCAGCAAGGGTAAACATGTAGAACACAAAACAAACCCCAAACGTTTGAACGTAAGAACATGAACATAAAATATCAAAATCCTGAGTAATGACATAAATATTGGAAGTGAGAAAGGTATAGATCATAAAGGAACATTAACCATGATAAAATAGTATGGGAATAAAACATGTAATTTTGGAAAAACATTAATCACATGATATGATTTCCATAGTAGCCAAGACATTGCTTCCAAGACCATCGTAGTTGACAAATTCCCTTACTGAATCGAGTTCACTCCTTGTTCCAGTCCTGTATCACTGAACCGGATTAACTTTCCCTTCTAGCCATGTCTCTCTCATGAGATATAAATCTTTACCCAATGCATTGGAGGGATATATAGGCGCCACCCATATCATAATGAAATCATTCTTATGTGTGTCACAACATAAACATAAATCATTCATCATAACCCAAAGAATAAAATGGGCATCATAAACATCATCCCATCATAGCATAATCCATATAAAACAAATGGATATCATTTCATCATAAGAAAAGTGAAACCATGTAAATCATAGAGACATTATACTTGAAACAATCACATATTAAATAATGTCATCTTATATGGAAAATGGTTTTGATAAAACACTTGAAATGAATTCTTGAGGAAAATATCCTTTATTCTTCAAAATAATTTTCTTTTCACAAATTGCCTTGCAATTTTAAAAGAAAATGATTTTGTTGAAAATTGTCATGAAATTTTTTAGAGTATGCTTCATGGAAATAAGGAATTATAAACCATAAAAATCCATTCATGCCGTATAAGTTAAAAAAACATTCTCCTCGTACTTTTAATAGAAAAGTCAAAAAGTACCACGCATGGTAAAAAAAAGAGAGATTCACTCCATAACACAAATTAAAAGTCAAAGAGGGGTAAATATGACTAAAAAAATACATGGAATAATATTAAACACTTTATGAAAAACATTTTTATTGACATGGATGAAAAATATAACCCTAGTAAATACTTACGTATAAGCAATCTCGGATAAAAATGAGATTGCAAAATTATCCCTTACCTTATGTCCAATTTCTTCCATATGTGTTCGAGACTTCTGTATAGTGGGTTTAGACATATTATTAACTTGTAAAATAACCATAATAATATTTATGATATCATATATGATTCATTTACGACTTTATATTACTCGTTCATTTGTCAATTCCATGTTAATGCATTGTTTTGGGTAAAATAATTTCATTTGTCATACATGTTTTGACTTGTAATTATTCATATGATTACTTAAATTATGATTAATTGCTTCTAGAATGTAAAACATGATTTATATATAATATATATTCATAATATAAATATATATAATAGATCGGTAAATGGAACGAAATACACCGTTCATGGAGACGGTAGACCATACATACGCATGAATGCTGTTTTGTTTCCTTATTAAATTGAATGGTAGTAAATGAAATATATATATATATATATATACATAAGTCCAGTATCAGTATTATGTCATATGTTTCATGATTACTTATTATATATACTTTATAATCATTCTTGGATGGTTAACATGGAGAATGAATCTCATTGCATCGTGGAGACGGTAGTCCGTACGTACACACGATCAATGATATCATTCTTTTGATATTAAAATCGTATATAATTGGATGGTATATCATATATAAAGAATCATAATGGTGTTATATTTATTATTTATATCATTTATTTTCATTATTATACCCATCCAAATGATGAAATGTTTTAATAACAAACTACACCACGACGTGGAGACGGTAAGCCGTACGTACGCACGTGTGGTGACTTTTTCATTCATAGGATGGATAAAATAACTAATATGGTTGTACAATTTTTATAATAACATCAAAATATATTGAATATACTGGAGTTATTATTTTATAATGTAAACAACAAAGAAGGAGGAAGTGGAAGAAGAAAGGAACTTGAAAGAATCGGTAGAATAGATTACCTCTTCTTCGACGTGCCTCTTTTAAACTTCCTCTTAGGGAACTAGGGTTGTACTTTTGAGAAGACTGGAACCTATATGATATAACTAGATAGGCTGAGAAGAGAAATTTTCAGGGTTTGTCCAAGCCAAATGGCTTGGGAGGAGTGAATGTGAGAGAAGAGGGAGTGCCCTTTTATAAGAGGGGTGAGGGGCACCTTAGAAAAAACTTTAAATATTATTTTATAATAAATTCATATTCAGTTTATAATGGCTCCAAAGTGACTTATTTAGAGGCTAGGGTGGGTATGGGTCGCAATAATCTCAATTAATAGGTTTTAGACAAGTTTAGGTTACCATTTTAACCTTATCATTTAGATTTAACTCTAAGTTAAATAATTTAACTTTTACCGTGTCTTCTTCTATTCCTATACTATATAGTTAATAAAATAACTATAAACATCCAATAAAATCCCAATTGGTTCATTAATGTCATATATATTATTATATATGTCTTTTGGACTAAAATTAGATTTTTAGGACCATTATATCAATTAATAATATAATATATTTTTTTCAAAACTCTTTTATGTCAATTTTGACACTATTTGGTATTTTGTTTTTTTATAAATCCATAACATCATTATTACTTCTAAAAAAATTCATATAACCAACCCTAATATTTTATATTAACCTAGAAAATTATTTTAATTCATAAAAAGTCTCAAATTACATTTATTTGGGTATTTATAATATCAATTATGTTAATATTTCATTAATAAGGTAATTACTACATCATCATTGTGTCATAAATAAATTAAATTATATAATGTATAAAAATTATAAATAAAATACCATTATGTAGTATATATTTTTATCTTTCTAAATAATATTTATAATCTAATTTATCTTATGTACAATCCAATATTTAAAATGTTTTACTTATTAAACTTTGATTTTAACTCTTTTAACTCTTCTTTGAATTAAATAATAATAAATGTCCTAATCTAATCCAAGTGGACCTAAAGGGTCATATTTTATTTCTAAGGTTGTTTTTGGTCGAATTAAACTTATCCAATAGAATTATTACATGTGTTAGGGTAATAATAATATCATTTTTACCCTTAATTACCCTATTTACTTTTAACCGTGGTAAACAAAAGTAAAAAGTTACTATTCACCAAAAATTAATTTTATCTTATTGAACCACATTTTACTCCTTGATATTAACCGTGTCTCTCAGATTTTTGAAATTCAACTCACAGAAGTGGTAAAATTAAGTTTTATGTAAATTTTTAAATGCTCCTAGAAGGTGGGTAAAAGACGGTAAAAAGTTCAATAAAATTTTTATATATCTAAAATTATTATAAAATGACTCCAATGAAATACATTGAACTTATATAGGTATTATGTATCTATCTTGACCTAAAATAAATTTAAATAAAATAAATTATTATTTAAATAAAAAGTCGGTTTTAACTAATAACTCAATGTTTTCACTATTCATCAAAAATTGAAAGTTTTCAGAAAAATATCAAAATTTTACCCTAGGCTAATTTCGATATTACGAATCCCAAAATGAAGTCCATTTTGAAAGATAGAATTTATAAAATCTCAAAAATTGGTTATTACTATTCATAACAGCTAGTTTATTTAATATTTTAATAACATATCGTTGTTTAGTGAAACCCGGTATTGCGTACAACACACGCTATCGAGGAAGGTCGCGATTGCGTATAATGCAAGACAAGTCAGGGCTGTATGTAGTGAAAGCTCCCTTTGGTGTTTCATATAACATAATCAAAACTTATTTCATTTATACATTAAAAAAATATATACTTAATGTTGCGTAGAATAATTTCCACAAAACGAACTTGAAATTGTGTGTAACCCAAGCCAAGAATAGTGTTGCCTATACTCCAAGATATTACGGTGTTGTGTATAGTACAAGATAATCTTGGTGTAGTGTACAATATAAGACATCAAATAAATTAAAAATAATATATCTCATAAAATCTCGGGTTGTTACATTCTACCCCCCTTAAAATGAATTTCGTCCTCAAAATTCGTCACGGTTATAAATGGTTTACTATATGAAAGTTTCTTTCATATAAACCCACATTGTAAAAAGGAATACTAAATCATCATTTTAAAAAGTAATGTTAGAAACATAACAGATACAAAAAGTAACTCATCACTGGGTTTCCACATAGGAGAACATAGGTGGAAATATGTATATGGAAGAGAAATCTAACCATCAAGTTCTGATGGAGAGTGGTAGAGAACATGGCTATGAAAAAGACAACAATCACAAAGCCATAAATTTGTGATTATCTAAGGTACCATCTGATTCATCAGATATGAGGACACTAGGACAACATTTTTGGTTTTCAAGATCATTTCCATAAAGTTAAATAATTTGAATTAGAATAAATATCTACTTTATTTTGGTACAATCTCACCGTTGTTCATGCCTTGAACAATTTACACTTCATCTATTAAAGAAATGAAGTTGAATTTTTCATTCTTGAAGTATTAGTAGATCATATGATAGAATGATGGGTCCTTCCATCTGTCTCTAACAAAAGGTTAGCAAAAGTTATTAAATATACATAAGTACATATATGGAGAGGTTAATCGTATATGATTCCAAAAATGGACTTATACTTCATCTACCATACCGCTTAATAAAATAAAACTAGTTTCTACTAACCAGGGAATTACTATAGGCCAGTGGTAGGCGATAAAGTCCTGCCACACTTTGGTTGTGGGTTCAATTCCCACAGCCTTGTCTGACGCAACGGGTTGTCACCCGTCCTGCAGGTTGTCCTTTTTCTAAAACTACATTATTATAACATCCCATCAATAATATCAAAAAAATTTCAAGACTTAAACAATACTAAATTATGTCCAACATAATCCATTCCAATATTTAGTCTTATCCAAAATACTTCTTTCCAAGCTCATAGTATAAAGGAAACTATTACTAGAAATGTCATCTACCGAGCATGTGAATACCATCATTTATCCCACATATATCATACGATATATCTTGTTGGTCACATTCCAAACATGTGAACACCTTAATCATGTATTCTATTGAAAAATGAATACCCATTGAACCTTAGTGAAAACATGAATGCTGTCAAAAGTTAACACTTTCCACATAACAAAATTCCAAAATTTCTATATACTCAAACCATGATATAACTTTGTCCTTATATCAGTTATGAGCTCATTTCATTTTCTCTTTATCCTTTAATTATATGCATATCATCTTCTTTCCAAAAATATTTCAATCACTTTTCATGGTTACCAGTACCATATAATTATTGAAAACCAATACATAGATATTACAAAATTCCACGATACCATAAATGAGATTCCATGATAATATTTTGAAATCCCATTACATAAACACTTAATCATTCCACAACATCATTTTCATACTCAACATCACAAATAGTGATTGCATGTGACTTCCCTTTATTCTTTACCTTAAGAGTTTTCTCACGTTGATCATCATTAACCCTTATATTAGGGCATTGATTAGAATAATTCCCCATTTCCTTGCACTTGAAGCATTGAAGTGTTGTTACAGCGTTCTCTGTAGTCTTTTCTCTATTCAAATCATTAGCTACCTTTTTCCCATTACTTTGACACTCAACTGATCGATGACCTTATTTTCCACACTTAAAATATTTTCTAGTACCTTTTAGACAATCTCCACCATGCTTCTTTCTACACTTTGATCATAAAGAAACATTCATCTTCTTTTCACCATTGTTCTGATATTTCTCCTTGAACTCCATTTTTTTTTCAAAACCATGAGATGGATAAGTAACACCAACTTCCAGTTCTACCTTGACATCACAACACACAATTTCTTCATAGCTACTGAAGTATCTTATAGCTAATTCCCTTCGAAGACTTGGTTTTAATCCACTGAAGAATTGATCAACTTTACTTTCAGGTTGGATGATAAAGCCAGATGTGTACCTTGAAAGCCTTGTAAAATTTTCTTTGTATATACCAACAAATTCATCATCCTTTTGGTTAAGCTCAAGGAACTACTTTTCCATCTTTGTTCAAATAATACGAGGGAAGTACTTATTGAAAAACAAGTTCTTGGACTCGTCCAATTCCATTGATTAAATTTCATCTTGGGGACTTGTATTCTTAATTAGAGTCCACCACTGGTCTGCTTCACCTTCTAAATGGTAAATAGCCAAAATGACTTTTTCGTGTTCTGAATAGAGAAGTATGGAAAATATCTTTTCAATGGTACTGATCCATTGTTCAGTAACAAGTGGACCCGAAGACCCACTGAAAGAAGGTGGATGTTGCCTCATGAAGGACTCAATAGAATATTGTTCCCTTCTCTACTCATTTGGAAGTCCATAATGATTCATAGCTTGTGTAAGTATAACAATAAGATTTTTCACTCCATCTCCCATAATATTGGTTTGTTCAGGAGGACAATCATTTCATTGTCCATTACATTGATCAATACAATTCTTTCAGGGTCCAGCCATCATCAAAAACCCAAAAAGAATAGTGTGAGAGGAAAAAATCATGATAGGGAAAACAACATAATAAAGGGGGAGTAAATTCAATATATAAAATCTTAGGTTTAATTCTAATATTGTTACCGTAATTCTAGGACTATAACCTATACTTATACTTAACCTTAGGGACATCCCTAGACATACATTAAAAATATCTCTAAGGATATCACTAAAGTTTTTTTGGATCCTAGTTTCCAAATGTTAACTAAACCTTTTCTCTTATACCAACTATAGAGACCCAATTCTTGACGTACATGGACATTACATTAATTTTGCAGAATACTTAATACATGACAAAAATAGATGCCCAAAGAATGTATTAGTTTAGTGTCTTTGGAAACTCAGAACATAATCTTCTAATCATGGTGAAAGATCTTAAACATATCCCATAAAGATCTTCCCCTTTTGTTTTCTTACTTAAAACCTTTCTTTATATCTTGGGGAAAAGAAAACATAAAAACAGTGAGCTCAAATGCTCAATAAGGGTAAACATGGAGAACACAAAACAAACCCTAAACATTTGAACGTAAGAACATGAACATAAAATATCAAAATCATGAGTAATGAAATAAATCTTGGAAGTGCATAAGGAATAGACCATAAAGGAACATTAACCATGATAAAATAGCATGGGAATAAAACATGTAATTGTGGAAAACCATTAAACACATGATATGATTTCCATAGTAGCCAAGTCATTACTACCAAGACCAACCTAGTGGACAAAGTCACTTACTGAATCGAGTTCACTCCTCATTCCAGTCCTGTATCACTGAACCAGATTAACTTTCCATTCCAGCCATGTCTATCTCGTGAGATATACATATTTACCTAATGCATTCGGGGGAGATATATGTCCCACCCATCTCATTATGAAATCATTCTTATGTGTTCCACAACATAAACATAAATCATTCATCATAACCCAAAGAATAAAATGGGCTTCATAAACATCATCCCATCATAACATAATCCATATTAAAAAAATGGATATCATTTCATCATAAGAAAAGTGAATCCATGTAAATCATAGAGGCATTATACTTGAAACAATAACATATGAAATAATGTCATCTTAGATGGGAAATGTTTTTGATAAAACAGTTGAAATGAATTCTTGAGGAAAATATGCTTTCTTCTTCAAAATCATTTTCTTTTCACAAAATGCCATGAAATTTTAAAAGAAAAGGATTTTTGTTAAAAATATTCATGAAATCTTGTAGAGTATACTTCATGGATGTAAGGTGTTATAACCCGTAAAAATCCGTTCATGCCGTATAAGTTAAAAAAACATTCTCCTCGTACTTTTAACAGAAAAGTCAAAAAGTACCACGTATTGTAAACAAAAGAAAGATTCATTCCATAAAAAAAATTAAAAGTGAAATAGGGGTAAATATGACTTAACAAATACATGGAAGAATATTAAACACTTTATGAAAACCATTTTTATTGACATGGATGAAAAATATAACCTCAGTAAATACTTACGTATAAGCAATCTCAGATAAAAATGAGATTGAAAAATTATCCCTTACCTTATGACCAATTTCTTACCTATGTGTCTGATACTCCTGTATAGTGGGTATAGACATATTATTAACTTGTAATAGAACCATAATAATATTTATGATATCATATATGATTCACTTACTACTTTATATTACCCATTCATTTGTCAATTCCATGTTAATGCATCGTTTTGGGTAAAATCATTTCATTTGTCGTACGTGTTTTGAATTGTAATTATTCATATGATTACTTAGATCATGATTACTTAATTCAATAATTTAAAACATGATTTATGTATAATATATATTCATAATATAAATATATATAATAGATCAATAAATGGAACGAAATACACCGTTCATGGAGACGGTAGACCGTACGTACGCATGAATGTTGTTTTCATTTCCTTATTAAATTGAATGGAAGTAAATGAAATATATATATACATAAGTCCAGTAGCATTATTATGTCATATGTTTCATTATTACTTATTATATATACTTTATAATCATTCTTGTATGGTTAACATGGAGAATGAATCTCATTTAATCGTGGAGACGGTAGTCCGTACGTACGCACGAACGATGATATCATTCTTTTGATATTAAAATTGTATATAATTGGATGGTATATCATATATAAAGAATAATAATGATGTTATATTTATTATTTATATCATTTATTCTCATTATTATACACATCCAAATTATGAAATGTTTGAATAAAAAACTACACCACGACGTGGAGACGGTAAGCCGTACGTACGCACGTGTGGTGACCTTTTCATTCATAGGACAGATAAAATAACTAATATGGTTGTAAAATTTTTATAATAACATCAAAGTATATATAAGATACTGGAGTTATTATTTTATATTGGAAACAACAATGAAGGAGGAAGTGGAAGAATAAAGGAACTTGAAAGAATCGGTAGAAGAGATTACCTCTTCTTCGACGTGCCTCTTTTAAAATTCCTCTTAGGGAAATAGGGTTGGTCTTTTGAGAAGAAAAGAACCTCTATTATATAACTAGAGAGGTTTAGAAGATAAAATTTCAGGGTTTGGCCTAGCCAAGTGGCTTGGGAGGAGGGAATGTGAGAGAATAGGGAGTGCCCTTTTATAAGAGGGGTGAGGGGCACCTTAGAAAAAACTTAAAATATTATTTTATAATAAATTAATATTCGGTTTATAATGGTTCCAAAGTGACTTATTTCGAGGCTAGGGTGGGGATGGGTCTAAATAAGCTCAACCAATATGTTTTAGACAAGTTTAAGTTACCATTTTAACCTTATAATTTAGATTTAACTCTAAGTTAAATAATTTAACTTTTACTGTGTCTTCTTGTAATCTTACACTATATGGTTAATAAACTTACTATAAACTTCCAATAGAACCCCAATTTGTTCATTAATGTCATATATATTATTATATAATTATTTTTGCCGAAATTTATATTTTTAGGGCCATTATATAAATTAATAATATAATATTTGTTTTAAAAACTCTTTTATGTCAATTTTGACACTATTTGGTATTTTGTTTTTTATAAATTCATAACATCATTATTACTTCAAAAAAAATTCATATAACCAACCCTAATATTTTATATTAACCTATAAAATTAGTTTAATTCATAAAAAGTCTCAAATTACATTTATTTGGGTATTTATACTATCAATTATGTTAATATTTCATTAATAAGGTAATTACTGCATCATCATTGTGTCATAAATAAATTAAATTATATAATGTATAAAAATTATAAATAAAATAAAATTATGTATAATATCTTTTTATATTTCCAATTAATATTTATAGTCGAATTTATCTTATGTATAACCCTATATTAAATTTTTTTTACTTATTAAACTTTGATTTTAACTCTTTTAACTCTTCTTTGAATTAAATAATAATAAATGTCCTAATCTAATCCAAGTGGACCTAAAGAGTCATATTTTATTCCTAAAGTTATTTTTGGTTGAATTAAACTTATCAAATAGAATTAGGACATGTGTTAGGGTAATAATAATATCATTTTTACCCTTAATTACCCTATTTACTTTTAACCGTGGTAAAACAAAGTGAAAAGGTACTATTCACCAAAAAATTATTTTTATCTTATTAAACCACAGTTTACTCCTTGATATTAACCGTGTCTCTAAGATTTTCTAAATTAAACTTAGAGAAGCGGTAAAATTAAGTTTTATGTAAATTTGCAAATGCTCTTAGGAGGTGGGTAAAAGACGGTAAAAAGTTCAATAAACTTTTTATATATCTAAAATTATTATAAAATGACTCCAATGAAATACATTGAACTTATATAGGTATTATGTATCTATTTTGACCTAAAATAAATTTAAATAAAATAAATTATTTTTTAAATAAAAATTCAGTTTTAACCAATAACTGTGTGTTTTCACTATTCATCAAAAATTGAATGTTTTCAGAAAAATACCAAAATTTCACCCTGGGCTAATTTCGATATTCCAAATCAAAAAAATGAAGTCCATTTTTAAAGTTAAAATTTATAAAATTTCAAAAGGTGGGTATTACTATTCATAACGGCTAGTTTATATAAATTTTAATAACATATCATTGTTTAGTGAAACCCGGTATTGCGTACAACACACGCAATCGAGGAAGGTCGCAATTGCATGTAATGCAAGCCATGTCAGGGCTCTGTGTAGTCCAAGCTCCATTTGGTGTTTCATATAACATAATCAAAACTTATTTAATTTATACATTAAACAAAATCTATACTTAATGTTGCGTAGAATAATTTCCACAAAACGAAGTTGAAATTTTGTGTAACACGAGCCAAGAATAGTGTTTCGTATACTGCATGATAATATAATGTTGCATATAGTACAAGATAATCTTGGTGTAGTGTACAATAGAAGACATCAAAGAAATTAAAAAGAATATATCTTATAAAATCTCGGGTTGTTACAATATCTTTCATATTGTTTCATTATTATATAAAAATATTATTTTATTAAATCTTGTTTTATCTTTACTATATTTGGGTATCTATTTTGTATACCTATAATTTATAAATAATATGTTTCAAAATGATGGGTCTATAAATGTAAAAAATAATGTTTATGGATATAGAGGATTTTGCAACTCTCACAACCTAGAATACTGATGTTTCTTTTGATTTTATCAAAGATTGTCTCACTCTATAGTTGAGTGTATATATATCACATCATTTCCATTACATTTCGCCACCTTAATGATCATCCCCCATCTCCAACATGTTTGATTATATGATTTAGCAATGTGTGTTTTTACATTTTTAGATCCCAAACATATTGAATAACTTTTCAAGACTTGAAATCTTATAACACCCTCAAAATTTAGTTTAAAAATAAATAATCTTTATAGATTTCTTAATACGCAACCCAAAGCTTTAAGCAAATTGAGATATATTTTAAAAAAAATATTATTTAAATGTGACTGTTATAACGTATCCATTGAATTGGTGGGTATGAATATGAATTAACATGTTATTAAATTAATGTATAATGGTCCCAATAAATAAAAATGTATTGATTAATTCTTAGGAAATAATAACTCAATTTTTATTAGTCCTTTTATGCGTCAAAAAGGCATTTTATTCAAAAATATTTTTTATTACATTTTGTCCATGGAAATTATAATTAATTTCTATAAATTTTGGAAATTATATTTTATAAAATAATCATAATTTTTGATATAATCATATTATAATTTACTTATGGTGAAATTTTGGGTTTTTTTCTAAAATTATTGATTTTTCAGTGAATAGTGAAAAATACTGATTTCTTCAAATGCTATCACTTATTCTCATTAAATAAAGTAATTTAAAATTCTCATTATATTTTGTATTTGGTCTTAAAGTTATATGTGATTAGTTTTATTTATAATAATCTAATTTATTCCATTTCAATCATCAATATTCTTTATTTTTATATAAGTTATTTTTATGCTTCAAAACACATTTTTCTAAAAACTGTTTCTTATTGCGTTTTACACATTTATATTAAAATTGATTTATGAAAATTATATAGATTGAATCTTTAGAAATGGAAATCATATTTGGAAATAGTTTTTTAAAATTTGGTAAATAATTCCCTTTTATTTTTTTGTCATTATGAATAGTAATCGTGGTAAATATTTATCATCTCAGTAAGGGTAAAATGGGTAAAATATGATTAAAACAATGAATTAATGTCTCAAAATCAGCCCAAAAATTATCTTCGTTTTCTTGGATGAGATAAATTTTACCATAGTCTTCCCAAATTATAATATATGGAATTTCGATGCCATTTTACCTTGATAATGACATTTATATTATTTTTAGTAAAGAAAATTCTAAAATGTCTCTCTCTTGACTTTAATATCTATAATTTTTTTACATGTGGATAAAAAGAGGATAATTTTGGTTATGAATATTTATTTGAAATATGGATTATTTTTTTTATCATGTAAATTTATTTTTAATTTTTAGTGTAAAAATAAATACCTTATATGCTTACGCAATATTGACACAATATTTATTCAATTAATAAAAAAATAATATAAATGATTTTAAAAATATTAAAATTAAAAAAAATTGGATGAATTACCGATTTACAAGATTTTTTAGATAAATTTAACATATTATGAATGGGTTAAAGGATTATATTCGAGTTCTATATTTATCTTTATGTCTTTAATGTCAAATAAAATGAATAGTGTAAAAAAGACATTAATGTCATTTTATGAAAATAATATTTTATTAAATTATTTAAAAATCATAAAATTCATACAAGTATGATGAGAAATGGTATAAAATTTCATCCAATTTCCATTTATGATCCAATTTTTACCTTATAAGTAAAATATAACCCTTTAAGATTTAAATATTTGTTACCACGGTTAAGGTTAAAAATGGTTAATGAAAGGGTTAATCAAAAAATAATGTTTAAAATGAAACCAAAACCTATCTAAATTTAATTTTATTAGGATAATTAGAAATTATCAAATTTATATTTGAATATTTGGTCATTTATAATCATTTTTCATGAAAATGACTTAATTGAATTGTTATTTTATTTTTGTAATTCAAAGTGTGTCCTTTCTCTTCCTTATAAAAGGACACTGCTTATATCTTTTCTTTACACCTCCTTTATCCATCTATCTCAACCAAACCCCAAAAAATTTCCTTATAAAATTCTCTATACATTAATTGGATCCATTTGTTTTCTTAAAATACTATTCTAAGGAACCTTAATAAATGATCTAAATGTGGCATACTAAAGAAGAGGTAATCGTCTTACCCGATCTCTTTCAATTTATTTCTTATTATAACTCCTATAAATATATCTTATTCATAATAAAATATTAAATTCAGTATAATAAATATAATTAAATATTATTATAATTATTTGAGCACAAATATTCACCCTTTATTCCATCAAATGGGAAGTTAAAGTATCTCTCGTGTGTATGTGTGGACTACCACCTGTATGTAGCGATAAAATTAATTTTCCTCCATTATATCTCATAGATGGTTATTATGATGGGTTTAATGTTTATATATTATATTTATGACCTAATTATGATTATTTAATTATAATATCATATCTACCTTCTTGAATTCCCATCCGTGGGAAAATGACAACGTCGCTCATGCTTACGTGTGGACTACCACCTCCATGAAACGATGTGATTTGTTTTTCGATTCCACTTTACATGCATGGTAATAATGATTGATTTAATGAATATATATGATATATGTTCTATAATAATGATTCCATAAGGGTTAATTATTTTTCACCTATATTTCATTCCATTCATTTGAAAAGTGAAAACAATATTCATGTGTATGTAAGACTTAACTTCTCCCTGAATGGTGTAATTCATTTTTCTATATATATCCTTTATGGATGAATCTAAATATATATATTATAAATATATATTATATTTATATCATGGTTAAAATTCTAGAGATTATGTAACCATAATCATAGTACAAGTATCAGAACCATCAAATCAGAATTACCATGAAAAACAAAACAATTAACACCCAAAAACGACAATTTTAATAAGGAATTATTGATAAATGGGTGTTAAAATGTTATAATTGGATCATATATTAAATTATAAGCATATAAAATACTATTTTATAGAATTATAATAGATTTGAATTTAGTATACAGGAGGTTAGATCTCCTTCTAAGCAAGTGGAACTTGAGGTAAGAGTTTTTTTGTTGCAGTCTCATTGTTTATCGGGATTGTTTATGATTATGTTTTTAAAGATGAAATTTCATGATATAACTCTCGAGAATCTTATTAATTTTCTTATCCTATGATTATTTATAGAAAATACATGTTTTATTTTCAATTCCTTCACTTTAAGTACTCAAGATATTGAAATAGTATTTTTAAGGAAAAATCAACTTTATTTATCTCTTCAGTCAAAAATAATTTTTCTTATATATCCATGTTTTCTAAAAACAATTAAAGAATGGTTTTATTCTCCTATGATTTTTAAAATCATTTTTACCCATTATTAAATTTTTAGAAAATGGTTTTAAAGGAATCTTCTTTTCATTTTCTGAATGGCATACTTTTTGATTTTTTACCTAAAATGTGTAAGAAATCTTTGTTTTGACATACATGGCATGAATGAAAATTTCCGCCATCACAACGGAAAAATGAGTATTTGCGACGACTTATTTTCGACGGTTAGACGGTACCCATTGCAAATAATTTGTTATTTGCGATTGGTATATGGTACCCGTCGCAAAAGGTTTAGCGTGAGTTGCACACCAAACCCTAGGAAGGGCATTTGCGATGGGTTTTTATGCCCATCGCAAATACCCGATGATGTTTTTTTTTTGTATTTGCGACGCGGTTTATCTCCCGTCGCAAAAAAGTATGTTGGCAGGTTGATATTTGCAACGAGATCCATTGCAAATACCCTTTTAACCACCGTCTCTAATAAATAGGGGGGTTAGCATTTGCGACAGGAATCTAATCGCAACTAATCTAACCGATATATACCTCCATCCGTTTTTCCTATTTTTCCACTCATTTCTCTACTCCTCTCTCTACCTACATTTTCTCTCTCAATTTTTTTCCAAGTTAATTTTTTTTTTAAATCGGAGCAATATTTGCGGCTTAAATCCCTCGAAAGATTTAGTTTGAAGGTATTTATCTATATCTTTTATTTTTTAGTTAATTCATTTTATTTGATATTAGTTAAAATTATTGTTAATTAGCTGTAATTAAATTAAATTAGAATTAGATCGTTTTATTTTGCATTATTTTTTTACAAATATGTGTGATTAGTATTAATTTGTATTAATTCATAGTTATATTAATTATTATTAATTATTAGTCATTAGTATTAATAGGAAAAATTATTAAAAATTATTAAAAATTAATCATAATTAGTAATAATTAGCGATAATTAGTAAAAATTAGCTTTAATAAGTAGTAAATTGAAATAAATATTTGTAAATAATAATAAAAAGTAATAATTAGTAATAATTGGTAATAGTTAGTGATAATTAAAAAGATTTAGTGATAATTTGTAATAATTAGTGATAATTAAAAATATTTAGTAATAATTAAAAATATTTAGTAATAATTGGTAATAATTAGTAATAATTAGTAATAAATATGATAAATTAGTAATAATTAGGAATAATTAGTAATACTTAGGACTAATTAGGATTAATTAGTAATAACTAATTAGTGATAATTAGTAATAATTATGAATAATTAGGAATAATTAGGAATAATTAGTAATAATTAGTAATAATTAGGATTAATTAGTAATAATTAGATGTAAATAGTAATAATTAGTAACAATTGGGATTAATTAGTAATAATTAGGATTAATTAGTAATAAATAGGAATAAATAGTAATAACAAGTAAGAAATAGTAATAATTAGAAATAATTAGTAACAATTAGGATTAATTATTAATAATTAGGATTAATTTGTAATAATTAGGATTAATTAATAATAATTTGGAATAATTAGTAATAATTAGAAATAATTATGAATAATTAGAAATAATTAGGAATACTTTGCAATAATTAGGAATAATTGACAATAAATAGAAATAAATAGTAATTAATAGTAATAATCACTAATAATTAGTAATAATTAGTAATAATTTAGATTAATTCGGAATAATTAGGAATAATTAGGAATAGTTAGCAATAATTAGAATAATTTGCAATAAATAGCAATAGATAGTAATAAATAGTAATAAATAGTAATAAATAGTAATAAATAGTAATAAATAGTAATAAATAGTAATAATTAGTAATAATTAGTAATAATTAGAAATAATTAGTAATAAATAGGTATAATTAGTAGTAAATAGGTATAATTAGTAATAAATAGGCATAATTAGTAATAATTAGGATTAATTATTAATATTTAGGATTAAATAGTAATAATTAAGATTAATTTGTAATAATTAGGATTAATTAGTAATAACTAGGAATAATTAGGAATAATTAGAAGTAAATTGTAATAATTAGTAATAACTAGGAATAATTAGGAATAATTAGAAGTAAATTGTAATAATTAGTAATAATGAGGATTAATTAGTAATAAATACTAATAAATAGAAATAATTAGTAATAATTAGTAATAAATAGTAATAATTAGGATTATTTAGTAATAATTAGGATTAATTAGTAATAATTAGTAATAATTAGTAATAATTAGCAATAATTAGCAATAATTAGGAATAATTAGCAATAATTAGCACTAAATAATAATAATTAGCAATAAATAGGTATAATTAGTAATAATTAGTAATAATTAGGATTAATTAGTAATAATTAGGATTAATTATTAATAATTAGGATTAATTAGTAATAATTAAGGTTAATTAGTAGTAATTAGTGTTCATTAGTAATAATTAGTAGAAATTAGTAATAATTAAGAATAATTTAGAATAATAAGAAGTAAATAGTAATAATGAATAATAATTAGGATCAATTAGTAATAAATAGTAACAAATATGAATAATTAGTAATAATTAGTAATAAAGAGAAATAATTAGCAATAAATAGTAATAATTAGTAATAAATAATAATAATTAGGATTATTTAGTAATAATTTGAAATAATTAGGAATAATTAGTAATAATTAGGAATAATTAGGAATAATTAGGAATAATTAAAAATAATTAGGAATAATTAAGAATAATTTGTAATAAATTGTAATAAATAGCAATAAATAGTAATAAATTGAAATAAATAGCAATAAATAGAAAAAAATAGTAATAATTAGTAATAATTAGTAATAATTAGTAATAATTTGTAATAATTTGTAATAAATGGTAATAAATAGTAATAAATAGTAATAATTAGTAAAAATTAGGATTAATTAGTAATAATTAGAATTAATTAGTAATAATTAGGAATAATTAGTAATAATTAAGAATAATTAGGAATAATTAGCGTTAAATAGTAATAAATAGTAATAATTAGTAGTAAATAGAAATAATTAGTAATAAATAGGTATAATTAGAAACTATTAGAGTTATTTAGTAACAATTATGATTAATTAGTAATAATTAGTAAAGGATTAATTAGTAATAATTAGGATTAACTAGTAATAATTAGGATTAATTAGTAATAATTATGAATAATTAGAAATAATTAGGAATGATTCAGAATAATTAGGAATAATTAGCAATAATTTGGAATAATTTGCAATAATTTGGAATAATTAGAAATAAATAGGAATAATTAGCAATAAATAGTAATAATTAGTAACAATTAGGATTAATTATGATTAATTATGATTAATTAGTAATAATTAAGAGAAATTAGTAATAATTAGTAATAATTAGGAATAATTTAGAATGATTTTGAATAATTTTGAATAATTAGTAATAATTAGCAATAATTTGTAATAATTAGTATTAATTAGTAATAATTAGGATTAATTAGTAATAATTAGTCATAATTCGTAATGATTAGTCATAATTCGTAATAAATAGAAATAAATATTAATAAATAGTAATAAATAGTAATAATTAGTAATAATTAGTAATAATTAGTAACAATTAGGATTAATTAGTAATAATTAGTAATAATTCATAATAATTAGGAATAATTAGGAATAATTAGTAATAATTAGTAACAATTATGATTACTTAGTAATAATTAGTCATAATTAGGATTAATTAGTAATAATTAGTAATAATTATTAATAATTAGTAATAATTAATAATAAATAGTAATAATTATGAAGAATTTGTAATAATCAGTAATAATTAGTAATAAATAGTAATAATTAGTAATAAATTTTAATAATTAGGATTAATTAGTAATAAATAGATTTAATTAGTAATAAATAGGATTAATTGGTAATAATTAGGAATAATTAGCAATAATTAGCAATAATTTGGAATAATTCACAATAATTAGGACTAATTCACCATAATTAGAAATAATTCGAAATAATTCATAATAATTCGAATAAATTTAGCATAATTTCTAGCAGATTAATGGTATTACTTTTGATCGATGATTCATCTCCTTGGAACATATCCTTGCATCTTTATCTCACTAAAATCACTATGAAAAATCTACTCCAATGTATATATATCCATTTTCGTATTCATGAGAATTGATATGAATATGTCAGAGCATATTTTTCATACTAATTTTAGTGAGAGGAAGTTTCTAAGAGATGTGCAGTTGGGAAAAATATGATCTTTTTCTTAACGACTCATCTGATTCCAACTTTCTTTGACTAAAATGACTAAAAAATATGCTCTAATGTTCGGATATCGATTTTCATATGCACAAGAATGGAGAGTGGGACGATGAGGCCTCTATGTTCTACATCCTCATACATAAAAAAATGAATATTTGTATGTTAGAGTAGATTTTTCATAGTAATTTTAGTCAAAGAAAGTTTTAAGGAGACGATCCATCGAGCAAAAGAGTTGTCGCCAATCTGCTGGAAATTATGCCACTCATAATTAGCAATAATTAGTATAAATTAGCTGTAATTACTAATAATTATAGGTAATTAGTATAAATTATTATAAATTAGTTTAGATTAGTATACATTTTAAAACAAATACTATAAATAACAATTAAATAATATAAAATATTATAAATTGCAAGAAAAGTGAATTTAAATTTCTTGTATTTTTTGGATAGAGTTTATCTTATATGAAATTATTCAAAAAACTAATTATTTTATATTTTTTAAAAGAAATATGGAACAAGGAAATTGAAAATAGTAATTATTAGATGATTACACTTGGATAAATCAGCATAGGAATCCAAATAATTCTGGTTTAAATCTTGTATATATTGATGATGTTAAAGATTTCTTAACATTTTTATCATCAAAACTAGATTTTTTTCAGAAGGGATAATTCAATTTCCTTGTAAAAAATGTGTTCTGAGAACGTTTGACACATTTGACAACATTGGAGGTTATTTATTACATTTTGGTTTTCAACCAAATTATGTTTTTTTGGTATCAACATGGTGAATGAAATTCCAGAGAAGATACTAATAATTTGGTTCTAGATCCATCACAATTTCAAAATTTAGTACATGATGTGGCAGGTTTGTCTTTTCAATAAACTAAAAATCAGGATGATATTGATTTAACTCCTAAGTTGGAACCATCTCAATTTTATGAGTTATTGAGGTCTGATGAGGAAACCTTATATCTTGGATGTAAGATAAGAAAATTTGAAGCGATTATAAAATCAATGGCTATTAAATCAGATAATTGAATATAAAATAGCTATTTTGATCAGATATTTTCTTTGGTTAAAACACTGTAACCTGAAGGAAATGTGTTGCCTAAATATTTCTATGAGAACAAGAGGCTGGTTCGTAATTTGGGTCTTGGTTATATGAAGATTCATGCATGTTCAAATGATTTAATCTTATATTATGGTGAAAATGGGTCATTGGATAGTTGTCCCACATATAGAAAATCAAGGTATAAAGAGGCTCAACTAGTAAAGTCTAGATTAATTCTTATAAAATAGTTGAGATATTTCCCATTTACACCCAGATTGTAACATTTATTTATGTCTCAGAATACAATGACATTGATGTCATGGCACACAACCAATATTTCAACTGGTAAAATATTAAATCATCCCTTTGATGGTGATCTACGGATACATTTTGATAAAGTGCATCTGTATTTTTCTTTAGAATCCTAAAATCTGCGATTGGGTCTTTCTACTAACGGTTTGTGTCCATTTGGTTCTTACAGTAGTTAGTATTCATGTTGGTATGTCTTTTTAACTCCATACAATTTACATCCTTGGATGTTAATGAAGGAGACATATATATTTTTGACCTTATTAATTATAGGACATCCAAAAAATAATATTTATGTTTATTTGAAACTATTGATGGATGACTTAAATTCATTGTGGAGTAATGGTGTCAATACATATGATGTTGTTGTGAAATAGAATTTCCTACTGAAAGCTGCATTGATTTAGACAATTAGTGACTTCCCAGCATATGGAATGTTGTCTGGATGGAGTACATGGTCCAAAATCAGGTCCATACTGTATGATAGAAATCAAAGAATTTATGCTCATTAATGGAAAAAACCTTGTTTTTCGACTGCCAACGCAGATTCCTTCCAACCAATAATTCTTTTCATAGGAACAAATATCATTTCATAAAAGGTACAATTGAAAGAGATAAAACTCCAATAATGATCTCAGGTGCAGAGGTAAAATAAATTGTCTCTTTATTACCTCCCATAACATTTGGACTAATAATAAACCAATAGAAAATTGATGGCTTTGAGAAAGAACATAATTGGATAAAACAGAACATTTTTTGGGATATACCATATTGGTCTGATTTGTTAGTCTGTCACATGTTAGATGTCATGCATATTGAGAAGAAATATTTTGATAATTTATTTCATACAGTTTTGGATACACCAAGTAAGAACCAATTTAATGTAAAGGTACGATTAGATCTTGAACAAATTTGTAGGTGACCAGAACATGAAATGTTTGAAAATGTCATATCATAAAAGTTAATGAATCCAAAAGAAATTTATACACTATCCAAAGAAAATCGATTATTATTTTGTCATTGGATTTCAAATTTGAGACTTCTAGATGGTTATGCTTCCAATTTGGAAAAATGTGTCAGAAATGGTCATATTAACAGATTAAAAATTCATGACTGGCATGTTATGATGGAAAGAATTTTTTCAATTAGATTAAAAGGTTTATTGAATTATATGATTTTGGATGCAACTAAAGACATATTATATTATTTTTAAGACATTTTTGCAGTGACAACAGACTAAAATGCACTAAAAAAATCTAAGAATATGTTGTTTTAATTTTATGTAAACTAGAAAAAATATTCCCACCAGATTTCTTTGACTAAATGGAATTTTTGATATTATATTTTTCTGAATGAATAAAAATATGGAGGTCCAATACAGTTCTAATGGATATACCCATTTAAGAGATGCATTAAGAAATTGAAGAAAAAAGTACGTAACAAAGCATCAATTGAAGGTTTAATTGGAGAAGCTTATATGCAAGAGGAAATTTATTTTTTCTGATCTCATTATTTTGAATCTGAATATCTCTCAAAAACAACTGCATGAGCCATAATTATGGAAATGTTAATGATGAAATGAAATCAGCCCTAACTTGGCTTCGACGGAGTTTATGAATGATGACATTCAGATGATGAACATTACATAGCTCATACACATGTTCTACTCAACTATGGAGAAATGAAACCATTTATACTATGAGTGATCCTATAAATTATTCTATAATATTTTCTACACTAAGTTAATCATATTTTACTTTTAGGTTATATGATAATCATATTAAGAAACAACTTCCACAAATTACAGCAACTCCTCTTAAAGAACGTCGGCAAAATAATTTTTCTTATTGGTTTCAAAAATTGGTAACATAAATTATTTATGGTTTAACATATAAAATCAATTTATTACTTGTTATATTGATAATTGTTTTAACAAATTTCAGATATCTCAACATGCTGATAAAATTTATAATCGATTGTATATCTTGAGTAACCCACCATCCAAAATAGTTAAATCTTATAATTCATATGTCGTGAATGGTTTTCGATTTCATACACGTGTATATGGGGAATAAACAAACATTGAATAGTGGTGTTTTCTTGAGAGGATCTCATCATAGATAAAATAAAGTTGACTTTTATGGTATGTTGGATGAAATTATTGAATTGTGTTATCGAGGATAGAATTACATAATTATGTTTAAATGTCAGTGGTTGGATTCTGAGAGCGGCTTGTGTGTTCATCCGACCCATAGAATCATTGATATTAAATATAAAAGTATTCTTACAGTAAATGAACCATTTTTATTAGTTCATCAGGTACATCAAATTTATTATGAAAATTAATATTCTACTTCAAAAGATTTCAGTGATTGGTGAAGAATAATAAAAATTAAATCTTAGGAAAATTAGTTTACTCAAAGTTAATGTAGTTCTACTGAAGTGAAAGGAATTGAAATTTTTCAAGAGATTACACCAAATCCATCTTTCTAATGAAGAGAAACAAATATCAATGATGACACACCATAGTTAAGGGTTGATGGTGATGATAATATTAATGATGTGATAAATGAATTAAAAAAGACAAGAGATGATGAAATTGAATCTCATATAGAAATTGATGATGCTGAAGAGGAATATAAAGACCTTGACATCGTCAGATATGAAGATGAGGATGTAGATGAAGATTGAAATGATTAAATTTTTGTTATAATAATATATAATATATATCTATATATAATAGTTGTTTTTAAATATTTTGTAACAGTAGTAATTTTATGTTTCAGATGCACCCAAATATTTTTCATCGGGTGCAGAAGGCTGATCTACCTTTGGATGAGCAGGATGTTGGATCATCTAACCCTCAAGCTACTGATGGTTTAGGGAGGACTCGGAGGGGGCATGGTCTTTCCCAATTGATGATTCCTGACCCTATCCTAGAGTGACGCCCACATCTTGGCTTTGATCTATGCATGCATATGTATGTTCACCTGTGTATTTTAGTTAGTTTTTATTAATTTATTTATATAAATATTGTTTGATTATTTGTTCTTTTCTTTCCACAACTTTTCACATATAGATGTTGGATAGGGGAGTGCTATATTGCGCAATTATTTTTCTGAAGTATAGGTCACATGGGATGAGATTCTTGTTGATATTCAACACCGCGTGTTCGATCATTGGATGATACGTAAATAAATAATATTTATTTTGAAATTTAGTGAATTAATAACTTATATTATAATTTATTTATAGGTTTTATGGTATCCCATCAATGAGAGCATGTGTGATGCTATATAAAAGGTATGAGAGGAGTTAATGCATGATTGTTGCCGTTAGTTTTTCACAATTTGAGAAGGAAATAAATGACGGAAGTAGGAGTGATAGATTTTGATGAGTCTTATCATGCCCACCGACCTAATTACATTTTATAATAGGATTGGGATGGATTATTTTCACATTGGATGGGTGGAAATTTTTAGAGGAGATCATCAGTAGATTGAAAAACCTGGGAGAGACATGAGGTGACACATCGAGCCGGTAGTCTAATATTCAGTACACAATGTAAATAATTGGTAAGTAATTTTTTAAAATAATTTATATAACTTTCAATGTAATGGTTTATTTTATATTCAAATAGGTAGTAGAGAAACACGATGTTATAGAGTTCGAAATTTATAGGAGGATGTACAGTGATCTGGTCACTAGAGAGATTAGAGGTGATCGTCAACATCAGATTGTGGTTAGCATAATTTCCTTTTGAGTTTTAAAATTAACTAAAAATAATATTTTAACTATTTTAATTTTAAATTACAATTGAAGGAGTCATATGAGGTAATGACGTCTTAGAAACAGGCTGAGAATTAGGCCGAGATTGAGGATCAGACCAGTACCCATCGATTTGATGAGACAACATGGATGCAGGAAACTAAGTATGCCTTTGAGAAAGGATGAGTTATTGGTATCGATTCTCGATTAATGCCTGTGAGTTATTATGGTACCACTGCGATGTTGGAATCCATCTTGATAAGAGCTTGTGGAGAGTCATCATCATATGCGGCACAATATTAGGAGTATTTGCGAGCTCAAAGTGTGATTATAGAGAGTATGCGTAGGGAGCATGATAAGATGCACCAATGACAACAGTAGGAGATGCGCCAATGACAACAATAGTAGGAAGAGCTCTAATGACAATAGTAATAGCAGTAGGAGGAGATGTGTTAATGGCAGAAACAATAACATTAGTAGATGGAGTACATGCGATGTCTGACTCGTGGTTTAGGGATGAAGTTCCCTCCACCATCTCCTCCAGCTCCTCTAGAGGACCCCCATCAGTGATATATTTGTTTTTTATGATAAAAAATTTGAATGCAACTTTTTTTGTAATATTAAATATCAATAATTCTACATAGTGCGTTTTTTATATTGTTGCAATTTTTTCATTTTTTATTATTTATTTATTTATTTATTTATTTAATTTTTTATTATTTATTTATTTTTTTATTTTTTTATTACTTTATTTTATTTTTATTTTATTATTTTATTATTTATTATTTATTATTATTTTGTTTTTTTTTATATTTTTATGAATATTGAGGTTTTTATTATTTTATAATTTTTATTATTTTTATAATATTAACATTTTTATTTATTTAATAATTATAATAATATATTATTATTAATATTATTATATTATTACTATTATATTATTATTATTATTAATATTATTTTGTCATTTTACATTTTTTTATTTTACCAATATTAATATTATTATTTCATTAATATTAATAAGATTAATAATATTTTTTTATTATTATTATTATTATATTAATATTATTTATATTATTAATATTAGTATTATTATTATTATTTTATAATATTATATTATATTATATTATAATTTTTATTTTTTAAAGATATTTGCACTGGGTCCTTTTGCGATGGCCACCGATACTAGTTTTTTAAACAATCTTGGGAAAACTATTTGCGACTGGTCCATGTCCCATTGAAAATAGTCTTTTTTTTCTATGAGCCGTCACAAAAAATTCTTTTTGCGATGCCCTTTTATGCAATGGGGCTTTTGCAATGGGGCCCCGTCGCAAATGCCCCATCGTAAATAGTCCAATTTTCAATTGTGCATCCAGATCACTCAATGCTTTAAAAATTACTTTAAAGGTTTCGAATGTTATTTTCAAATAACATTTTTTCCATAATGTTTTGTAAAATTTTATATTTTAAATGAGTGATTTCAAAATAAAAAGGTTATTTTCCCCAAGAAATATTACATATATCTTCTAAATAATTAATTATCTTTGATAACATCCTTTGATATTACTTATACTTTACTGGAGATATGATCCAATGATACCATATTTATTCTTTCTCTATATGGTCTATAGTTATAATGGTTAGATATCAATAAAACTCATTTTATTTTTCAAGATTCAAGTTATAATGAATGTTTTCATGATCTTTTGGCATATATATATGAATGAATTTTTGATTATGTGATGGGTGGGACCAGAATTATATAGACCTATAATAAATTGGGTAAATATTAATGTTCTATGAGCTAAAAGGGACATGGGAGGTTATATTAAGCCTTGAACAAGAGGGTAGATAAGAGGTTATCCCAATCCCAAAACAAGAGGGTATATGGGAGGTTATTCAAAGTTCGAAATAGGGTACACATGAGGTTATCCCAAACCTGAAGCAAGTATATGGGAAGTTATCCTAATCCTAACATGTTTTGAATGTCTTGGTGGGTATCCTTGAAATCAGATTTCTATGATTATGATTATTCCACACTTTATTCCACTCTTTTATGATATCAACTTTTGCCAATGTTATGTTCTCATAGATCATGTTCTTTGACCCCATTATGATTCATGTCTTATAAACTACCAAGATTTATTTAATGAATCAGGTTTATGATATAAGAATTTATGGGTATGATTTTAAAATGTTAAGCTTATATACTCATATCCTTTATTCTCATGTTATGCTTAAATTATTAATGATATCTCCCTTGATGACCCTTACTAAACATTTAAGCCCACCCTTTCTTTTGTTTCCTTTCCCAAAGTTATGCAGATAGGTTTTAAGTTGGGAATATCTAATAAGAATACTCTGTAGGATAATATTTATGGGATATATTTAATATATTTCACAAAATAAAAAGATTGTGTATCTAGTCACCATATAAACTAGAACTATATGGTTCTAACATGGATCATAATGTTATGTAATGAATGAACCTATAATAAGATATAATATTTATATATGAAAAGTACATGTTGTTATAGTTGGTATCAAATCAAGGTTTAGTTAATACTTGGAGATTAGGATTAGATACCTTTAGTGAAAATCCAAGGGATAAGTCTAAGTATAGGATAAAATCATAAAATTTTGGTAAGGAAGAGATTATATACTTTTACTAGCAATACATCCATAGATGGACACTATAAGTGGATGTGGTTTTGAACAAAAATGCATCTAGGGGTAAAAAACCTGAAAATAGTTGGTCAAGTATATCTTGACCATCATTCTAGTGCACATTGAGTTTATCATTACTACCCACATGGTTTGACACTACTGTATGATATTATAAAGTTAACTCACATTTTATTTATAAATCATTATTAGGGATTTAAAAAGATGATAACCATGTATAGACTAGGATTAACCTAAGGTGTCATATGATGAAAACAATGTGTCATAATTTAGACATTCTATAAATGATTTTTCATGATCTATCACTATGATTATGGTTGCTCACACAATGATTTTTGATTTTAGACAATTTATGGAACCAAGAGGATTCATGTTAATAGTGAATGTGATGGATAATTGAATGATTGTCCTCATGAGAAAATAAATGAAATATGAACTAGAAGGTGAAAACTTATGACTATACATAATAATATATCATGATATATAATTAAAAAAATCAAATATTGGCGAGTTTATTAACACATCAAATAATATGAAGATAGAATTTTATTGAATTTCATGTCATAAAAAAATAAAGTAAAGAAATTTAAATTTTATTCTTGTCCAGAAGGTGGAAAGGAGAACCTAGGAGAATATATCAAAGGAGGGGGAAGATATTTTCATTATGGAAATGAAGGTCATAGAGTAATAAATTTTTGAGGAATTCAATGTCTTATGTGTGGGAAACTAGGGTATTATTAGATTCAATGATCTAACACAAAGGTTAACGCTAGGACCAATGAAGGACATATGTTATGAAAATCATTGAAGTGAATGGATTGAAGTGTGTGATATTAAGATTCACTAATTACGTTCTAAAAGTGTTATATCAATGGTATTTTGGTTATAATAATCATGAAACATATAATAATTTTTCTTTAGTAGTTTTACATTTAGGATTTGAAAGATTATGTTGAGTGGTATTGATGACCAACAAAAGTAATTTAATAGTAAGGATATTTTTTGGAAAACACATGATTGAGGAAAATATAACCCTTAATATGTTTCCAATATTTATATAATAATTTTTTTGAGATAAATAGATAATTTAAATTTATAAATTAAAAAGAAATATATTGGTGACCTTGAAATTGGTTAGTGATTTGATGAAAAAGTGATTTAAGTCATCTTTGATGAAGTTTATTGCATTTTTTGATTTATAAAATATAGTAAAAAGTTTTTTATTTTATTTTAGGAATAAGTATTTTGTTAATTTTTTAAGTACTTGTGTTTTTATTGAGGTTTTATGGTGATTCAGGTTATTATAATATTATAAGAGAATATATGATCAAGGTATTAACATGTTTGGTATGCAACATTGTAAACCACTTTATGTTCTTTGCGGATAAATGTTAAAGTTAATCATAAAAATATATGATCAAATATTTTATATTTTTGGATTTTGAATTTGGTCAAACATATTTTGGAGTATTTTTAAGGTTAAATATTTATGGAATATATTAAAATGATCTTTGGGGGTTATTATTGAGGTTTTAGAGATTAATATATTATACTCCCTGGAAAAAGTTTTTGCATGCCTCACCCTTTAGGGGGTATTGGAATTAAAAATCTAGACCTCTTCAACCAGTCTATTCTTGCCAAATTTATCTAGAGAAGTATCAAAAATCACTCTGAATCTCTAGAGTTTCTCAGATCACGATTTCTTGATAAAATGATCACATGAAACTTGAAGTACATGGAGTCTTCTATATGGCCTGGATTGAGGGAAATATCCCAAATAATTATGATGTCTTCAAATTGGCTGGTCAACAGAAAATCATCTCTCAAATTATAGTATGACAACTGGTTGAGCACTCCACTGGTTGAGCAGATTAGCTCATCTGTTAAGCCAATCGAGCATGGAATCACTATCAAAGATCAGATGGAATACTTGGAAACCCTTCTTGATGATATTGCAGATACTATTTCTAATTATGAGTTGTAATGTAGGAATACATGCTCATTTGGGAACCTTCTCCTAATGGAATACTCGATTCCAAGAACATCTATCAATATCTGATTCAAGACAGCAGCCACTGGATTGGCAAGTATAAAAAATGTATTCTCCCCTCAAGGTACACTTTGATATGGAGGATAGCGTTGAATAAAATTCCTGTATATGGAAACATCCAGCGTGTGGGAATTTCCATCTGGATGAAATTCACACTCTATCATCAACACATAGAAGATGGGAACAACCTCTTCTTAAGCTGTAAAACTTCTACCTCACTATGGAAGATGGTTTTTTAAATTTTCGATGTGCAATCTATCCCTATTGCTTCTCTCCAGGATTTTTTTAAGGCCCTACTAAATATGCATTTCTCAAAGTAGGTCTCCATGTTGTTTCAGATTGCTTGTGCAGAATTGATGCACACCATTTGGAGAGGCCGTAACTAGGCCATTCACGAATAGAAAAAATTCAATATTCAAGGAACCACTGCCCAGATTCTTGAGGCTACTTTTGTTTGTGAGTAAAACCTATGATGCGAACTTCAACAACTCAGTGAGTGATCTAATCATCCTTAGAAGGATGAATGTTAAAGGGAAATTCCCCTCTCCCCACAACCTTATTGAGGTGTTCTGGAGTTCTCACTTTTCTGGATGGCTAAAGTGTATCATAGATGGTGCCTCGAGGGGAAATCTGAGACCTTTAGGCTTCAATGATATTTGTAAAGATCAGAATAGAGATGTAGTTGAAGCTATATATGGTCCATGTGGATACACCAATGCCCTTGATGCAGAAATGAATAGCTTCATCAAAGCAGTGTGCATTGAAAAGAAACAGAACTGGAACAAGGTATGGTTCAAATCAGACTCTACTACCATTGTGCAAGTGGTCTAGATGGGTGTGATACATCTATCTTGGAAGCTGACATCGTGATGGGAAAACATGTTAGACATGCTATCTTCCATAAACTATATCATCACACATACTTATCGGGAGGAAAATTATCTTGCGGATGCTCTTGAAAACAACGAAGTTAATGTAGAGGTTTTTTATCATTATAACTCTTTATCTAATGATATTCATCTCATTTTACAATGGGACAAGTGTAAAAGTCCTTATTTTTGACTTTTTTAGACATTTTACATTAATCTAAGAGCCCTTGCACCCACTTTTATAAAAAAAAATGAATGACCTTTAATTATTTTATAGATCTTATGATCAATTAAAAGTTAATTTTAGTTGTTTATTCATGAAAATTCATCTTGAAAATTCATTTCTTGGAGTAAGAGATGATGTATAAATTGATCAAAGCACAACAAAAGGATGAAATTGTTTTTATGAAGTAAAAAAGATATTAAGTAAGTTTATTTTATTTTATTCTCTATATTTATAGAAAATAATCCCCAAATATTAGGAAAAGGGTATTGAAATAAAAAATTTATACATTTACCTTCATTTCTTATGAATTTATGGTCTTTTCACCCATAACAGATTTATGGTTTTGTAGTCATTAATTTTCTCATTACCATGTTCTCTATTACTCTATATTAGTCCTTGGTTGAAATTTTTATCCTCCATGTATATATTTTAACTTCTCACCAATTTTATCCTTATCTAGGAACCCAATTATGTGTTATTTTAGTTAACCTTTAGGTTTTCCACTTCCCCCTTTCAAAGGAAGTTTTATTATCCCTCTATAATGTGTTTGTTTTCAAAAAAGTTATTTTTAATATTGCACCGTTGAAGACCGATAAAAAATTGCAAGGTTGAAATTTATTTAAGGGTGAAAAATATAAAACCTTGAAAATTTAGGTCAAAATAAATAATCTCGATATATTTCTTAATATGAAACACCGAGCTTTAAGAAAATTGAGATATATTATGAAAATATTATTATTTAAATGTTACCATTATAAAATGGTCATTGAATTAGTGGGTATGAATATACATAAAAAAATTAGGAAATATATGTATAATGGTCTTAATCAATATAAAATTATTTATTAATTCTTATTAAATAATCACTTAATTTTAAATAGTCATTTTATGCTTCAAAAATTATTTTTATTGCATTTTATGCATGGAAATTATAATTAATTTATAAAAATTTTAGAAAATTTATTTCATAAAAAACATAATTTTAAAATCAGCATAACATAATTTAATTAGGGTGAAATATTTGTATTTTTTTTGAAATGATTGATTTTTCAATTAATTGTGAAAAAATAACGATTTTTCAAATGTTGTTATATATTTCCATTAAATTAAGTAATTTAAAAGTCACATTATATTTTAGATTTTGTCTAAATGTGAAATGTAATACATTTTATTTATAATAATCTAACTTATTCAATTTTAATCAGAAATATTCATGATTTTTATATAAGGTAATTTTTAAGCATAAAAACTCATTTTTTTGAAAATTATTTTTCATTGTGTTTTAAGCATTTATATTAAAATTTATTTTTGAAACATATATGGATTTAATATTGAGAAATGAATACCATATTTGGAATTATAAGGTTCAAATTTTTTAACTATTTCCCATTTATTTTTTGTCATAATGAATAGTACCTATGGTAAATATTTGTCACCTTGGTAAGGGTAAAATTGTTAAAACATGGTTAGAAAAATAAAGTAAGATCTCAAAATCAACCCAAAACTTGACTTAATTTAATTGGATGTGATAAATTAAACCATATTCACCCCAAATTAAAATATATGGAATTTTAGTTCTATTTTACCTTGATAATGACATTTAAATTATTCTAAGTAAAGAAAATTCCAAAATGTTACTCTCTTGATAATATATCTATTTTTTTCCATAAGGATAAAATGAGGATATGTTCAGTTATAAATATTTATTTTAAATATGAATTAATTTTTTTATTATGGTAATTTATTTTTAATTTTTAGTGGCAAAATAAATTCTTTATATGCTTATACAATATTGACACAATATATATTCAGTTAATAGAAAAAAAATATAAATGATTTTAAAAATATTAAAATTAATATAATTACGATTAATTATTGATTTAAATATATATTTTATATAAAATTATAATATTAGGTATGTTTGAAATGATTATATTCTAATTTCATCATAATCTTTGGGTCTTTAATGTTAAATTAAATGAATAGTGTCAAAAATTTCATTAATGATATTTTGAGAAAATAAAAATTTAATAAATTATTTAAAAATAATAGAAATATTACAAGAGGAAAGGTAGGATGAGAATTATTCTAAAATTTTATCCCTTTTTCATTTATGATCCAGTTGTTACCTTATAAGTTAAATTATAATCCTTTATGATTTAAAGAGTTATTATAACAATTAAGGTTAAAATATATAACGAAGGGGTTAATCAAAACGATATGGTTTAAAATGAAACCAAATATAGTCTAAATTTCATTTTTTGGACCTTATTTATTTGGGATTATGGGTCATTTAAGGGTTCCCTCTCAACCCTTAAAAGGGGGATTATCCAAAAAATCAATAAAAATCCAAGGCCTTCCAGATTTTGGAGTAGCATGCATGAGTTACTATCTCCATTAATGGTGCAATTAATTTTTATATCTCTATAATTTATGGATGAATATATATATATATAATATGATATTTATATCATGTTTAACATTTTTTAGATTATATAACCATGATCAAAGTACATGGATTGGAACTACTGAACCAAAATTTTCATGAAAAATGAAACTGTCAACACTTGAAAGCGATGATTTAAATATGGAATTATTAATAAATTTAAATGTTATAATTAGATCATATATGATATTATAATTATTTACAAGACTATTTAATATAATTATAATAAATTAAAATTTATTTTACTTGAGGTTAGAGTGCCTTCAAATCAAGTGGAAGTTGAGGTAAGGGTTTTATCTTACAATCTCATCATTTATCGTGATTATTTATGATTAACTTTCAGATGATAAAATTTCATGATATAACTCTCAATAATATCATAAATTTTATTATCTTATTTTTATTTCTAGATAGTACATGTTTTCCATTCATTTTTTTCTCTTTAAGCACCAAAGAGACAGAAAGTATGTTTTTAAGGAAAAATCAACTTTATCTATCTTTTCTGTAAAAAATAAATTTTCTTCCATGTAATAATTTTCTAAAAATATTTTAATTTTTTATTCTATTATTATTGTTTAAATTAATTTTTAACCATGATTTAATTTTTAAGAAGTGTTTTAAAATAAATATTCTTATCGTTTTCTAAACAAGTTACTTTTGAATTTTTATTGAAAATGTGAATGGAATATTTGTTTTCACATATATGAAATGAATGAAATTTTACATAGTCATGAACAATCAATTATTTGAATATACATTTACATGTTTATAATATTATTTTTAATGAAAATTTTTTCCTTAATATATGTTAATTTTTTAGATTTTAAATGAGTTAGCTTAAAATAAAATAGTTATTTTCCTCAAGAAATCAAGATTTATTCTAAATAAATTTTCATCTATGATAAAAATATTTGATGTTACTTATGTTGTACTAGGGGTATGATCCAATGATACTATATTTATTCTTTCTTTATATGTTTTTTGTTTATGATGAAATATTAATGAAACCAATTTTTTTCACAGGGTTAATTTTTGATTAATTTTTTTATGATCTTATGTAATAAATATAAATGGATTTATGATTATGTGATGGGTGGGACCATAATTATATATATCCCTCTAATTCATTGGGTAAATAAAAATGTTATATGAGATTAAAGGGTACATGTGAGTTTATCCCAAGCTTGAAATAAAAGGGTACACATAAGGTTATCCCAAGCCCGAATTAAGAGGGTACACAAGAGGTTATCCCAAGCTTGAGAGAGGGTGCATGAGAGGTTATACCAAGACTAAATTAAGTACATGTGTGGTTATCCCAAGAATAATATGTTATGAATTTCTTGTTGGGTATACTTGAAATAATAATTCTATGATTATGATTATTCCACACTTTATTCCACTCTTTTATGACATGATCTTATGCTAATGTTATGTCCTCACATCTCATGTTATTTGATCCCTTTATCATTAATTTCTTATGAACTATCAAGATTTATTCAACAACTTGTGTTTACGATCTAAGAATTGATGGGTGTGATTTTAAAAGGATAATATCATGTACTCATAAACTTCATTCTCATGTTATATTTAAATGATTATTGGTATATCCCTTTATTACCCTTACCAAGCATCTGAGATCACCCTTTGATATGTTTCTTTTCCCAAGGTTATGAAGAAAGGTTTTAAGTAGGGTATATCTATGAAGATTAATATATGGGAAGTTCTTTATAGAATATATTTAATATATTTCATGATATAAGAAAACTGTGTATATTATCTCCAAAGAAACTAAACCTATAATATTTTTTCATGCATCGTAATGTTATGTAATGAATATTAATATAATAATATCTAATATTTATGTATGAAAAGTATGGGTCATTATAGTTGGTATCAAAGTAAGGGTTAGTCAATATTTGGATATTAGGATTACAAAACTTTGATAAAAACCATGGGGATACATATAAGTATAAGTTAACATTCGAAAGTTTTGGTAATGAAGATATTATGTGGTTTTCTTAGAAACAAATACCTATCTGGATACTGCAAGTGGATATAGTTTTAGAATATATGCATATAAGGGTAATAAACCTAAAAATAGTTGGTAGATTATATCATGATTATCATTCTGGTGCATGGTGAGTATTCCCTTACTATACACTTGGTTTTACATTCCTAGAGGTTAATATTGGGTCAATTAACATTTTATTTATGAATCATTATGAAGTATTTGAATAGATGGTGACCAAAGATGACTAAGGTTAAACCTAAGGTGTTATAAGATTAAATTAAGGAATCATGATTTGAACATTCTATAAATGATTTTTCATGATCTATCACTATGATTATTTTTTCTCACATTATGGTTTTTGGTTTTAGACAATGGATAAAACTAGGAGGATTCATGTTAATAGTGAATGTGATGGGCAATATAATGACTGTCCCCATGATAAACTAAATGAAGAAATAATTGGAAGGAAAAAACTTGTGATTATTCTTAATCAGATATCACAATATATTATTAACAACATAAACTTTGGAGATTTTCTTAATGTGTCAAATAAGAGAAATATCGACTTTTCTAGAAGTTTATGTGGTAATGTCCATAGAGGAAAGGAAGTTTAATTTTCTTCATGTCCAGAATGTGGGAAGGAGCACCCAAGAGAATGTCTCAAAGGAAGGGGAATATTTTTTTCTCTGTGGAAATGAAGTTCATAGAGTAATGAATTTTCAAAGAATTCAATGTTGTATTTGTGGGGAACTATGGAATTATCCATGATAACTCCCTAATCTAAGGGTTAAATCCTATAACAAGGAAGGAAATATGCTATGACAATCATTCAAGCGAAAGGATTAAAGTGTGTATATTTTTTTATTAAATAATTATGTTTTAGAAAGGTCAAATAAATGGTATTTTGGTTATAAGGACTATGAAACATATAATTATTCTTCTATAATAGTTTTCATTTAATAATTTTCAAGAATATATTGAATTTTACTAATAACCAACAAAAGTGATTTAATTATAAGGATATATTTTTGTTAAAAAATGATCAAGGGAAATATAACCCTTAATATTTGGAAATGTTGATATAATAATGTCTTATTAAGATAAATAGACGATGAACATTGATAAATTAAATTGGATAATATTGGTGACCTTCAAATTGGTAGGTGACTTGATGAAAAAGTGATTTCAGTAATCTTTGATGAAGTTTATTGCATTTTTGTATTTATGAAATATGCCAAAATTATCTATGATTTTATTTGAGGAAGAAAGATTATGTTATTTTTTGGAATCATTTATGTTTTCATTAAGGTTTTTTCACATCCTAACATAGGAGGCACTAAAATGGGGCCCTGGGCTGGGCTGGCTGGAGACTAGGCCTCAAGCATGCCTCCTCGTATGCTAGAGGTTGGTGACTAGTAGCTAGGGTCTAAATGTGATACAATAGAGAGACTATCTATTTTATTAGTAATAAATACTGTAGAATCATAATAAATGAAAGGCAATATAAGATAATAATAAATAGTCATTAATAAGTAGATAACCTAGAAATCACCAATAAAGAAAACCCCCCATGAACATGATGGATTATAATCAAATTAGTCAACATAAAACATATAATACATCGAATGGGAATTGGATGAAAAAATAATAAATAAATTAAAGACCCAACTCTTGTGTAGCCCGAGTACATGCTCAGTCCCTAGCTCCCATATCAGTCATAGTCGATAACAAATAGTATCACGAAGCACAATCCATGATCCTAACCTGTATCCATGATGTTTCTCTAGGTACCAAATAGAGGCCCGAATAATGTGTGAGTAAAATTTATTAGGCCACCACTAATGGGGTCTAATTAATATCCATTCCTTGAATATAAAATGTAACAATGTATAATTATAATAATCATTGTAAGGTAGTAGAGAAAATATAAATCAAGTCAGTCTCAGGATTCTCATAGGATCTCTAGATTATTATACCTACTTTGTCCAAAGATAGAATATTTATGATCACAATTCATCATGTATATGTACAAACACACACACACATAAATCTATAAAACTGACACAGACCTGAGGCAGATGGCCAAGGAATCAATGTATAAAGATGGCCAAATAGAGGTTTCACATATAAATAAGGAGCATCAGTCCAATAATCTAAATAATAAATGATAAATTCCATATCCCATAATTAGTAAATGATAAGGATCATTATGTTAAATTGTTAAATAAACAATATGGATCATCAAGTTTAATAATTAAATAAAAAATATAGATTATCATTTCCAATAATTAAACAAAAAATATTGATTTTCATGTCTAATAATTGAAAGTAATTGATAAGGGGTACCATACCCAAACATTTAACTAATAATAGTAATAATAATAACGAAAATTATTTCCATGTATGACATGTTCGATTATAAGTAAGGCTAATAACTCCATTCATAAAAATTCAATAAGTAATGATATGTGGTGCCATTCCCAAAATATTTAATAAGAAATGAGAATGGGTTCTATTCCCAATAACTTTTAATATTAATTATAAGGAACATAATTTCTAAGAAGTTCTAATAATAATAATAATTAAAGTCATGTATAATAAATTAAGATAATAAAGATGAATTTTGCATCTAAAAATTACAACTGAATGATGATGAGCGTCATGTCTGAAACCACTTAACCATTTATAATCCATTCAGTTTATATTGTCTCATGAGCTCATCCATGGAATTATACATTGGAATCCATGTTATACTCAAGTAAATAAATAGATAGTCCAATTTCTTTTAATAACTAAACATAGTCTAAGGGAAAACACCCACACCTATTAACAATCCAAAATTACCTTAAACATCACATATACAAATACCAAAATGGGAAAGTGACATGGTCATTACATTCACATTCCATTTAATCCATTAAACATTTCATTTAGTTTAACTAGTTATATTTCATTTAAAAGTTACAAGGGTCCATGAGTATTTAATTTTTTTCCTGTAAAAAGCATAGTTTATAACTAACAAGGGAAAAGTAGGACTCAATTCCAATTTACATCTCATTATGATTCATTTAATTAAATGATTCACATTTCAAGTCAATTAATACTACAAAATAATTATCTTTTAATTTTCCCTAATAGGTTAATTGATGGTATTGAACCATTAAGAAGTCTTGTTAACTCAATTACATGTCACACTAATTAGGTGACAACTCAATATGTCTTAGGGGATGTTTAATTACATAATCATGACATAGAATTCCTGGGAATTTATATCATCGCACACAAAGGGGTTTTTAATGTTTATCTATACAAAATCTAAAAATCTAATTAGGTCTCAAGGAAAACCAATTCAAGGCACTAACAATTTATTTAAATTAACTTAACATTTAGGAGGCGACCCATAGAGAATTTGACATGTGGAAAAATGGAAAATTTTATAAATGATGCAACCTTAAGGGAAAGAAATATAGACCACATATATCATGATTATAAAGATATACTAATATAATATCAGGATTTTATTCAAGATAAAATGAGAGAAAATGAAGAAACATATGAACACCCTATAAATATGGAAAATTAGCTCACAGAACATTAGTATTTCTGTGGATGAGAAAATATAAGAAAGAGGTAAAATGAGTCATTGAATCACCTCTAGGCTTAAAATTAATCTAATAAATATCAAATTGGACTGATAATAGAGGATATCCACTCATATAAGAGGAAGGAAGAGGAGGTAATGTGTAGAGGGCTACTAGGAGAAGTGATGGTGAAAATGGGGTAAAACCCCATTTAATGTCAAAGTAAAAAAATGGTAATTTTTCCCCTTTTTAAGAGGCACATGGTGTGGATTCTTGGTTAGTAAAACTATGCACAACCATGCAATGCCACTATCCAAATCACACCAATTTTTATAGTTTCCTTATATGGTTTATAAATAATTTTCCAATTATGTAGAGTTGTTTCCCCTAAGCACTCTTACCCCGTACAGTTGCGGCACATGGTTATAAAAAATATGTGCCAACCATGTGGGTCTCTATGCATCTCTACACCATTTTTCATGGTTTTTGGGATACCTCACATGGTTAACCAAACCATTCACCCATATAAAAAAATTTACACAGTTTTACTACACTATTAGTACTAATTGTGCAATAACTGTGTACCTAGGTTGTCTTTTTAAAAACTTATATTTTAGGTACTATACCCTCAGGATGATCCCAAAAATCCTAATCCACCTTCCAAGACTCATTTAACATCAAAAAAACTTCTAAGTGTTCCAACTATTTGAATTATCTTCCTAAGATCAATTCAATATTTTTCTTATCCACTAAACAAAAATTAAAATTACTTTAGAATTTCTCAATCAGTCTAAAACATAAGATCTTAAAAAATACATGGCTTAGAACTTATCATCTATGAGAAGCCTTGGGGAATAATGAAAACATCAACCGACGTAATTAGGTCATGAAATCCTTCTCAAATGGACATGTTGTATTTTTAATGATGAAGGTGCATCCAAGTGATAATTTAAGTATACAAAACTTATTCCATTAAAAATGAGATCCATAACTCATATAAATCAACTAAACACTAATACTAAGATTACTTGAGCTCGTGTAATCTGAGACATGATCAAATTATCATCTCATTCATCAAGAAACCTATGGTACTCTCTTTTATACGTTCTAACCTTTAATGACCAATTATGAATCATGGTACTCCCATCATCAAAACTTCCTAATTAAACAATCCCTAGGAATATTAGATATTTTCCTAGAATGATTCATAATTGATTAAAAGAGTAAATTTCCAATAAAAAATCATTTAATCTGGTTGCACTGAATTTTCATTGAAAATCCATGGAAGAACTTTAAATTACACCTATCTTATCCCAATGATGTGACAATCATGGTTCCTTACTAACCATGATAAAAACCAAATAAGTCATATCAAATTTACTATGTATTACTATTTCTAAAAAAAATATTTTCTTAAATAGATGACATGCCATCAAAATGAAATTCTGAAGACTTTGTCCAGATGCATACTAATATTGTTCTAAGAATTCTCACTAAAGTCTGTACCCGACCTCCAGTAATATCTTCTGGAAGAACCATCTCTAGGAGATTTCTATAACCATGCTTTATAATGATTACCAGTGAAATCCTGATCCATCATCTATATATCATCACACTCTAACCATTAAATGACCCCTTATCCAAAACTATGGTGACCATGAAATCAAACTACTGGTGTCCAAGGTGATTATCTAAGACAATGAACAATCTTGAGTTTATGAGTGAAAAATCAATTAATAGTTGATATTTCCGCACATAATAATCACTGAACAAGCCCAAAGGTGGTATATCACCTAGTGATTGAGTCAAATAATCGACTTTCATATGTGAGTATGTCTAAGGAATTCTTACTTGGGAATCCAAGTATCACTCAAGAAAATCCAAGCCTATCTATAGATCTGGGAACATGACCATACTCAAGTATCAAACAACCAAAATATCACCTATAATCCCTTGATCCCAAGCTTGTAATATTCCAATAAATTAATCCACATTTCATTATATTTATCCAATGTAACACTAGAGACAAACCAACCAACAAACAACTGGTCTCAAGGCCCCACGACCATTCTCACATGAGGTTCATACACTAGAAACCAACATCCTCCTCCACACCTTATGAGAATCCTTGTTTTCATTACAATGAAAAGAGTTCCAAAACAAATAATCTCATTCTCCATCCATCCAAAGAAATAACAACTAACATGTCTAAGAAACCACTTATTCCAAGCGCTAATGTAAATTTTATCCATCACCTATTCTTGCTTGTCGAGAAATATTTCCCTATCAATTTATGAATTCCAAAACATAACGAGGGTCACCACTCTCATTAGAAAAATTTGTATTCCCCACCTTATGTCTTACTTAAATAGATCCTCGAGCGCAAATCCCCAGGAGTCTCTCCCATCAAACCATAAAAGGTAATTAGTTAGCTTGGTGAATATTCAATTCTATGTTGACATACCCAGGATGATATCAATATATGGGGTATTATTATCTCTAAACTAGGTGTGCACTAATATTTCCTCTATAAGAATGCATCTCTCCAACTATGTCACTGTCATAAAAAATAGGTTTTACCTTACTTTTAACAACTCATTACACCATGTATCCTGACAATGAATGTCTAAGATCAAACACTGCTCAACAATCCCATGATACCCAAATTAAATACAAATTATCCCTCATCATAGAGGCTCTTCCTTTAATTTTCCTAAAACCCCAAGTCCCCATGCCCGCAAGAATCATATTTGAAACCATCGATCCTCATCCCACACCTGTATCCTCACTGATGTTCCATATCAAATGCCTCCCACATGAAACCAACATGAATTAAACTTTCCATACATCATGAGTGTACATACCTTACCACGCAGTTCAAGATCTGACTCATGATCTCATGATTAATCTATTAATAAGTTGAATATGACCAGGCTATATGGAACGTTAGTCTTAACACAATAAGAGATCCTTTAGAACTCCTATTTAGAATATGAAACCTCAACTATGACATGATTGATCAACAACCACCCATGTCACGATGTTTTTTATATATCAAAGAATCAATCACACATCCACTGGTCAATTAGGCTAGGCACATGAACAAACTATCTTTTCAAATATAGTCTCATTACCTAAGCACTCTATCTGATTTTATAGGTAACCAAAGGAATAACCACTATAAAAGTAAAGAACCTTCCAAGTGTGGTCTCAAAATGAGTGTATTGTTAAGTTCACCACATAAAAAGGAATTTATAGCCTAGGAAAACCTCTCTAATAGGTTTCCATTGATCCAACCAAACATAGTTGATTTATTAGGGTCTAAGTAAAAAATAAACTAAGGGACTCTAGTTCCTCTACCTAGCCCTAAGGTCTCTCGCATGAGAACCACATCCCACTTAAGGTTCTCTATTACCCAAGGGTCTAAACTTATATATATAGAAATAACAACATAACCTACCAAATATTGTCCTACCAGGCCCTAATACTCTTCAAGAATACTTATAGGGGAGTTCTCCCTAGGGGTTCGCTATATCCATGTAAAAAAGATAAAGAATTGAAACTCACTACATATTATCTATGGTAAAAAACCCTTGATTTTTAACTTACCAAACAACCAACCACATCTTTGGGGTGTATTTTCATCAACTAAGAGTCCTACCTGACTCAACGATCAAATGGAAACCACTTACTATTCCTAGAAATTTGGATAAAAAATCTATCAGTTTCACATTTCCAAGGGCCCTACCTCAAACGGGACATCCCCTAATTTTAACATAAGGAATAAAATTTTAAAACTAGAGTCACAACTTAAAAGAAAGTAGGATCAACCACCTAACATTTAGATCAAATGAAATATAAAGGGAAACTAAAACCAATAATCCACACCCATTTTCCGATTCAAGATAACTCAAGATAATTTTAAATCTAATCTTTTCAAAAGGGTTTGAGCTATTAAAACCACTTAAGGTTTTTAATTAATCCATTTCACAATTCCACATTTATTTTAAATATTAAAGGGATAAAATATATGGTTTAACAAGTACCAATTATAAAGAAAAACATTTTACAAATACACTCAATGCCTTATTTATCTAACACCATATAGAATTATAGGTAAATTATATCATAATTTACTTTTAACCATTATTTATTTATCCATAATTTCTCAAAATTGGATTAGTTAAAGTAAATTTTAATTATAATCTATAGAGGAAAACACCCTTTAGGTTGTAATTGAATTTTTAATTAACTGGAGGCTCATAACAATAAAGTTAAAAATTATAAAAAAGTCATGTATCATTTTAAGGGGATAAATTTAATAATATTCCACCATAAACTTATATTTAACACCATATAAGTTGATATTGAAACTTTAAATAACCAAACAATTTATCACAAGTATACCCCCATGGGTTTAAGTACTAAGCATGAGAAGAAATAAAGGTGACCTATAAGGGTTCCATCAAACCAACCTGGATTCTATTATATGGGAAGAAATTCAAAATTTATGAAATAAATGATCTATAAATTATAATAGGAATCAAATTTAGGTATAAACCAACAATATTTTATTTATTAAAGATTAATCATACTATTAGTGGGTTTATTACATATGCATACAATTTTAAAACTCACATACAAGGGCCAAGTCTGACATATAATAGGATTTAGTTATATGGGTAATCATTCCAAATTTATAAAGGTAATAGCCTTTATAAGTTTAATTTGACACTCCATTTAATTGAAATCCATAATAAATAACTTGAATTTATTAAAATCTGACCATTTTCTTTCCATTTTCATGATTTAATTTCAAAATCATTTCATTTCCTTAATCAATTTAAGGAAATTTAGATATAATTCCATCATCAAACTATGTGGTAAAACTTCATTTATCTTGATTTTGAAACTTAATTTAACCAACCTTACATCACAACCATAACCTGGAAGTTATCACATCAGCAGAAGATGTTTTCTTGTAAGTAAAAAAAATAAGCATGGTATATAGATAAAAATGCTAATTATCACCCAATCATTGTCTATGTATTATCATGGAAAAAAATCACACAAGCATGGTATACATATAAGCATACTAATGACATGTGAATCTTATGTGCCTGAAATGATGCATGAACACACCTATTCTCATTCAAAATGATCCAGGAGGTAAATCTCATAAATCAGTAGCCAATGTAAATACATGAATCACACTAGGTGAAATAATAATCAACTATAATAATGAACCATCATGAACAACAGTCCCATACCAGGTAACTTGATCCTTCCCTCATGCATGGGTTGGCCATTCCCAAACACAATCTATTTACCAAGTGTTGAAACATTCCTAGTCTCCTATATACAATCCCAAAATAGTAATACAAAGTAAAAAAAGAACCTATGATACCACTTTTTCATGTACTAACTCGGGAGCCACTAAAATGGTTCCTTAAACTAATTGGTAACAAGGACTTACAGCATGCCTCCTTATCCACCAGTGTCTTACAACTAGAAGTGAGGGTATAAAGGTTGTATAGTGGGGATACTATACCCTATAGACCAATAATAAATAAAATGGGTACATGATAAATTAAATGTAGTGGGAGATAATAATACAGACAATTATTAATAAAAAGATAACCTAGAAATCGTCAAATAAGCTATCCCTTCATGAACATGCAGATTAATAATATAACCAGTCAATATAAAACAGGTAATACATTAAAAAATACTAGACTGAAAAAATAATATAAAAAAAACTAACTCTAGTGGTTGGTCGAGCATGTGCTCAGTCTCCATCTCTCATGTTAGTCATAGTCCATAATAAATATCATTAAAAAGCTCAATCCATTAACCTAACTTGAATCCATGAGATCTGTTTAGGTAAAAAATTAAGTAATAAATAGGGTGTGAGTAAAACATAGTAATTCCATTCAATATGTGTCTAATTTATATCTATCTCATAAATATAAAATGTTACAGTGTATAGGTATAATAATAAAATGTATGGAATTAAAGTAAATATAAACCAAGTCAGGCTCAGGGTCCTTATAGGATCCCTACTTGACTATACCTATTTTATACTAATCTAGAATATTTATGATCATTATTCATAATGTATGCATGTGTGTGTGTGTCTATATATATACACATGTATGTAAAAAAAACTGACATAGACTCGAGGTATGTGGATAAGGAGTCTACGTATAAATTTAGTGATATTTAGGTTTCACATTTAAATAAGAAGAATCAATTGAAACATCAAAATAAGAAATGAGGATCTCCATGTCCCATAATTAGTAAAAAATAAAGATCACCATGCTAAATAATTAAATAAAAAATATGGATCATCATGTTCAATAATTAAATAAAAAATATGGATCATCATTTTCAATAACTAAATAAATAATATGGATCATCATGTCTAATAATTAATAGTAACTGATATGGTTCACCGTTCCCAACCATTTAACTAATAATAATAGTAATAATAATAATAATAATAATAAAGAAAAGTACCACCATTTATGACATGTTTGATTAGAATTAATGATAAGGGTTCCATGACCAAAAATTTAATAAGTAATGATATGGGGTTCCGTGACTAATAACTTTAACAAGGAACTATAAGGGGAGCCATACCCAATAAATTATAATAGTAATTATAAGGAACATCATATTAATAATTTTCTAATAATAAAAATTATGAAATTTATGTCCAATAAAGTAAAATAATAAAGAGGAATGTTGTGTCTAATAAGTACAACTGAACGATGATGAGCACTATTCCAAACACCTCTTAACCATTTAAAATCCATTCAGTTTAAAGTGACTTATGAGACCACCCTTGGCATTTTGAATTAGAATCCAAGTGAATCTCAAGGCAATAAATAGAGAGGCACATTACCTTTATTAACTAAACATAGGCCAAGGGAAAACACCCACACCTATTAACAAATAAAAAATACCTTTAAACATCTCATTAAAAAATTAAAAAATGGGTAAGTTACATGGTCATGCCATTCACATTCCATTTATCTAGTTCCTTTTCATTTAAAATTTATAAGGGTCCATGAGTATTTATAATTTTAGTGGTCCCAAGTATACATTATAACCAATAAGATTCATGTAGGATTCTGTGCTAATATAAAAATCTTTATTACTCATTTAATTAAATGATTACCATTTCAAATTAATTAAGACTACTAAATTTTTTCTTTTAATAGTCCATAATAGTTTAATTGATGTTATTCAACCATTTAGGAGTTCCTTTAACTCAATTAGAAGTCCGACTAATCAGGTGGAAACTCAACACATATTAAAGGTAGTTTAATTACATAATCATTAAATATCATTCATGGGAATTTATATCATCAAACACAAAGGGGTGGTTTGCGTTGAGTTAGACAACCTAGAGTGATGGAACATGGTTTCATGGACAAAAAATTCAAGGTGATAACAATTTATTTAAATTAATTTAACATTTAGAAGGTGACACATGAAGAATCCAACACATGGCATAATGATACATTTCATAAATGACACAAACTTAATATAAAGTCATGTAGACAACCTATGTCATGCTTTGGAATATTTACTCATCCAATATTAGGTTTTGACTTGATCTGAAATGAGAGAAAATGAAGAACTATATGAACACCCTATAAATATGGCATATTAGCTCGCACAATGTTAAAAATTCTAAGGGATATGAAAATAGAGAAAGGGGGTAATAGGATTCACAAAATCCTTCTAGGGTTATAATGCATCTGAAGGTGACCAAATCAGACCAAGAATGGAGGAAATCTACCCATGGAAGAGGGAGGAAGGGGATGGCATGCATGGAGGGATATAGGGATAAGTGAGGGTGGAAATGGGGTAAAAACCCTTTTAATTTTGGAGGGGAAAATAGTAATTTTATCCCTTTTTAAGAGGCTTATGGTTAGGACACACATTTAGGAAAATTATGCACCAACCCTGTGGTTCCACTTTCCAAAGCACCCCAATCTGAACTCTTTCCTTGCACGATTTACAAACTGTGCTCCAACCATGAAGAGATACTTCCCCCAATCACTCCAACCCCACACATTTTTAGGTCATAGTTAAATAAAATGTGATCCAACCATGTGATTCTCTCAGTACCTCTACATTACTGTGTATAGTTTTTTGGGCTACCTCACAAGGTTAACCAAACTATGTGCTCATAAAAAAAAGGCCACATAGTTGTTTTGCATGGTTAGTACTAACTTTGTTCCAAACTTACACCTAGTTTGTATTTTCCAAAACTTAAATTTTGGGTCTCTAACCATTAAGACACTCCCAAAACATCTAATCAACCTTCTGGGCCTTATTTCATACCTAAACACTACAATTTTAAGTGTTCAAACTCTTGAAATTACCTTTCAAAGCTCAATTTAAGATCTAGTCCTTACTCCAAATGAAAAAAAAATCCTTTAAAATTTCTCAATCAGTTAAAAACATAGGATCTTACAAGTTTAATGGTGATTCAGGTTATTAGAATATTCTAAGATGATATATGATCAAGCTATCCACATGTTTGATATGTGACATTATGATTAGGATGATCTTTGGGGGTTATTATTGATGGTTTAGAGATTAATGTATTATATTTATCTATATTGGATAACTATTGCTAAACATTTTTTTAAATATTTAGAGAAATAAGGAATGGTTTTACATTATTTTATTGATCTTATTATTCATTAAAAGTAAAATTTAGTTCTCCATGCACGAAAATTCATCTTAAATATTCATTTATTTGAGTAAGAGAAGAAGTAAAATTTGATCAAAGCACAACTAAAGGATGAAATTGTGTTTATAAATTAAAAAAGATATAAATCAAGTGAATTTAATTTTATTATCAAAATCTATTTAAAAATAAACCCTCAATGTTTGGAAAAGGGTCTTGAAATAAAAATGTTATTTTTACCTTTATTTCCTATGAATCAATTTTCTTTTCACCTATCACAGATTTATGGTTTTGTGGTCATCAAAATTTTCATTACCATGTTCTATATTACTCTCTATTAGTCCTTGGATGCTATTTTTCTCCTCCATGTCTATATTTGAACTTCCTACCAATTTTATCCTTATATGGGAACCTAATTATGTGTTATTTTAGGTAACCTTTATGTTTCCCACTTTTCCTTTTCAAAGGAAGTTTTATTATCCCTCTATATGGTCTAGGTTTTCAACTAAGGTATTTTTAATATTAAAACTTTTAAGATCAAGAAAAAATTTTGAGGTTGTGATTAATATAAAGTTGGGGGGGGGGTATGTAACAACCTAAAAATTTAGTTTAAAAATAAATAATCATTAATGTAGAGATCCAACGCTTGACGTACATGGATATTACATTACTTTTGCGGAATACTTAGTACATAACAAAAAAACACACACAAAAGGATCGTAATAGTTTAGTGTCTTTGGAAACTCGGAATATAATCTTCTAATCGTGGTGAAAGATATTCAACATCTCCCATAAAGATCTTCCTTTTGTTTTACCTAAAACCTTTCTTTATATCTTGGGGAAAAGAAAACATAAAAGGGTGAGCTCAAATGCTCAGTAAGGGTAAACAAAAGAAATATCAATCACATCATTTTCATAAGAACATAACATTTTGGAAATCTTAACCTGCAAAAGAGAGCATAATTTCATAACATGGGATAAATCATGGAAGTGAAATGTAATCGAAATAATCATAACTTAAAACATGAAACTTTGTGGCGTACACACATAATCATATAAAATCATTTCTTGTTAGTCAAGACTCATTGCCAAGACTATCTTAGTGGACAAAGTCCCTTTCTGAACCGAGTCACCCTCGTTTCAGTCCTATTTCACTGAACCGGTATAACCTACCGTTCCAGCCATGTCTATCTCATGAGATATAAAATATTTACCAAATTCATTGGAGGGAGATATAAGTCCCACCCATCTCATAATGATTCCATTCTTATGTGTGCCACAAAATCTTAAATCATACATCATTGCATAACCCATGTAATAAAAATGGGAATCTTAAACATCGTGACATCATAAAACAATTCATATAAGATAAAGGAATTCATAAAAATATTTCCATCACAACATAATCAAATCCATGTAATAATAGGGATAGAAACAGAACCCTATATTGTCTTAGATGGAAAATAATTTTGATAAAACTCTTGAACTCCATTCTTGAGGAAAATATCCTTTCTACTTCAAAAACACTTTTCCTTTCTTAACATGTCATACAATTCTAAACTAAAAGAAGTTGATTAAAAATAAACTTGAAAACTTGTAGAGGAAGCTTCTTGGAAATAATGTTTTAAAAAATCCATTCATGTCGTATAAGTTAAAAAAAACATTCTTCTCGTACTTTTGTCGGAAAAGTCAAAAAGTACCTCGTACGAAAAACGACAAAAGATTCCTTTCATATCCTTTAATAAAAACTCACCGAAGGGTAAAATTGGATTTAAACAATTTTAGGTGGATGGAAATAATATTACATATTCAGGAAACATGGATGTGGATGATAAAATACACCCCATTAAATACTAAAGTATAAACAATCTCGGATAAAAATGAGATTGAGATATTTCCCTTACCTTAGGTCCGATTTGCTTCGTAAGTGTCTGAACCTCCTGTATAATGATTTAAATAATGTCATTGACTTATTAAAGAATCATATTCATTGTTATTATATCATATATGGTCATATTCTTATCTTCTTAGTAGTAATATTTCATTGCTACTTGTTATTCAGGTGTTTATAACTTTTTGTTCTTATGCGTGTTTTGTCGAATAAATTATTATTCTTCTATTTAGGTTATAGATACATCATTTCCAGAATGGTATTAGTGTAATATATATCATATTCATTCATTCAATTCATTTATATAATCATTATTAAATGAAGATCATGTAGAACGAGTCGCATCACATCGTGGAGACGGTATTCCGTACGTACGCACGAGTGATGATATCGTTCCTATGATCGTGGAATTGTATTGGAGTATATGTATACTATTTCAGAATCAGTATCACTTTATAATAGTCATATATAGTCATTATTTACACCATTATACCCATCCAAGTAAGGTGGTGGTGGAAAATAGAATACACCACGGCGTGGAGACGGTATTCCGTACGTATGCACGCGCTGTGATTTCTTTTTCCGTAGGATGGATAGATGGTGAAATAGGGTTGTTTCATACTTATAATAACATATCAGTATATGAGTGATACTGATGTTATTACTTCATAATGAAACAACTAAAGAAGAAGAAGTGGAAGAAGAAATAAAGATGAAAGAATCGGTAACGGACATTACCTCCTCTTTGAAGTGCTTCTTTGAGACCTTATTTTAGGGAACTAAAATTGGTCTTTGAAGAAGACCAGGACCTCTAGTATGTCTCTAGGGAAGTGTAGAGGAGAAAGTGGCAGGGTTTGGCCGAGCTTGAAGGCTCAAAGTTGTGTGAGGAAGAGAGGGAGGAGGTGCCCTTTTATAAGGGAGGAGAGGGGTACCTTTGGAATAACTAAAAATATTATTTTATTATAAAGTCAATTTCAGTTTTAAATAGCTCCAAATTGATATATTTAGAAGCTAAGGTGGGGATGGGTCGAAATACTCTCATCCAATAGAATTTAGACAAGTTTAGGTTCCTATTTTAACCTTATCATTTAGATTTAACATTAAGTTAAATAATTTTACTTTTACCATGTCTTCTTGTGTTCTTATACTATAAGATTAATAAACTTACTATATCAAGCCAAACGAACCCCAATTTGTTTATTATTAATATATATAACCTTATCTAAGTCATTTGGATGATCCATAGATTTTTAGGAATTAAATAACAATTAATAATATAATATTTGTTTTAAAAACTAATTTATGTCAATTTTGACACTATTTGGTACATGATTTTTATGAAATTCATAAAAGAATGATAAGTTCGAACCAAGTTAATTATATCAACAATAACATGTCATATTAACCTAAAAAAATTTATTTAGTTCATAAAAAATCTCAAATTATATTTATTTGGGTATTTATAACATCAATTATGTCAATATTTCATTAATAAGATAATTACTGCATCATCGTTGTGTCATAAATAAATTAAATTATTTAATGTCTAAAAATTACAAATAAAATACCATTATGTAGGACATCTATTTATCTTTCTAATGAATATTTATAGTCGAATTTATCTTATGTATAACCCCATATTAAAAATGATTTACTTATTAAACTTTGATTTTAACTATTTTAACCCTTCTTTAAATAAATTAATAATAAATGTCATAATCTAATCCAAGTGGTCCTAAATGGTCATATTGTATTCCTAAGGTTGTTTTTGGTCGAATTAAACTTGTCCAATATAATTAGGACATGTTTTAGGGTAATAATAATATAATTTGTACGCTTAATTACCCTATTTACTTTTAACCGTGGTAAAAAAAAGTAAAAAGTTACTATTCACCAAAAATTATTTTCATCTCAATGAACCACATTTTACTTACTGAGATCAACCGTGTCTCTCGGATTTTTGAAATTCCACTCACAGAAGCGGTAAAATTAAGTTTTATGAAAAATTCATTTTTTTTACTACCACTTAGTGGTTTCACTATTCATCAAAAAATGAAATTTCCAGAAAAATACCAAAAATTAGGCCTAAGCTATATTTGATATTATGAACTCAAAAATGATGTCTATTCTACCAAATTCAAAACATATCAGTTACTTTAAATAATTTAAAAATTAAATCTCGTCGTCAAAACAAATGGCGTGTTTTTACGAGATAATAACTATCAAAAGACTGACACTTGTTTATAACTGGTTTAAATGTGAAATTACATCCAATGACCAACATTGTATTAAATTGTAAAAATATATTCTAAATATACTTTAAAACCACTCAAATTAACAATTTATCACTATTAATTATTTCGATTGAAAAAGTTGTTTTTAATTAAAATTTAGTAATTTTCACTATTCATCAAAATATGAAAGTTATCCGAAAATCACCAAAATTTCACCCTAAGCTAATTTCTATATTTCGAATCCAAAAATGAAGTCCATTTTGAAAAATAAAATTTAAAAAATTTCAAAAAGTGGTTATTACTATTCATAACGGCTAGTTTTAATAATATTTTAATAGCATATCGTTGTTTAGCGAAACTCGGTATTGCGTACGACGCAAGCCATCGAGGAAACTTGCGATTTTGTGTAATTCAAGCCAGGCCAGAGATGTGTGTCATGAAAGGTCCTTTTGGTGTAGCGTATAACACAAAGACATTAATGAAATTAAAAAGAATATTTTTCATAAAATATCGGGGTGTTACATTCTACCCCCCTTAAAATGAATTTCGCCCTTGAAATTCGTCGGGGTTATAAATGGTTTACTACTTGAAAGTTTCTTTAATAGAAACCCACATCATAAAAAGGAATACCAAAACCATTCTTTAAAAACAAAAGTATGAAACGTAATGGTTACCCAAATAAACTAATCACTGGGTTTCCACATAGGTGAAAATATGTATATGGAAGAGAAATCTAACCATCATGTTCTAATGGAGAGTGGTAGAGAACATGGCTATGGAAAAGCCAGCAATCACAAAGTCATAAATTTGTGATGATCTAAGGTACCATCTGATTCATCAGATATAAGAGCACTAGGACAACATTTTTGGTTTTCAAGATCATTTTGGAATTAGAAGAAATACTTTCGTGATTTTGGTATAGTCTCACCGTTTGTCGTTCTTTGGACAATTTCCACTTCATCTCTTAAAGAAATGAAGTTGAATTTGTCATTAGTGATGTGCTAGCAGATCATGTGATAGATGATGGGTCATTCCATCTATCTCAAACAAAAGGTTAGAAAAAATACATAAGTCCATCTATAGTGAGATTAATCCTATATAGTTCCTAAATGAACTTATACTTCATATATCATATTGCTTAATATAATAAAACTAGTTTCTACTAAACAGGGACTTCCTGTAGGCTAGTGGTAGGCGATAAAGGCCAGTCGCACTTCGGTTGTGGGTTCGATTCCCACAGCCTTGTCCGACGCGATGGGCTGTCGCCCGTCCTGCAGGTTGTCCTTTTTCTAAAACTATATTACTATAACATCCCATCAATAATATCGAAAAACTTCTATCCTTAAACAATACTAACTTATGTCCAACATAATCCATTCCAATCTTTAGGCTTGTCCATAATTCTGCAGTCCACTCTCATAATATAGTGAAAATGATTACCAGAGATTTAATATCATCGTTGATCCCCATATATCATAAGATATGTCTTGTTGGTCACATTCCAAACATTCAAAGGCCTTAATCATGTATTCTCTTGAATACCCATTGAACTATAGTGAAAACTTGAATGCAGTTAAAAGTTAACACTTTCCATATACCAAAATCCTCAAAATTCTATATACTCAAACCATGATATCACTTAGTCCTTATATCAATCATGAGCTCATGAATACTGTTAAACATTTCATTTTCTCATTTTCCCTTCATTATGCGCATATCATCTTATTTCCAAAAATATCTCAATCACTTTGAATACCACATTAGACCAATACATAAATATTCCAATACTCCATGATACAACATTATTTTGGAATCCCATTACATAAACACTTAATCATTCCACCACATCGTTGTCATATTCAACATCGCCAATAGTGATCGCATGTGACTTCCCTTTTTTCCTTTGCCTTAAGCGGTTGCTCATGTCGATCATCACTAAACCTTGGATTAAGGCATTTATTAGCATAATGCCCCATTTCCTTTCACTTGAAGCATTGAAGTGTTGGTGGTGCGTTCTCTGCAGTGTTTGCTTTATTCACATCATTAGAAACCCTTTTTCCATTACTTCGACACTCAGCTGCTCGATGAACTTCTTTTCCACACTTAAAACATTTTCTAGTCCCTTTAAGACAATCTCTACCATGCTTCTTTCCACACTTTGTGCATAAGGAAACATTCATCTTCTTTTCACCATTATTTTGAGATTTCTCCTTGAACTCCATCTTTTGTTTCTTGTCAAAACCATGAGATGGATATGTAACACCAACTTCCATTTCTACCTTGATAGCACAACACACAATTTCTTCATAGCTACTGAAGTCTCTTATAGCTAATGCCCTTCGAAGACTTGGTTTTAAGCCACTGAAAAATCGATCAACTTTACTTTTAGGTTGGATGATAATGCCAGATGCGTACCTTGCAAGTCTTGTAAAATTTGCTTCGTATATACCAACAGATTCATCGTCCTTCTGCTTCAGCTCAAGAAACTCCTTTTCCATCTTTGTTCGAAGAATACGTGGGAAGTACTTACTGAAAAACAAGTTCTTGAACTCATCCCATTCCATGGACTCAATTTCATCTCTTGGACTCGTATTCTTGATATGATTCCACCATTGATCAGCTTCACCTTCCAAACGATATACTGCTAAGATGATTTTATCATGCTCAGAACATTGAAGAACTGAAAATATCTTTTCAGTGGTACTGATCCATTGTTCAGCAACAAGTGGATCGGAAGACCCACTGAAAGAAGGTGGACGTTGCCTCATGAAGGACTCAATAGAATATTGTTCCCTTCTCTGCTCATTTGGAAGCCCAGAATGATTCATAGCTTGTGTAAGTATAGCAATAAGATTTTTCACTCCATATCCTATAACATTTGTTTGTTCGGGAGGGAAATCATTGCATTGTCCATTGCATTGATCAACACGGTTCCTTTGGGTTCCAGCCATCGTCTAAAACCCAAAAAGAATAGTGTGAGAGGAAAAAATCATGCTAGGAAAAACAACATAATAAAGGGGGAGTACCTTCAATGTATAACATCTTAGGTTAAATTCTATGATCGTTACCATAGTTCTAGGACTATATCCTATACGTATACTTATCCTTAGGGACATCCCTAGACATACCTTAGAAATATCTCTAGGGATCTAACTAACGTTTTCGCATCCTAGTTTCCAAAGGTTGACTAAACCTTTCCTCTGATACCAACTGTAGAGACCCAAAGCTTGACGTACATGGAAATTACATTAATTTTGCGGAATACTTAGTACATAACAAAAACACACACACACAAGGATCGTAATAATTTAGTGTCTTTGGAAACTCGGAATATAATCTTCTAATCGTGGTGAATGATCTTCAACATCTCCCATAAAGATCTTCCTTTTTTTACCTAAAACCTTTCTTTATATCCTGGGGAAAAGAAAACATAAAAGGGTGAGCTCAAATGCTCAGTAAGGGTAAAAAAAAGAAATATCAATTACATCATTTTCATAAGAACATAACATTTTGGAAATCTTAACCTGCAAAAGAGAGCATAATTTCATAACATGGGATAAATCATGGCAGTGAAATTTAATCACAATAATCATAACTTAAAACATGAAACTTTGTGGCGTACACACATAATCATAGAAAATCATTTCTTGTTAGTCAAGACTCATTGCCAAGACTATCTTAGTGGACAAAGTCCCTTTCTGAACCGAGTCACCCTCGTTTCAGTCCTATTTCACTGAACCGGTATAACCTACCGTTCCAGCCATGTCTATCTCATGAGATATAAAATCTTTACCCAATGCATTTGAGGGAGATATAGGTCTCACCCATCTCATAATGATACCATTCTTATGTGTGCCACAAAATCTTAAATCATACATCATTGCATAACCCATGTAATAAAGATGGGAATCTTAAACATCGTGAGATCATAAAACAATTCATATAAGATAAAGGAATTCATAAAAATATTTCCATCACAACATAATCAAATCCATGTAATAATAGGGATAGAAACATAACCATATATTGTCTTAGATGGAAAATAATTTTGATAAAACTCTTGAACTCCATTCTTTAGGAAAATAACCTTTCTACTTCAAAAACACTTTTCATTTCTTAACATGTCATAAAATTCTAAACTAAAAGAAGTTGATTAAAAATAAACTTGAAAACTTGTAAAGGAAGCTTCTTGGAAATAATGTTTTAAAAAATCCATTCATGCCGTATAAGTTAAAAAAACATTCTTCTCGTACTTTTGTCGGAAAAGTCAAAAAGTACCTTGTACGAAAACCGACAAAAGATTCCTTTCATATCCTTTACTAAAATCTCACCGAAGGGTAAAATTGGATTTAAACAATTTTAGGTGGATGGAAATAATATTACATATTCAGGAAACATGGATGTGGATGATAAAATACACCCCAGTAAATACTAAAGTATAAACAGTCTCAGATAAAAATGAGATCGTGATATTTCCCTTACCTTAGGTCCGATTTGCTTTGTAAGTGTCCGAACCTCCTGTATAATTATTTAAATAATGTCATTGACTTATTACAGAATCATATTCATTGTTATTATATCATATATGGTCATATTCTTAGCTTCTTAGTAGTAATATTTTATTGCTACTTGTTATTCGGGTGTTTATAACTTTTTGTTCTTATGCGTGTTTTGTCGAATAAATTCTTATTCTTCTCTTTAGGTTATAGATACCTCATTTCCAGAATGGTATTAGTGTAATATATATCATATTCATTCATTCAATTCATTTATATAATCATTATGAAATGAAGATCATGTAGAACGAGTCGCATCACATCGTGGAGACGGTATTCCGTACGTACGCACGAGTGATGATATCGTTCCTATGATCGTGGAATTGTATTGGAGTATATGTATACTATTTAAGAATTAGTATCACTTTATAATATTCATATATAGTCATTATTTACACCATTATACCCATCCAAGTAAGGTGGTGGTGGAAAATAGATTACACCACGGCGTGGAGACGGTATTCCGTACGTACGCACGCATGGTGATTTCTTTTTCCGTAGGATGGATAGATGGTGAAATAGGGTTTTTTCATACTTATAATAACATATCAGTATATGAGTGATACTGATGTTATTACTTCATAATGAAACAACTAAAGAAGAAGAAGTGGAAGAAGAAATAAAGATGAAAGAATCGGTAACAGACATTACCTCCTCTTTGAAGTGCTTCTTTGAGACCTTATTTTAGGGCACTAAAATTGGTCTTTGAAGAAGACCAGGACCTTTAGGATGTCTCTAGGGAAGTGGAGAGGAGAAAGTGGTAGGGGTTGGCCGATCTTGAAGGCTCAAATTTGTGTGAGGAAGAGAGGGAGGAGGTGCCCTTTTATAAGGGAGGAGAGGGGTACCTTTGGAATAACTAAAAATATTATTTTATTATAAAGTCAAGTTCGGTTTTAAATAACTCCAAATTGATATATTTCGAAGCTAAGGTGGGGATGGGTCGAAATACTCTCATCCAATATAATTTAGACAAGTTTAGGTTCCTATTTTAACCTTATCATTTAGATTTAACATTAAGTTAAATAATTTTACTTTTACCATGTCTTCTTGTGTTCTTATACTATAAGATTAATAAACGTTCTATATCAAGACAAACGAACCCCAAGTTGTTTATTATTAATATATATAACCTTATCTAAGTCATTTTGACGAACCATAGATTTTTAAGAATTAAATAACAATTAATAATATAATATTTGTTTTAAAAACTAATTTATGTCAATTTTGACACTATTTGGTACATGATTTTTATGAAATTCATAATAGAATGATAAGTTCGAACCAAGTTACTTATATCAACAATAAAATGTCATATTAACCTAAAAAAATTTATTTAGTTCATAAAAAATCTCAAATTATATTTATTTGGGTATTTATAACATCAATTATGTCAATATTTCATTAATAAGATAATTACTGCATCATCGTTGTGTCATAAATAAATTAAATTATTTAATGTTTAAAAATTACAAATAAAATACCATTATTTAGGAAATCTTTTTATCTTTCTAATGAATATTTATAGTCGAATTTATATTATGTATAACCCCATATTAAAAATGATTTACTTATTAAACTTTGATTTTAACTATTTTAACCCTTCTTTAAATAAATTAATAATAAATGTCCTAATCTAATCCATGTGGGCCTAAATGGTCATATTGTATTCCTAAGGTTGTTTTTGGTCGAATTACACTTGTCCAATAGAATTAGGACATGTGTTAGGGTAATAATAATATCATTTTTACCCTTAATTACCCTATTTACTTTTAACCATGGTAAAAAAAAGTAAAAAGTTACTATTTACCAAAAATTATTTTCATCTCAATGAACCACATTTTATTTACTGAAATCAACCGTGTCTCTCGGATTTTTGAAATTCCCCTCACAGAAGAGATAAAATTAAGTTTTATGAAAAATTCATTTTTTTTACTACCACTTAGTGGTTTTACTATTCATCAAAAAATGAAATTTCCAGAAAAATACCAAAAATTAGGCCTAAGCTATATTTGATATTATGAACTCAAAAATGATGTATATTCTACCAAATTCAAAACATATCAGTTACTTTAACTAATTTAAAAATTAAATCCCGTCGTCAAAACAAATGGCGTGTTTTTAAGAGATAATAACTATCAAAAGATTGACACTTGTTTATAACTGGTTTAAATGTGAAATTACATCCAATGACCAACATTGTATTAAATTGTAAAAATATATTCTAAATATACTTTAAAACCACTCAAATTAACAATTTATCACTATTAATTATTTCGATTGAAAAAGTTGTTTTTAATTAAAATTTAGTAATTTTCACTATTCATCAAAATATGAAAGTTATCCGAAAATCACCAAAATTTCACCCTAAGCTAATTTCGATATTCCGAATACAAAAATGAAGTCCATTTTTAAAAATAAAATTTAAAAAATTTCAAAAAGTGGTTATTACTATTCATAACGGTTAGTTTTAATAATATTTTAATAGCATATCGTTGTTTAGCGAAACTCGGTATTGCGTACGACGCAAGCTATCGAGGAAACTCGTGATTTTGTGTAATTCAAGCCAGGTCAGAGATGTGTGTCGTGAAAGCTCCTTTTGGTGTAGCGTATAACACAAGACATTAATGAAATTAAAAAGAATATTTTTCATAAAATATCGGGGTGTTACAATGAAGCGAAGTGAGATATATTATAAAAATATTATTATTTATATACAATTATTATGACATAGCCATTGAATTGGAAGGTATTAATATGATTAAATATTTTATAAAATATATTTATAATGCTCCTAATCAATAAAAATTTATTTACTAATTCTTAGGAAATAAGAACTCAATTTCTAGTAAAGTCATTTTATGCTTCAAAAGGCATTTTATTCAAAAATGATTATTATTTTATTTTTATGTGGAAATTATAATTAATTTATTTCAATTTTAAAAATAATATTTTAAAAAATAAAATTATTTTTTTAAATCAATATATCAGAATTTACTTAGGGTGAATGTTTTGTATTTTTCTGAAATGATTAATTTTTCAGTGAATAGTGAAAAATACCATTTTTTCAAATATTGTCATTTATTTTCATTAAATAAAGTAATTTAGAATTACATTATATTTTTTATTTGGTATTAAATTAATATGTGATAAATTTCATTTAGAATGATCTAATTTATTCTATATGAATCACAAATATTAATTATTTTGAACTAAGTTAATTTTTATACTTAAAAATTCATTTTTCATAAAGCTGTTTTTCGTTGTGTTTTATGCATTTATATTAAAATTTATTTATGCCTCTTTTAGAGATTTAATTTTGAGAAATTGGTACTATATTTTTAATTATTATATTCAAATTTGATAAATAGGCCCCTTTTGTTTTTAGTCATTATGAATAGTTATCGTAGTAAATATTTGTCACCTTGGTAAGGGTAAAATGAGTAAAATAGGGTTAAAACAATGATGTAAGGTCTAAAAATCAATATAACACTTGTATTAATTTAATTTTATGGGATAAATTTAACCCTATTCATCTAAAATTCTAATATTTTGAATTTTGGTTCTATTTTCTCTTGATGATGACATTTTGATTATTTTAAGTAAAGAAAATTCCAAAATGTCACCCTCTTAACTTTAATGTCTCTAAAATTTTTACATAAGGAGAGAAAGAGGACAAGTTATATTATAAATATTTATTTAAAATATTAATTAATTTTTTTATGGTATTTTTTTAATTTTTAGTAAAAAAATAATTACCTTATATGCTTACACAACGCTGACATAATATTTATTCAATTAATAGAAAAATTGTATAAACCAATTTAAAAATATTAAAAGTAATACAATTTGGATGAATTATTGAGTTCAAATTTTTTTATATTAATATAAAATATTATGGATGTGTTAATTGATTATATTCAAATTACATATTTTTCTTGGTGTCTTTACATCAAATTAAATGAATAGTGTCAAAAATTGCATTAATAATATTTTATGAAAACAATATTTTATTAAATTTTTTAAAAATCATAAAAATATTAAAATAGTAAAAATAGGATTATAAATGGTCTAAAAGTTTATACCTTTTCCATTTATTATCCAATTGTTACCTTATAAGTACAATTATAACCCTTTAAGATTGAAATAGATTAAAAATGGTTAACAAAGGGGTTAATAAAAAATATAAGGTTTTAAATAATACCAAAACCTATCTAAATTTCATTTTATGGGAATATTTATACCTTATAATATTTTTATTCAATTATTTGACCATTTTGAATAATTTTTCATGAGAATTAATTAATTATATTTTAATCTTTTTTTTGTAATTCCAAGTATGTCCTTCCCCCCTTATAAAAGCACACTAATTCTCTATTTTCTTTACACCTCCTTGAATCATCTATATCGAACAAAAAAAACCAATTTTCTTAAAAAAATACCTATATAAGAATTTGAGTTGTTTTTCTTCTTTAAAGACTATTAGAAGGATCCTTAAGAAAATATCTAAAGGAGGCATACTGAAGAAGAGGTAATCATCTTACCTGACATCTTTCAATTTATTTCTTTTTCTACCTACTCTAAATCTTTGGTATTCATAATAAAATAATAAATTAAGTATCTTAAAAATACTTTAATGTTATTATTATTATGTAAAAACAAATATCCACCCCAATTCCATCAAATGGGAAGTGAAATTATCACTTGTGCTTATGTGTGGACTATCACCTCCACATAGCGATACATTTCATTTTCCACCACCATATCCCATGGATGGTTATTATGATGGGTTAAAATTTTATATATGATATTTATGACATAATTATGGTTCTGAAATTATAATATCATATCTACCTTCTTACCTTCCCATCTCTTGGAAAATGATAATGTCGCTCGTACGTACGTGTGGACTACCACCTCCATGAAGTGATGTGATTCATTTCTTGATTCCACTTTACATAGATTGTAATAAGGATATTTTTAATGAATATATATTCAATATGTGATATAATAATTATTATTTAAATGAAAATTATTATTTACCTTTATTTTTTTATATCTGTGAAAAAGTGAAAACAACATTCTTACATATGTACGGTTTACCATCTCCATGAAGGATATAATTAATTTTCCTATATCTATCCTTTATGTATGAATATATATATATATATATAATTAATATATATGATATTTATACCATGTTTAAAATTTTTGATATGTTGGAACCTTGATCAAAGTACAAGGACCAGAATTACTGAACTGAAATTCTCATGAAAAACAAAATAGTTAACACCTAGAAACAATTATTTTAATATGTAATTATTATCAAATGAGTGTTAAAATGTTATAAGTGGATCATATATTATATTATAAGTATGCACATAACTCTTTTATATAATTATAATATATTTAAAATCATTAAATAGGAGGTTATAACACCTTCTTTGCAAGTGAAACTTGAGGTAATGTTTTTTTGTTACAATCTCCTTATTTATTAGGGTTATTATTATTAAGTTTATAATGATAAAATTTAATTATACACCACTCAAGAATATCATGGATTTTATTCTAATATTCTTATTTCTGGATAATACATGTTTTACTTTCATTTTACTCTATTTAAGTACTCAAGATACCAAAAGAATTTGTTTATGAAAAAATCAACTTTATTTCTCTTTTCAGTCGAAAATAATTTTTCTTCTATGTATATTTTTTTCTAAAAATGTTTTAGAGAATATTTTTATTAAAAATAAATCTTCTTTTAATTTTTCAAACAAGGTATTTTTGTCTTTTTACCAAAAATGTTAATGAAATATTTGTTTTGATGTACACGACATGAATATAATTTATCATCATTATGAAAACTAAATGATTTGAATCATACTTTAAAAGTTTAAAAGGTTGTTTTAAAATAAATGTTTTTACTTGATATTAGTGAAATTTTTAGATTTTAAAGTAGTGATTTCAAAATTAAAGGGTTGTTTCCTCAAGAAATATTCTAGATATATTCTAAATAATTTTTTTCTATGATAGCATTCGTTGATGTTACATATGATTTATTGGGGATAATATATAATGATACCATATTTATTTTTTCTCTGGACATTTCATGGTTATGATGATGAAATAAGTTTGAAACCCTTTTTATTTTTCATGGGTTATGTTATGATGAATGTTTTTATGATCTTTTGGCACACATATGAATTGATTTATGATTATGTGATAGATGGGCCCAAAATTATATAGACCATCAGTCTATTGTGTAAAGATTTATTTTCTATGATCTCAAAGGGTACATAGGATGTTATCCCATTACCGAATCAAGAGGGTACATGAGACGAAATTCTAATATCAAAATAAGAGGGTACATAGGAGGTTATCTCAAGCCCAAAAGAGGGTTCACAGAAGGTTATCCCAAGCCTAAAGAAGGTATTCATGAGTTTATCCTAATACTAACACGTTATGATTGTCTTAGTGGGTATCCTTGGCACAATATTTCTAGGATTATGATTATTCCACATAGTGTGACACTATTTAATTACATAATAGATACCAATGTTATGTGGAACATCCCAACCCAAATGCTACTGAATAGTGCCCCGAGCCGATAGGGAACATAAACTTAACCATGCCTTCTCGTATGCCAGAGGTTGACAGCCAGTAGTGAGGTCCTAGGGCGTGTCTTTTGGGAGACTATTCCCTCATGTTAGACTGTAACACAGTGGTGTAATATCAATAATCAGTAGTAGAAACATAATTTAAATTAATACATAATATAAATCATCCGTACGATTATAATAATAAATAATCCAAAATTAGTCATGTAAAATATGATGAGCATTTCATGTCTCTAAAAATCATAAAAATAAGTATAAAAGAATATAGTACAATACATGAATTAAAATTACATAAGGCCAAAAGAACTATCTACAGCCAACATCATGAGCCTTTCACATTCCTGTGCTCCCTTACTCTTAAGAAATGATCAAATCAAGCATCATACAGTGGGTGATTTCCCCAGTCCCTACCTGCATCCATGAAGTCTGTCCAGGTATGCAATAATGGCCCAAACATAGTGTGAGATAACACTGAGTAGGCCATCACCAATGGTGTCTATAAAAAATCTAGTCTATGTATAACAAGATAAGAAGTGTGAAATATTTACAACATGTACAGTAGTAATGAAATTAAAGTTCCCAAGGAATATATGATAAAGGTAAGTGTTACTTTCCATCCAAACAAGGCTATATGTAAAAAATATCCAAGCACCCATAAAGAAGGGTAATTGTAAATTATAAATGAATGCTGTGATACAGTCCAGTCTAACCACTGTAATCTGATTCCCATACCAGGGATATCTATAAAACATGATAAAATATCCACAATGACCTTTCCATGTAATATAGTATATAACATCCACATAATCCAAACTATGTATTCAAAAGTGTGAGACCATGAAGGTCTTAATCCAAGGTATATAATACTGAGGAATCCACATCAAGTACCAGGATTATCTCTACTGAAACTTAGTAATGACTTGGTTGGAGTCCAAGGATCATGTCAACAAACTATGTCCAAAGTGAGTCCAGGAAAGTTGAATCCAAGGGGTAGTGAGGCCCATGGAATCCTATGGAATCAAGATCCATGGAGTAAACAGACCCAATAAATCCACTACCATAAACAAGATCCATGGAGTAGAAATGTTCAATGTCATCTAATGGAATCAGGATCCAATGAGCTCGTCCAAGGAATCCACTACCATTATCAATTAATTATCCCAATTTATTCAACATTTCATAGTCAATCACATTCCATGAGTTCATTAAACTCATTAAAAATTATATATATAAAATATAACCAATTTAACATCATGTATCACATGGAAAAATAGGCATAAACTCTCTTCTAAAAATTAATTCAATTTGTATTCAATTTATTAAGGTTTCTAAAATAAGTGACGAGCTCACATTCACCCCACAGGTGGCATAACATGGGGAAAAAGCAAGGTCACACACCATGGGTGGCAAAGGTCAAGGATAAATGACCTACAATCATAAAATGGTACTCAAGAGGAAACCTAACAGGTTCCAAATCATTTAATTTAAACATTTAATTAATTTATGAGGAAACCTAGTAAAGTCTAGTGTGCGACACAATGACAAAAATTGCTTATAAAACACCAAAAATTGAGGTAAATATATAGACCACATACCATATACACATGGTAGAGTACTCATCCAATATCGACCTATGGTTTGGTTTTGATCAAGAGAAAAACAAATAATGGATTAATAACCTAGAAATAGGGTATATTATCTTGTACCTAAATAACTATTTTAATATGAAGAGAAATAAATAACTTCACAAGAGGAATAGAGAAATCACCAGTGCAGATCCAACGAGATTGATGATGGAAGAAACAGAGTCCAGATCACAAAATAGGACCAATGACTACCTATTGGCTTGATATGGCTTCATGGATGGCTCTCTTTCACAAGATAGTTGAGGTATTATCTCAAAAATAGGCCCAGTATCTTATTTTAAAAACCAAACTTTGGAATTTTCATGGTGTGTAAATTATTTACACATCATATAAAGCTTGCGGTATTTCCCCTAGGAAAAACCCTTTACACGTCCTGAATTATCCTACCCAGGGAATTTAACATTGTGTATTGAATAAATTCCTTGTATTTCAAATACATGTAGTGTAATTGTCCTATAGCCATCATGAATCTCTACTTCCAATTTCTTTACAAAAAACCCCAAATGACCCACATGATTGAATTTATGGTCTAAGAAAAAAATAGAACTTAAACAAGAGTTTAACCTGAAGTAAAAGGATCCTTACCTCATTAAGAACCAAGTATCTTACAATATTCCCCCTTAAAGCAATGTTTCCCTGAATTAACCTTCCAAGGGTGTCCAAGAATCAACTAAGAAGAACTCTGGCCATTGAGGACGTACATCAACCTCTCGTTCCCAAGTCTCATCCTGTAAACGGTCATGCTACCATAACACATGTACTAGAGGAAATGACTAGCCTCAGAGAACATTTTTTCTCCTATAAATGATATTAATAGGATGATCCTCAAATGAAACATCTACTATAACTCCACCTCATCCATCATTAGAGCATGAGACAGGTCTGAGTGATAACAAAGTAGCTGAGCTTTATGGAAGACGTCGTACATGGATCAATACCTCAAAGGTAAATTAAACCGATAGGCTATTGGCCTAAATATCTCTAGAATCTAAAATGGCCTAATATATCAGGGTAAAGTGTTACCTTGTATCATAATTTGTCTGTGTCCCAGTCTTAGTGAGATATATAAAAAACTCAACCCATGACCTCGAACTCTAGAGGTCTTCGACGGCGATCAACATAATATTTTTTTCTAGAATGTGTAGTAGCCATCCAATTTTGAATAAAATAAACCTGATTAGATGTCTCCTAAATGAGATGAGGTCTGAGTAAATCTACCTCTCCTTCCTATAACCAATATAGAGGTGATCACCATGGCCTGCTATAGAAAGCCTCATAAAGTTCCATATATATAGTCGCGTGATAGTTATTGTTGTAGGAAAACTCAACTAGGGGTATATTACTATCCCAATAACCCCAAAAATCAAGGAATCATGCTCTAAGAATTTCCTATAGAACTATTATAGTGTGCTCTGATTGAACATCAGTCTATGTTTGGTGTGTTGTGCTCAGAAGTACCTGTTTACCTAACTCCCACTATATAATCTTTAAAAAATGAGACATAAACCAGGCATCACTATCCAATACCATGGCCTGAGGAACCCCATGAAGGTTCACTATCTCACATATATACAACCTCCCAATCTCATCTACTAATAAGCTCTCCCAGATTGGAAGGAAATGAGTGACCTTCATGATCCTGTCCACAACAACAAATACAACATCGCTACCTCGGGGGAGACCTCGACAACACAGTTATGAAATCCATTATAAAATCATCCCATTTACACTTGGGAATAGGTGACTACTATAAAATTCTCACTCTTCATTGGTTTTCTTCCTTCACCAGTTGATAGGTGGAATAACTCTTGATAAAACTAGCTACCTCATGTTTCATCCTTGGCCACCAGTATCGATGACACAAGTCAGGGTACATCTTGGTAATGCTGGGATGTACTTCCAAAATCAAGGCATGAAATTCTCACACCATCTTATCAAGTATGTCTTATAGAACCCAAATGTGACCATGAATATGAATAATTTCATCTTTTCCATCATTATGACCTGGAGGTAGGTCCTCACCTACCACATTCTCTAGTAGGACTAAGCCTTTCGCATCAAAAATCCACCTTATCCTAACTATATCCATAAGAGTGGAAGTCACCGCTATATATGGGAGAAAATTCTACCCCTAACTATACTTTACCTATAATTTCATCTCATAAAATAATTCCATAAGTTGTCACTCACTACTGGCCTCCTAAAATATCTATATTTGAGTCCTTCTGCTCAATACATCAGCCATTGCATTGCCCTTTCTGGGTGTATAGGAAAAAGCGAATTAAAAATATTTTAGATACTCAACCTAAATTCACTGTCTCAAATTTAGATAATGTTGTGTGCATATAAAATTGAGGATTTTGTGGGTTTTGTACTTCAAAAAAATTCTCTCACAGTAAATAGTGCCTCCAACAGCGCAAGGAATGTACAACAATGGCTAACTCGAGATCATGTGTTGGGTAAATCCTCTCATGTGGAATCAACCGATGATACATGTACTCCAAGAATATCTCCCCTACCTCAAAACTACTCCTAGACTGATACATGTTTCATCAAAATACATATTTTATCTTCTTCTTGGCTCTGGTAGAATCTGGACTAATGCTGTAGTCAATCTCCTTTTCAGCTCCTGAAAGGCTATCTTGTAGGTATCTAAACATAAAAACTTCAAAAAATTTCTTAATCCAGCCTATAATAGCTATTTTTAAGAGTGATAAGTCCTTTATTGAATTCATTCAATATCCATCTATCCCCAAGAAACTAAGTATATCAAAGGTGTTCTTGGGATACTCCCAAGAAACTATAGATTTCACCTTCCCTAGGTCAACTGATACTCCTGTCTTTGAGATAATATAACACAATAAGTGAATCTGATCTATCCAAAAGTTTAAATTTGTGATATTATCATATAATCGATTCTCTATTAGTGTATCCAAAATGATCTCAAGATGTTTGTAATGGTTCTATTTATTTTTAGAATACACCAATATATCATCCATGAATACCACATTAAACAAATCTAGAAAAGGATGGAAAAATTGCTTCATCAGTTCCATGAAAAATAATAAAGTATTCATAAGACTGAATGACATAACTAGATACTCAAATGAACCAAACATGCTATGTAAATATGTATGATGTATTTATTCAGGTCGAAAATATACCTAGTGATAACTTGACCTCAAATTAAACTTTGAGAAAACTCGAGCTCCGTAGAGATAGTCAAAGAGATCATCTATCCAAGCAAAGGGATATCGATTATTAACTTCCAAATAGTTAAATTTTTGATAATCCACACATATCATAAGGGTTACGTCTGACTTTTTGCAAAAAGAAATAGAGAACCACCTGGAGAAGTAATGGGTTGTATAAAAACCTTTGCCTCTAAGTCCTATAACTACCTCTTTATCTTCTACAACAGTATTAGCCATATGATAATGAGTAATAGATACTAGTGAAGCTCTTAGAACTTACTTGATGTAAAAATATACCTCTCACTTAGGATTTAAACAAAAAAAGTCATTTGGGAAAATGTCTTTGAAATGATCAACCACTAGAAGAAAATCTTCCTAACACATTCCTTGATCATCCATAAATGAACTAGAAATCTGGGTTTTCATCCTAAACAGCCCAAAATGCTTAGGTATATATCTACCTTCCTTAACATCCCACTCACCCTTGTGAATTAAAACTCCTTCCTATGGGGATGTGAAATCCACCCTCTAATGATAGAAATCGACATGGGATTGATAAGAAACTAGGCAGTCCATCATGAGTATGACATCAAACCTTATTATTTCAAGAAAAAATAGATCCCATATGAAGTGACCCACCAATATCAATGGTCTACTCCTTACATTGGTTTACACCCTCCATTATGATCCCCAATAGAGTATCTATGGTCATAATGCCACCATAAAACTAGATAATGAGTATGAGGCTCTCTACTATAGGTAAAAATATGAAAGAATGTGATGAACCTATATCAACAATAGAATATACAATAGTAGAGGCTAATAAGATTTCACCTCTCACCGTAGATGGCCCAGTCCTCTAATTCTTAGGTGTAGGTTTTATAGAATATATCTGGCAGAAACCATGGCCTTGTGAAACAACCACTCTACCCAGAGTAGGATTAGCCAACTGTCTAGGTACAACTGGTGCATGAATTCTTTGACCACAACCACCACCCTAGCTAGAACGACTGATACTACTCTAGCTTCTAGCTTGACATAGAGCTATGAATCCCACTCTTGAACCTAGAGTTAGAGTTTATCCCCTTACACTAATTTCTAGAGGGAAGGTCCTACAAAAATTCTATATGTAGCCCATCCTACCACATCTCAAAACTCAACTTGGTCTTAATAATATTGTTTCCTCATATTCCCTCATATTCCACACTGATGAAAGAAAATAGAGCTTCCAACACTAATATTCTGGATAGTACTCCTATTATAAGAAGCCTCAAAATGCCACTTCCTACCAGGATTCACTGAACCACTAGGTCGAGAGACTGAACTTCCCTACTATTCACCCCTACCTTAATTCAGTTTTCACTTAGTAATAAGTACCAGATTCACTATCTCGGTAATATTAGTCAACTTGAACACATTTTTATATAATCAAATTTAATTCCTAAGACATTCCTTGAAATTTAACCCCTTGATAGCTCGTCATGAAGGTAAATTGGCATAAAATACTAAAGATCTGTAAAGAATTCCGAATACTCCTTAATGGTTATCGCGCCCTGCTACAGATGAATAGAAACACTATCCCTTTTAGATATCCGGGTCTCAAGAAAAAATTAATCATAAAACATGGTTTGGAAATCTCTCCAATCAATATCTTGGAGTGTATCACCCTAGTTTAAAACATCCCACCAATGCTTAGCTTCTCCCTGAAGAATTTATGTCAAGAGATTCACTCTCCTCTCAGGAGTTTTCTCTAGATGCTTGAAAATCAAAAGAGTAGTCTCATGCCATAGCTCAATAGCCTATGTATTTCTATGCCCCGAGAACATGGAATTATACTACTACTAGAACACACAAATCAACTCTCCCATAGCAAAGGCAGGTTACGCTGCTCCCTGAACGATATGTATAAATCATATAAAACTCTCATGGAACTATGCATCATCACCCATATCAAGTATAACCACTGGTGCCTTAGCTAGAACAACTAAAGGATCTACTAGTATCCCAAGGCCAACCACATCTGAATCATGGTTATTACCACCCTTATGGAATATGATTTGAGTTCATTATAGTTGACTATATTTATAATTCAAAATACACACCTTGTAAAAGATAAATTACAAAATATTACAGCCATAAAACATAGGACAAGCTGAATCCTTCTTATAAATAGGACACACCCCTCTACTTACTCCTAAAACTAGGATTGGGTAAAAAAAATAGTCATAAACATCCCTAGAGACACTGCCTACTACCCACTCTAAATTCGGGTCTAGATCAAGTTTTTAGTTCCACATTTTCCAGTTTCATTTAATTTTCACATTTATACTACAATTACATTTAAATGGTTGAACCAAATTGTTTACTACTTCTGATCCATAAGGCAACATGTTCCTCATTAATTTACATGTGGCATCCAATTAATCCATACCATAACATGTTCCAGTCAATGTGACCAATGGTCCATGATTCAATGCACCATAGTTGACTTCTTAGGGTGTCTACTATAACCTAATCGGGAAAACACTTTTTTAGGTTTTTAAAACCATTCTAAGTACCAACTATGTTTCTCAATCCCTTTTAAAAATCATCTATCAAAACATAGATATATCACACAAGGAACTCATAATAATGTCATGCAGTCAAGTAATGTATTCTATATGGCCTGACATAATGCATGGAATATGAATCCTATCAAGTTCCTAAAATAATTCATGAGATGGAATACCCTCATCTCATCAGGACATGATAAAATAAAATCTTCAATCATAGAAATACTAACATTTCAATTCTAGTTCATCACCCAATGATGGAATCAAGTCAACTATAATAGAAAAAATCCATAAAACACCAATTCCCATTCCATAAAATTTGGATTTTTCCTATTCATGGGTTAGATAATCCTATGAACAACTCATTACCAAATTCCAACACTTACTAATATCCTATCTATTTTCTCAAAATAGTAAATAACTAGTAATAAAAATTCTATGATACCACTTTGTAACATCCTAACCGAGATTCCACTGAATGGTACCCTGATCTGGTGGGTCACAGAACCCCAAGCACGTCTCCCCTTATACAAGAGGCCATCGAATAGAAGCGAGGACCTGGGGTGTGTATGTGGGGATACTATGCCCTTATGTCATAGTGTAACACAATGGTTTAATCTCAATAATCAATAGTGGAAGCATAATATAAATTAATATAGAAGATAAATCATCCAATAGAATATAATAATAAATAATCCAAAAGCAGTCATGTATATTATAATGATCATGTCGTGTATCTAAAAAGTAGGAAAATAGGTATACAATAATCCAATTCTATACATGAATCAAATGTACAAAAAGGAAAAAATAAATATCTTCATCCAGTATCACAATCCTAGCTCAGTCCTGTGCTCCCATACTCCTTAGAAATAAAAAAATCAAGCATCGTATAGTGGGATATTTCCCCACTCCATACTTTCATCAATGAAGTATTTTCATGTACCCAATGATGGCCCAAATAGGGTGTGAGATAACACTCAGTAGGCCACCACCAACAATGTCTGTAACAAATCCAACATATGTATAACAAGCTAAGAAATGTGTAATATATAAAAAAGGTATAGAAGTAATGAAATTTAAGTGACCAAGGCATATGTGATAAAGGTAAGTGATACTGTCTAGCAAAACAAGGATTCCTATAAACAATAACCAAGCTCCCATAAAGAAGAACATCTGTAAATAAGAAATGAATAGGTGTTATACAATCTAGTATAATCACTATAATCAGATACCCATACTATGTCTATCTGTAAAACATGCCAAAATATCCACAATTTCATTTCCATGTAATCTTGTATATAACATCCAAATCATCCACACCATGTAATAAAATGTGTTAGATCATGAAGGCTCAGATCTAAGGTATAAAAGACCAAGGAATCCACATCGAGTCCTAGGAGAATCTTAATGGAAAATCAGTAACACCTTCATTGGAGTCCAAGGAGAATGTGAACATACCACATCCAAATAGAATCCTAGAAAGCTGGATACAAGGGGTAGAAAGGCCCGTGGAATCCTAAAAAGTCAGGATCCAAGGTGTAATCAAGTCTTAGTAATCCACTACTATAAACAAGATCCATAGAGTAGAAATTTTCAATGATATATAATGGAATCAGGATCTAAGGAGATCATCTAAATAATCCACTGCCATTATCTATTCATCATCTCAATTCATTCAACAATTCATAATCAATCACATTCCATGAGTTCATCGAACTCATTAATAATTTCCATATAAACAATTTAACCAATTTAACATCATGTATCACGTGGAAAATGCGGTCTCAAGTCTCTCTTAAAAATTCATTCAATTCAAATTCAATTTATTAAGGTTCCCAAAATAAAAACTGAGTTCACACTCACCCAATGGGTGGTATAACATGGGGAAAAAGCAAGGTAACACCCCATGGGTGGCCTAGTTTTAGGCTAAATGACCTCCAACCATAAAATGGTACTCAAGGGGAAACCTAATAGGTTCAAAATCATTCAATTTAAACATTTAATTAATTTATAGGGAAATGCTATAAATTCTGGCTTGTGGCACAACAAAAAAATTCATATAAAATTCCAAATATTGAAGTAAAGTTATAGAAAAAATACTGTATAAACATGGTAGAGTACTCATCTAGTATTGACCTCTGATTCAGTCCAGATTGAGAGAGAAATGAAGAACGAGTGAAGAAATTAGATATAGGGAATATTATCTTGTACCAAAGTAACTCTTTTGATACTTCGACAAATTAATAATGACATAAGAGGGATATATAACTCACTGGTGAGGATCCACTGAGAATGATGGTAGAAGAAATTGAGTCCAGATCACGAAATGAGAGAAAATCCTACCTCTTGTCTTGAGAGGGCTTTAAGGGAGGATCTTTTATTGGAGAGAGATGAGGGATTCTCTCGAAATGAGGTCCTTCCTCTTATTTTAAAAACTAAACTTGGGCATTTACATAGAAAGTAAATTATTTACACATCATGTAAAGCTCGGGGTCTGATCCCCTAGGAAAAACAATTTGCATGTCATAAATTGGCCCACCTAGGGAATTACACATATTGTATTAAATATACACTATGTATTCTAAATACACATTGTGTAATTGGCCTATAGCTAGCCTACATTCCTCCTACATATTTATTTCCATAAACAACCCAATCGGCCCATGGGCCTGACTTCAGGGTCTAAGTAAAAAAGAGAACATAAAAAAGAGTTTAACAGAAAATAAAATGATTTGTACCTCATAGAAAAATCCAAGATCTTACATTATGTTCTCATGTCTCATATTCTTTGATCCCTTTATGATCCATGTCTTATTAACTGCTCAAATTCCTAACATGAATCATGTTTATGATCTAATAATTCTTGGGTATTATTTTTAAAGGTTAATCCCACATACTCATACCCTTTATTCCCATGTTATATTAAATGATTAATGATATCTCCTATGTTTACCCTAACTAAGAATTTGAGCACACCCTTTATTATGTTTCCTTTCCCCAGGCAATGAATAAAGTTTTTAAGTAGGGTATGTCTAAGAAATGTGCTATGTGAGAAGATCTTTATGAGAGATGTTGAATTTATTTTAGGAAATAAGAAGATTGTGTATCTAGTTTCCAAAGACACTAAATATATATAGTTTTGGTATGGATCATAATGTTATATAATTAATATTAATCTAATAATATGTAATATTTATTTATAAAATGTATGGTTCATTATAAGGATTGTAACACATAATTTCCCTATTTATAAGGAAGAGATAACCATCACTCTTGAGAAGGTGTCCATTACGTGATGCCTTCTTATCCAGGGTGTCGCTAGGAAGAAATGGTATTTGGTGATTGGTTTTCATTATTAGATATATTAATCAGAACTAATGATCATAATGATTCTAGGTTCATCATCAACAGTTGTATGCGCATCCCTAACATCGATGAATATTTCACTCATTTGGTCAATGATAGTGATGAAATCACTATCTTGAGATACACACATGCTTATATTTTATGACTTATCATAGGAATGGTATATTTTTATCATTATATGAAATACATCCAAATTATATATTTAAATTTAATTTAAAGACCACAAGTAAATAGGTAGATACAATAAGGGTCGATCTTGTTAAGTAGATACATATAGAACACTATGTATGACATGTCTCATTAATAATATATATATGTAAGATGTGTTATGAATATACAGATGTGTGTATGAAAGCACATACTTAATTTTTCCCTACATGTTTATTCATAATTTCCCATGGATATTATACATGACTATCCCTAAGGATGGTGATATGTTTATAAATCATTTTTTATTAAAAGTCTATAAATTTATGTTATAAAACTTAAATTGTAATATTTTTTTAAGTTGGGACTTAAACCACTTCTTTTGTTCAATAAAGGAAAAGTCTCTTTTATTCTAGGTAGAAGGAAACCCATTACATGGCCTATAATCCCAGGGGAATAAATTTCCAAGGAAAGTGGCTTGAAGGCCCAAGGAGCATATTCCCATAACTAGCCCAAAGGACTAGCACGTCACCCGCACCTGATCCAATGCAACTACCCATTGACATTCTCATACTATCTTGAATGATGTGCATAGTTATAGGCTTATTCCCAAAAATATTTGAGCATATTATTTACATGAATTTTTAATGTTTACTTAAAATAATATTTTTTAAAATAGATGATTTATTTTAAAAAAAATTAAATTTATTTTTTTATCTTCAAGTTTTAGGGGTATTATATCTTGGTGCTATTTTAATGAGTCTTTTAGAATACTACAAGGTGATATTTGATGTTAGAACATGAATTGTGCCTCTCATTCATTTTCATATCATTAAGTGGCACTATATAGATCATGTTAAGAGTTTGTTCATATTCCTATAACCCATTCCCATTGCACCTAGATGGTTTCCACCACTTCATTCCCTAAATATTTCAAGGAAGCATGGTGTAGACTAGAGATTATATCTTTCATGATACATCATGATTTTGGACATAAATAAGGAGTACTATTTATATGGGATAACTATGGTTCACCTGCATCTAACTGGACAACTCGATTACAAGGCTTGATACCACATGAATTCATTTCTATATCTTATGTGACATGGATGAGGCCTTCAAAACTTGGTAATAAATATTTTATCTAATAAATTTCTCTTCTTTTAATTTTAATTGACTATATTTTTTTCATTTATAGGGTGATTATGTCATACTCATACTGCACATCTCTGATCTTGTAGAAGGATTTCTATTTGACCAGGGAGTGTATCAAATATTAGTAGTAGAGCTATGCTATACCATGGATCTGATCTATCATTGAATTTTATTTTATGTGTTATAGGATTCCGAACCTTGGATCGATGTGCCATGGGATGATGAATATCAGGAAAATATTCCTCATGATTAAGTGGTATAAGGGAATGATATTAAGAATGATCATCCAGATTCTCTTCCACCCATTTCTACCAATAAGTTATGGCCTTGACAGAAATGTCATAGTATTTCTCATACTATATATCTATTTAATGATACATGGGTTCCATATTTAGTAACTATGAAAAAGGACATGGTTATAGGGACTCATCATAGATTTAATAGTGATCTATAGCACTATCCTTATCTATATAGGATTATACATTAGTGATGGTAGTAAAGTTAGATGGAATGTATTTGATTCTCCATTTTCCTTAGTGGTCAGATGTCCATATCATAACATTTATCTTATTTCCATGTGGGAAAATCATATATACATCAATAATATTCTTCCCATGTGACAAAGTTTTTGATATAGGACTTTGGATCCACTATCCGTGACACAATATGATACAGAATCAACTACACAGGAAACACATACTCCAATTTATGGCCATCAATAGACTAGATGTTGTTGCATTATTTATACATCGGGATCCAACATAGAGCGTCCTCTAATACATTAATGTAGACATTGTTAATATTATTTTCATTGATCATGTATTTAAAACTTAGATTTATAAAATATATTTGTAATATTTCTATTTCTATGTAACTTTAGAAACTAAATTTTCTAATTATAAAATGAAAAATAAATTAATATGAAAACAATATATAACTAAGATATATTCATTATTAACTAGAAAAAATTAAAATATCTTTAAAAAAAATACCGATTTGATTATATATTATGTATATATTAATAAACTTTTACCTATAAAAAATTCAAAGGAAAGTATATATTAAAACATACATCATAATTTTAAAATATGTTATCATTTTAGAAAGAATTCATTGAAATAATATAGTATAAAAAAATTGATATAAAATTAACACATATGTTCAAGAATGAATTATAATTTAAAGATATGTTATCATTTAAAAAAACCATTAAAATCATATTATAGTAGAAAAAGTTAAAAAATTAGATATCAAATCAAAATATATATTCAAGAATACATTATAAATTATAAACATCTTATAATTTTCAAAAAAATAATTGAAATCTTAAAGTAGAAATAATAATAAAAAACACATATTAATCAAAAATGTATATTCATGAATACATTATAACTTAAAATTATATCACCATTTTAAATAAATCATTAAAAAATATAGTAAAATAATTTATAAAATTAAATATTAAAAACCTTAAAAAATAGAAACCCACTTTCAAGAATGGGGTTTACATAAGCTATATAATACTCATATAGCTTGGGTCAACCCCATTCACACAATAATATGGGTTTCATTCAAGAGTTGACCCATTTTTTAGGGAAAGTAGGGAGGGTGTGGTGGTAAAGGATTTATAGAATAACATATATATATAAGTTATTAAAATCCTACCACATGCACACACACACACACTTAATTTTTTCAGGTGATCTAGGCTAGTCAAGGTGGGTGTGGACCGGGTGGGCCTGGGTTGGGTCATGGTGGGACTAGGTTGGGGGTGTTGAATGGGGGATTTATGGGCTTGGTCTATGGTGTGTATCTGAACAATAAAGGGGTCAGACCCGTGTAATAAAAAAATAATTTTAATAATTTTCAAAATAAAAAATATATAATATAAATAATAATTTTTTAAAAATTAAGCAACTTTTAATTAAAAACTTAAAGAAATGATTTTAAGTCATTTAAATTTCTATTAAACAAACTATTTCAGAATAGAAAACTATAAAAACCAATGTAAAATAACTTCTGATATAGAAATCTATGATAGTTTATAGAAACCATCACCAAATCCTCTTTTTTTCCCTAATAGTGTGTCTTTTATTATGTTTCATAATTTACCTGGATGATCATAAGTTTGGATGATCTTTTAAATGGATTATAAGTGATCTAATATTAATGTTTTTATTAATTACATAGTATAATTATATACTGATAATGTATTATGTTCATAGTTCCCAAAGACACTACACTATTATTCCTAGGAGTTGATTTTATTTCATGTTATATAAAACTAATATTTATATTTAGAATAAAATCTAAAATTGTCAGTCTAGGGGAATATCATTTGGTATCAGAGAAGTGTTTGGTTTCTTTTGGGAATTAGGTTTAAAAAAATTAGGTATAAAGAATTTAATAGATAACCATTAGCTCTATTGTACAAGGTTAAGTATAACTAGTATGATCACATATGGTTAACATTTCCAATGAATTTATATATAATCTTATCATACCCTTACCCTAGTTAAGTTTTAATATAACTTTAGGATTTTTTAATTTGTTTAATGAAAATAGAAGAAAACATTAATAAGTGTGTATCAATGAGTACAAAATATCAAGGATGCGATTTCTTTAAGGAGTGGAGAATATAACATCCTTGATTTTCAATATATATTTTTTATAAATTTTCTCTATTAATTTAAATATATAACTATTAAATTCATTTATTTTAATTTATTTTTAATGATATAAATCTAAAATTAATTTATACATATTTTTACTTAATTATCTTCTTTTATAAAATACATGTTTTCCCACATAATATTAATCCATGTATGATGGAATATCATAAATTAAAGTAGGGTAACATATAAAGAGATAAGAATTACATTATTTTTTCAATATAAAACATTAAAAAGGATGGATACATTCCATAGGATCAATACATGAATAATTGGAAAATTAAAACAAGTAATAAAAATAAAATTTCAAAATCCAATGAGACTTTATCTCCTCGAAATATCATGGTTGTGAATAACACATTGAAAACAAAACAGAACATTAAAAAAATAGATATTTGGTAAATGAAATATAGAGAACCTTGAGAGAAAACAAAGTGAATGAGGAATTAAAGAATTTATGGGTTTATATAGGAATTATAAGGCTCATATGACCATTATAACAGGGTAAAGTAAATATAGGAAATGTTACAGTAAGAATTGTAACATGACTGTTAGGATGGAAATATGGCCATTGAAAGAGTAAAATGACCATAAGGGAGATTTATCAAGTAACCTTTAAAAAAATACCATTAATTAAATAAGTAGTTATTAATATTATAATACTATCTAATTATTTATTAATTTTTTTAACTTATATTATTTATAATCGTACATTTTTAATAAAGTATATTTTAACTTATTTAGTAAGACATCATTTTTTATGTTAAAATTTAAATTATAAAATTACATAAATTATTAAATTATTTTTATAAAAATGGAATTTATTTTTTTAATTAAAGAATCAAAATTATCATAGAGTTATTTTTTTTATTTTTATAAAAAATTTAAATTTTAAGCATATAGAAAAAAATAGATTTTTTGTGTATACAACATGTTTTATGACATCATTATGCTGTAAAAATGACTTAATAATTTATAAAAAAATCCACGACATAAAATTTATTTAAATATTAAAATAATTTATTTAAAAATAATATACTTAATTTTTAAAACTATAAATCAATTTTCTAAAGACTAAATTATATTTTAATTTAATAAAAAACTATTTTTGATTCTTTACTTGGAATTAAAAATTTGAAAGAAGTTATTTGATTTTTAGTTTATTTAGATTTTAAATAAAAAATATATTTTTAAAAACTATTAATAGTAATAATAATCAACACCGTTCATAGTATTAGTCCTAAATAATAGATTAATCAATATTTTATTCAAAGATACCCCATCCCTTTGGCTAGAAATACACCCCTTCTATACCCATTTATCCTCACACCCAAAACTTATTTTTTTAGAATTATATACTATAATACCTTTATAAACCCTCATATTCATGTTCTTGACACTTTATTCTAACTAAAATACCCTAATATAAATTCTTTACAATCACTCCAATAGAGGTATCTCAAAGATTAAGGTAAGGGTTTTAAAACCCAAGTCTTTTCATTTCAATTCTATTATTACCCCTTACACAACTTAAGTAATACTTATAATAAGATTAAAATATTAATATAATTATACTCTAATGTATTTATAAAACCATATATTAATTAGTCTTTCTTTATTTTTAGTCAGTCTTAAAAACATCATTCATCCAGGGTAAGTTTATACTACCCGTGCGAATGATGGTTTTCTTTTTTCACATCCACATTTAATATTTATTATTTAAAATGGATTTAATATAAAATGTAATAATAAAAAAATTAATTTCAAGTTTTTTATTTTGGAATGATAAAATAGTTATCTTGTTAAATATATTTAACTAAATAATCTTGGTAATTTTAACCATATAAAACAATATTATGAAAAAATTCTTCTTAATTTGGACTCTTTTAGAAACTATATTGAACTGTTTAAATATTTTACTTATATAATAATATAAAACATATAAATTTACACTTCTAGAACTTATGGAACCATTTTAAAGTGATCGTCATATGTTACTGATACATTGAAGCAGTTGTGGAACTATAAACCGAACAACCTCAAAACGATCGATGGAAGAAAAATTAATCTAATGAACTAATAAAAAGAAATACTAATAATGAAATAAATATTAATATGGTTATTAATCAAGTATTTAATAAAAATAAATTTACTATTATTGATATCAGAGTACATACAAAGAAAACGAGACTCGAGGTAATAAATTTCTCTTCTAAATCTCCATTTTTTTCAAGTATTGTTTATCTCTTTATGATATTATCTTATATGTATCAAATATATTTTTTTGAAAGTATACCCTACAATTTTACCATTATTATTGTTGTAATAATGGACTAATTTCCACCCTTGTTTATTTATAGTTCATACCTTATGTTATTCATAAGAGGTATCACCCACTTCTTTTTCTTATCATTATGTTTTCTATCAATCTACATATCTCACTATCTTAAATTTATATATATCTTCAATATCCATGATCCTTTCATTATTTTTTTAAAACAAAAATGTAATATTTTTATTCTAATTACTCTAATTTAAATAAAATTTTATTTTTATTTTCTTTATGTTCCTTTAATTTATTTCAAATAAATTTTATTAAAATGATAAATACATTTCTTTTAAACTTCCATAAAATTTCTTATCATCCTTATAAATATCTTTTTAAAAGAAATTATTCCTATTATATAATTTTTGGTCATATTTAACACATATTTTTATATATAAATATTTTTAAATTTATATTTTTCTTGAAAATAATGTTTTCTATATTTATGGCTATTTCAACATTGAGTAAAAACTAATGAATATTTTTCTTAAATATTATATACTTTATTATCTTCTTCTAAAATATTTTTCATCTATATCAATACCCTTTTAAATTATTATATTTAAAAGATACTTATATGATATTCTCTTATATTATACTTATTAATATATTTTTAATATGTCAAAACAATACTCTAAATTTTTATCCAAATTCACACACACACATATATATGTGATGTAGTGAAAATGAAATCTCTATAAGAGGATATGTAAGGGTCTGTTTTTTATTGGGTCTTTCCCTTTGTGAGATTGAGGTAGTAATGGGCTTTCTGAAACTAAAAACTTGGTTGATGGAGGAATTCATCATGTGAATTTGATAATTATGATGTGAATTATGATTCATGACTTGAATTATGGTTTATTTCCTAGAGGTTTTTAAGGTGTAATTTGATGGTTCTACCAAAAATAATTTCACATAGTGAATTGGTTCTTTATAGAGTGATTATGTTTTCAAGTTTTAGGAATGGGGAAACTGAATTTTATATTGATGTGGTACTTTAGGAATTCACATCATGAAACATACTTTCATGTGATGAATTTTTATTAACCCTCTTAGTCATAAGTTGGGGACCCCCCTCAGGGTTCTCATATTTAAAATCTCCTCTCTTGAAACCTACTTCAATGGGAGAGATTTTTTGAAGTCCTTTGAATCCACTTTGATCAGATTAAACTCTCATATTTTATAGATTTATTAGTGGTGATTCAAGGTTAGCTTTTTCTTCATCAATGGTTATATTTCCTTTTTTTCTTATTTTTCCATGATATGGTGGATTTTTTATTCACTTTTATTACTTTTTCTATCGATGAATGATTAAGGGATCTTGTTAGGATGACTAACTGACTAAAAATTAACATTTTTATTGATTTTGAATAAATAACGGTACATAGGATACCAAAAAATACATCACAGTGGTCAAAAGTAATGCAATACCATAGCATCATTAACAAAATATTTCATCCCCTCACTAGGAAAAGAACGCAAGTTAAAGAAGGAGTAAATACTTCAATTTGAAGTTACCATAGACACAAAAAATCTTCCACCATTGTAACAACCTGATATTTTATGAGAATTATTCTTTTTTAATTTCATTGATGTCTTATTTTGTACGCTACATCAAGATTATCTTGCGCTATATGCAACACCCTATTAGCTTGCAGTATACACAACACTATTCTTGGCTCTTGTTACACACAATTTCAAGTTCTTTTTTTAGAAATTATTCTATGCAACATTAAGTATAGACTTTGTTTAATGTATAAATGAAATATGGTTGTATTTTGTTATACAAAACAATAAAGAAGTATTGCACTACACGCCACCCTGACTTGGCTGGCATTACACGCAATCACGACCTTCCTCGATAGCGTGTACAGTACGCAATACTAGGTTTCACTAAAAAACGATATATTATTATAATATGATTATGGACTAACCGTTATGAATAGTATTAACTACATTTTGAATTTTATAACATTATTATTCATCTTACATATTTTCTAGAACATGGTATGAGAACAAAATAAATTTTTCGGGTGAAATAATATTTTTAAAACAATGCAATTTTGCCGCCTTTTGATGGCGCACCCACTTTAAATCTAGTTTTTGATATGTTTATAAGTTCAATTTGAAAAAATAAAATTCTTCCTTGGAATCAGGATATAAAAATTTAATTTGGATAAATTTTTCATATTATTCTGATAACTTTCATATTTTTATGAATAGTAAAAACATGCTATATTTTAATTGAAAACAAATTTTTTCATCGCAATAATTTATTTGGATAGATTATCTTTTGAATTGGTTTTAAAGTGTAATTAGAATATATTTTTACAATTTAATCCAATGTTGGTCATTGGAATTAATTTCACTTCGAAATTGGACATAAACAAGTGATGATCTTTTGATAGTTATTGTTTCTTAAAAACACACTATTTGTTTTGATAACAGGAATTACTTTTAAAATTAATTAATGCCACTTCTATGTTTTGAATTTGAAAAAATAGACATCATTTTTGAATTCGGAATATCATGTATAGCTTAGGATGAATTTTTGGTATTTTCCTGAAAAACTTCAATTTTTGATGATTAGTGAAAACACTGAGTTTTTGGTTAAAACTGACTTTTTATTTAAATAATAATTTATTTGATTTAAATTATTTTAGGTCAAAATAGATACATAATACTTATATAAGTTCAATGAAATTCATTTGAATCATTTTATAATAATTTTAGATTTATAAAAATTGTATTGAACTTTTCACCGTATTTTACCCACCTCCTAGGAGCTTTTGCAATTGTTCATAAAACTTAATTTTACCGCTTCTATGAGTTGAATTTAGAAAATACGAGAGACACAGTTAATATCAAGGATTAAAATGTGGTTCAATTAGATAAAAATTATTTTTGTTGAATAGTAACTTTTTACTTTTATTCACCACGCTTAAAAGTAAATAGGGTAATTCAAGGTTAAAAGAATATTATAATAATTCAAAATTACCTTAACACTTGTCCAAACCATATTGGATGAGTAATGGCCAACAATGGGAATTTTTGGGTCTATTTTGGGACCCCATGGATCCACTTATGAAAGACAATGACACATTAGATTAATTAATTTAATGTAAAGACAAAATTGGCATTAACAAAAATCCTTTAGTAATTAATTTTTATAAGGGGTTATATAAATTATCTTTTCGACTATAGATATTAATTGGAAATATAAAACGATTTCCTACATGTTGGTATTTTTTTATAATTTTTATACATAAAATAAATTAAATTATTTATGACACAATAATGATGCAGTATTTACCTCATTAATAAATGATTTAAATAAATAAGATTATAATGATTAAAATATTATCCAAAACCTGTCCAATTTCTATTGGATGATTTTATTTCGAATATGAGTCATCTTATCGTCGACATTAATGTGTTTTGGACCTCTTGAAACTGAAGATATGTTTACAATAAAATAATGTTTTCACACTTTCCTAAAGAGCCCCTCCTCTCCCTTATAAAAGGAGACCACTTCTATGCAATTACTCACACCTCTAAAGCCTTTTGGCTCGTCCAAACTCTGCCCAATTAAGATCTCTACATACCTCTCCTCCCATTGAAGGCTTAAATTAGGCATAAGGCACTCCAAGAAGTCGTTTTGGTTCAATCCAAAAGAAGTTACCCAAATTAAAGGTAATAGTTTCTCTTAAGTTGTTTTCTTTTATTCTACTTCTCCAACCCCTAAACTCTTTTTAATACTTTCCTTTATGACAAAACCAGTATCTTAAAAATACTAGGAATTTGTTATAAGAAGTATTAGAACTACACTTAAACACACATCCATCTATTGTATGAATAACATAATGTTTCTGTGGATGACAAACTAACGCCTCACGAAACGATGATTGTTCGATTTTCTCCTACTGCCTCTCATGGTGGCCATTATGATGGAACTGTATTCATATATGATATATATTATGTTTATTATTTCCTTATGCTTCTTTACTTCCCAATTATATCAAGCCTTTATGGTTTCCATAGTGGGTAAACATGATGATCTCATTTGAGGAAGTGCGGACTACCGCCCCCTCAAAGTGATGTGAGTCGTTAATGCCTTATGTGGGATGTATAAAGGATTGAGTTAATGATATTATATATGATATTATACTGGAATTATAATATACCTATTCCATTAAAATAATAAATAGAAATGAAAGTAGCGTTCATGCGTACGTACGGCTTACCGTCTCCATGAACGGTGCATTTCATTTCTTACCTCCATATGTTATGTACTATTATAAATACATGTATATGCTGGATATATAATGAATATATATGATATATAAATCATGATTTACTTTATGGAAGTAAGTAAATCATGATATAAGTAATACTAACATCAAGAACAACAAGTCCAAACACGTACGATAAATAAGATGATTTACCCAAAATGTTGCTTTAACATGGGATATACAAAAGAACGAGTAATATAAAGTCATAAGTGAACCACATATGATATCATAACAATGAATATGATTCTTTAATAAGTCAATTAAATTATTTAAATCATTATACAGGAGGTTCGGATACATACGAAGCATATCAGACCTAAGGTAAGGGATAATCTTTCCAATCTCGTTCTTATTCGAGATTGTTTATTCGTAAGTATTTGCTGGGGTTATTGTTATCATCCAAGTCCATGTTTTATAAAAGTTTTTTTTATGTATGTTTAATTTCCTTTTTATCCAGTTTTTCTTTTACTACATGGTATTTAAGGAATCTTTATTTTTTTTACGTTACGAGGTACTTTTTGACTTTTATGACAAAAGTACGAGGAGAATGTTTTTTTAACTTATACGACATAAAAGGATTTTTATGGTTTTATAAAGCCTTATTTTCATGAAGATTCCTCCAAAAGATTTCATGACTATTTTAAACAAAATGTTCTTCTTTTAAAATTGCATGACGTTTTGTGAAAAGAAATTGATTTTGAAGAAGAAAGGATATTTTCTTCAATAATTCTTTTCAAGTATTTTATCAAAACCATTTTCTATCTAAGATGAAATTATTTCAAATGTGAATATTTCAAGTATAACATCTCTATGATTTACATGGTTTCACTTTTCTTATGATGAAATGATATCCATTTGTTTTATATAGATTATGTTATGATGGGATGATGTTTATGAAACCCAATTTATTCTTTGGGTTTTGATGAATGATTTATGATTGTTTTGTGGCACATGTAAGAATGATTTCAATATGAGATGGGTGGGACCTATATCTCCCTATAATTCATTGGGTAAAGATTTATATCTCATGAGATAGACATGGCTGGAATTTCAAGTAAATCCGGTTCATTAATACAGGGTTGGAACGGCAAGTAAACCCGGTTCAGTAAGGGACTTTGTCCACTAAGATGGTCTTGGAAGCAATGCCTTGGCTACTGTGGAAATCATATCATGTTCTTAATGTTTTTCCATAATTACATGTTTTATTCCCATTCTATTTTATCATGATTAATGTTCTTTTATGATCTATGCCTTATGTACTTCCAAGATTTATGTCATTGCTCATGATTTTGATGTTTAGATTTTATGTTCAAGTTTTTGCATTCAAATGTTTATGGATTTTTTATGTTCTCTATGTTTACCCTTACTGAGCATTTGAGCTCACCCTTTATATGTTTTCCTTTCCCCAGGATTTAAAGAAAGGTTTTAGGTAAGAAAACAAAAAGGGGAAGATCTTTATGGGAGATGTTGAAGATCTTTCACCGTGATTAGAAGATTATTTTTCTGAGTTTCCAAAGACACTAAACTGTTATGGTCCTTGTGTGTATGTTTTTTTTATGTATTAAGTATTCCGAAAAATTAATGTAATGTCCATGTACGTCAAGATTCGGTCCTCTACAGTTGGTATCAGAGGAAAGGTTTAGTTAACCTTTGGAAACTAGGATGCGAAAACTTTAGTGAGATCCCTAGAGATATTTCTAAGGTATGTCTAGGGATGTCCCTAAGGTTAAGTATAAGTATAGGTTATAGTCCTAGAATTATAGTAACGATATTAGAATTAAACCTAAGATGTTAGATATTGAAGTTACTCCCCCTTTATTATGTTGTTTTCCCTAGCATGATTTTTTCCTCTCACACTATTCTTTTTGGGTTTTAGACGATGGCTAGAACCCGAAGTAACTGTGTTGATCAATGTAATGGACAATGCAACGATTGTCCTCCTAAACAACCAAATGTGATGGGAGATGGAGTACAAAATCTTATTGCTATACTTACACAAGCTATGAATCATTCTGGACTTCCAAATGAGTAGACAAGGGAATAATATTCTATTGAGTCCTTCATGAGGCAACGTCCCCCTTCTTTCAGTGGGTCTTCTAATCCACTTGTTGCTGAAAAATGGATCATTACCATTGAAAAGATATTTTCCATACTTCGCTATTCAGAACATGAAAAAGTAATTTTGGCTATTTACCGATTAGAAGGCGAAGCAGATCAATGGTGGACTTTAATTAAGAATACAAGGCCCCAAGGTGAAATTGACTCCATGGAATGGGATGGGTTCAAGAAATTATTTTTCAATAAGTACTTCCCTCGTATTATTCGAACAAAGATGGAAAAGGAGTTCCTTAAGATTAAGAAAAAGGATGATGAATATGTTAGTATATACGAAGCGACTTTTACAAGGCTTGCAAGGTATGAATATGGATTTATCATCCAACCTGAAAGTAAAGTTGATTGATTCTTCAGTGGCTTAAAACCAAGTCTTTGAAGGGCATTAGCTATAAGAGACTTCAATAGCTATGAAGAAATTGTGCATTGTGCTAGCAAGGTAGAACTGGAAGTTGGTGTTACATATCCATCTCATGGTTTTGACAAGAAACGAATGATGGAGTTCAAGGAGAAATCTCAGAACAATGGTGAAAAGAAGATGAATGTTTATGCTCAAAGTGTGGAAAGAAGCATGGTGGAGATTGTCTTAAAGGGACTAGAAAATGTTTTAAGTGTGGAAAAGAAGTTCATCGAGCAGTTGATTATCAAAGTAATGGGAAAAAGGTTGATAATGATGTGAATAGAGAAAAGTCTACAGAAAACTCTCCCCCAACACTTCAATGCTTCAAGTGCAAGGAAATGGGGAATTATGCTAATCAATTCCCAAATCCACGGATTAATGACGATCAACGTGAGAAACCTCTTAAGGAAAAGGATAAAGGGAAGTATCATGCGATCACTATTTGTGATGTTGATTATGAAAATGATGTTGTGTAATGATTAAGTGTTTATGTAATGGGATTTCAAAATAGTATCATGGAATCTCATTTATGGTATTTTGGAATTTTGGAATATCTATGTATTGGTCTATTGTGGTTTTAAATAATTTTATGGTACCGGTAACCATGAAAAGTGATTCAAATATTTTGGAAAGTAGATGATATGCACATAATGAAGGAATAAGGAGAAAATAAATTGTTTAATAGTATTCATGAGCTCATGATTGATATAAAAACTAAGTGATATCATGGTTTGAGTATATAGAATTTTTGGGAATTTTGTATGTGGAAAGTGTTAACTTTTGACAGCATTCATGTTTTCACTAAAGTTCAATGGGTTTTCATTTTTTTCAATAGAATACATGATTAAGGTATTCAAATGATTGGAATGTGACCAACAAGATATATGAGGGATAAATGATGGTATTCACATGCTTGTTATATGACCTTTTTAGTAATCGTTCTCTTTCTACTATGAGTTTGGAAAGAAGTATTTTGGATAAGCCTAAAGATTTGAATGGATTATGTTGAACATAAGTTAGTATTGTTTAAGGATATAATTTTTTTTTGATATTATTGATAGAATGTTATAATAATGTAGTTTTAGAAAAAGGACAACCTGCAAGATGGGCGACAACCCATCACGTCGGACACGGTTGCGGGAATCGAACCCAAAACCGAAGTGTGACAGACCTTCATCACCTACCACTGGCCTACAGGAAGTCCCTGGGTAGTCTAAACTAGTTTAATTATATTAAGCGGTATGATAGATGAAGTATAAGTCCATTTTTGGAACTATATACGATTAATCTCGCCATAGATGGACTTATATATATCTTTTTCTAAATTTATGTTTGAGACAGATGGAATGACCTATCATTCTATCACATGATCTGATAACACTTCACGGAAGACAAATTCAACTTCATTTCTTTAAGAGATTAAGTGGAAATTGTTTAAGGCACAAACAATGGTGAGATTGTACTGAAATAAATTAAGTATTATTCTAATTCTAATTCTTCAACATTAGGGAAATTATCTTGAAAGCCAAAAATGTTGTCCTAGCACTCTCATATCCGATGAATCAAATGGTACCTTAGATCATCACAAATTTATGGATTTGTGACTGTTGGATTTATCATATCCATGTCCTCTACCACTCTCCATCAGAACATGATGGTTAGATTTCTCTTCCATATCCATATTTTCACCTATGATCTCCTATATGGAAACCTAGTGATGAGTTAATTTGGGTAACCGTTGTGTTTCATACTTCACTTTTTAAAATTAAGTTTTAGCATTCCTTTTTATGATGTGGGTTTCTATGAAAGAAATTCTCAAGTAACAAACCATTTATAACCCCGACGAATTTCGAGGGAGAAATTCATTTTAAGGGGGGTGAAATGTAACAACCTAAGATATTATGAGAATTATTATTTTTAATTTCATTGATGTCTTGTGTTGTACGCTACACCAAGATTATCTTGCGCTATACGCAACACCGTATTAGCTTGCAGTATACGCAACACTATTCTTGGCCTGTGTTACACACAATTTCAAGTTCATTTTGTAGAAATTATTCTACGCAACATTAAGTATAGACTTTTTTTAATGTATAAATGAAATATGGTTGTATTTTTTTATACGCAACAACAAAGGAGTCTTGCACTACACTCCACCCTGACTTGGCTTTCATTACACGCAATCGTGACCTTCCTCAATAACGTGTGCAGTACGCAATACCGGGTTTCACTAAACAACGATATATTGTTATAATATTATTATGGACTAGCCGTTATGAATAGTATTAACTACATTGTGAATTTTATAACATTATTATTCATCTTACATATTTTATAGAACATAGTATGAGAACAAAATTATTTTTTCAGGTGAAATAAGTATTTTTCAAAAAATGCAGTTTTGCCGCCTTTTGATAGCGCAACCACTTTAAATCTAGTTTTTGACATGTTTATAAGTTCAATTTGACAAAATAAAATTCTTCCTTGGAATCATGATATAAAAATTTAATTTGGATAAATTTTTCATATTATTCTGATAACTTTCATATTTTGATGAATAGTAAACACACGCTATATTTTAATAAAAAACAACTTTTTTCATCACAATAATTTATATGGCTAGATTATATTTTTAATTGATTTTAAAGTGTAATTAGAATATATTTTTATCTTTTAATCCAATGTTGGTCATTGGAATTAATTTCACTTTGAAATTGGACATAAACAAGTGATGATCTTTTGATAGTTATTGTTTCTTAAAAACACGCTATTTGTTTTGATAACGGGAATTACTTTTAAAATTAATTAATTCCACTTATATTTTTTGAATTTGAAAAAATAGACATCATTTTTTAATTCGGAATATCAAATATATCTTAGGCTGAATTTTTGGTATTTTTCTGAAAAACTTCAATTTTTGATGAATAGTGAAAACACTGAGTTTTTGGTTAAAACAAAATTTTTATTTAAATAATAATTTATTTGATTTAAATTATTTTAGGTAAAAATAGATACATAATACTTATATAAGTTCAATGAAATTCATTGGAATCATTTTATAATAATTTTAGATTTATAAAAATTGTATTGAACTATTCACCGTCTTTTACCCACCTCCTAGGAGCTTTTGCAATTGTTCATAAAACATAATTTTACCGCTTCTGTGAGTTGAATTTCGAAAATCCGAGAGACATGGTTAGTATCAAGGGGTAAAATGTGGTTCAATTAGATAAAAATAATTTTTTGGTGAATATTAACTTTTTACTTTTATTTACCACGGTTAAAAGTAAATATGGTAATTCAAGGTTAAAAGAATATTATAATAATTCAAATTTACCTTAACAATTGTCCAAACCTTATTGGATGAGTAATGGAAGACCATGGGAATCCATGGGTCAATTTTGGGACCCCATGGAGCCACTTATGAAAGACAATGACACATTAGATTAATTAATTTAATGTAAAGAAAAAATTGGCATTAACAAAAATCCTTTAGTAATTAATTTTTATAAGGGGATATATAAAATATCTTTTCAGCTATAAATATTAATTGTAAAGATAAAAATATTTCCTACATTTTGGTATTTTTTTTATAATTTTTAGACATCAAATAAATTAAATTATTTATGACACAATAATGATGCAGTATTTACCTCATTAATAAATGATTTAAATAAATAAGATTATAATGATTAAAATATTATCCAAAACCTGTCCAATTCCTATTGGATGATTTTATTTCAAATATGAGTCATCTTATATTCGACATTAATGTGTTTTTGACCTCTTGAAACCAAAGATAAGTTTATAATAAAATAATGTTTTCACACTTTCCTAAAGAGCCCCTCCTCTCCCTTATAAAAGGAGACCACTTCTATGCAATTCATCACACCTCTCAATCCTTTTTGCTCGTCCAAACTCTGCCCAATTAAGCTCTATAAATTTCTCTACTCCCCTTGAAGCCTTACATTAGGCATAAGGCACTCCAAGAAGTCCTTTTGGTTCAATCCAAAGGAAGTTACCCAAATTAAAGGTAATAGTTTCTCTTAAGTTGTTTTCTTTTATTCTACTTCTCCAACCCCTAAACTATTTTTAATCCTTTATTTTGTGACAAAAACAATATCCTCAAAATAATAGTATGTTTTTCTAAGAATGATTATAACTACACTTACACACACCTCCATCTAATGGATGAATAACATAATGTTTCTGTGGATGGAAAACTACCGCCTCACGAAACGATGATTGTTCAATTTTCTCCTACCACCTCTCATGGTGGCCATTATGATGGAACTGTATTCATATATGATATATATTATATTTATGATTTCCTTATTCTTCTTTACAAACCAATTATATCAAGCCTTTATGGTTTCCATAGTGGGTAAACACGATGATCTCATTTGAGGAAGTGCGGACTACCGCCCCCTCAAAGTGATGTGATTCGTTAATGCCTTATATGGGATGTATAAAGGATGGAGTTAATGATATTATATATGATATTATACTGGAATTATAATATACCTATTCCATTAAAATAATAAATATAAATGAAAGTAGCATTCATGCATACGTACGACTTACCGTCTCCATGAACGGTGCATTTCATTTCTTACCTCCATATGTTATGTACTATTATAAATACATGTATATGCTGGATATATAATGAATATATATGATATATAAATCATGATTTACTTTCTGGAAGTAAGTAAATCATGATATAAGTAATACTAACATCAAGAATAACAAGTCCAAACACGTACGATAAATAAGATGATTTTACCCAAAATGTTGCTTTAACATGGGATTTTCAAAAGAACGGGTAATATAAAGTCATAAGTGAACCACATATGATATCATAAAAATGAATATTATTTTTTAATAAGTCAATGACATTATTTAAATCATTATACAGGAGGTTCAGATACGTACGAAGTATATCAGACCTAAGGTAAGGGATAATCTTTCCAATCTCGTTCTTATCCGAGATTGTTTATTCGTAAGTATTTGCTGGGGTTATTGTTATAATCCAAGTCCATGTTTTCTAAAATTGTTTTTATGTATGTTTAGTTTCCTTTTTACCCATTTTGTTTTTTACTACATGGTATGTAAGGAATATTTCTTTTTTTTACGTTATGAGGTACTTTTTGACTTTTCCAAAAAAAGTATGAGGATAATGTTTTTTTAAACTTATACGGCATGAAAGTATTTCTACGGTTTTATAAAGCCTTATTTTCATGAAGATTCCTCCAAAAGATTTCATGACTATTCTAAACAAAATCTTTTTATTTTAAAATTGCATGACTTTTTTTGAAAAGAAATTGATTTTGAAGAAGAAAGGATATTTTCCTCAAGAATTCTTTTCAAGTATTTTATCAAAACCATTTTCCATCTAAGATGACATTATTTCAAATGTGTATGTTTCAAGTATAATATGTCTATGATTTACATGGTTTCACTTTTCATATGATGAAATGATATCCATTTGTTTTATATGGATTATATTATGATGGGATGATGTTTATGAAACCCAATTTATTCTTTGGGTTTTGATGAATGATTTATGATTGTTTTGTGGCACACGTAAGAATGATTTAAATATGAGATGGGTGGGACCTATATCTCCCTCCAATTAATTAGTTAAAGATTTATATCTCATGAGATAGACATGGCTGGAACGACAAGTAAATCAGGTTCAGTAATACAGGACTGGAACGACAAGTAAACCCGGTTTAGTAAGGGACTTTGTCCACTAAGATGGTCTTGGCAGCAATGCCTTGGCTACTATGAAAATAATATCATGTTCTTAATGTTTTTACAAAATTACATGTTTTATTACCATTATAGTTTATCATGATTAATGTTCCTTTATGATCTATTCCTTATGTACTTCCAAGATTTATGTCATTGCTCATGATTTTGATGTTTAGATTTTATGTTCAAGTTTTTTCATTCAAATGTTTATGGATTGTTTTATGTTCTCTATGTTTACCCTTACTGAGCATTTGAGCTGACCCTCTATATGCTTTCTTTTCCCCAGGATTTAAAGAAAGATTTTAGGTAAGAAAAAAAAGGGGAAGATCTTTATGGGAGATGTTGAAGATCTTTCACCACTATTAGAAGATTATTTTTCCAAGTTTCCAAAGACACTAAACTATTACGGTCCTTGTGTGTCTGTTTTTTTTATGTATTAAGTATTCTGCAAAAGTAATGTAATGTCCATGTATGTCAAGCTTCGGGCATCTACAACCATGTTACCCTTCTTCCATGTGTTAGAGACCTCAATATGATTACCCATGAGTATTTTACATTTCTGGATGATGTATGCAATATTCCAGGGAAAGATGACTTCACTTAACAGTTCTTTATAAAGAATCATAGAGTCTATCTCCACCATATTCAACACTATCTTCCTTTTATTTCATATCTATAGACCCTTAACCATGACATGAGCCTCTGCCTGTAAGACATCACATATTCTGTAAGAGGCATCTAATGCTAAAAGCACGGGACCCTCCTGGTTTTTGATAACACTGCCCCCGTGCATCTCTCCCCTGAGTAGAGACCTATATGTATTGAGCTTGAGCCTCTGGCTGGGAGGACACTATCGGACCCAGCGTCACTACCTCGTATTTCCTTCCTGGTTGTCTATGGAGAGATTGGTAATGATAGATTTCACAGATGGCACAAAATGATAGTTAGAACACAATCTGACCAGATCTAGAAAACTATTTTTCATTTTGAAGATTATAATGACCTGATATCCTCTTAAGTTTTTATGGTGAACATCATTTCTACCCTTCCATATGGTCTATCATCCCTCTATGAGTATGACCATCCTAGATTTTCTCTTGACCCCATGCATACTAGGCCCTCTAAACCAGGAGATAATGAAATTATCAATCACGTCACCATACACATCCCAGTCGAAGAAAGATATAAAAGCATGTCATACCCCTCTGGCCCATTCAATGTCATAGAATAGGTTCCCCACGATTTCTTGGTTAAAGGACCTGCAACACCAGCACCTAGATGCCATGTTCACTCCCATGTGTTGCAAGTTCTCATCAGTGGGCAAGGATTTATTCCTCACACACCACAACAAGAAATTAAATTTGGAGGGAATATCCTTGAACCACAGAGTCACCCCCATGTATATTCATTCGACAAGTCCCTCATCACATGGGAGAAATCTTTGATAGAGAAAACCCCCGACATAGAGCTCGTGAAAATGAGTCTATCAGGGTCATCACTAGTAACAATATTGTTGAAAAGGGTGAGTTTTCTCCCATCCAGTATGGCCTGAAGAAACCTGGGATGACCACTTTCCTCTGTAAAAGACAGATCTAAGATGGGGTAGCCTAAGAACCACAACCTGCCCACCCCCAATACTACTGCCAAAAATTGCTACTCCCTATTCCCACTAACCACTAAGAGTTTTATTGTAGGGTCTCCATGTATGGGTGAATTGGGATCCATATATGAGAAGGTTGTGTTCTCTGCTCACTCATGTTCAGGCCATATATATCATGTATTGTTCTTCCCCAAATAGGCTGACCTTTAAGATCCTCCCATGCAAGCTTAGCATGAATCAATTGCATGGTTTTGGAAACACTCCTCAGATTAATGCCCCTTCAAAGAGAGGTCTTGCAATAAGTTTCCCCGAAGCCCAGTGATGTCTACCTTCCATCTTCCCATCCCATATGAAGGACACCATAATCCTATATAAGTTGATAATCACACTCTTGGGAACCTTCAGGGTAGAAATAATGTTCATGGTAATTGAAACAATAACATTGTTCACTAGAGTTATGCGACCTCCAAAGATAAGAATCTGTTTTTCCAGTTGTAGATACGCCCCAAGATTTTACTTATGAGCTTTTCAAAATGATGAACCCTTAGGAAATAAGGACTAATTGGTGCATCAAGATACTACATGTGAAAGGATCCTCTTCCCATACTCAAGCTTACCCCAAAATCCCTCTCCCTCCTTTATGAGATCTTCCTTTTTGTATAAAAAAGACTTTTCTCTTTATTCACCACCTTCCCACTCCACTTTCAGTATTCCCCTAGAATCATATTTAACCCCTACACTAACCTTATACTACCATTGATAAATAAAATTGTGTCATCTACGAACATTAAGTGCGAGATACCCCTTGTGGAATGCCTATTAAGATAAGGGAGAATTTTACCCGTGTTGAGGCCCTGATTTATATTGCAGCTGATAGAATTTTGAGAGGGTATGAAAAGAGTGGGGGATAAAGGGTCCCCTTTCCTGAGACCATGAACATCCCTGAAAAACACAAACTTCTTACCAAAAAATGAGGTTGAAATCCACACCGAGCTGAAGCAATGGAAAAGAAGATCACTAGTCCAATTGGAGAACCCCATGCAATCTAGGACTCTTAGAACAAAACCCCAATCCACCCTATCATATGCCTTACTCATGTCTAATTTAACCAAAAAATTACCCCCAAAAGACTTTTTGTTTATTCCACATAACATCTCTTGGACCACTCCCATCACCCCCTGAATTGACCTCCCTTAATAAAACCATGATTTTCAGAAGCTATCCATTTTCCCAAGTGATTTGCCATTATTTTTTTGAGGATACTAGAAAGAGTCTTATACAGTATTTAACACCCCAATCTTCCACGGTATGCTTTCCTTTGAATAATACAGTAGCGTGTGTTGTACGCAACTTCGAGTTCTAACACACACACCACAACCAATCAAACTAGCCGTTATGAATATTAAAACCCACTTTTTAAAATTTTATATATTTTATCTTTCAAAATGGACATCATTTTTGGATCCGGAATATCGAAATTAGCCTAGGGTGAAATTTTGGTATTTTTCTGAAAACTTTCAATTTTTGATGAATAGTGAAAAAACACTGAGTTATAGTTTAAAACCAAATTTTTATTTAAATAATTATTTATTTTATTTAAATTTAATTAAGGTCAAAATAGATACATAATACCTATATAAGTTAAATGTAATTCGTTGGAGTTAGTTTAGAATAATTTTAGATATATAAAAATTTTATTGAACTTTTCACCGTCTTTTACCCACCTCCTAGGAGAATTTGGAAATTCACATAAAACTTAATTTTACCACTTCTGTGAGTGGAATTTCGAAAATCCGAGAGACACAATTAATATAAATGAGTAAAATGTGGTTCAATGAGATGAAAATAATTTTTGGTGAATAGTAACTTTTTACTTCTATTTACCACGGTTAAAAGTAAATAGGGTAATTAAGGGTAAAAATGATATTAATATTACCCTAACACATGTCCTAATTATATTGGACAAGTGTATCTCGACAAAACAAACCTTAGGAATAAAATATTATCATTTAGGTCCACTTGGATTAGATTAGGACATTTATTATTATTTAATTCAAAGAAGAGTTAAAAGAGTTAAAATCAAAGTTTATTTACTAAAACATTCTTAATATAGGGTTATACATAAGATAAATTCTATTGTAAATATTCATTAGAAAGATAAAAATATTTAATACATAATGGTATTTAATTTATAAATTTTAGACGTTAAATAATGTAATTTATTTATGACACAATGGTGATGTAGTAATTACCTAATTAATGAAATATTAAAATAATTGATATTATAAATATCAAAATAAATGTAATTTGAGAATTTTTATAAATTAAACTACTTTTCTAGGTTAATATGATATATTAGGATTTATTATATAAATTTTGTTCGAAGTAATAATTCTGTTATGAATTTATCAAAAAAAAATACCCAATAGTGTCAAAATTGACATAAAAGAGTTTTAAAAAAATATATTATATTATTAATTTATATTCAATTCCTAAAAATACAAGGTTCGTCCAAGAGACTTTTATAATGACAGATGTATCATTAAAGGACCACTTGGGGGTCTATTGGAGGTATATAGTAAGTTTATTAACTATATAATATAAAAATAAAAAGTGACATGGTAAGTGTCAAACTAATTAACTAAGAGTTAAAACTAAAAGATAAGGTTAATATAATGACCCAAACCTGTCTAAATTCTATTGGTTGAGTGGTTTTCAACCCATACCCACCTTAAAATTTAAATAATACACTTTGGAACCATTATAAACCGAATATGAATTTATTATAAAATAATATTTCTAGCATTTCCAAAGGTGCCCCTCACCCCTCTTATAAAAGGGCACTCCCCCTTCTCACTAATTCACACATTAAAAGCCTTTTAACTCGGCCAAACCCTGCCCAAATACTCTCTCAACTTCACTCAATTCAACATAGAGGCCTTAGTTTGATCAGAAATCCAACCTAAGGAGCCCTTTTGATCAAATCAAAAGGAAGAACCCGAAGAAGAGGTATTGTTTTCACCACCCTCTTTCAAGTTCCTTTCTTCTTCAACTTCTTCTTTATTTGTTATTACCATTCTAAAATAATAAATCCAGTATCTTATATATACTGTGATGTTATTATAAATATGGTACAACCATATTCAGTATTCTATCCATCCTTTGAATGACATGTCACCATACGTGCGTACGTATGGCTTACCGTCTCCACGTCGTGGCGTAATTGTTATTCAATAAATTATTATTTGGATGGGTATAATAATGATGTGTAATTCATGTAAATAATAAATATAACATGATAATGATTCTGTATATATGATATACCATCCAATTATATATATTATCAAAAGAATGATATTGTCGCTCGTGCGTACGTACGGACTACCGTCTACACGAACGCGATGAGATTCATTCTCCATCGTATCCATTCAAGTATAATTATCATTTGATGATTTAAAAATAATGTTTAAGGACTTGATATCATTATGGATATTAATAAGATACAACCTATCCATAACAAACACGACTTATGTAACAAAACATATACGAGTAAGTTAACACCCGAAACAATGATAATACTAAGATATTATTAGTAAAGCAATGTTAAAAGATCGTATATGATATCATATTGATGTATATAATTCTTTTATAATTTAATAGAAATTATTTCACCATTATACAAGAGGTTAACCTAACCCCAACCAAAGAAAAGTACAAGGTAAGGGGTTTTCATCTCACTCCTTATTCTCGTGAGATTCATGCCATATTGCCACTATTACCTTTTGTGTGGTGTATGTACTTCCCATAATTGTCTTATTTGTGTAATAAAATTTATTTTATTTTTATTTACATATTCATTCTATGATACTCCTTTAATGGGGTGTATGTTTCATAAGTTACCAAATTGGTAAGGGTTTATCTCACAATCTCTTCATTATCCGAGGTTGTTTATACGTAATTATCTACTGGGACCTCTTTATCATCCACATCCATGTCTCTTAAAAATGTATTACAAATCATTCTTACTATTTTAAATACTATGGTATAAATTCATTTATACCATTGTTGACTTTTTATAAGAATTTTATTAAGGAATCTTTCTGTCGTTTTCCAAACAAGGTCCTTTTTAACCTTTTCGACAGAATTAAGGTAAGAATGTTTTTTTACTTGTACGGTGGGTGCGGCTATATTCTACCGTTATAAAATCATCGAAGCTTCCCTTACAAGATTATAAGAAATTTTTCAAAGAAATTTTTTTATTTTATAAATATATGACTCTTAAATGATTTCAAAATAGAAAGAGATATTTCTCTAAAAAGAGTTTTTATTTCATCTATATCAACATCCTTTGATGGATTTTAAGTTTATTTGGAGTTGATTTATTATGATACAAAACTTCCATATTGTATTGATGGTTTTGTGATATGTTTGACTGTAGATGTGTTATTTTTATACCATTCATGCTTTATGAAGAAGTATTGACATTTCATATGCTAGTTTTAATACGAATGTTTATGTTATGTTTAAACCTGTTCATATGAGGAATGCATTGGACTTAATAAGTGATGGGTGGAGCCCGCTATAGTTCCTTGATGCATTGATAGGTCTCATGAGACAAACTAGTGTCTTGACACAAGGCCTTGACAAAATATTATTTGTAGTCTTGGCACGAGGCCTTGTCTATGTGGTTATGATAGTCTGGAATTATGAATTCCATCATTATGAAAGTGGTTATTGATATTGTATGTGATTATTTGACTAGTAGAATATCCATGTGAATAAGTATATGGAATTATTTCATTTTATTTCTGCCATATTATGTTGAAGTTCATGTTTTAAAAGGCTTTTGTTTTAGTTATACATTGCCTTAAATGTTTATGCTTATTTATGAAAGTTTATGCTATATTGTTATCCTTACTGGGCATTTGAGCTCACCCCTTTCTATGTTTTATTTTTCCCAAAATGTGAAGAAGTATTTTATGAATGAACTGCAGGGATAGTATGATGGGATAAGAGTGTGTACTATGGAGACTATATTGTTGTAGTTTTTTATTTTATGATGTAATGTAAACTTTATGAATGTATCTAGTTATTCCAAGGCTACTAAACAAATCGGTCTTTCGATACTTGATATTTCTTGTGATCATGCCAATGTTATGTAATAATGCACCGACTCTGGGTAACTAGGGTTGGGGTGTTATAGTTGGTATCAGAGGAAGTTTAGTACAAACCTTGGAAGCTAGATTTAGATAAACTCTGATTAGAGAACATAGATTTAAGATGGACTTTGAGGATTAGTATAGAAGAACTTCCTAGAATTCTGGTATTGTTGAGATTTTGTGAGTTTTTCGAGAAATACATCCCTGTATGGATACGAGCAGGTAGAGATGGCTCTGGAATAGATGTACCTAGGGGTGAAACCTGAAAATACAGCTTTGAGCTAGACTCGAACCAGAACTGGTGCACGACAACGGGCCTTGCTGCACTCTTGGTTACGACATTCTCGAGGGATATGCTTAGGATAACTCTCATTTTCTTTACAAATCATTATGAAGGGTTTATGAGTATATATTTCCTCAAAGAAAACATTTTTATGATTATGGATTATATCCATAAATAGTTCAACTTATGTTAAGTGTTTTATAAGTATGGAATTATGTATTTTGATTCATAAACTGATCTAGTTTATGCCATTGTTTATGAATAGAGCCTAGTGGAAGAAATGGAAACCGTATCAATGCACGCACTCCATATAGGGATTTCCCTCCTGCTCAAGATAATTATAGTGGAGCTGGTGATGCAACTGGTGATAATCAACTAATCACTATACTGGGACAACTCACTCAGGTTATGAATAATAACCTTACATGTATGGAGCACCCTGATCCACAGCATGGAGGATCAATGTTAGATCACGTTATGAGGCAGAAACCACCAACATTCAATGGGAGTACAAATCTATTAGTAGCTGAGTAATGGATAAATTCCCTAGAGAAAATATTTCAGGCTTTGGGGAGTATTGAAAGGGAAAAATTTGTCATGGCAGTTTATCGCCTCACTAGAGATGCTGATCAATGGTGGTCATTGATTCAAAACATGAAGGAAGATGATGAAGTATCAAATATGGAATGGAGGGAGTTCAAAGATCTGTTTTTAGAAAAATACTTTCCTTGTGACCATCGAGCAGATATGGAAAGGCAATTTCTGAGTCTGAGACAAAAGGAGGATGAGAATGTCACAAAGTATGAGGCTAACTTTATGAGGTTAGCAAGGTATGCTAGAGATTATATACGTAACCCAATAAGTAAGATTGATATTTTCTTTGATGGGTTAAAACCATTTCTCCATCGACCATTAGTCTCACAATCCTTCTCATCGTACGAAGACATTGTCTCATGTGTTATCATGACAGAAAAGGAATTCTCTAAGTCTTATGAATTTAATGAAAAGAAAGAGAAGAAGAGATCTGCTGATCAATCTGGGAATGGAAATAAGGGGAAGAAGGGAAAAGTTGAATATCCATCCTGTAGTAAATGTGGGTAGAAACACCCCGGTACTTGCTTAAAAGGAATGGGAGTCTGTTACAAGTGTGGTGAAAAAGGCCACCAAGCTTGTGATTTCAAGGGGATGAAGGAAGATACCGATGTACAATGCTACAATTTTAGGGAGATGGGACATTATGCAAATTAATATCCTAAGCGTCAGGGGAACTTACCTCAGAAAAGGCCAAGGGATCAAGGCCAAGATTATGCTATCACTACTACTGAGGTAGAAGCTCCGAAAGATGTGGTGGTAAGTAATTTAATGGTTTCCTCAAGTTTAGTAAATGCATTATTTGATTCTGGATCATCTCATTGTTTCATATCTTCCCAGTTTGCTAAGAAAATTAGATATTTCCAATTTGATTTGACAAGGGAGTTGTCAGTTAAAACTCCTAAGGGAAGTATCATTGCAACAAAGTTTTGTGAATCATTCCCCATTAGAGCACATAAAAGTTCTTTATCCATTGATCTCATCATCATACCTATGATTGAGTTTGATATAATCCTTAGTATGGATTGGCTTTTGGACCATGATGCAAAGATTTATTATAAGAAGAAGGAGGTTATGATTTTTGATGATGATGATAAGGAACACCTTATCTTTAGAGAAGAATCGTCACCACCTAATTCTTATCTAGATCTACACCCAGTAGCTCAACTAAATTCAATTATTGGGGAGGAAGATAATGAAATGACTGTGGGTTAGGAAAGGAATGTTCAAATAGATGATATACCTATTGTGAAAGAATATGTAGATGTGTTTCCGAAAGATTTACCTGGACATCCTCCAGAACGATAAGTTGAGTTTTCCATTGATTTAATTCCTGGATCAAGGCCTATATCGAAGACTCATTATAGAATGAACACTATGGAATTAGTTCAAATAAAGAAACAAATAGAGGAATTGAGTAATAAGGGATTTATTTGCCCTAGTGTTTCTCCATGGGGAGCCCCTGTTCTTTTTGTTTAAAAGAAAGATGGATTATGAGGTTATGTATCAACTACAAGGAGATCAATGCTATAACAATAAAGAACAAGTATCCCCTACCTCACATTGATGATTTATTTGACCAAATGCATGGAGCTCAATACTTTTCAAAGATTGACATTCGATCTGGATACCATCAGTTGTGTGTGAAGAAAGAAGACATTCCGAAGACAACATTTCGAACAAGGTACGGGCATTACGAGTTTACGGTAATTCCTTTTGGGATGACTAATGAACCATCTGCATTCATGGATCTAATGAATAGAGTTTTCAAGGAATATCTTGTTGATTTCGTGGTGGTATTTATTGATGATATCTTGGTATTATCCAAAATCTACAAAGATCATGAAAATCACTTGCTCATTATCCTGAAGACTCTAAGAAGACATTAATTATATGGGAATTTTAGCAAGTGTGAATTTTGGCTTCAGGAGATTTATTTTCTTGGCCATATTGTCTCTAAAGATGGAATCTCTGTTGATCCTTCTAAGACCAAGGAAATCCAAGAATGGCCATCACCTACGATTATAACTGAGGTACACATTTTTATTGGTTTAGAAGGTTATTATCGACATTTCATCCAGAATTTTTCCCGATTGGCTAACCCATTAACAAAACTCACACCTAAATGGGTTAAATTTGTTTGGACAAAAGAGTGTGAAGAATGTTTTGAACAACTGAAGAGAAGATTAGTCAATTCTCTTATATTGACTCTACCATCGGGGAATGATGGGTTCGTTATTTATAGTGATGCATCGAAGAAAGGACTTGGTTGTGTCCTTATGTAGAATGATAGGGTTATTGCCTATGCATCACGACAGTTGAAAATTCATGAGCAAAACTATCCTACTCATGATCTCGAGTTAGAATCTGTGATCTTTTCTTTGAAGATATAGAGTCACTACCTCTATGGTGAAAAATGTGATATTTATACTGATCACAAGAGTTTGAAGTATATTTTCTCAAAAAAAGAACTCAACATGGGTCAAAGGAGATGGCTTGAATTACTCAAGGATTATGATTGTACGATACACTACCACTCGGGGAAGGAAAATAAGGTGGCATATGCTTTGAGCAGAAAAGATCATGGAGTTTTGAACAATATGAGAATTGAAAGGGATCCAATTTTCATGGATCTAGTGAATATGGACATGGGAATAACCATGGAAGGTGAAACATCAGTGATTTTTCAAATGGTTTCCAAACCATCTTTACTAGAAAGGAATAAGAGTTCTCAGACCAATGAGGAATAATTTCAAAAGAAGATTAAAGCTGCGAATGATGAGAGATTGAATGACTTTGGGTATGAAGATTGAATTTTGAAATTTGGGAAGAGACTTTGTGTTCCCAATATAGCTGATCTAAAAAGGGAATTGTTGGACGATGCTCATAGTTCCAATTTCTCTATACACCCTCAGAGCACCAAAATGTATAGAGACTTGAAGGAAAATTTTTGGTGGGACAACATAAAGAGGGAGATTGCTGATTTTGTGTCAAGATGTATGCTTTGTCAACAAGTGAAATCTGGAAGGCAATAGCCTGGAGGATTCATGCAACCTCTTCCCATATCGGAGTGGAAATGGGAGAATATTACGATGGACTTTGTCATGGGGCTACCAAAGACTCCTAGAAGGAACGATTCAATATGGGTTATTGTTGATCGTCTTACCAAGTCAGCACATTTTCTTGCTATAAGTAAAGATATACCACTGGAATGTCTAGCAAGACTATATATTAATGAAGTGGTGAGACTTCATGGAGTACCCCTATTGATTGTTTCTGATCGTGATCCCCATTTTACATCAAGATTCTGGAAGAGTCTTCAGAAATCCATGGATACTGAACTTCAATTGAGCACTGCCTACCACCCTCAAACAGATGGACAATCAGAACAGACTATTCAAACCTTAGAAGACATGTTGAGATCCTTCTCGCTTGACCTTCAGGGTATGTGGGATCAATATTTACCTCTGGTAGAATTTTCCTATAACAATAGCTTCTATTCGAGTATTCAGATGGCACCATATGAAGCGTTATACGGAAAGAGATGTCGCACACCAACCTATTAGTATGACTTTGGTGAACGAAAACTTGTTGGCCCAGAACTGGTGGAGGAAATAATGGAAAAGGTAAAGGTAATCCAAAACCACATCAAAGAGCTCAAAGTAGGCAGAAGATCTGTGCTGATAACCGAAGGAAGAATTTGGACTTTCAGGTAGGAGATCATGTTTTCTTGAAGGTATCTCCATGGAAGGGAGTTATACATTTCGGTAAGAAGGGTAAATTGAGTCCTAGGTACATTGGACCTTTCGAAATTCTAGAACGAATTGGGGCTGTAGCTTACCGTTTGGTAATGCCGCCAAGTCTCTCCAAAGTTCATGATGTGTTCCACATATCACTGTTGAGGAAATACATGCCTGACCCAACACATGTACTCACCTATGAGGAATTAGAACTGGAACCTGATCTGTCTTATTATGAAGAGCCCGTTAGGATTCTTGATATCAGAGAACAAGTACTGAGAAACCGGACGACTTGTTTGGTAAAAGTTTTGTGGAGAAACCATAAGATGGAAGAGGCAACATGGGAACCTGAAGAACTTATGATGAAGAAACACGCAAGTCTTTTCATGCGGTAGTATTCTAGAAATTTCGAGGATAGAATTATTTGAAGAAGGGGAGAATGTAACACCCCAATCGTCCAGGGTATGCTTTCCTTTGAATAATACAGTAGCATGTGTTGTACGCAACTTAGAGTTCTAACACACACACCACAACCAATCAAACTGTCCGTTATTAAATCTTTACTGGAAGATCCCAATCTTAGTATGGCAGGGGGTATCTGAGAGGTGTTGTTGAGATTTTTGAGGGAATTCCAAGAAGTTTTGCAGAGTACATTAACGAGGGTTTGAGGAGGACTCCAGATGAAGATGAAGTGTGTGAGGTGATACGGGCTTTGAACTTGGATAGTGCACCGGGGACCGATGGATTCCCTGCTAATGTTAGGCCTCTGAACGCATCGATGCTCTCTAATACATGCATGAAATAATACAAAGTTTCAATACCCCTCAAGAAGACATCTAACCCTTGCTTCTACCCTGACCATCCATTCCTATCTCGGAATACTATCAGTGAACTGATCCATTTTTCTTATAAGATAATGAAATAGAGAATCATCCCAATCCTATTTCAAGAATTTCTCCATTCGTTATGCCTTCTTACTGATCTCAATCAAGTCCTGGTCTCGAGTAGGAATTTTCATTCTCCATACGTGAAAGATATTTTTTAGCCGAATTAACTTATTATAGAAAGTAATCCATGGGTTCCCCCCAGTAATGAAGGTCCCAATCTTCCCTGACCACCTCAAAGAATATCAGTTCCTCTATCCATGTTTTGGAAAAATGAACATGATCCTCCCTCAATGACCCTGCACTCAGTGAAATGCGGATCAAAGAATGATCAAAGAGACATCGAACCAAGTGAGCGACTTTGGAATATGAGAACATAGAAATTGCAGCCACATTCATCAGGCACCGATCAATCTGACAGCAGGTGCGTCTCCCCCCACATTAGTTATTGCACCAGGTGAAGCTATTTCCATCGTAGCCTGCATCCAAAAGTCCATTCCAAGCCATGAATGAAATGAAATACTGGCTAGCATTCCTAGGAAAACCACCTCCCCCTTTCTTCTCCTATGGGTTTAATATAATGTTGAAATCACCCCCAATAATATAGGGGGAGTCATCTAGATTAATACCTTTGAGATCACTCCACAAAGTCTTTTTGACCTGAGAGTTACACTTTGAGTAGATGAAGGAGAATAGAAACACTTGAGTCCCAATAGAAATATTAGTGGTCAGAGACTGGTCCAATGCACTCAGTAGATCAACGGTAATGTGATCCTTCCAAAATAACCATATTTGGGAGTTAGGAGGGTCCCCATACCTAAAACCATGAACTTTAAGCCTCTGATAATACTCCTTAATTTTTCTATAGACCTCTTTTGGTTTAAGAATAACCACTATAGAAATGTATTTGTTACTTAATTAATTGATGATGAAATCAAACTTCACCCTGGCCCTTGGCATGATGAGACGAGATTGCACTAATAGATGCACCATATTTAGATTGAGAATGGGTTCTAATACCAGTATGCACCTACGAGGATATTTCCACAGGAGAAACCACACCTTGGGACAACGCCATGAAAGTGACTTCTGTAGAACAAAAGTTTTGATCTTCCATCTTACTCTGATCTAACTTCAAAAGAACTGTAATAGAGCACTAAGGGGAAGAAGTTGAATGCAGTTATGGTGAATGTAGAGGGGAAGACACCACTGGTTGAGAGGTCAATTCCAGAAGGGGAATCTCCCTAGGCGATGATGGCATAGAGACTTCTTGATCACTTGGGAATAACTCCATCATAATGATCTATGTGATGAAAATTTGAGTAGGAACCCAATCCTCAACAGATATATTGCGGATAAAAAGATATTTACTAAGGGTAATCCCTATAGTAGGGAGAGAATCCTTTAGAAACTTAACCCACAGATCCCCACTAAAGCTTCAGATTGCAGGAACTAGATCACGACAGGGGGATTCACTCCCATCACAATTAGAAAAATTATTGGATGAGGAAGCCTATGAAGCCTGAATGGGGGGGGGGGGGTTAGATAAAACACCTTTACCTCAATCATTTCCCTTAGGGCCTGAAAGAAACTGCGTGTGAGAATACTGAGCATAATACCTTAGTATCTCCTGAGGTTTGGAGGCCTCCCTATGAGCTCTGCAGCACACCTTCAGATAATGACCTGAAATGTAGAAAAAAAGCATAACCTGGGAAAGATGAGATATATTAGGGGTTGATAATGATCCTATGTCATTTCGATCCTGATCATAAGATGATCTTGGAGCGGTTGAGAAATATCCACCTCAACGTAGATCCCCACAACTGAATCCTCTCCCAAGTGAGTAGTCCTTTCATCCGCGCACATAAAGCACTCCAGTGAATCCCCAATTACCTTTAGGGTTGTGTGAGACCATTATTTTTGTGTAAGGATTTAATGCCTTGGTTCTATGGAATTAGAAACCTTACATATGTGAGGAAAATAATTTTGAAATATATGTGAGCTCTAGGAACTTTTATAGCTTTGTTATGATTTTTTGAACACCTTTTTAGGTTGGTTTTCCTTGACGAGTAGTGGGATGGGATCTCAAGTGTATTTTACTAATGATTGTTTTGATATGGTTGGGAACCTTGGATGAGTAACATGTTGGGATCCCAAGCTATGGTAATGGTTGATTACTATGATAGTAGGATAGTTAATGTTGTGCATAATAGTGTGGGACACAAGGGTGATCAGAATGATTTATGAGTAGGGAATAATCATCGATGCTTTTCTTGCTAGATTCTTGATGGATGGAATATTTGATGGATTTTATTTTTTGGATTCCCAATACTTAACATATTCAGACTCTCTACATGGTATGTATGGTTATGATGTGGTATTTTAGATGGATTCCTGAAGTACCTGGATAATTTTTTAATAATAAATGTATAAATGATCAACCCATGGGATCAAGTGTTGTTCATGGAAGTAATATTAAATTTTTAATGTAAATTAATAGAAACTATAGGATGGTTTAATAGGATACTCTAAGGATCATGTGGTAAAAATATATAATTTTTAATATTGATAAATAAATCTTGTTAGCTATAACAAAATGGTAAAATGTATTAAATAATGGTGACATAATTCATAATATATTCAAAATATTTAATAGTGTCATCAAAACTTGGTTTAAAAAGATAAAAATACAAATCTTGTAATAATATTAAATAATGGTTAATTAATTGATGAGAGATCAACTACTTTAGTGTTTGTTTATATCTAGTCTTTAGTAGTGGTAGTCAGTGTCCTATTTGATGATAGCGACATATGAGTCTAAGGCTAGGATTTTCCCTTAGTGAGGTTTGTGCGTGATAATTTTTATTTATATTTTCTAATTTCATATGCTTCCCCTTATGTGTTTGTAGGGTAACTGAAACCCAAATGTTGGGGGGGGGGGTGTTTATCCAACATCTAGGATGTTGAGGGAATGGATTGATTACTTCTCCCTCTCCCCTGCGGTAATGCCCTGACCCCAGTTACCCGGAGTCAGTGCTTTATTCCATAACATTGGCATGATACAATGAATCATGTCCCGAAAGACCGATCAGTTTAGTATTATTGGAAACAAGATACATATATATGTTCAACATTACAACATAAAAAGAAATAAAACACTAATTTATTCCATTATAAACATCAAAGTCTCTTATATTATGCCTACAATTCACTCATAACTAACTTCTTTATATCCTGGGAAAATGGAACATATGAAAGGGGTGAGATTAAATGCTCAGTAAGGGTAATCAATACAACAGAAGATAACATAAAAATTAGGCATGGTGAATAATTAAAAACACATGCCTTTACAAATAATAAACATGACCACATTATGGCAGGAATATGAGCTGAGTAAATAATTCCATAATAAAACATAGTCATGGATATTCTACTAGTCAAATAACCACATGAATCATCATCATTATTTTCATAATGAGGGAATATATAATGTAGGAAATTCTGAAACATCTTGTCAAGGCCTCAGCCAAGACGTCTAAAAATGATTTAGGCCTCAGCCAAAACCATATATCAAATTGGGAAAGGCCTCAGCCAATTCCATGTACAATTGTTTCATGAGACCTACTGATGCACTAAGGAGCTATAGTGGGCTCCACCTATCACTTACTAAGTCTAATACATTCCTAATATGAAAAGGTTGAAATATAACATAATCATTCGTATTAAAACTAGCATACAAAATTTCAAGACTTTAACCATAAAACATGAATGGTATAAAAATAACACATCCACAGTCAAACATATCGCAAAACCTTCAATACAATATAGAATATATGTATCCTAATAAATAAACTTCAAACAAGTTTAAAATCCATCAAAGGATGTTGACATAGATGAAATGAAAACTATTTGAAAGAAATACCTTATTCTATTTAGAAACCATTTAAGAGTCACATAATTAAAAAAGAAAACATTTATTTTGAAAATATTCTTATAAGATTATAAGGGAAGATTTTATGATGTTATAAAGGAGGAAAATATTCGCACCCACTGTATAAGTTAAAAAAAATTCTTACCTTAATTTTGTCGAAAAGGTTATAAAGTACCTTGTTTAGAAAACGATGGAAAGATTCCTTTCAAAACATATAAGGCCAAATAAGGGTAAAAACAAATTTAACCCACAATCTAGTAAATAGTAAAAATGTTTTGAAATACATTTTTAAGAAAACATGGATGTGGATGATAAATTGGTCCCAATAGATACTTATGTAAAAACAACCTCGGATGATAAAGTGATTGTGAAATTAACCCTTACCCTGTAAGTTTCCTTGGAAGAGGGTACGCTAACCTCTTGTATAACAGTTAAATCATTTTTATTAAATTATACAAGAACTATATACATAACTATGATATCATATATGATCCTTTAATATTGCTTTGTTAACAAAATTTCAGTAGTATCATCGTTTCAGGTGTTAACTGATTCGTTTCCCTTTATATGCATGGTTATGTAAGACATGTTTGTTATGGATAGGATGTATTTGATTCATATACATGATGATATTATGTTTATAAAAAATATTTTTAGTCATCAAATGAAAATTATTCTTGAATGCTTACGATGGGGAAATGAATCTCATCGTGTTCGTGGAGACGGTAATCCGTACGTACGCACGAGTGATAATATCATTATATTGATGGTGAAATCATACGTAATTGGATGGTATATCATATATAAAGAATCATTAACATGTTATATTTATTATTTACATTATTTATACTCATTATTATACCCATCCAAATAATGAAGTGTTTGAATAACAAACTACACCACGATGTGAAGACTGTAAGCCGTAAGTACGCACGTATAGTGACTTTGTCATTTTAGGATGGATAGAATAAATAATATTGTTGTACCATATTTATAATAAAATCATAGTATGTAAAAGGTACTGGATTTATTATTTTGGTATGGAAACAATAAAGAAAGATGAAGTGGAAGAAGAAAAGAACTTGAAAGAGGTGATGAAATATTTACCTCTTCTTCGGGTTCTTCCTTTTGATTTGATCAAAAGGGATCATTAGGTTGAATTTATGACCAAACTAAGGCCTATAGTATGAAGGGAGGAAAGTTGGGAGGATATTTGGGTATAGGTCAGCCGAGAAAAATGGCTTTTGAGGAGTTATTTTGAGAGAAGGGGAAGTAACATTTTATAAGAGAGGTGAGGGTCACTTTAGGAAAAGCTTGAAATATTATTTTATAATAAATTAATTTTCGGTTTCTAATGGATAAAAAATGATTTATTTTGAGTATAATGTGGTGATGATTATAAAACCTCTCAAAAAATATGTTTTAGACATGTTTAGGTCACCATATTAACGTTATCTTTTAGGTTTAACTCTTAGTTAAATAGTTTGACATTTACCAGGTCTCTTAGTATTTTTATTTTATATGGTTAATAAACTTACTATAAACCACCAAGAGAACCCAAAGTGGTTAATTATTAATATATATAACATTATCTAAGTATTTTTGTCCAACCATAGATTTTTATTAATATTATATCAATTAATAATATAGTATTTGTTTTAAAAACTCAATTATGTCAATTTTGACACTATTTAGTATTTGATTTTTTAAAGCCATTAAAACTTTATCAATTCAAATAAAAATTATTTAACCAACCCTAACATGTAATATTAACCAAGAAAATTAGTTTAATTCATCACAAGTCTCAATTTACAATTATATGAATATTTATAATATCAATTATTTTAATATTTCATTAATAAAGTAATTACTTCATCTTCATTGTGTCATAAATAAATTAAATTATTTAATGTATAAATATTATAAATAAAAAACCCTTAAGTAGGAAATATTTTTATCTTTCTAATTAATATTTATATTCGAATTTATATTGTGTCTAACCCTATATTAAAAATGGTTTAGTTATAAAATTTTGAATTTAACTCTTTTAACTCTTCTTTAAATAAAATAATAATAAATATCATAATTTAATCCAAGTGGACCAAAGGGGGCCATATTTTATTCCTAAGGTTGTTTTTGGTAGAATTATACTTATCCAATAGAATTAAGACATGTGTTATGGTAATTATGATATCATTTTTACCCTTAATTAGCCTATTTACTTTTAACCATGGTAAATAAAAGTCAAAAGTTACTATTCATAAAAATTTATTTTCATCTTATTGAACACAAATTTACTTACTGATATTAACCATGTCTCTTGGATTTTTGAAATTCAACTCACAAAAGTGGTAAAATTAAGTTTTATGAAAATTTTCAAGGAGGTGGGTAAAAGACCGTAAAAAGTTCAATAAAATTTTTATATATCTAAACTTATTATAAAATGACTCCAATGAATTAAATTGAAATTATATAGGTATTATGTATCTATTTTGACCTAATTTAAATAAAATAAATAATTATATAAATAAAAATTTGGTTTTAACCAATAACGTAGTGTTTTTCACTATTCCTCAAAAATTGAATGTTTTCAGAAAAATACCAAAAATTCACCCTAATCTAATTTTGATATTCCAAATTCAAAAATGGATTCCATTTTGAAAAATTAAATTTATAAAATTTCAAAAATTGGATGTTAATATTCATAAAGGCTAGTTTGATTGGTCACGGTTTGTTAGAATCTTAAAGTTGCGTACAATGCAAACTATTGAATTATTCAAATGGAAACATACCATGGAGGATTGGGGTGTTACATTATTCCCTGATTCAAATAATTTCATCCTCAAAATTTCAAGAATACTACCGCACAAATAGATTCAGGTGGTTATTCATCATAAGTTCCTCTGGTTCCCATGTTTCCTCTTTCATCTTATGGTTTCCCCATAGAAGTTTTACTAGGCGAGTACTCTGGTTTCTCAGCACTTGTTACCTAGTATCAAGAATTTTGGAAGGCTCTTCACAATAATACAGATCAGGTTTTAGTGCAATTTTCTCATAGGTGAGTACATGCGTTGGGTTAGGGATGTATTTTCTCAACAGTAATTCGTGGAACACATCATGAACTTTGGAGAGACTTAGAGGAATTTCCAAATGATAAGCTATAAATTCAATTCGTTCTAAAATCTCAGAAGGTCTGATGTACCTGGGACTCAATTTACCCCTCCTACCGAAACGTATAACACCCTTCCATGGAGATACCTTCAAAAAAACATGGTCTCCTACTTGAAATTCTAAATCCTTCCTTCGGTTATCGGCATAACTCTTTTGCCTACTTTGGGCTGCTTTGATGTGGGTTTGGATAATCTTCACTTTTTACATTGTTTCCTCAACAAATTATGGGCCTATGAGTTTTCTTTCACCAACATCATCCAAACAAGTTGGTGTGCGACATCTGTTTCCATATAACGCTTCATATGGTGCCATCTGAATATTTTAATAGAAGCTATTGTTATAGTAAAATTCTACTATAGGTAAATATTGATCCCACATACCTTGAAAGTCAAGTGAGCAAGATCTCAACATATCTTATAAGGCTTGAATAGTCTGTTCTGATTGTCCATCAGTTTGAGGGTGGTAGGCAGTGCTCAAACAAAGTTCAATATCTAGGGCTTTTTGAAGACTTTTCTAGAATCTTGATGTAAAACGGGGATCATGATCAGAAACAATTGATAGGGGTGCTCCACGAAGTCTTAAAACTTCATTAATATACAGTCTTGCTAAACATTCAAGTGGTAAATCTTCTCTTATAGCAAGAAAATGTGATGAATTGGTAAGACGAACAATAATGACCCATATTGCATCATTCCTTCTAGGAGTCTTTGGTATCCTCGTGACAAATTCCATCATAATATCATCCCATTTCCACTCAGGTATGGGAAGCCGTTGCATGACTCCTTCAGACTGTTGCCTTCCAGCTTTCACTTGTTGACAAACCATACACCTTGACACAAAATCAGAAATCTCCCTCTTCATGTTGTCCCACCAAAAATGTTCCTTCAAATATCTATACATCTTGGTGATCCCTGAGTATATATAAAAATTGGAGCTATGATAATCATCCAAAAATTCCCTTTTTAGATCAGGTATATCAGGAACACAAAGTCTCTTCCCAAATTTCAAAATTCCACCTTCATATACGAAGTCACTCAATCTCCAATCATTTATAGCTTTAATCTTATTTTGAAACTCCTCATCATCAGTATGAGAACTCTTTATCCTTTCTAGTAATGATGGATTGACAAACATTTGAAAACGTATTAATGTTTTACCTTCCATGGTTATTCCCATATCCATCTTTACTAGATCCATGAAAATTGGGTCCCTTTCAACTATCATCTAGTTCAAAACTCCATGGTCCTTTCTACTCAAATCATATACCACCTTATTTGCCTCTCCCATGTGGTATTGTATAGTGAAATAATAATCCTTGAGTATTTCAAGCCATCATCTTTGCCTCATGCTGAGTTCTTTCTATGATAAAATGTACTTCAAACTTTTGTGATCAGTATAAATCTCACTTTTTTCACCATAGAGATAGTGTATCCATATTGTTAGAGAAAATATTATAGATGCTAACTCAAGATCACGAGTATGATAGTTTTTCTCATGAATTTTTAGCTATCGTGATTCATAGAAAATAACTCTATCATTCTGCATAAGGACACAACCAAGTCCTTTATTTGAAGCATCACTATAAATAACAAACCCATCATTCCCTGATGGTAGAGTCAAGATAGGAGTATTAACTAATCTCCTCTTTAGTTCTTCAAAACATTCTTCACAATATTTTTTCCAAACAAATTTAACCCCTTTACGAGTGATCTTGGTTAATGGGTTAGACAACCGGGAAAAATTCTGGATGAAACATCGATAATAACCTACTAAACCAATAAAACTACATACCTCAGTTATACTCGTTGGTGCCTGCCATTCTTGTATTGCCTTGGTCTTTGAAGGATCAATATAGATTCTATCTTTTGAGACAATATGTCCAAGAAAATAAATCTCCTGAAGCCAGAATTCATACTTTCTAAACTTCCCATATAATTCACTTATTTTAAGAGTCTTTATAATAATGCATAAGTGATTTTCATGATATTCATAGATTTTGGATTATACCAAGATATCATTAATAAATACCACTACAAATTCATCAAGATATTCCTTGAAAACTCTATTCATTAGATCCATGAATACAGAGGGTGGATTAGTCAATACAAAAGGCATTTCTGTAAACTCATAATGCCCATACCTGGTTCGAAATGCTGTTTTCAGAATGTCTTCATTCTTTACACACAACTAATGATATCTAGATCGAAGGTCAATCTTTGAAAAATATTGAGCTCCATGAAGTAGGTTGAATAAATCCTTAATGTGAGGCAGGGGATACTTGTTCTTCATTGTTATAGCATTGATCTCTCTTTAGTCAATGAAAAACCTCATAGATCCGTCTTTCTTCTTAACAAGAAGGACAAGGGATTCCCATAGAGAAACACTAGGGTGAATAAATCCCTTATTACTCAATTCCTAAAGTTTTTTCTTTAGTTCCACTAATTCCACAGTGTCCATTCTATAAGGGGTCTCTGATATAGGAGTTGAACCAGGAATTAAATCAATGGAAAACTCAATTTTTCATTCTGGAGGATGTCCAGGTAAATCCTCTGGAAACACATCAACATATTCTTTCACAATAGGTACATCCTATATTTGAACATTATTTTCCTCACCCAGAATTATTTCATTCTCATCCTTCCCAATAATTGAATTTAGTAAAGCTACTGGGGGTGGATCTAGATAAGAATCAGATGGTGACATTTCTGCTCTAAAGGTAAGGTACTTCTTATCATCATCGAGAATTGTAACCTCCTTCTTCTTACAGTAAATTTTTGCATCATGGTCCGAAAGCCAATACATACCGAAGATTACATAAAATTCAATCATGGGTATGATGATAATATTAGTATATAAATATCATTTATATGCCTTAATGGGGATTGATTCACAAAACATTGTTGCAATGATACTTCCCTTATAAGTTTTGACTTACAACTCCTTTGTTAAACCAAATTGGAAATATCTAATTTTCTTAGAAAACTGGGAAGATATGAAACAATGCGATGATCCAGAATCAAATAAAGAATTGTCTAAACTTAAAAAAACCATTAAATTACCTGCCACCATGTCTTTCGGAGCTTCAACCTCAGCAGTAGTGATCATATAAGATTATCCTTGATCCCTTGGAATTTTCTGAGGTAAGTTTCCCAGATGCTTAGGGCATTCATTTCCATAATGTCCCATCTCCCTGTAATTGTAGCATTGAAAATTGGTAGCTTCTTTCTTCCCCTTACAATCACTAGCAAGATAGCCTTTCTGTCCACATTTGTAGCATACTATTTTTCCTTTTATACTGGCACCAGGGTGCTTCCTTTCACAATTATCACATGGTGGAAATTCATCTCTTCCCTTCTTCCTTGTTTCCTTATTTCATTTCCCAGATTGTTCAGTAGATCTCTTATTCTCTTGCTTTTCTTTAAAGTCATAAGACTTAGATAATTCTTTTTCTGTCTTGATAGCACATGATACAATATCCTCACACGATGAGAAGGATTGTGAGACTAATGATCACCGAATAAATGGTTTTAATCAATCAAATAAATGATAAATATTACTTCTTGGGTTACGTATATAATCCGCAACATGCCTTGCTAACCTTGTAAAGTTATCCTCATACTTTGCAACATTCTCATCCTCCTTTTGCATCATACTCAAAAATTGTCTTTCCATATCCGCTCGATGGTCACAAGGAAATTATTTTTCCAATAAAATCTCTTTAAACTCCCTCCATTCCATGTTTTATACTTCTTTATCTTCCTTTGTGTTCTAAATCAATGACCACCATTGATATGTATCTCCCGTGAGGCAATAAACTGCAATGACAACCTTTTCCCTTTCGCTACTCCCCAAAGCATGAAATATTTTATATAAAGAATATATCCATTTCTTAGATACTAACGGATTTTAACTCCCATTTAATGTTAGTGGTTGTTTCTTCATGAAGAGGTCTAACATTGATCCTCCGCATTGGGGATCAGGGTGCTCCATAAGGGTAAGGTTATTATTCGTAAACTGAGTGAGTTTTCCCAGTACGGTGATAAGATAATCATCACCAGTTGCATCCCCAGATCCACTATAATTATCTTGAGTAGAAGGTCAATCCCTACATGGATTACGTGCATTGATACGGTTTCTATTCCTTCCACTAGGTGCCATTTATAAAAAATGGCATACAATATATTAGTTTAGGAATTGCAATACACAATTCCATACTTGTAAAACACTTAACATAAATTGAATAGTTTATGGATATAATCCATAATCATAAAAATGTTTTCTTTGAGGAGGTATATAGACATAAATACTTTATAATGGTTTGTAAAGAAAATGATAATTATCCTAATAATATCCCTCGAGAGTGTCGTAACCAAGAGTGCAGCAATGCCCGTTGTCGTGCACTGGTTTCCATTCGAGTCTAGCTCAAAGCGGTGTTTTCAGTTTTTTCCCCTAGGTACATCTATGCCAGAGCCCCCTCTACTTACTCATATCCAGACAGGGATGTATTTCTTAGAAAAATCACAAAATCCCTATAGTACCAAAATTTTAGGAAGTTATTCTATTCTAAACCTCAAAGTCTATCTTAGGGTAATGTTCTCTAATCAGTGTTTTTCTAAATTTAATTTCCATGTTTTGTACTAAACTTCCTCTGATACCAACTGTAAAACCCCGACCCTAGTTACCTATAGTTGGTGCTTTATTACATAACATTGGTATGATACAAGGAATCATGTCCCAAAAGACCGATCAGTTTAGTATTATTGGAAACAAGATACATACATAAGTTAAATATTACAACTTGAACAGAAATACAACACTAATTTATTCCATTAGAAACATCCAAGACTCCTAGATTATTCATGAAAGTCACTCATAACTATCTTCTTCATATCATAGGAAAATTAAACATAAGAAAGGGGTGAGATCAAACTCTCAGTAAGGGTAACAAATACAGCGTAAAATAATATCAATATTAGGCATGGTGAATAATTAAAAACACATGCATTAACAAATAATAAACATGAAAAATTTATGGAAGGAGTATGAGATGATTAAATAATGCCATAATAAAACATAGTCATGGGTATTTTACTTGTCGAATAACCACATGAACCATCATTATTATTTTCATAATGAGGTAATGTATAATGTTGGACATTCTGAAACATCTTGTCAAGGCCTCAGCCAAGACATCAAAAAATGATTTAGGCCTCGACCAAAACCATATATCAAATTGGGAAAGGCCTCGGCCAATTCCATGTCTAATTGTCTCATGAGACCTACTGATGCACTAAGGAGCTATAGAGGGCTCCACCCTTCACTTAATAAGTCCAATGCATTCCTCATATGAAAAGGTTGAAACACAACATAAACATTCATATTAAAACTAGCATACGAAATGTCAATACTTTAACCATAAACCATGAATGGTATAAAAATAACACATCCACAATAAAACATATCACAAAACCATCAATACAATATGGAAGATTTGTATCATAATAAATCAACTTCAAATAAGTTTAAAATCCATCAAAGGATGTTGACATAGATGAAATGAAAACTATTTGAAAAAAATAACTCTTTTTATTTTGAAACCATTTAAGAGTCACATAATTATAAAATAAAATATTTATTTTGAAAATATTATTATAATATTTTAAGTAATGCTTCGATGATGTTATAATGGCAGAAAATAGCCGCATCCGCCGTATAAGTTAAAAAAACATTCTTACCTTAATTTTGTTGAAAAATTCATAAAGTACCTTGTTTGGAAAACAACATAAAGATTCCTTTCAAAACATATAAGGTCAAATGGGGTCATATTTTATTCATAAGGTTGTTTTTGTGAGAATTATACTTATACAATAGAATTATTATTTGTGTTAGGGTAATTATGATATCATTTTTACCCTTAATTACCCTATTTACTTTTAACCGTGGTAAATAAAAGGCAAAAGTTACTATTCATGAAAAATTAGTTTCATCATATTGAAACACCTTTTACTTACTGATATAAATCGTGTCTCTCATATTTTTGAAATTCAACTCATAGAAGTGGTAAAATTCAGTTTTATGCAAATTTTCAAATGCTCATAGGAGATGGATAAAAGACGGTAAAAAGTTCAATAAAATTTATATATATATAAAAACTTATTATAAAATGACTCTAATGAATTAAATTTAACTTATATAGGTATTATGTATCTATTTTTACCTAAAATAAATTTAAATAAAATAAATAATTTTTTAAATAAAAATTCGGTTTTAATCAATAATGTTGTGTTTTTCACTATTCATAAAAAATTGAATGTTTTCAGAAAAATACCAAAAATTCACCCTAAACTAATTTCAATATTCTGAATTCAAAAATGAAGTCCATTTTGAAAAATAAAATTTATAAAATTTCAAAAAGTGGATATTACTATTCATAACTACAAGTTTGATTGGTTGTGGTGTGTTAGAATCTTGAAGTTGTGTACAATGCAGGCTATTGAATTATTCAAAGGGAAACGTATCGTCGAAGCTTGGGGTGTTACACATGCTTTCCCTTTGGAAATAGATATGAGTATGTGTATCTCATGATATAATGGCATATTTTATAGGGTGTGTTCCTAGCAGGGGTGTGTTGAATCATGGTTTTCTGTACATTTATGTTTAGGATATAATGTTTTGAGGTATAGATCATACTTTTATCTGGTCATGGTGGATCTGAATTACTATAGGTGTTCATTCATGGGATATGATGGATTGAAGCATATTGAATTTGTACATATTGTAGTGGATCCCAAGCATACACTTAGTTAGAGATTGGATGATGTTGATGATGATATGGATATGTAGACAGATTATAACATAAGATTTTGGGCCCTGCATGGGATTGAGGTAGGTTGGGTTGTGTCCTGACTCACATCAGGGATGACTTACTTATAGAAGGGATGAGAACAGGACGTGTGACATTGGGGGTGTGGGAGAGACAAACCATTTGAGAAGTGAAACTGGGATACCTTCATTTATATATATGTGTGTGTGTGTGTGTTATTTTAATATATAATGGTTTACTTCTATGAATAATTTCGTGAGTGATATATGGAGAGGATAGGAAAATAGTATTAACTATTTAGGTGATGAGTTAGTTTTATTTGTTTATTCACCAAGATTTAGTATGATTCTTTTATATTTTTCATTAGAGGTTTTAGGGAGGATCCAAGTGAGTATACATGGTATTATCACCCTACTTATATATAAATTAGTTTTTAGGTCGTCAATAATATTCTGATGATTGGGTTGGACATTACTAGCTCAGAGGAGGTATTGAGAATCCATAAGGAGTTGTTAGATTTCATTTCCAATGCCTAGTATTACTATTGATACTTGTAGTTTTATTTTTAGTTTTAATATGAAATTACATGTATCGTGATTTATTGTGGTTTATACATGATGTTGGTTGGCAGTTTATCCTTATTATATCTTACACCTTAAAGTATATAGTGGTTAATTCCTCCCATGTGTGTTATTAATATACCCTTAATACTGGTAACTGATCCATAGACTATTTGACGAGGGATTCTAGAGTTATTATATCTCTTTCTTCATTTTCAGCCTAGGTTGGGTAACTTTGGAGGGAGGGGGTCCTGAAAGGGTGGAATCAAAGGTGATGGTTGAGAGATATAATTGAGTTTGGAGTTAGGAACTGGTGGGGATGAATGGGTTGGTAGGGAAAGAGTATCAATTTGGCTTAATATATACTATAAAATTAAAAGGCTAGTCAGTACATAGGAATTTACAGTGACACATGATTCAATATAAGGACCTTCAAGTTTAGTGGGTGTGCTAAGAGGAATGATGCTTCTTGTAGGGTAGAGACCTATGAGAGGATCATGCATCATGATTATTTTATTTATATGTCTGAATTTTGGTATAGAGTGGGAAATATGTTAAAATGAATTAATAAGAAAATAAATTACCCTTAAAATCTTATTTTATCCCAGGATTAAGACAAATTATGTTTATGATTTGGTAGATATAGAACCAGTTAAACACCCCCATAAGGTTCGTATAGATGACATTTAATAAGATGTTCTAGTATATTTCCTTAGGGTGGATTTCAACAATGATGACACTTTGAGTAGGGCACTTCCAAAGTTCTAGTGCCAGGGTTTGTAGAGGTGTGAAGGCTCTGTTTTAGATTAGGATACATAATATTGGTTGCATGAGGTGGATTAGACTTCATTTTGATCCATACATAGAAGTAGAATTGTTTTTATTTAGTGGTGAAAATGTTTTATGGATCATATTTGAAAATGTGGATTTTGTTCTTTGGGGATCATGACGAGTTGTCTATTTCATACGAAAATTTTTGAGATCAGTTTTAGGATGAGTTTTTTCCTTTGACCACTAAGGTAGTATTCTAGTAGGAGATCCTTACCCTTTGATAGGGGATTTTTAAGAGTTTATTTTCTACTAAAATAACCTTCTATGATATCATTCATTCCTTTTTCCATATCATTAGGATAGGGTATGTTATTTTGAGAAGGATTTTCATCTGGATATCCACTGTTAGGTCACTCTATTTATGTTGAAGTAATATATAGAGGTATTGGTGAAGATAGAGTTAATTGAGGCTATGTTGGTTAGTAATGAACCATCAAAGTATGGGAGTCTTTAGGACTATTTATAGAGTAGATCTATGACTATGAGTTCTCAATTTTTTTTAAAAATAAGTTTTAATCAGTAGGGAGTAGGTTTCAACCATCTTTGACCTACTTCACAGATTCTAGCATTTCTTGGGCCTTTTATTATAGTAGGTTATTCATGGTTTTATTTTATCTTAAAGGTCTTGTCCATTAGAATAACGAGTGTTTTACCTTCATCAATATCCGACATGTGGTTGGTGTCCTATTTCAGTCCCAACCTTTTAAGTTGTTTCCAATAAAGCAGTAATAGTAGTAGAGCATTCTAGATTTTGAGAAATAGAGAGGGCATGGGGTAGGAATAGGATAGCCCCATGATATCACCCATAATTAAGGATAGGGGTCAATAAAATTCATATAAGTGGTCATGATCAGGGCTAGAGAGTTCATAGATCAACATACGATCAGATGCATGCTTTTGAGTACCCAACATCAAGAAAACCTGACATCATATGAGGCAATATTTGTCTATTTTCTACTTGGGTTTAATCCTTATTTGATTATAGATATATTAAATCATTTCCCCCTACTTTATTCCATGATTTGGTATTTGAGGTGGAGTGGTTTCTAGTTCCCTTGGCATTAACTATTCCAATTGGAGGTCGATCTAATCTGCTTAATATGTGCAAAGACTGTAAATTGGTGTTAGGGGAACACCACCATTTGGGAGATTTTCTATGTTCATGGATATAGACATACAATATCATCCTCAAGATGGATTGGTTATATTCACTATAGGCTATCATGGATTTCTTTATCCGGGGAAAAATATTCTATGACACCGATAGAGACCAAGAAATATTCATTGGTGAGTGGAATCCTCTGATGGGTTAGAGGCATGTTGAGTCTATATCTTCTTTTTTAGCTAAGTTGGTGTTGATTTATGTGGAGGTCCATTTTGTGGTGTTTCCTAGGGTTGTTTAATATTACCCTGACGTCTTTCCTAAAGAGGTAGTGGAAATAACCCCTCGACAAGAGATCTGGTTTGGGATAGATCTATATCTAGGTGTTTCTCTAAAATTGATATCTCTAAATCGAATATCCCATTATGAGTTGTGAAGGTTATGGATCCAGGTTGATGATATCTAGTGGAGAGGATCCATTCATCCTAGTGTGTCTCCTTTAGGAGATCTATTTTTGTTTTTCAAGAAGGAATATATCCATTTGTGGTTTTGAATCAATTATCATTTTTTGAATCAATTGGTAGTGAAGAATCGCTACCCTATCTCTTATATTGATGATTTATTCAATCAGTTGAAGGGATCAATATGATTCTTAAATATTGAACTGTGGTTTAGGTATCATTATATGTGATTAAAGTATGGAAATATCCTAAAAACTACTATCATATTTCATTATAGGAACCACCAGTTTTTTGTGATTTCATTCGGTGTAATGAACACTCTAACTATATTCATGGGGTTGATGAATGAATTTTTCCATGATTTTATGAACTAGTTTGTGGTGTTATTTTTCAATGAAATCCTTGTGTTTTCAATTCCATAGGAGGATCATGAATAGTATTTGTGGGCTATATTAGGAGTTCTTTGGATTCATCAGTTGTTTGGGTAGTCATCGAAGTGTAATTTATGGGCTCATGAGGTCCATTTCTTGTGGCATGTCATATCTTATCATGTATTAGTCATTGATCTATTAAAGTTTGAGGTGGTGGTTTCTTTGGTAGCCCCCAAGATTTTTTATAGGTCTATAGTTTCCTTAGTCTAGCATGATATTATAAAATGTTTGTACATTAAATATCTTGGACTATAAAACCTATGAAAATATTGAATAAAAAGGATAAACTATTTGTGTGGACTACCCAGTGTCAGGATACTTTTGATTATTTAAAGGAGAAGCAGGTTAGTTCTCTTGTTCTTTATTTTCTATAGGTGGAAACTGTGCTCAAGGTTTAATGTGATTCTTTAAATCTTGGTTTGGGTTGAGTAATTATTCCTCCTATGAAATTTTGTGTTCTCATGAATTTAATTATTCCACCCATGATATTGATCTTGTTTTAATATTGTTTTCTTTAAGGTTTTTGAGACACTACCTTATTAGTAATCATTTTATGGTCTTCATGGATCACAGAAGTTTTAAGTATGTCTTATCCTAGTATAACTTGAATATATATCAGTGATGGTGGATGGAGTTATTTCCGAACTACAACTTCAATATTTCCTTTACACCTCTTAAAGGGAATTTTGTGTAGGATTCCTTAGGAATGAAGCCGTGAGGTGGTGAGGTGTGTGAGTTTAGAGAATCATGGAGAGTAATGGAAATGTAAGTAGTATTGTACCTTGATATGGGAGTAGTTAATGATAGAAGTTGTTTTTCCCATATGACAGTTTGGTTAGTGTAGAAATTAGAGGAGTATCAATGGAGGGTTTCAAGGTAGAGGTTTAGTATGGTCAATTTGCTTATGGAAATGATCTTGAGGGATGGTTTTAGGATGAATAGAATTAGGTGATCTTCTAAGGGAATATTTTTGTTCCTTAGGTGATGTGTGATGTAGTTCTTCACGATTCCAACAGATCTACCTTAGAAATATATCATAGTGTAAAAAATATGTATTATTCTCTAAGGAATATGTTTTTTTGGTCTGGTCCGAAGTGCTAAATTGTAGAGTTTTTCTCTTGTTGTTTAGTCTGCTAGAAGTTGAAAGCAAAGAAATGTGTTCTTAGTGGTTTGATTCATCCAATTGATGTTCCCCAATGGATGTGATAGTAAATTTAAATGGACTTCATCACTAGTTTATCTAGATATCAGGGAGGTTATGATTCTATATGGGTTATCATGTATTGTCTGGTGAAATCATCTCACTTCTTAGTGAAGAAAGAGTTGAGTATAAAGGAAGTATTATTGAGGTATTACCAGGAGGAGGTAGTGAGGCTTCATGGGGTTATGAGGATGATCATCACTGATCATGATCTTTGTTTTTACTATAGTGTGTGTAGAGGTCTCCAATGTGAATTTAGGTCTCAATTTTTTATGCACCATTTTTCATCCATATAAAGATGGTCATATAGATATAACTATACATACACTAGATTAAATGTTCCATGCATGTATTATATATTTTTTAGTTACATGGGTGTCTCACATAGACTTGGTGTAGTTTTCTTACAACAACAATTATCACTTCATTATTAGTATAACACCTTTCAAAGAACTATATGGACAACCTAAATGATTTATGATGTAATAGAATAAGGTTATAAAGTTAATTATTATTGTACTAGAATTAGTGTAAATTATGATAAATAGAGTGTAGGTGATCCATGATAGAATGTTACATTGGAGATCATGTGTTCTTGAAGGCATATCCTCATCATAGGCAGTGAAGGTTTTGTCATGGGGGTAATATTTCTACCAGTTTCATTGGTCCTTTTGAGGTTTTAACTAACGTTGGAGTCATGGATTATTAGGTAGCACTACCCCTACAGATGATCTGGATTCATGGAATCTTCCAGTTATTTCAACTTTTTTGGTATCTTTATGAAATTTATCATGTCATCAATTAGGGTGAATGGGATTTAGAAAATTGTGTGACTTTTGAGGAGTGACCTATCAAGATTCAGGACTGTTAAGATAAGGTTTTGTGCAGTCATGTTATCCCTTTGTTTCATGTCTTGTGTGAGCAAAGTGGATTATAAGAGATCACCTGGGATTGGGAGTTTCATATGAACACATAATATACTGAGTTGTTCGATGATTGATCTTTATTTCATTGATTCTTTATTTGATCCTTGTAAGGATGATTTATAAACCCTTTGTAGTTTTATGATATTGTTTATCTTCCTTGACATTGGTCTTTTTTTAGCCTTACCTCTGAGAGGCATCTCAGGGGGTGTTTGTTCAGATACCCTTTTTTTTCTTGGTTTTGTTTTAAATTCTCAATGATAAATTTTTTTTGAGAGGTATCTAATGTAAGGGCCTGATTTTTTTGGGGTCTTTCCCTTTGAGATCTTGAAGTAGAAGTGGGTTATCAGAAGCTAGAAACCCAGTAACAAGAGGAATTCCCAACAAGAATTTAGTAATCATGACATGAATTGTGATTGATGGATTGAATTATAGTTTATAGCCTAAAGGGGTTTGAGGTGAAATTCATCAATTCTTACAAAAAAAATTCCTTGCATGGATTGGTGTTTCACGACATGAATTATTTTTTGAGTTTTAGGAATGAGGTGACTAAATTGTCTATATATGTGATATTTAAGGAATTCACAGAATAAATTATCCTTTTACATCATGAATTTAGATTAAATTTCTTAGTTAAAGGTTGGGGAACCCCTTGGTATTCTTTTATTTGAACTCTTCTCTCTTGAACCCTAGGTGACCAAGATATATTTCTTTAAAATTATTTGAATCCCCTTTGATCGAATTCAACCTCCATATTTTAGAGATTGATTTGTGGTGATCTGAGAAAAACTTTCCTTCTATGATGATTTTGTTCTCTTCCATTCATCTTTTTACATGATATGTAAGGTCTATATCTTAAATTTTCATGTAGTTTATATTTATGAATAATTGAGGATGATTATTAGGCTAGTGTTTTAGGGATTTTTGGTTTCCTGTATAATAGGTAAGCATAGTTTTGTACTTGGGGTTCCGTTATTGCACACCAAATGTTGATATATTCATATTGAGGAAGGGGATCTTTTACCTTTCTCTTATTTAACATGAAAGTGTGGGTTTATCATTCCTTAATCCTCTAGGTAAAGATGGAATTAACCTAATAAAGACAAGAACATGGGATTTAATGCAATAATGATGTTTTGGTTTAGTTTTGTGATCACTTTTGGTTTTATTCCTATTTATGCCTCATATTTTTCTAAGATAGTGTGCAATATTTCTGTTGGGGTTTTTGTTCTTAGCTTAGTTATTTTACTAAAAATATGAGAAAAAAATAAATTAGGAATAATTATAATGATTTGGTTATATAAGGGGGCATGTAATTTGATATATTCTATTCCTTTTTTTGGTGGAAAATGAAAGTAATTATAAATACATATTTAATTTGTTTAAAATATTTTGATAGGTGGTCATTTATTGGTTTATTATTTCTAATAACCTATACATAATAAACTAGTTAATTTGAGATGTAAATTAAAATAGTTTTTTACTAATGATAAATTCTTTGGGGTCATGTGAGCCCTTTCTTATTGTGAAAGGCTTGTATACATTGGTTATATGGCCTTAGTTATCTTTCCTATGAGAGGAAAATACTCTTAAAATTTATGTGAGATATATGAATTTTAGAGCCTTATTATGATTGTTTGATAACCTTATGTGGTTTATTTTCCTTGATGATAAATACGTTGGGAGCCTGATGCTATTTGACTGAAGATTGTTTTGATATGGTTGGGATCCTTGGATAAGAAATGGGTTAGGAGCCTAGTATTAGGTTATGGTTAATGCCTATAATAGTGAGACAAATAATGTTATGAAAAATGGTGTGGGACACTAGGGTGACCCGGATGAGTTTGAAGTATGGATTTCCCATCAATGCTTTTCTAGCTTGATTATTCTTGGATGGAATGTCGTCCAGATATTGTTTGTTTGTTTCCCACTACTTAACAAAATTATAGTCTCTTCATGGTATGTATGGTTCTAATGTGGTAAATTAGGTGGATTATTAGAGTACCTAGATAATTTATGAAAGATAAATATATTAATGATCACCTAATTGGATGAAATGTTGTTTATGGATATAATGATAAATTTTTAAAATTAATTAATTGAAAGCATGGGATGGTTGAATGGGATTCTCTAAGGAGCATGGGTAACAAATCTAGAATTTGTAATGTGGTTAAATGAATCTTGTTAGCTATAAAAAAATGGTTAACTAGATTTAATGATGATGATATACTTGATAATATAAGAAAATTAATTAATAGGGTCTTTGACACTTGGATTTATCATATTAAAATTTTAATCTTGTAATAATAATTATTAATTATTAATTAATTAATTAAATCTCTAATTCTTATGTTATTTATTATATTTATTCCTTAACAGTGGTAGTTGGGGTCCTTTGTTATGATAATAGAATATGTTTCTAAGGATAGGTTTTTAATTTTGTGTGGTTTGTACATGATATTGTTTATTTATATTTTGTATTTTCATACACTACCCCACCCATATTGGTAGGGAAAATTACACGCAAGTATTTTAGGGGGGTTTTATCCAACATACAAGATAGAGAGGGAATTAATTTCTAACTTCTCCATCTATATCACTCTCCCTTTAGATTTAGATATGAGTAGGAGTATCTTGGTCTATAGTGGCTTTCGGTATAGGGTTAATTCCTACTAGTTTTGTGATAGATTTCCATTTAAGATATATTTATGTGTGGGATATGATGGATTGAGTTATATCACATACTTGTATCTAGTCATGGTGGATTCGGAATCCTATAGGTGTATGTTCATGGTCTATGATGGCTTGAGGTATAATGCATTTACACAGGCTAGAGTGGCTTCTGGATATACACTTTTTAATGGATTAGATTATATTGATGATGATATGGATATGTTAACTGATGTAAGCATGAGATTTTGGTCCCTACATGGGATTATAGTAGGTAGGGTTAAGGATTTAATCACATTATAAATGAATTACTTATAGAAGTTATGAGCACAATATGTGTGGCATTAGGTTGTGAGTGAGATTACCCTGTAGATAAGTGGAAGTGAGGCACCTTTACTTTTATATATGTTCTTTTGATATAGAATGGTTTACTTTTATACAGGATCTAGTGAGTGATCATGTTAAGGATGGGAAAATATTATTATTGTTTTAGGTGATGAGTTAGTTTAATTTGTTTTTTATATGGGATTTAGTATGCTTCTATCACATTTTACATGAGAGGTTTCAAGGAGGATCCTACTGAGTATTCATATTATGCTCACCCTACATATATATATCCTATTTTTCAGGTTGGTAGGAATATGTTGGTGATTGGGTTGGGAATTAATTTCTTGAAGGATTTTTAAAGCAGCTGTTAAGAGTTTTTGGAGTTTGTTTTCACTTGTTATTCTTACTATTGGTACATAGAGTTTTCCTTTTATTTTATTTGTGAAATTATATGTATTGAGGTTTATTTTTTCAGATGTTTTTTTAATTTTATCCTTCTTATCTCTCACTCCTTAAACTATATAGAGGGTAATGCATCTTATGTGTGTGATTTATATACCCTTGGTGTCGGTTGCCAACACATGGCCTATTAAAGGTGATCTTTGGGCATCATTATATCTCTTCCTTTATTGTCAGACTAGATGGGTTACATTTAGAGGGAGGGGTCCATGAAAATATTTATCCATCATTTATTTTATCTTAAATTATCAACAACTAGGAATAAACATAACCTTTATATTAGTAGCTTTCCATTATGAATGACTAACACTTATTTCTTTTGATTAAAAGGTGTTCACCTAGATAATCATACCCTTTGATTGACCAGGGAAAACTATTGAATTGACAACATAACCTTTTATTATAAATGCTTTTAATACCTTACAATTAATTATTCTAATTAAAGGGTATTTACCTAGAGAGTCACTTAATTATTTGGAAGATATTTATACCTCCTTTTTTAAATAACCTATTTCATTTTAATGATTTAATCATGTTATGATATTTGATGAATCTATGATTTCTCTAATGTTAGGAGGTATATATATATATGTGTGTGTGTGTGTGTGTGTGTGTGGATATATCATTATGTTATGGGTGAGACTTGAATTATATTGTCCTCCAATGTATTGGGTGCTATAACATAAATGTAATTTAGTAGCGATTTTTAAAACCATAGCAAAATACTTTCATTTAATTTTTTTAACAGTGATTTTTTGGGAAACTGTCACAAAATACTGAATTTTATTTATTTTTTTTAAAAAAATCTACAATAATTGGGTTAAATTACATAATTATTTATTATTAATCATTTATTATTATTATATTTTTTTATTAATTTTTAATTATCATTTATAAATTATTAATTATTAATTATAAAATAATTCATAATTTAAATTAATTAAAAATTTCCTAATTAGTATTGAGTATCTCACATTTAATAAAAATTAGGGAAAAAACTTAATTAATTAATTAATATCCTAAGAGAATTTGAAAACATGACATTATCTTCAAATGACCAAAACATTGATCGAGGTGTTTTTTTGAGATCTTTAGTCTATCAGATTGATGCTTTTAGCATGCTCTGTGATTTTTGGTATAATGGGTAGCATGGACCTTACTTTTTCTTAGTCAAGAGGTCCTAAAGGCCTCTAAAATTGAGTTTTGATTTAAGATACCTTAATTTAGAAACATTCAATCAAATTTTAACTTGTTTTAACAAGATCATCCACTACTTTTTGAATAAAGATAAAATTTTTTACTCGAATATAGATCATGATAATTATGATGGTATGTAAATTTTAGTAGTCATCATGTATTATTGTTATTTATAAATAGATTAAGAATGAATATATAAACATACAAATATATAAATATATAAATATATTTTCCTGTAAAATGTATATTTAAATATATAAATGGCATTAAATTAAAAATTTATTATACATTTTATTTAAAATTATAAATTATCTATTTTATTTATCTTATTAAAATTTATACATATCTAAATACACAAAAATTTATTTAAATATATGTAATTTCATATATAATTATTAATTATTGATTATTTATTTTTTTATTTTTTATTTTTACTTTTATTTTTTATTAGTTACTAATTTTTAATTATAAATTATTAATAAATAATTAAAAAATAATTAATTTTTCACATATTAATTATCAATTGTAAATTATTTCTTATTAATTACTATCCATGGATTATTAATGATCCATTATCAATTATTTATTATTTGATATTTCAAATTTTAATTACTTGTTATCTATTAACTATTATTTTTTAAATTTTTATTTATTAATTATTAATTATTAATTATTCATTTTTATTTATTAATTATTTTTTAAATTATTATGTTTAATTTAATTATTAATTATTTCCCCTGGCCTGAAGGCCTTGTTTATTTATTTTATTATCAGGTTAAGCCCCTTTTTTAAATGTGTTAAGAGGGAAACCATAAATGAACTGAAGGCCCAACGACACACAATCCCTTGAAGACTACATGACCTGAAGTTACAAAGGCCTTATAAAAAGTGGCCTAAATACCCACACTAAAATATCCCCTCCTCTTCCTTTATACTACCTGGCACCAATACGTCTTCCTGAAGCTATGTTTGTGGTCCGCCATCATTTCCCCCATGTAAGGGTCTTGAACAGGTGATAGCCTAGCCACTCCAAATATTAGATTCCACATCCAACCATCTAAATATTTGATCATAATCACACTATCTTTGCAATATCCTGATATTTTTTAAAGAATACTATGTTTTATAGTGTATAAAATATGAAACACTAAGCGTAAATGAACCATGACATATTATTATTTAAATGTGATCATTATAACATAGTCGTTAAATCAACGAATATGAATTTGATTTAATAATTTTTTAAATATATACATACAAAGTTTCTAATCAACACAAATCTATTGATTAATACTAAAAAAATAAGCACTGAATTTTTTATAAGGCCATTTTATTCTTCAAAGATACGTTTCTATCAAAAATGGATTTTATTATTATTTTTTGATAAAATGATATAATTAATTTCTAAAACTTTTAGAAATAATATTTGATAAAAATAATATCATTTTATAAATCATAATATCAAAATTATCTTATGGTAAAATGTAACTTCTCGCATTTTGAATCGTACAAAAAATTCCAGGTGAATTTAAAAAATTTTATTTTTTCTACGGGCCATTTTTAAAACTGGGGTTCAAAATGAAATTTCAGAAATTGGAACACTTTAATGTGATGAGTTATTTCTAAAGAAATTAAAAATAATTAATTTCAAATTTAAAATAAAAGTAAAATGAGAAAATTGAAAATAAGAATAAACAAATTTCTTAATAATAATAATAATAATATTATTATTATTATCATTATTTTTCTATTATTATAATTATGATTATGATTATTATGATTATTATGATTATTATTTTTGGTTTAAAAAACCTATTTCCCACTTACCCTCTCCTCATGTGCAACACACCTAGCCCCTCTTCCCAAGGGTATCATGCGACGCAACACCCCCTGGCCACGACCCCCTACAACGTGAAGCACTCCCTCATCTAAGCATCCCTCAGGCACACAACACCCCTCAATTGATCCTCCCTCAGGCATGTGACCCCCTTCAGTTGATCCTCCCTACAACACTCTACTCCCTCCGGTTCCCTCCTTTTGTGAAATTCTTCACCCTAATATATTGTGATTCTTGGTCAGCTTGAGGTGGTAGGTCTCTCTCTATCCTTCTCATATATTTCTTCAGCTGATTTTGGTCTTTCCATAGCCAATACCATTTGGTTGAAACCGTATTCAAGGGGTAACATGATTTTTGTGGTTTCTTCTGGTTTTAGGGTATGAGAATGCTCCCTCAGGACTCGTGAGTCCATGTTTTCGCATCCGCAGTCGATGGTGAGGTGGATGGGTCCATTTTGGCTTGCCACCATCAGTTGGGGTAAGCTTATAAACCTACTGATTGGTTTATCACCCTTTATTTTAGATTCTTAAGGTGTTTATGGGTTCTTAATAATTTAGTTGAGGTGCATTGAACCTTTCCGCTGAGTTTTTAGGGTTCTTGTAATTGTTGAAGTGTATTTTGGCCAACATTGAGGGCATGTGAACACATGTACTTAGGTATGGATATATATAAATATATATGTCTTCCATGTACTTATTCCCTCATATAATGGGAAATACATGCATTGTATTAAGGGATATATATATATATATATATATTAAGGTATGTGCGTGAAAATATAGAGAAGTTATGAGTGGTCGCTGCCAATTCTGTCCAGTGTTGGGTATTAAATTAATTCCACCATAAAGTGTATAAAGGTGATAAATGATTTTTTTGCCAAAAAAAGTCATGTTTTTGTACTAAAACCTCTCCAACAGAGGTTCTATTCCTTCAAACTAAAAATATATAAAGTATACTTGTAGTGTTTTCTTGGTTTTCTGATTTTGTGTTTCTTATGCTTTGAATTTGTGGATGATAAAAAATATGTTAAGGACCTTGTATTATTTTATTAACTGAATGACTTGACATTTTAGATGAAGTGTCCCTTGTACCTTGTGTAATTTATTTTACCCAAGACATCCCATGGGTGTTTATACTTACTAGGATTGGAGTTTCCCACACAAGAAATTGAGAAGATACCATAAATTAATGAATAATAGGTTTTCGTTAAGATAAAAAGGGCTTGTATCCGATTACTTAAATGAGATAGTTCCATCCATTAGATGGAGTGACCTTGACACTTGAACCCTTATACCAATTTTCCATGTTTAGGTGAATTCGGTGAGATGACCTTGAGTAGGATGACTCATACCAAATGACATTTATTGAATTAATTTCTTATTCATGATGAATTGTTTCCTTATTATTGTTTATTAAATTGATTGGTTTATTCTATTGTGTTCGTTGTAACCTTCTCTTATAGAGGAACCCATTTGGGGTGTTTACCTTTCCTCTTGGACACCCCTTTGGGAAAGCCATCCTAAATGGCCTAAGTTTCCTTTATATAAAATTTTAAAATTTTCTATGGGTTGTTCATTACACCTTAGTAATGACTTAAATTAGAAATGAATTATGAATTGAGTCCCTCTTGATAATGCCTAAGATTGAACATAATCTTTTATCCCATGTGTGGTGCCTCCCACCTATGGAATGCTTGAGGTTTATTTGAATGAAATATTCCTTACATACAAAATTACTCATTTCAAGTTACATGAGTACCTTTCCTATTAATTAACTCTTTATGCCTTGTTTGGTTCTCCTTGTTTGAGCCTTTTTAAATGGTTTTGATGGATTGTGACACTTGATCAAGCTTGATATCATGATATGATGAAATGTCATTGATGAAATATTGTTTAGAGTCACATTGATTCCATGAACCTTGTTTATAATTCCTTGATTTTGAAAGTTTATTTATTGATTATTCCCTTGATAGTGGCTTAAACCATATGGAATGCCTTGTTAACCTTTCTAACATGTGAAATTAAGTTTCATGTGTTGACATGCAATTGTTTAAGGCCTATTCCATGTAGCTTAATCCTCATACCTTGCTTTCTCTATGATATATTCCTTTATTTTTGTTTTAAATTAATTTGGATTTGGGAGAGAACCAGGGTCTCGTCTTAAGAACCCACAATTTAACTCTCCATAATCGATAGGTTACAACCTGATGCACTAGGGAAGCGATGTTTTAGGATCACCAGACAAGGGCTCCCCCGAGCTTTCTATTACACTATTGGATGATACCGGTTCCCTAAGGGGTAAATGAGGATAGACTCATTGGAAAGATGGCTACGCAAAGACTTTGTTGATACTCGATGCCTTATGTATGATACCTAAAATAGACTCATAGTTACCATACCATGAGCAATAATTGGAATTTTGAAAATATCACCTTGGATGGGCTCGGTGGCATTGGATATTTTGAATGGATGTACCGTAGAGATACCTTAGGGATGAGCTCAGACTCCACCTATGAAATTGATGGTTTTTAATGTAAATGATTAATATACATCCTTATTTATTATTATGTATTGTAATTGTGCTTGAGATTTTTCCTTTACTTTACTAGCTTACTTATGTGATGACATGAGATTTAGAGCCCGAGTTAAAGAACAAGCTTGGGGATTTGGATTCCTTGGTTTTCCATGTTACTATTGACCCTTGTTTATGTATTTTTCATTTCTCAACTATACTTTATAGATTTATAGATTAAGCTAAAGCAAGTGGTATGGTATGGGTGTCCTTTTATGAACCAAGACCAAGTTGTAATTATTAATTTTTTTCTCTCTTCAATTATTTTATATGACATACTTCTTAATTTATATTACATTGTCTGGATTGGGCTAGACACCATGGGTGTTGGACTATTGAGATTTATATCTCACACCTTACTGGGGTACCCTTGGTACCTGAGTATACCTTATATTGTCAGGATCTTGGTTGTTTTTTGTATTGCTTGTACCTAGGAGTTAGGAGAAAAGGACCGAGCTGGAGCTTGGGATGCTCATGGAGGTTGCCTCTGGGGATTTACTATATTTTCTTTATTATTATACTATATTGTAAATAATGTTGTATTGTTTACTGCTTTCCATCACGTATCATTACCATGTCATGTATTCGTCTTTTATATAAACTAGCATTGATCGCTTTTATTAAATTTTTATTTATTTTCTTCAGACACTTTGTCAATTATTTATTACTATTTCCACTAATGTTTGTTCTTATTATGATTTCTCTAAATATTATATATTTTTAATCACTGTGAATAATATGATCTATGAGGTAATAGTCTCCCCACATACACACCCTAGGCCCTCGCTGCTATTCGGAAGCCTTTGGCATTTGGGGAGATGTGTTTGAGGTCATGTGACCCACCAGTCTAGCCACCATATTAGAGGTGAGCCGGGTCGGGACGTTACAAAGTGGTATCATAGGGGTTACTTTTTTCCTTTGTCTTAATGTTTTGAGTTGGTAGATAGAATACTTGGAATGTGTCAGTGCTTGGTTAATAGTCATGCTTGGGACTGATCAACCAACATATGTGAAATGACCATGTGGCCAGGGTTGGGAATTGATGTTAATGGTTTTCAATATTAAATTTTATATGATTTCACCTTGAGTGATTGGTTTAATTTTCACTAATTATTGATTTATGGATTTTATGGTATTTTACCCTTGGCCTATTAAGGTAATGATGAAGCATTACATGAATCATAATAGTCACATAGGGATTCATATTTCATGCATATTCCATGCCATGTAGTTGTATTCATACTTTTCCTGCTGATATAATGGAGTGCCTTGAATTCCATGCCATTTTATTATGTTTATTAACATGCCTATTTGTATAAACTGGTGAGGAGTTAATATTCCATTCTTCTGTGCCTATAGGATGTCTTCCCTATGTTAGTTTCTTGTGATGGAATGTTATATTTGTTTTGATACAATTGATTGCATGGGATAAATGGGTTGGTTGCAATTAAATGGGATCCCAATGCCACCTATAAAGTGTATAGGAACTTTATGGATTGGTAGATGGCCACCCATATGACTGTACTATTGAACATATGCATGTTATATCATGAAATTTTTTTAAATTTAAAGGTCTTGTAAATGGAACCTGTAGCGGTGTCCACTATTTAAGACCCTCGTCTAAGGGTAAATAATACTTCTTTGAGTTTTCATATAATGGAAGAATGAGAATTTTCTATAGGCACTATTTTTTTTAGTAATGGCTTAGATGATCGATTTTTGAGTCTAGTGACTTCTTTTAACATTGCCCAATGTTAGGGTCGATGCTTGTTTTTCATGAGAGGCTATCCCATGGTATGTAGTACCCTTAGAACTTAAAATCCTTGCTAATTCTATGAGTTTTTTTTCCTTTAGGCAACGTTCCCTTGCTATGGTTCCTAGTCAGACCCCTTACCTAAAATTACACACTTGTTTGGACAAGTGGCCATGTTTTTCTTGTCCTTTAATATGTGTGTGAGCATCGAGTGATTCTCAGTTTCAGCTAGTTAGACATGCCCCTGGCATGGTTGGATTTGTTTTAGGTCACTTGACCCATTATTTTCCTTAGTAATGGATGACTTGATAAGACACCATCCAAGTTAATGGTTATATGGGGCAATAAGATAATGGTTTAAATTCCTTATATAGACAATCTGGTAGTTTAATTCATAGGGAGGATAACCTATGCGTAGTAATCAGGATATACTAGTTGCTTGTGAAATCTAAAGGTAGTATGCATCGATATAAACAGTAATCATCAAGTGTTTAATATTGTGATGAACCAGTTGAGTTCGATGGAATCATTGAGACTTGTACTATTAAGTGCAGTCTTGGGAAATCTACCGATTAGAGTGATCTAGGTGTAAAGAAATCAAGTTCATCTCAATGCTCGGGTTGACTTCCAGAGACTCGGGTGTTTTGACATGCTGGTCAGTTTGGTTTTGGTCTTCATGCCTATTGTTTAAATGTTTTCATTTATGGAAGTTCTAACCTATCGTGCTTTTGAGAATCGATTATGACACACCTAAGTTGGGGGGTTTTATTATAGTTCTATTAAATATGTGTCCTTCTGGGTAGAAGGAATACAACCAAGGAAGACCATTAGAGAATGGATAGTATTACTTAAATGGCCGTGAGGCTTGTGAACTTTAAATAATGTTAATTATTTCTTGGAATAATTTCATTGATGTGACTTGAAATGTGTGAAATCCTTTGAGAAACTTTATTGGTTATGGGTGGACTTTAGTGGTTAAGCTTGAACTATCACAGGATGCCTCGGGTGGTAAAGGCTCGGTGATTAGTTAATGATGGTGCGTCGGTAGGTGAGTCCAAGTTTCTTCATTGAAGTCGACTAGTTGTGGTTTGGCCGTGTTCTTATTTTTAATATACAAACCATATTAGTGTATTATTTTAATCGATGAGCATGTAACCTATCTTGACATCGTCCTAGATGCACTAAGAGAGTGTCAGTATTATGCCACACTAAATCTTTAAAAGCTATTGAGCTTGTTGGGTGGTTATTTTTTGGTGTTTCATGATGGAAGCATGGTTTCCTTTGTGGTTTGTCCAGGAACATCATTAGAGGTTGGTTATGTACTTCGGTGTGCGTGTTCATGTTGAATACAAGATTCCTTGGAAGGAGGCATCACAATTATTCTTGTAAAATTCCGACTGTTTAAGCTAAGCACAGGTGAAGAAGAGTGTGGTATGTGTCAGCCTAGGACTTTCATAAAAATCCAACTTGACCTATCTAACTGAGTTTAATGGGAGACCAACCATTTGAACATTTCAAAATCACTTCAGGAGTGTCGTTAAAACCTATATAGGCATTCTTGTAAGACAATTATGACTGGGGTTGAACCATGGTTTCGAATTGGATGCTCAATTTAAAGCCAAAGGTGGGAAGTAAATTTGGCTTTTTTATCTACAAGATGATGATTTAATTGTGACTCTAGCTAAAAGGTCTTAGGTAAGATCCATCTTAGTGTTTTTTTGGACAATGAGTGTTGGATCGAGTTTTGACGGTTTAGGTTAATGTGTGTTTGAAGGTATGTTTGAAGCTTCATTTGGTGTTTGGAAACACAACATGACCATCCTAACGAAGATTTAAAACCCTTTTATGTCAGATGATGTTTTCGTTGCTCTCGAAGGCTTCTTGGGAGAGATAATTTCTAATGTGGGAAGGTTGTAACATTCTGTATTTTAAATCAGACAAAAAATTCTAGGGGAATTTAAAATTTTTTGTTTATTGCATGGTCCATTTTTAAAACTGGGTTTCAGAATGAAATTTCAGAAATTGGAACACTTGAAAGCGATGAGTTATTTTTAAAGAAATTAGAAATAATTAATTTAAAATTAAAATAAAATTGAAATGAGAAAAATGGAAAATAAAAATAAAAAAATGTCTTAATAGTAATAATAATAATAATATTATTATTATTACCATTATTATTTATATTTTTGTATTATTATACTTCTGATTATGATTATGATTATTTTAGGTTTTAAGAAAAACCTATTTCCACCCTTACCCTCTCCTCTTACATGACACACTGAGCCCCTCTTCCCCTGTGTATCACGCAATGCATCACCCCCTGGTCATGAACCCCTGTAGCATGACGCCCTCCCTCGGCCGATCCTCCCTCAAGCACACGACACTCCTTAGCTGAGCCTCCCTCAGGCGTGCGACCCCCCTTTGGACGATCCTCCCTATGGCACGCGACTTCCTCCATCTCCCTCCTTCCCTGAAATTCTTCACCCAAATCTCTTGATATTCTTGGTTGGATTAAGGTGGCAGGTCTCTATTCCTCCTTCTCATACATTTCTTCGACCAATTTTGGTATTTTTGTGGCCAAAGTCATTCGACTAAAACCCTAGTCAAGGGGTAACTCAATTTTTTTGGTTTCCTGCAATTTTAGGGTATGCTAAGGCTCCCTCGATACTCATGAGTCCATATTTTGGCATCCGCTTCCAAAGGCAAGGTGGATGGGTCAATTATTTCTTTTCGTCGTCAGTTGGGGTAAGGTTATAAACCCGCTAATTGGGTTTTCACCCTTTATTTGGGGGTATTGAGGTGTTTATGGGTTCTTAATAATTTATTTGAGGTGTGTTGAACCTTTCTGATGATTTTTTATTGTTCTTGAATTTTTTTAGTTAGTTTTGACTAAATTTTAAGGCGTACAGACACATGTTCTTTGGTATGTATATAAATTAATATATAAATCCTCCATGTACGTATTCCCTCACAGTATGAGGAATACATGAATTGGATTAAGGGATATATATATATATATGTGTGTGTGTGTGTGTGAAGGTATGTGTGTGAAAATGTGGAGTAGTTATAACTGGTCGCCACCAATTATGTCAAGTGTTGGGTATTAAATTAATTCCACCCTAAGGTATGATCCATTTCCTTCCCCTATTTATTTATGAAAGCATTAAATATTTAATTTCTTATATTGAAACCTTTATCTAATGCTTTCCAAGTATGGTAGTTTATTTCTCATGTGCTACCTTTAAGAAAGTGAATAAAGGGTTTAAATGTGATAAATGGTTTTTTCCAACAAAGTCATGTTTTTTTAATAAAACCCCTCCAACGGAGGTGCGCTGCCTTCAAACTAAAAATATAGAAAGTAGACTTTTGGTGTTTTCTTGGTTTTCCTCTTTTTTGTTTCTTATGATATGAAGATGTAGATGATAAAAGACATGTTTATGACCTCTTATTATTTTAATAATTGAATGAATTTCCTTTTTAAATGAAGTGTACCTTGTCCCTTGTGTAATATATTTGACCCAAGACACACCATGGGTGTTTAGACTTATTAGGTTTGGAGTTTCCTACATAGGAAATTGAGTAGTTAAAATGAATTAATGAATAACAGGATTTAGTTAATATAAAAGGGGTTTGTATGGGATGGCTTAAATGAGATAGTTCCATCCATTAGATGGTGTGACCTTGACATTTGAACCCTTAAACCCATTTTCCATGTATAGGTGAATTGGGTGAGATGACCTTGAGTAGGATGACTCATACCAAATGAAATGTCTTGAATTAATGTCTTTGTCATGATGAATTATTTCTTTGTTATCATTTATTAAATTGTTTTATTTGTTCTATCGTTTCCATTATAACCTTCCCTTATGGAGAAACCTATTTGGGGTGTTCACTTTTCCTCTCAACCACCCATTTGAGTGATCTATCTTAAATGGACTAAGATGAATTTATATAAAATTTGGAAAATTTTCATGGGTTGTGCGTGGCACCCTATTAATTCTTTAAATTAGAAATGAATTATGAATTGGGTCCCTCTTGATAATTCCTTATATTGAACATAATATTTTATACCATGTGTGATGCCTCCCACCTATGGCATACTTGAGGTTTATTTGAATGCAATATGATTTACATAAAAAATTACTCATTTTAAGTTACATGAGTACCTTGCCTATTAACAAACTCTTTATGCCTTATTTGGTGATCCTTGCTTGAGCCTTTTTAAATGGTTCAGATAGATTGTGACACTTGGTCAATCTTGATAGCTTGAGATGATGAAATTTCATTAATGACATATTGGTAAGAGGTACGTTGATTCCACATGCCTTGTTTATAATTAATTGATTATGCAAGATTCTTTATCACTTATTTCTTTGATAGTGGATTCAACCATATGAAATTACTTGTTAACCTTGCTAACTTGTGAAATTGAGTTGCATGTGTTGACATGCAATTGTTTAAGGCTTATGCCATGTATCTTAAGCCTCATACCTTGATTACTCTATGATATATGTCTCTCTTATTCTTTTAAATGAAATCAAGTCATGGAGAGAATGTGGGTCTTGTATTAAGAATCCAAAATCAGACTCTCCATACTCGATAGGTTACAACATGATGCGCCAAGAAAGTGATGTTTTAGCCTCTCCAGGAAAGGGATCCCCCATGATTTCTATTATACTATTAAGTGATACCGGTTCTATAAGGGGTAACTGAGGATGGGACCATTGAAAATATCACCATGCCAAGCATCAGTTGATACTTGGTCCCTTACGTGCGATACCCGGGACAGACTCATAGTTACTATACCATGAGTGATACTTGGACTTTCAAAAGGATCTCCTTTTATGGGCTCAGTGGCCTTAGATATTTTGAATGGATGTTCTTGGAACTGGAAAATGTGTCCCCAAAATTTTTCAAATTCTTCCATACATGACCCAAGATCATATCCCATTTCTTAAGCTTCGATTTGGTAAGTCGTAGGGCCCGAACGGAGTTAAAGATTTAGAGTTATGGACATTTGAATTTGGGCTAGAAAACTGATTCGCAAATCCCTTCGTGAATCCCCCCTCCGCGATCGCGGTGCCCCAGCATCAAGAAAGGAGGCAGGATGCTCCGTGAGCCCCTCTGATGTTCGCAACCCGCCACAAAGACCCGTCACGAAGCAAGGAGGCCGGACAGCTCCGCGAGCCCCTTTGATGTTCGCGACCCACTGTGAAGACCCGCTGTGAAGCAAGGAGGCGGGACAGCTTCGCGAACCCCATTGAAATTCAAAACCCGCCGCAAATCAAGGAGTTGGGATGGCTCTGCGAATCCCTTTGACGTTCGTGAACCCGCTACGGAGCAAGCTCCGTCTTCGCGCTGAGCGGGCTCTGCTTCACGACACCCCTTTCCTATAAATACCTAGCTCACCCCCCTTCTCTAGGGGGTCACTCCGCCCCTTGGGTGGCTGATCTTCCAGTTCGCAGAGCTTCTCTTTCCTTTGCGAAGCGGCTCCGTGAGCCCATGCTCCACGAGCAACTTCCTTCGCATTGCTGCTTCGTGAGTCCATGCTCCGTGAGTATCTTCCTTCACGTTTCTACTCCGCGAGTCCTTGATTCGTGAGAAAATTCCTTCACGATGTTGCTCTGTGAATCCATGCTCCGCAAGTCCATGCTATATGAGACCCTATTTTCTATGAGCCCCTTTGCTCTGCAAAGCTTATTTGCAAAGACCTATCATTTTCGAGGCTCCTACCTTCGTTCCCACTGGTCCATATCTCGGGGGCTGCGCCCCCGCACCCACACTCGTCGTTAGTGTCGGGCTGTGGTCCCGGCTTTTTGGGCCGATCCCTTCACTGTCGTCACTAACCCCCAGGAAAAATGGAAAGTCGCACCATGAACTTTTCGGGCCAGGACGTCAGGATTTTTCATTCTGCCCTTATGCGCACCCACCTTCCACCTATGGAATACCATGATTTGAGATACTCCTCCGCACACCATGAAACACCTTGAGTCAACATATTCCTCTTGGTTGGTTTCCCATGTCATTATTTGAGATTCTCATCATCAATTCCCCGAGTACCTTGAGTCGAACCATTTTTCAAGTAACTCATCCAAACCCCATCACTTTGCTCATATGCCAAGTTGAACCAGAAAGGGCCGCCCTTGCATAAGTCCCAACACCAACCATTTCTATGCACCTTATGCATAATAGTCTTATCTAAATGACTTTAAACCATAGTAATACCTATCTGAAAAATAATAGGATGCCTCTTCCTCCATACAAGTGATGCCTTATTCTCCAAGAATAAGATGCCAATAGTCTTATCTATATGACTTTAAACTATAGTACACCCTACGTGCCAAACATAGGATACATCTTGATCCAAACAAAATATGCCTTATTCTCCAAAAATAAGATGCCAACAATCCTCTCTACATGACTATAAACTATAGCATTCCCTATCATTCAATAATAGGATGCCTCTTATTCCAAATAAGATATTCCTTATGTGCCAAACATAAGATGCATTATTCCATGATCACAATTGCATAACTCTAAGAGCATTGGAATTTGTTCAAACATTCCTTCACACCACCTCACTTGCGTGTCCTTCATTTAGATCTTTATCCTCTTCCATGTCTAAAGGGACCCCCTAATGACCTGGTCCCATGCTGCATCGGCTCACCTACTATCCTAGGCCAACGCCCCCATAAGACTTTGGAAAACACTTCGAGTCAGGTCCTGTGTTTCGAACATGGTCAGCAGTCAAACCTCATTTGTTTGTCCCCAATTTAGGATAACGCGATATGGATTTTGTGTTTCAAACATGGTCAATAGTTATCCTCCATTGTCACGCCACCCTCATTGTGTTTTGAATGTCAGGAATGTAATTCACACTTTTCATCCCCCTTTTTTCGGACTGATTCCAATGCCCCTTGGTGTTATCCCACTTGTGCACTTGCGCATAGGTGTTGGACCCAATTATATTCCTCAACCCGCCAGTGGATTAGGATGCCCTCATGGACAGACACGAGGAAGACATTACGGGAAGCTTCCTTGCATAATCCCCATGCACCATTTCCGCTCCATAGCGGCACCCGGGAAACTTCCTTGCGTAATCCTCATGCACCATTTCCGCTCTATAGCGGCACCCGGGCAGCTTCCTTACGTAATCCCCATGCACCATTTCCACACCATAGCAGCACCTGGGAAGATTCCTTGTGTAAGCCCCATGCACCATTACCGCTCCATAGCGACACCCGGGAAACTTCCTTGAGTAAGCCCCATGCACCATTGTCGCTCCATAGCAGCACCCGGGCAACTTCCTTGCATAAGCCCCATGCACCATTGTCACACCATAGAGGCACCCGGGCAGCTTCCTTGTGTAATCTCCATGCACCATTTCCACTCCATAGCGGCACCCATGAAGCTTCCTTGCGTAAGCCCCATGCACCATTGTCATTCCATAGCAGCACCCGGGCAGCTTCCTTACGTAAGCCCCATGCACCATTTCCGCACCATAGCGGAACCTGGGAAGCTTCCTTGCGTAAGCCCCATGCACCATTGCTGCTCCATAGCGGCACCCGGACAACTTTCTTGCGTAAGCCCCATGCACCATTGCCACTCCATAACAACACCCGGGCAACTTCCTTGCCTAATACCCATGCACCATTACCACACCATAGCGGCACTCGGGCAGCTTCCTTGCGTAAGCCCCATGCACCATTGTCACTCCATAGCGGCACTCGGGAATCTTCCTTGCATAAGCCCCCCATTCACCATTGCCGCTCCATAGCGGCACCTGGGCAGCTTCCTTGCATAATCCACATCCACCATTGCCTCTCCATAGTGGCACCCAGGTAGCTTCCTTTCTTAATCCTTGTTCACCATTGTCACACTATATCAGCACACGAGCAACTTCCTTTCGTAATCCCCATGCACCATTGTTTCACCATAGCGGCACCCAAACAGCTTCGTTACATAAGCCCCATGCACCATTGCCGCTCCATAGTAGCACCCGGACAACTTCCTTGCATAAACCCCATCCACCATTACTTCTCCTTAGTGGCACCCAGGCAGCATCCTTACGTAATCCCCATCCACCATTGTCACTCCATAGCGGCACCCAGACGGCTTCCTTCCATAAGCCTCATTTACCATTTTCGCTCCATAGCGGCACTCAGGAAGCTTCCTTGTGTAAGCCCCATCCACCATTGACACTCCACAGCGGCACCCGAGTAGCATCCTTGCGTAAGCCCCATGCACCATTGTCACTCTATAGCGGCACTTGGGCATCTTTCTTGTGTAAGCCCAATCCACCACCCTTCATCGACGCACCTTTGCGCTGTGATCATCCATTCCTGGATACCTCTTGTTTCTCACACCGAGAACAACTCACATGGGATTATAGTAGTAAGCATCGACCATGAAATCTTCTAAGAGTAGCCTAGAGTGTAAGCCCCACAACCCATACCTGAACTACATGGTCTTTGATCCTTGCCAAGGCAAGGTACGTAGGAAGCCTCCATGAGGTTCAAGCCCAACACCTGGTCGTTTCGACCATCTTCGCATCAGTTCACCAATACCTTGGGAAGCCTAGAGTGTTAGACCCACACCCATTCTAAACTATGTGGTCTTTGATCCTTGCTAAGGAAAGGTACATAAAAAGCCTCCATGAGGTTCAAGACCACCACCCACTAGTCCCGACCATCTTCATGTTGGTTCACCAACACCTTGGGAAGCCTAGAGTGTAATCCCCATACCCATTCCGAACTACGTGGTCTTTGATCCTTACCAAGGCAAGGTACGTAGGGAGCCTCCATGAGGTTCAATCCCACCACCCATTGGTCTCGACCATCATCACGTCGGTTCACCAACACCTTGGGCAGCCTAGAGTGTAAGCCCCACACCCATTCTGAACTATATGGTCTTTGATCCTTTCCAAGGCAAGGTATGTAGAAAGCCTCTATGATGTTCAAGCCTTCCATATATCTGGTCCCCAGGTCCTCTTTCATGTCGGTTCACCCCCGTCCTTCATGACGTTAAACTGTGGACCTCAATCAGCTGTAAGCCATTGTTCCCCCATTCAGTAGTAAGCTGTTGTCAACCTAATTCAGCGGTAGTCCATTGTAGTCCCCAATCGACGATAAGCTGTTGTTAGATAAACTACAAAAACATTTATTCCCTATCATGGGGATACGTAGGAAGCCTCCATGAAGTTCAAGCCCAGCACACATGTCTCATCCCGATCTATCGCTCGATCTCATGTGTTCCGGGAAGATCATGCCCCAAATATGAGGTTTTACTTCCTCCGGGTCCCATCCATGCATCCATTGTCACAGGTCATCTCCTCAGGTATCCCATCGTCCCACCGAACTACGCATACTTTGATTCCCTACCATGTGGATATGTAGGAAGTCTCTTCAAAGCTCAAGAACAACATCACCACCATCCTCATGTCGGTTCCATCTCATTCTACCTTCACTTCATTCAACTCTCCATCATCCATACTGATTCTCACCCGGACCGCCACATCTTGGTGGGATCATGTCATCCACCTCCTTGCTGCTCCTAGTAGTACGTGGGATGCAATTCACACGTAAGTCCCGGTATGTCTTCGGGTCGTTGTCCTTTATATACACCCTGATTCATCACCCCTTCGAACTATATGGATTTTGATCCTTGTCTTCTATACAGGGTACGTAGGAAACCCCCATGAGGTTTAATCTCAGTCAATGGTAAACCTTGGTGTTGCCCCATTCTAGGGTGCACACTCCCAGATCCACCCTCAGTGGTATCCGATCAGCCTTCACGGTGTGACATCTGCCCTTTATGGGACACACTATCTTGGTTCTGCTCTTATTGAGTGTTCCGATCCATCCACCTGGTAAACATTCCAGGTGTTCCCTCCTAGGGATGTACCAATCTGATCCGTCTATATGGGACGTTTTGATCACCCTCATTCCATCTCCACAAGATGTTAAACTCGCAGCCTACCTCGTGATAAACATGAGATTCCTGAGGAAAACTTCAGAAGAAACGACTTTGGCGTAACTGTCTCTACAAGACGTTAAACTAGTGGCCTACCTCGTGATAAACATGAGATGCCTGAGGAAAACCTCGAAAGACATGCCTTCGGCATAACCGTCTCCTCAAGATGTTAAACTCGCAGCCTACCTCATGATAAACATGAGAAGCTGGGGAAAACCTCATATACATGCCTATGGCATATGATCCCCCACATTTGATGTGGGATGCTTCAGGTTCTAAATCCTTGAGATGCCCTATCATGAGGAAGAATACAGGTTCCCCAATGTCCATGCATCCAGAGATGCCCTGACATGCCTGATGTTGTCATTTATTTCAATTAAATTTTGCTACCATGTCACAACCCCATGGAATATCCTGACAGAAGTAGTGTAATTAACCGGAGTCCACAAAGATATGGCACCAGGAACAAGATTCATGAACTATGAATTAATCTTTAAGGGAGACCCAGACTAGGTAATGAGTTCTGAGGAAGAATCCACGGAAGGAAGAACCAACATCCCACCATCCCATTTCGATCAAGGAGCAAACATCCCTGAATAAGAAATGGATGCCACTCACCTTTGGAAAGCAGGAATGCGGGGCAACAGCTATGCGTCCTCCACAGAAAGACGCGTGCGCCCCGTCAAAAGTGTCTGAAACAGATGTACTGGAGAGATACCATAGGGATGGTTTTTAAAGTAAATTCTTGGGATGAATCCTTCTTTATTATTATGTATTGTGATTGATCTTGAGATGTTTCCTTTGCATTACTAGATTACTTATGTGATGGCATGAGATTTAGACCCCAAGTTAAATAAAAAGCTTGGGGATATGACTTCCTTGGTTGTCCATGTTACTATTGGACCTTGTCTATATATTCTTTCCTTACTTAACTATATTTTTAGATTTTAAACTTAGGCCGAAGTAGGTGGTATGGGACGAGTGTCCATTTAGGAACCCGGACTAAGTTGTTATTATTAATTTTTACCACTCTACAATTATTTTATATGACACAATTCTTAATTTATATTTCATTTTCTGGATTGGTATAGACACTGTGGGTGCCAACCTACTGATATTTATATCTCACACCCTGTTCAGGCACCCTGGGTACCCTAGTAGACCTTATATTTATAGGATATAGGTTGTTTGTTGTATTGATTGTACCCAGGAGTTAGGAGAAAAGGACCGGGCTGCAGCTCGAGATGCTCATGAAGATCTCACTTGGGGATTTTTTGTATTTTATTTATTATTGTATTATATTTTAAAGCATGTTATATTGTTTACTTCTTTCTATCATGTATCATTACCATGTCATGCATTCATCTGTTGTATAAACTGACATTGAATAATTTTATTAAATTGTTAATTATTGTCGTCCGATGCTTTGTCGATTATTAATTAATATTATTGGTATAATATGTTCTTATTATGCTTTAGCTATCTATTATATATTGTTAATCACTGTGTATACTCTGATCTATGAGGGCATAGTCTCTCCACTAACTCACCCTAGGCCCTCGTTGCAATTTGGAAGCCTATGGAGATTGGGGAGATGTGATTTCAATCATGTGACCCACTGGTCTAACCACCATCTTAGTGGTGAGCTGGGTTGGGACGTTACATAAAATTTTGATTATTTTTTGAAAAGTTTGATTTTTCACTGAATAGTGAAAAATAATAATTTTTATTCAAAACTGTTTTTATTTTAAAATATTTAAAATTTTAAATTCTATTTTGTATTATATTTAAAATATAATTTGATAATTTTTATTTAAAATAATCCAATTTTGGGTTTTTAAATAAATTTAGTATAAAAACAATTTACATTTAAAAAGAGATTTTTTTTGAAAAACCGTTTTTCATCACGTTTTTATGGTTTAATATTAAATTAAATTATACTAATTATGTATTTTAAATATTGAAAAATTTAATCCTTATTTTTAATAAGGAGGTAATTTTTTTTAAATAGATTTTTTAGTTATTATAGTAACCATAGTAATTTTTTACGATGACAAAGGGTAAATCGGGTAATTAAGGGTTAAAAACAATATGATAAGGATTATGAAATGAACCTAAAACTTGACTTAATCCTATTGGATGAGTTAATTTCTTCCATAATCATCTAACATTCAGTTATATGACCTTTAATCCATTTGAATGTGATTATAACCTCTATAATATTTTATTTTAAAAAAACTAAAATATCTCACTCTTATTTTTAATAAATATAACATTTTTAACATAGAGTTAATAAAAAGATATTTTCAATTATGAATATTATTTTTCAATATAAATGATCTATATTTATCATGGTATTTTTTTTAAATTTTGGTGAAGAAATAGTTACCTGAAATATTTACACAACACTAATGTAGTAATTATTCAATTAATGGAAAAATAAAATAAACAATATTAAAAATTTTAAAATTAATATAACTTAAGATAATTAATGAAATAAATTAATTTTATAGATTAAAATAAAAAGTTAGGGATGTATAAAATTACATTTTTTTAAATTTAATTGCGGTATTGATGTTATTATTATCAAATTATCAAATAATTCTAAAAAATTACATTGATGATATATTATAATAATTAATAATTTATTAAATGATATAAAATTACTAAAAAATATTATATTTATAAAATAGGTTATTATATGGTTTATAATATCACCAATGGTAAATTTATGGGCCTTTTTCATTCATAGTCAATATATTTACCTTCAATGTTTAGAATTACTTGTTTCAATGGTAAGTGTGAACGGGGTTAACGAGGGGTTAAAAAACGATAAGGGTAAAAATATGATCAAAATTTGTATAATTTTTATTTTATGAGAATATTTTTATCAATAATATTATTATATTTTAAATAAACCATTTTATGTATTTTTAATTGAAAATTAATTTATATTAATTTAATATTTTGAGAAATTCCAAGAGTGCCCTCCCCTCTCTTACAAAAGGAAATCAATTATTTCCTTTACTTAAAACTTAAAAACACATTTTATTTGGACAATATATAACCAAATATATTTCTATAATCCATCCTCTAATTCTATAGGTTTTTTATCCAACGGCCCAAAGGCCTTCAAATTTTTATTTTATTAAAAGTTAAGCCCCCTTTTAAGGGAATGAGTGGGGAACCTAGACTTCATGGACATAGGACATCAACAACTCGAAGGAAAAAGAGATAAAAACTAGAAAACAACATGAAACAACCCGACCCCAACAAATGATCACGAAGAACCCTCCACCTTTGCATGACAGATCAGCAAGAAAGTGTCCCGTGACAAAGCACAGGCTCGATCCGACGGCTGACGCCATACCCTCTCAAACAACCAAATCCAAAAAGCCCTGCAAAGATGAAAAGTCATCTCTGAATCCTCTTTGAGGTGGTTCCTTGCGGTCAAGTCCAGCTGCACACCAACTATGTTGCTCGAAGACAAGATTAAAGCTATCCAAGAGAAGACTGCTCCCAAGCCTGCACCCTGACTCTCCTGCACTCTTTGTTATGGCCAAATATTAACCCTAGAGGTCTTAAGGTGTTTATCCAAGGAGACTTTCCCAAGAAGAGGTATAGTTTTCAACTGCATGTTTTTGTTTTATTTCTTCTTCCAACTCCTTAAAATATTTATTAACCATGACTATATAATAAAAAAAGTTTATTAAATATACCTATGCATTTTTATGTTAATGTTACAACCTAAATCTTTCCCCTCTTCCGTTATATGGGAAACTAAACCATCATTCTTGTGTGTGGCGCACTATCGCCTCGCAAACCGATGTAATTCGTTTTCTATCACCATCTATCAATACTAGTTATAATGATTGATTACATTTATATATATGATATTCACAAAATTTTTATCATTCTTGAACGATAATATATCATTTACTTTCTTACCTTTCCATTCACTAAAAAAATGATAATGTCATTCATGCGTATGTGTGGACTGCCATATCCAAAAAGCGATGTGATTCATTTTTAATCACCACATCAAATTAATGCTATATATAACTATAATTAAAGAACTAATATTATATTTATGATATTATAATCATTATATAAATATAAATTTATACTTTCTTCTTTTCATAATGATCATTGAATAATTGAGTCATTACTCATGTGTACATAGGACCTACCATCTCCATGATTGAAAAACAGTTCATTTATCACAAACATCATCCGTGATTAATTTTAAAAGTATAATTGATGTATAAAATTGATAATTATGTCATTATTATCAATATTTAGATGATTTAATAATGGCCTCTTTGATCATAGTCAACTTACCAAATCCATTTTGGACTTATTAAATGAATATCATCAAAACATCTAATGTGAATTTAATTAATTAAATAATTAAATATATCATGTTGAGAGATAAAATAAAAGGAATAATAAAATTGAAATATGTTCTTAATAAAGTAAATAATTAACCTAATTTTATTATTTAGGAAGATAAAGAAAATACATGATGAGTCACACTCTAGGTAAGAGACTTTCTTTTTCAAAATCCTCTTTTAACGTTTCCCTTAAAAACTCTATTTTTCTTCCATACCCGTATTTTAAAAATTAAATTATTAATGTATATATATATAAGTGAATTATAAAGGATAATTTATGTTTCTTTTTTACTTTATTTTAAAAAAATTCAAAAGGAATCTTTTACGGAATGTTTTAACACCCTTTACAAAATGACAAAAAAATGTTCTATTTAATATATATGGTGATAATGATTTCTTTCACCATCATAACCATTATTTTATGTTTGGATCCCTTTATAGGCTTCCATTTTTTTTAAAAATAAAATCTCCCTTTACCTTTATTTTGGTAATTTTAGTTCTAAAAAAAGGGTTTTAAAGAAAAGAGATATAACAGTATATGAAAATGATTTCTTATGGGTGAAAAAAAGTTTTTATAATGCATGATTTTATGTATTTTTATATGGTTATTTGTAATTTTTATGAGTATAGGCAGTCCCATTATAAAACAAAGTTTCATGAGCCTGTTATACCTCTCCAATACATTGGATAAAGGGAAAAACTTAAGTAATTAAGTTTCTATTAAGAGATTATGGGAATATATTGTGATGGTTATTCCAAGTATAATCGTGATGGTTATTTCAAGTGTGACTATTGTTGAGTAAAAACCTATTTTGACTTTCCCATCAATCATTTGTTTTGGAAATCAAAAATCACACATATTGTAACACATATATTTTTTATCATGTTTGTTGTTTCACAATCGTAATTACTCACATTGTCTTTATTATATATCGCATTCTTATCATAAGCATGTATGTTGTTCACTCACATTGTTTTTTTGTTGTTTCACAATCATAACTAGATTATGTATTGCATCATAATCAGAAATCGTAAAAATATTGTGTATTACACCGTAATCAAGAATCGTAACCAGATATCATATTACATCGTAATCAGGAATCATAACCAGATTGCATATTGAATCATAATCAGGAATACTAATCACATGCATCGTAACCACATATATCGTAACAAGTTCATGCATCGTAATCACATGTATCACAACTAGATCATGCATCGTAACCATGTGCATTATGACCAGGCTAAGTACCTCATCATAATTATGCATCGTAACCAGGTTAAGTATTGTATCGTAGTCATGAATCATTACCAGGTTATGTATTGTATTTTTATCTATGTGTTGCATTCAAGTATCGTAACCAGTTTAAATATCATGCATCATAACTATGTTAAGAATCATAACCAGGTTATAAATTGTAATCATGATATGCATTGTTATCATGATAAGCCTAGTAAACAAGTTATGTATTGTACTTTTGAAATTCATTACACTCTTACCATAACTCATATATTGATTGCATGTTAATAATACTCATTGTTTCATATCTTTGCACGTACTATTTTCTAACCTAAAATGATGTCATTTATTTGGTTATTTTCAAATCAAAATGATGTCATGTATTCTTTTTGTTGTGACCATTGTAAAGTCAGGTGTCCAATTCCCTCCGATTTTTTCGAAGAAACATAACCATTGTAGGAAATATGAAAGTTAGAACATGATACATATAAATATGAGGTCATTCAAACCAGAATAGAAAACTTTTTCTTTTATCGAGTTCCAGAGATAGATGGTGTGACTTCTCTCTTTCTTCATGCGAAATACATGAAGATACAAGAAGTGAACAACTTGTTCCATGTTATTTTATTTATATAAGTTATTTTTTTACTTTGTGTGACTGATCACTGTGATAACGATCGATGGCTTCCAGGGATAGGAAGACGTGTTTTCGATCATCATATCAAGGGCTTTCAATTGCTTGAAAGACAGAGGTGTTGATTACCTTCTTAATTGAGGTATTTTAGGGATAGAAAGATAGTTGTACCGATCATCATATCAAGGGATTACCAAGGTGGTGGTAATACAAACCTTTTATCCTAGGTGAAAGGATACCCTACTCTTTAGGATAAAAGAATTTCAAAAATTTTACATTTCCTATGTTATTTGTATTAGAAAGGGAATTGTGTTGTTTCCTCTTTCTATTCATATTCATTTCAATTGCAATTGATTCAATTATGATTCATTATTACATATTGAATTAAGAGATTCTATACGCTATATGGTAGAATTACTTACATTTGAAATTCTCTGATCATTATATTCAATTCAAATACCATTATATTTCATTACTTATAGTATTATATCATTTCATAACCATCGGATCCAAGACCTATATGATCAATTATATTGTTTTTTAATTGTACTAGTTTAAGAACTTTTAATCTAAGTTCTTTATTAAGTGTTTAAACACAATGTTTTTAAACCTAAAATGCATCCCCTCTTGTATTGTTCCATATAATATACATATACATCTATATTACAATCCAAGAATTGGTATTAGAGGAGGTTTCCACTGATTATTATTACTTTCTTTATTTATTTTGTCAATAAAACTGTATTTATTTTAGAAATATTTTGTTTATAACTACTTACTACACTAACGTGTGGAGTGGAAAAGTATTGTCTTATAAGACAAAAGAAAGGAATATTGGATCAATTAGAAATCTGAATCCAACAAGACCACCTATTTTTTATGGGAATGATTATGAGTACTAGAGAGATTGAATTAAGACTTTTTTTATTAATACTAGAGTATAAAACTTTATCATGCTTACTGGAGGTTACAAAATCCCAAACAAGGAAGTTAATACCTTCACCAACCAAGAGAAACAATAATATCAACTGAATTACAAGCTACACAATACTTTTTTGTGTTCCATGACCATAAATATATACAGTCAGATATCATCATGTAAAGCCTCTAATTTTATCGGTAAGAAATTGGAAGTCACACATTTTGGTACGTCCAAAGTTATAAAAACAAGAAGAGCAATGCTTCAAGTAGAATATCAATGGTTTATTTTTCCTCATCTAGAACCAGTATGAAAGGTGCAACAAAGATTTATGAAAATCTTCAATAGTCTAAAATCAATGGGTGAAAAGGTTCTTGATAATGAAGCACTTATGGACAATATAATCGATATAATTCCCAATGAATGAGAATCGAAAATGACAGCTATTGATGAAAACAAGAAAGTTACTAAAATCACTCTTGATGAGTTATTTGGAACTCTTCTTTAGTACAATACAAGAATAAAAAGAGATGCTGATTCCAATAAGAAGAATAATGGTAATGGGAGTGTAGATTTTACTACTATATTCAAAGATAAGGCACCAGAAAGGATAACTAGATCCAAAGATAAGAAATCCGTTGTCATATCAGAATCCAGTGAAACTAATCACTCAAAAAATTAGTTATCCAATCTTTCTCGAAGGATGAAAAATATTATTGGAAAGAAATACTTTTAACACAGATTAAAAAATAATGATAGGAAACACAAGAAAGACTCATAAGTAACATGTTATGAATGTAAAAGAGCATGTCATATTAGACCAGATTGTCATTTACTAAAAAGAAAAGATAGGAAGGATAAAAATTATAAAAGAAAAAAGAAAAAAGTATTACAAGAAAAAGACTAAGAAAGTATTGAAAGCAAATGATAATTGGAGTGTAAGTGGTGGTGATTATTCAGATGAATCCTTAGAATACAAATCTTCTAGTCAGAATAATATTGGACTTATATCTAAAATACCAAATGAAAATCATTATTTCATGGCTAAGGTACACAATTCTGAATCTCTTACCAATGTATCTTTAAATGAAAATTACCCTGATGAGAAACATTCTTACTCTTTGAATGAAGAATCTTCCTTAGCATAGGACAATTTACCTTCTTTTAAAGAAGTATCTAGATTTTCTAAATTACATGAGAATGAAAATTCCAAACTTAAGAAGAAGCTTGGTAAGGAAAATACTATAATATATATTCTTACAAAAGAAGTATAAGATCTTTCAAAGGATCTTTATAAGAAAACTCTTGATTTTGAAAATGTATCAAAAGTCTTAATGGAAGTAAATTTTGAGAAGGATAAACTTTCTAAGGACTTTGAACAACTTGTTTTAAAGAAAAATGTTTTTGAAACTAAAAACAATTCCAAAAAAATTTCTTGTGAAAATGATAATTTAGTCATTAGAATAAAATATGAAATCTTTTCTCTTAAGAAACTTTTATCAAACTTTACAACTGTAAGGAAAGAATTTGAAAAAATATATTCTCAAATTCTTCCTCTAAGGAATAGTTCTGGAATTGGTTACACTCACTCAAAACCAATTTTTATTAATAACTATTTTGTTCTTCAAAATGATTATTTTTACACTAAATATCAATATGGAGGGCATTGGAAAATAAATTGTTCTCTTAATAAAACTCAATATTTAGGATTTTATAAAGACCATTTTTCAAAACAAATGTGGATTCCTAAAATTCTTTTATCTAACATTTCTGGATCCAAACAATTTTGGGTTCTGAAAAACTAATTGTTTATTTTTCAGGAAAACAAGAAGTGTACAAAAAAACAAGAACATTTGGTACATGGATAGTGGTTGTTCTCAACAAATGACTGGAAACAAAATTTTCTTTGAAAATATTATTGAAATGAAAGGTAGAAGAGTCACCTTAGGAGAAAATTCTTAGGTAAAGATCATTGGTATAAGTAATATTTTTCTTTTAGGAAAAGTTTTAATTTCAAATGTGTTTTTCAAAGGTCTTAAGAACAACCTTATTAGCATAAGTCAATTATGTGATGAAGGTTTCCTTGTGAATTTTAGGAATGATAAATGTTCGGTTCACAATTCCAAGGATGAATTCATTATTTCTACTCACAGGAATGAGAATGTATACACAATCAACTTAAAAGACCTTATGAACCAAGACTTACCTTAATTAAGTGCAATGGAAGAATAATCTTGGTTATGACATAGAATGTTAGGACATTTTAAGCTAAGGAATGATTATAAACTCTCAAAGAAAATGCTTATTAAGGATCTACCAGATCTAAAGTATGATTTTTCAAAAGTTTTTGACCCTTTTCAATAAAGAAAACAACATAAAACTATATTTAAATACATCAATGAAGTATCAACTTCTAATGCACTACACTTAGTACACATTGATCTTTTTGGTCCTACACAAACTAGAATCATTGTGGGAAAGTACTATGTATTTGTTTTAGTTGATGACTATAATAGATTCACATGGGTCTATTTTAAAGTAAAGATATCTGAAGCCTTTTTATATTTCAAAACAGTTAGATACCAAGTTAAAAATGAAAAAAACCTACCATTGATAACAATTCATAGTGATCATGGTGGTTAATTTCAAAATTCGGATTTTGAAACCTTTTGTAGTAAGAATGGTATCACTCAAAACTTTTCAGATCTAAGAACCCCTTAGAAAAATGGTGTTCTTAAGAGAATAAATTGTATTCTTCAAGAAATGAAAAGAACCATGTTGAGTGAATACTCAATTACTTAGCATTTCTGGGCTGAAGCTGTTAGTACTACATGTTATACTATAAATCATATTTTATCTAGACCTTTTCTTAATAAAACACCTTATGCATTGTGGACTGGCGGAAAACCTAAAGTTTCTTACTTTAGAGTGTTTGGATGCAAATTATTCATATTGAATACAAAATATAATTTACATAAATTCACCCCCAAATCCGATGAAGGAATATTTCTAAGTTATTCCAATACTTCTAAGGCTTATAATGTTTTTAAGAAAAACACTTTTACTATTGAGGAAACAGTGAATATTAAGTTTGATGAAACTGACCCCTTTGTTTTTAAACAATTCTTTCCTACATCAACAAATGTGTTTTTTCCAACTGATTATCAATATTTGATTGAAAAATCTTATGATAAGGGAAATACTCATGAAAATGTTTCTAAAACATTTACCCCAGAAGGCTTTCTATCTTATATTGATGAACAATTTTTTGAAAACCCAAATCAATTTCTTCTTAGGAATCATCCCAGTGATAATATCATTGGTGATTTAAATCAACCTATAAGGAATATAAATTCCTTGAGAAATGAAATAGAACATCTTTATTTTCTATCTCAATTTGAACCTAAAACATCTAATGAGGCCTTAGGTGATAAATATTGGATTAAATCAATGCAAGATTAACTAAATCAATTTGAAAGGAATCAAGTCTGGACCTTGGTTGAAAGACCTAAAGAAACAATTGTAATTATTGTAAAATGGGTTTTAAGAAACAAATGTGATGAAAATGGAGTCATCATAAGAAATAAATCAAGACTTTTTGATAAGGGATATAATCAACAAGAGGGAATAGACTATGAATAATCCTTTTCTCTTGTAGCTACACTTGAATATAATTGAATTCAACTAGCCTTTGCAGCATACTTCAATTTCAAACTTTTTCAAATGGATGTAAAATGTTCTTTTCTTAATGGTTTTGTACAAGAAGAAGTTTTTGTTGAACAACCTCCAGGTTTTATAGATTCAAAACATCCTCATCATGTCTTTAAACTTACCAAATATTTTTATAGCCTTAAAAAATCCTCTAGATCATGTTATGATAAACTTCTATGATTTATTTTACAAAATAATTATACAAAAGGTACTACTGACCCAAATATTTTTATAAAAATGAAAACAAAAATGTTTTGATTGTTTAAATATATGTTGATGACATTATTTTCAGTTCAACTTAGAAATCCTTAACTAATTTTTTTTGTGAATTTAATGAAATCTGAGTTATAAATGAGTATGATGGGTGAGTTAACATTCTTTCTAGGTTTTCAAATATCTCAACAATGAAAAGGAACCTATATATATTAGCATAATTATATCAAATACTTACTAAACAATTATGGATTTGACAACAATAAAAGTATTATCACTCCAATCGGTACCTCAAATACACTTGATCTTGATGAAGCTAAGAAACTAGTGGATCAAACAACTTTTAGAGGTATGATAAGAAGTTTTTTATACTTGAAATCTAGTCATCGAAACTTAATGTTTTCAGTATGATTATGTGTAAGATACCAATATAATTCAAAATAATCTCATTTAAAAGCATTGAAAATAATTTTTCTCTACTTAAAGGAAACTATGGATTTTTGACTATTCTATTCTTCTAGAATGGATTTTGTTTTGAAAAGTTTTTCAGATGCTGACTTTGGTGGATGTAGAATTGATAGAAAGAGTACATCCGGAACATGTCATTTCTTAGAAGATTATTTTGTTTATTGGTTATTCAAGAATCAACACTCAGTATCTCTTTCCACTATTGAATTTGAATATGTAGCATCTGGAAGTTGTTGTGCTTAGGTGTTGTGGATAGAACACACACTCACTGACTATGGCATGAGTTTTTCCAAAACTCAAATACTATGTGACAATACTAGTGCAATTTCTCTTTTTAAAAACCCCACACATCACTCACATAAAAAACACATAGATATGAGGCATCACTTTCTTAGGGATCACAAACAAAAAGGATATATTGTTTTACAATTCATCGGAATGAAAGAACAACTTGCTGATATTTTCACAGACCATTATCTTCTGATAGATTTGAATACATTAAACAGAAACTAGGAATGATCACTATAAAGTAATAATTCACATTTATTTCTTGTTTAACCCATCTTTTTTACATTAATTTACTCCTTATGAAGGGGGGGGGGTATACATAATTTTTCGGTTTTACTCTTTATGTTTAATATTTAATCGGTTTTACTCTTTAGTTTTTCATTTTATCGGTATTGGATTTGTAGATTTCATGACTTAATCGGTATCATAATTTTTTGTATTAGGTTATACTATTAGTATTATGATACTTTATTAATACTAAACTATCGACTTTGAAATACTCTATCAGTACTAGATTATTGGTGTTGGATTACCTTTTCAGTACTGGACTATCGGTTGTGTATTATTCTATTGGTACTAAATAATCGGTGCCATTCTATTTGATTTTATCAGTTTTAGAATTTTTATTTGTTTTACATTTTTATTGTTTTTATTGTTTTCATAATAAAAATATATTAAACCAATAAATATATCCTAGTACTCCAAAAAGTTCTAATTTATAAAACCTTATTTTTGTTGTTTCAATGGCACTTTCTTATTTCATTATTTTAATTCCTAATCGGTTTCAGTCTGAATATGATTTTATTTTAAGGAAAACCTCAAGAGTTTGAAATAATTCTTGGCCATTGGATCATTCAGATGAAATCTTGACCATTAATTTCTTTTTAAAAGAACCAATCCCACATTGAACTCATCTGTTTTTCTCCCAAGATTAGTTTCTCTATAAGTAGTTTTCCTAGTCTGAAATCGGTTCCTACCTCAGTTTTCATAATCAAATATCTACGCAGCTTTCATAATCAATAGTATCTTCAAGGTGTGAGTTAGTCCTTCATGAATGAGTCTATTGCTTCGTCTCCGAAAGAAATTCCTTTAAAAGGTTATCTTCCATGACCTTTTGGGGTGAAAGGTTAGTATCCCAAAACTTTTATGAGTCCTTCGATTCGTCTTTGAAAATAATTATAAGTTTTCAAGGCTGGGAATCAATTTGTGTGGAAAGACTAGATTCTGATCAGGATTATGTGTATCATGATGAGGTGTTCCAATTTTATGAATCAATATAGATAGACAAGGATCTTAAGGTTTCTTTTATTATGTATGATAAGAAGTATTCAACCTCCTCAAAATAGGTAGCATTGTTTCTATTGTTTCATTTGAGGGAGATGCCTTATGTCCTTCTCATAAATTACTAGAAGCTGATAGAACATTTGATAGGTCTAAAGATGAAGAAACACTTTTTTAGATTCATGAGGACAGGAGAAAAGTGAGTCATCTATCATGAGATAATAGACTTATATCTCTATAGATGCAAGGGTTTTTGGTGCCGAGAAAGGGTGATAAGGAAACTTTTAAACTTTTATATGTCTATGTCCTTTATTATTTAGTAAATATAAGAAAGTTCTACCTTATGGGGTTCATCTTACTGACAGTCAAGTAGCTCAAATATAGTGGTATAAAATCACAACTGATCATGTTTACTACCATTATAATCAATTTTTGAAAGAGTGCTTGATATTATGTAATGTTTCAATCAAGTCAGATCCAACTTCCTTTAAAGAGCCCTTAATCAGTATGGATAAGATAAGAAGGATCAAGTTACAATTCAATCCTAAATCAAAGAAGTTTGAGAAGGATTTGGATGACGAGAAAGAAAAGAAAGTAGTGGAAAATAGTGGAAAACCTTTTAAGCCATCTAAGACAACTTCAAATAAAAGAAAGGTAGTTAAAAATACAAATCCAAATACTTCAAGGAAACAAAAGTTTGTATCCGGTAAGGTTGCTGCTGAATAGAGAAAGAAAAAGAAAGAAATAAAATAAGGGGATCCTCAGTTTGGATTGGATCCTACTAAATCATTGGAATTGAAAGTAAGGTCAGAAAAAACCCTGAAAGAAGAAGAGAGAAAGAAGACATTGAAGAAGAGAAAGGTCAAAGATATTGACATTGATAGTCTTCTCAGAATAGCTGAGCAATTAAAAACTAGAATTGAAATCAGGGAGCCATCCGTTAAGACTCAATTGATTCCAGCATATAAAGGAAAGAAGAAAAAAGTTTCTGAATACTCGGCTACATAATATCTTACTCAAGAATATTAAGAATAAGAAGTAGATTAAGAAGTACAGGGGGAATACGAACAGGGACCAGAAGAAATAGTAGTGGAAGAAAAAAAAGAAAAAAACTGGAGAAGTCATACCACAAAATCCTCAAAAGTTCCATATTTCAATTTTCCATCTTTGAATCCTCAGTCTTCCAAGAAAGATTCTCAAAAGGTCACCTCCAAGAAATTTATTCAGATTTATGATAAAGAAGAAGATGAAGAATCCAATAAGAATTGGAATCAACCATATCAAGTAATCGACACTGAAACTCATTTTGGCGATCTCCCACAATTCACTGAGGAAAAATATTTTGAAAGAACAATCACTGTGAAAGGGGTTCAGTACATTAAACATTCCTTGAATAGATTGGAGAAGTTGTTACTGTTCATTCCAAAAGTTGAATCTAGGTTGGAAATTCTTTTAAATTCCAATAATGATAGAATGGATTCTATCAAGGTTTTGATGGATAGGTTTCTAAGTCTTGAAGTTGATTTCAGGATTTTCAAGGAATGTGCTGCTGAGAACAGTAAGTCTTGAAATAAGGTTGTGAAGTGGTTTTACAATGTTGATGAAATCCTTAAGAACCATTTGGACAAGCTAGAAGAATCAGTAAAATGGGTAAATAAACTCAACTCTCTCTATCTAAATTTGAGTGGTGATTTGAATGATAATCATGAAGAATTTCAAAGACCCGACACCTCAAAAGAAGTAGCCTCAAAATAGCTTGAGAGTTTAAAGAAAAAGTTGGAAAATGAGAGTAATGAAATTGTTTTACTCTCAAATAGAGTTTCTATCTTAGAAAAAGACTAAAAACTCATGTTGGATGATTTCAATAACAAAGAATAAATATTTAAATATCAGGAAGAAATTAATTGGCTTTATAAAGATAGGCTCTGGAAGCAATAAAAGATTATTTCTCATGTTGGATGATTTCAATAACAAAGAATAAATATTTAAATATCAGGAAGAAATTAATTGGCTTTATAAAGATAGGCTCCGGAAGCAATAAAAGATTATTTCTGAACAGGATGAGAAGATGAAGGCTTAGAAAGAAGCTATTGATAAACTCATGGAGGACAGAAATAAGTTTAAAAATATGAAGCTCTCGATGTTTAATCTTTTGAAAAAAAGGGCAAAGAATGATGTTTGAACTTATTTTGTAATGAATATTTGTTTCAAGTAACAATTATTGTTTCGTACTCTATTTCTATAACATTTTTTTAGAAATAAATACTTTCCCTTATTCTTTTTGAAAATCAGAAAGGGGGATAATGGTTTTGAAAAGAAGAACTTTTATGAATGCCTTATTAAAGGTGAAAACTCAAGTAAAAGTAAAGAGAATACAAACCCTAGTGTTTTGTTTTAAACCAAGGGTGGAATTAGTCATATTCACTATTACTTTCAGAAGAGTTATTAAACTCAGGGGGAGATAAGTTTTTATTGTTTGTTTCATTTTGTTTTGTTGTGTGCTTTCCAAAAAAGGGGGAGATTGTTGAGTCAAAACCTATTTCTACTTTCCCATCAATATTTTTTTTAGAAATCACAAATCACAAATATCTTAATCACGAATATTTTTTATCATGTGTGTTGTTTCACAATCATATTTAATCACATTGTCTTCATTATATGTGGCATTCTTATAATAAGAATGTATGTTGTTCACTCACATTGTTTTTTATGTTGTTTCATAAATGTAACTAGATTATGTATTGTATCATAATATAAAATCATAACAATATTGTGTATTACATCATAATCAAGAATCGTAACAAGATTTCTTATTACAGTGTAATCAGGAATCATAACCAGATTGCGTATTGCATCATAATCAGGATTCGTAATCACCTGCATCGTAACCACATATATTGTAACCAGTTTTTAACAGCCTGATATTTTATGAGAAGTATATTTTTTTAATTTATTATGTTATACGCAAAGGAATCTTTCACTGCACATAACACTAGCTTGGCTTGCGTTACACGCAATCGTGACCTTCCCTGATAGCGTGTGTAGTACGCAATACCGAGTTTCACTAAACAACGATATATTATTATAAACTAGCCGTTATGAATAGTATTAACTGAATTTTAAATTTTATAACATTATAATTCATCTTACACATTTTCTAGAATGAGGTAAGAAAACAAAATCAGTTTTTCAGATAAAAGAAGTATTTTTTTTAAAAATGTAGTTTTACCACCTTTTGATGGCACACCCATTTTAAATCTAGTTTTTGATATGTTTATAACTTCAATTTGACAAAACAAAATTCTTCTTTGGAATCAGGATATAAAAATTTACTTTGGATAAAATTTTCATATTATTCTGGTAACTTTCATATTTTGATGAATAGTAAAACACGCTATATTTTAATTAAAAACAACTTTTTTCATCGCAATAATTTATATGGATATATTATCTTTTTAATTGGTTTTAAAGTTTAATTAGAATATATTTTTACCATTTAATCCAATGTTGGTCATTGGAATTAATTTCACTTTGAAATTGGATATAAACAAGTGATGATCTTTTGATAGTTATTGTTTCTTAAAAACACGCTATTTGTTTTGATAACGGGAATTGATTTTAAAATTAATTAATTCCACTTTAATATTTTGAATTTGGAAAAATAGATATCATTTTCGAATTCGGAATATCAAATATAGCTCAGGCTGAATGTTTGGTATTTTTTTGAAAAACTTCAATTTTTGATGAATAGTGAAAACACTGAGTTTTTGGTTAAAACTGAATTTTTATTTAAATAATCATTAATTTGATTTAAATTTATTTTAGGTCAAAATATATGCATAATACTTATATATGTTCAATTAAATTCACTGGAATCATTTTATAATAATTTTAGATTTATAAATAAATTGTATTGAACTTTTCACCGTCTTTTACCCACCTCCTAGGAGCTTTTGCAATTGTTCATAAAACTTAATTTTACCGCTTCTGTGAGTTGAATTTTGAAAATCTGAGAGACACGGTTAATATCAAAGAGTAAAATGTGGTTCAATTAGATAAAAGTAATTTTTGGTGGATAGTAACTTTTTACTTTTATTTACCACGGTTAAAAGTAAATAGGGTAATTCAAGGTTAAAAGAAAATTATAATAATTCAAAATTACCTTAACAGTTGTCCAAAACTTATTGGATGAGTAATGGCCGACCATGAGCATCCTTGGGTCGATTTTGGGACCCCATGGAGCCACTTATGAAAGACAATGACACATTAGATTAATTAATTTAATTTAAAGAAAAATTGGCATTAACAAAAATCCTTTAGTAATTAATTTTTATAAGGGGATATATAAATTATCTTTTCGACTATAAATATTCACTGTAAATATAAAAAGATTTACTACATGTTGGTATTTTTTTTATAATTTTTAGAAATCATATAAATTAAATTATTTATGACACAATAATGATGCAGTATTTACCTCATTAATAAATGATTTAAATAAATAAGATTATAATGATTAAAATATTTTCCAAAACATGTCCAATTCTGATTGGATTATTTTATTTCTACCATGAGTCATCTTATATTCATCTTTAATTATTTTTGGATATTTTGAAACCGAATATAAGTTTATAATAAAATAATATTTTCACACTTTCCAAAGGTGTCCCTCTCCTCCCTTATAAATAGGAACCTCCTCCCTCTCCTCCTCACACCACATTGAGCCTTCATTCTCGGCCAACCACTACCCATTTCACTTCTACACTTCCTGATAAACCTACTAGAGGTACTGGTCTTCTCAAAAGACCAACTCTAGTGCCCTAAGAGAAAGTTTAAAGGAGGCACTTTGAAGGAGAGGTAATACCTTCTACCGTTTTCTTCAAGTTCCATTCTTCTTCTACTCCCTCTTATTTAGTTGTTTCATTATGAGGTAATAACATAAGTATCCTTAATATACTGATATGTTATTATAAATATGAAACAACCCTATTTCACCTCTTATCCATCCTACGGTAAACAAAATCACCACGCGTGCGTACATACGGAATACCATCTCCACGCCGTGGTGTAATATGTTTTCCACCACCACCTTACTTGGATGGGTATAATGGTTTAAATAAATAACTATATATGATTATTGTAAAGTGTTATTTATTCTGAAATATTATACATACACTTCAAAACAATTCCACGTTCATGGGAATGATATCATCGCTCGTGCGTACGTACGGCCTACCGTCTCCACGATGTGATGTGACTCGTTCTATATGATATTCATTGAATAATGATTATATAAATGAATTGAATGAATGAATATGATATATATTACACTAATAACATTCTGTAAATGATGTATCTATATCCTATAAAGAGGAATAAGAATTTATTCGACAAAACACGCATAAGAACAAAAAGCAATAAACACCCGAATAACAAGTAGCAATGAAATATTACTACTAAGAAGATACAAATATGACCATATATGATATCATAACAATGAATATGATTCTTTAATAAGTCAATAAACATTATTTTAACCATATTACAGGAGGTTCGGATTCATACGAAGCATATCAGACCTAAGGTAAGCGAAAATCTCACAATCTCATTTTTATCTGAGATTTTTTATACTTTGGTATTTACTGGGGTGTATTTTATCATCCACATTCATGTTTCCTCAATATGTAATATTATTTATATCCTCATACAATTGTTTAAATCCAATTTTACCCTTCGGTGAGTTTTTAGTAAAATATATGAAAGGAATATTTTGTCATTTTTCATATGAGGTACTTTTTGACTTTTCCGGCCAAAGTACGAGAAGAATGTTTTATTAACTTATACAGAATGAATGGATTTTTAGAACATTAATTACAAGAATATTCCTTTACAAGTTTTCAAACTTATTTTTAATCAACTTCTTTTAGTTTAAAACTGTATGACATGTTAAGAAAGGAAAAATGTTTTTGAATTTGAAAGGATATTTTCCTCCAGAATGGAGTTCAAGTGTTTTATCAAAATTATTTTCCATCTAAGAACATATAGGGTTTTATTTATATCCCTATTATTACATTGATTTGATTATGTTGTGATGGAATTATTTTTATGAAGTCCTTTATCTTATATGAATTGTTTTATGATGTCACGATGTTTAAGAATACAATTTTTATTACATGTTTGTGCTATGATATATGATTTTTGATTTTGTGGCACACATAAGAATGGTTTCGTTATGAGATGGGTGGTACCTATATCTACTTCCATTGCATTGTGTAACGATTTATATCTCATGAGATAGACATGGCTGGAACGGAAAGCTAAACTGGTTCAGTGATACAAGACTGGAATGAGGAGTGAACTCGGTTCAGTGATGGACTTTGTCCTCGATGATGGTCTTGGTAATGAGCCTTGACTAATATGAAATTATTTTATATGATTATGTGTGTATGCCACAAAGTTTCATGTTTTAAGTTATGATTATTTGGGATTACTTTTCATTACTATGATTTATCCCATGACATGATATTATGACCTCTTTTGTAGGTTAAGATTTTCAAAATGTTATGTTCTTATGAATATGATATGACTAATATTTTTTTTACCCTTACTGAGCATTTGAGATCACCCTTTTCTATGTTTTCTTTTCCCCAGGTCAAGAAGAAGTATATTAAGTAGGATATTCCAAAAAGGGACTCTAAATGTGATGAAATAAACGGGATACAATGTAGTTGATTTTATGAACCAGTTGTTTATGTTTCCTAGTTTCTAAAGACACTATACCTATATGGTCTTTTCATGGTTTTGTTATATGTTGTAATAAGTATGCTTCAACTCTGAAGTAATAACAATTTATGTAAAGTATGGGTCGTTATAGTTGGTATCATAGGAAAGGTATAGTCAACCTTTAGAAACTAGGATGTGAAAGCCTTAGTAAGAACCCTAAGGATATGTCTAAGCATAGAACAAAATAATAGTGTTTTAGAAATGGCCATGAGTAACCTATGATAATACCTTAAGTGTGAAATTTTATTCTTGATTATGTGTATTTTCTATTATGATTAGTGTTTCTCACACTATGCTTCTTGGTTTTAGTCAATGGCTGGAACCTGAAGGAATCGTGTTAATGCTGAATGCGATGGGAAATGCAATGATTGTCCCCCTGAACAACCAAATGTTATGGGAGCTGGAATGAAAAATATTGTAGCCATTTTCACACAACTTTCTCAAGATATGAACCATGTAGGACTTCCAAACGATCAAAGGAAGGAGCAACATTCTGTTGAATCCTTCATGAGGCAGCATCCACCTTCATTCAACGGGTCTTTTGATCCATTAGTAGCTGAACAATGGATTAGTACCACTGAAAAGATATTTTTAGTTCTACAATGTTCTGAACATGAAAAATTCATCTTAGCAGTGTATTGTTTGGAAGGTGATGTTGATCAATGGTGAAATCTTATCAAGAATACAAGGGAAAGAGATGAAATTGAGTCCATGGAATGGGACGAGTTCAAGAACTTATTTTTCAATAAGTACTTCCCTCGTATTCTTCGAACAAAGATGGAGAAGGAGTTTCTTGAACTAAAGAAAAAGGATGATGAATCTGTTGGTATCTATGAAGCAAATTTTACAAGGCTTTCAAGGTACGCTTCTGGGATTATTATCCAACCTGAGAGTAAAATCGATCGATTCTTTAGTGGCTTAAAACCAAGTATTCGAAGGGCGTTAGCCATAAGGGACTTCAATAGCTACGAGGAAATTGTTCGATGTGCTCTCAAGGTTGATATGGATATTGGAGTAACCCATCATTCATATGGGTTTGATAAGAAAAGGAAAATGGAATTCAATTGAAAATCTAAAGACCACACTGAAAAGAAGATGAGTTTTCATTTATGCTCAAATTGTGGAAAGAAACATGGAGGGAATTATCTTAAAGGGACAAGAAAATGTTTTAAGTGTGGAAAAGAAGTTCATCGGGCAGTTGAATGTCGAAATAATGGGAAGAAGATGTCTAATGATGTGAACAAAGAAAGGGATACACAAAATGCACCTCCTACACTTCAATGTTTCAAGTGCAAGGAGATGGGGCATTATGCTAATCAATGCCCAAATCCAAGGGTCGTTGATGATGATCGACGCCAACAAACTCTTAAGGCCAAAGAAAAAGGAAAGTCACATGCAATTACTATCGGCGATGTGGAGTACAATAACGAAGCGGTGAAAGGTACACTTACCATCCACTATAAAGTAGCAAATGTTTTATTTGTTTCTGGATCCACCCACTCTTTTGTTTCTGAAGAATTTTCTAAGGGTATCACCATATTACCTCAACAATTATATCTTGAGTTAGCTGTGACAACTTCAAATGGCACAACAGTTGCATCAAAAGTTTATAATTCTTCTCTGATCGAAGTTTGTGGGAAAGTGCTTCCTGCAAATCTTTTGATCCTTCCTATAGTGGAATTTGATGTGATTCTTGGCATGAATTGTCTTTCTTTATATGAGCTCATATCAATTTCCAAAGAAGGGAAATCAAATTTAATATTCCAGATCAATCTATGATCGTCTATCGATGCAAGGATGAATATAACCTTCCAGAGGAAATTTCTTCCATCTTATGGGTCTTGATTCCAATAAATGAAGGTTATTTATCTAAAATGGTTTGAGAGAAACTCATGATTAATAATATGCCCATTGTACGGGAGTTTGATGATGTATTTCCGGAGGAATTGTCGGGTCTTCCACCAAATCGTGAAGTTGAGTTTTCAATAGAACTCTTACCGGGGGCTTTGCCTATTTCAATGACACCTTATAGAATAACCCCCATTGAGTTGAAGGAATTAAAGAAGAAACTCTAAGAGAATCTTGATAAAGGATTCATACGCCCTAGTGCGTCACATTGGGGAGCACCTGTTCTGTTTGTTAAGAAGAAAGATGGATCAATGAGACTCTGCATTGATTATCGAGAACTTAACAAGATCACGATCAAGAACAAATATTCTCTCCTGCGCATTGATGACTTATTTGACCAACTAAGCAGAGCTCAATACTTTTCCAAGATTGATCTTTGTTCAGGGTATCATCAATTAAGGGTAAAAAGAGAGGATATACCAAAGACGAATTTCCGTACAAGGTATGGACACTATGAATTTATAGTGATGCCATTTGGTCTTACTAATTCCCCTGATATATTCATGGATCTAATGAATAGAGTCTTTAGAGACTATACTGATCAGTTTGTGGTAGTCTTTATAGATGATATTCTTGTCTATTCAAAGATCAAGGAAGAACATGAAGATCACTTGATAATTGTATTGAAGACCCTGATAAAGGATAATCTTTATGCAAAATTTACCAAGTGTGAATTTTGGCTTCAAAAAGTTTCATTTTTGGGTCACATAATCTCAAAATAGGGGATATCTGTGGATCCAACAAAAACAGAGGTTATCGAAAGATGGTCGAGACCAACAACAATAACTGAGATCTGAAGTTTTCTTGGTTTGGCTGGATATTATCGACATTTTGTGAAATATTTTTCATGATTATCTATTCCACTCACTAGGTTGACTCGAAAAGGAGTTAAGTTCGTGTGGACGGAGGAGTGTGAAGAAAATTTCAAGGAATTGAAAATAAGGTCATCTAGTGCACCTGTGCTCACACCGCCTTGTAGTGGAGAAAGGTTTGTGATCTACAGTGATGCATCCAAGAAGGGATTGGGGTGTGTTCCCATGAAAAATGATATGGTGATAGCTTATGCCTCACGACAGTTGAAAATACATGAGAAAAATTACCCAACTCATGATTTAGAGTTAGCTACAGTAATCTTTGCATTAAAGATTTGGAGGCATTATCTTTATGGTGAAAGGTGTGATATTTATACTGATCACAAAAGTTTAAAGTATATTTTCACACAAAAGGAGCTGAATATGCGCCAAAGAAGATGGTTGGAGCTCATTAAGGATTACGACTGCTCAATTGATTATCACCTTGGGAAAGCAAACAAGGTGGTAGACGCATTAAGTCGACAAGACCATGCTAGCTTATCCATGATGAGGATCAAAAAAGATCCAATATTTATGGATTTAAAAAGGATGGATCTTGGAATTATAATGGAAGGGGGAAGATCTTATCTTTCTCAAATGAATGTTCAACCATCTATACATGTGAAGATTAAAGAGGCGCAAAAAGAAGATGTATAGTTACACAAGAAGGTGAGAAATGTACCTGAATTCAACCTTGATTGTGATGGGATAATAAGGTTCAGGAATTGGGTTTGTGTTCCTCCCATCCCAGAATTAAAGAAGGAGCTACTGGATGAGGCTCATAGTTCATCATTCTCTATTCATCCTGGAAGCATGAAGATGTATAGGGACCTGAAAGAGTACTTATGGTGGGATGGCATGAAAAGAGATGTTGCTGAATATGTCTCTCGATGCTTGGTTTGTCAGCAAGTTAAAGCTGAGAGATAGAAGTCTAAAGTTAGGTTACAACTATTACCCATACCAGAATGGAAATGGGAAAACATCACTATGGACTTTTTCACTGGACTTCCTAAAACATCCAAAAGCAATAATGCTATCTGGGTTATAGTTGATCATCTTATGAATTTGGCACACTTCATTGCTATTAGGTAAGATTTCTATCTAGATCAGCTTGCCAGGATATATGTAAAGGAAGTGGTAAGATTGCATGGAGTACCACTTTCCATTATATCTGATCGGGATCCGAGGTTTACCTCGAAGTTCTGGTGAAGTCTTCAGCATACTCTAGATACAGAGTTGAGTTTCATCACTGCTTATCATCCTCAAACAGACGGTCAGTCTGAGAGGACAATTAAAACTCTAGAAGACATGTTAAGATCTTGCTCTATGGATTTCAAAGGTGGTTGGGATCATCACCTACCTTTGGTGGGATTTTCCTATAATAATAGCTTTCACTCTAGTATTCAAATGGCTCCTTATGAAGCACTATATGAAAAGAAATGCAGGACTCCAACTTGTTGGGATGAAGTTGGGGAAAGAAATCTATTAGGATCTGATCTTGTTGATGAGATGGCAGAAAAAAGTCTGATCTATTCAACAACACATAAGAGCATCTCAGAGTCGACAAAAAAGTTATTCCGACAACCGAAGAAAAGACCTAGAGTTTGAAGTGGGTGATAAAGTGTTCTTAAGAATATCTCCCTGGAAGAGAGTAATGAGATTTGGGATGAAGGGAAAGATGAGACCTAGGTATATCAGTCCTTTCAAAATACAGGATTGTGTTGGTAAGGTAGCTTATCGATTGGATCTTCCACTGAATCCTTCGCAAGTTCATGATGTGTTACACGTATCTCTCCTGATAAATTACATACCCGATCCTTCACATTACTAAGGTCAGAAGTTGTACCGCTGGAGCAAGATATTTGTTATGAAGAACAACCAATAGAGACTCTGGATTGTAGAGAAAAAGTTCTACAGAACAAGACCACTCATTTGGTCAAAGTTTTATGGAGGAACCACCAATTAGAAGAAGCTACATGGGAGCTTGAGGATGTGATGAGGGAGAGGTATCCTCATCTGTTTGTTACGAAGTGACGAATTTCGAGGGAGAAATTCATTTTAAGGGGGGTAGAATGTAACACCCTGATATTTTATGAGAAGTATATATATATTTTTATGTATTATGTTATACGCAATGTAATCTTTCACTACACATAACACTAGCTTGGCTTGCGTTGCACGCAATCACGACCTTCCTCGATAGCGTGTGTAGTACGCAATACCGAGTTTCACTAAACAATGATATATTAATATAAACTAGCCGTTATAAATAGTATTAACTGAATTTTAAATTTTATAACATTGTAATTTATCTTATACATTTTCTAGAATGAGGTATGAAAACAAAATCAATTTTTCGGTTAAAAGAATTATTTTTTAAAAACATGCAGTTTTACCACCTTTTGATGGCACACCCATTTTAAATCTAGTTTTTGACATGTTTATAAGTTCAATTTGACAAAATAAAATTCTTCTTTGGAATAAGGATATAAAAATTTACTTTGGATAAATTTTTCATATTATTCTGGTAACTTTCATATTTTGATGAATAGTAAAAACACGCTATATTTTAATTAAAAACAACTTTTTCCATCACAATAATTTATATGGATATATTATCTTTTTAATTGGTTTTAAAGTATAATTATAATATATTATTACCATTTAATCCAATGTTGTCCATTGGAATTAATTTCACTTTGAAATTGGAGATAAACAAGTGATGATCTTTTGATAGTTATTATTTCTTAAAAACACACTATTTGTTTTGATAACGGGAATTACATTTAAAATTAATTAATTCCACTTATATATTCTGAATTTGGAAAAATAGACATCATCTTTGAATTAAGAATATCAAATATATCTTAGGCTGAATTTTTGGTATTTTTCTGAAAAACATCAATTTTTGATGAATAGTGAAAACACTGAGTTTTTGGTTAAAACTGACTTTTTATTTAAATAATCATTTATTTGATTTAAATTTATTTTAGGTAAAAATATATACATAATACTTATATAAGTTCAATTAAATTTATTCGAATCATTTTATAATAATTTTAGATTTATAAAAAAAATTGTATTGAACTTTTCACCGTCTTTTACCCACCTCCTAGGAGCTTTTGCAATTGTTCCTAAAACTTAATTTTACCGCTTCTATGAGTTGAATTTCGAAAATCCGAGAGACACGGTTAATATCAAGGAGTAAAATGTGGTTCAATTAGATAAAAATAATTTTTGGTGAATAGTAACTTTTTACTTTTATTTACCATGGTTAAAAGTAAATAGGGTAATTCAAGGTTAAAAGAAAATTATAATAATTTAAAATTACCTTAACACTTGTCCAAACCTTATTGGATGAGTAATGGCTGACCATGGGCATCCTTGGGTCAATTTTGGGACCCCATGGAGCCACTTATGAAAGACAATGACACATTAGATTAATTAATTCAATGTAAAGACAAATTTGGCATTAACAAAAATCCTTCAGTAATTAATTTTTATAAGGGGATGTATAAATTATCATTTCAACTATAAATATTCATTGGAAAGATAAAAAGATTTCCTACATGTTAGTATTTTTTTATAATTTTTAAACATCATATAAATTAAATTATTTATGACAAAATAATGATGCAGTATTTACCTCATTAATAAATGATTTAAATAAATAATATTATAATGAGTAAAAAAATTTCCAAAACATGTCCAATTATGATTGGATGATTTTATTTCGACCATGAGTCATCTTATCTTTATCTTTAATGATTTTTGGACCTTTTGAAACCGAAGATAAGTTTATAATAAAATAATATTTTCACACTTTCCAAAGGTGCCCCACTCCTCCCTTATAAAAGGGAACCTCCTCCCTCTCCTCCTCACACCACTTAGAGCCTTCAAGCTCGGACAACCCTGGCCCATTTCACTTGACCACTTCCTTAGAAACCTACTAGAGGTACTGGTATTCTCAAAATACCAACTCTAGTGCCCTAAGAGAAAGTTTAAAGGAGGCACTTCAAAGGAGAGGTAATACCTTCTACAGTTTTCTTTAAGTTCCATTCTTCTTCTACTCCATCTTATTTAGTTGTTTAATTATGAGGTAATAACATCTATATCCCTCATATACTGATATGTTATTATAAATATGAAACAACCATATTTCACCTCTTATCCATCCTACAGTAAACAAAATCACCGCGCGTGCGTACGTACGGAATACCGTCTCCATGTCGTGGTGTAATATGTTTTCCACCACCACCTTACTTGGATGGGTATAATGGTGTAAATAAATAACTATATATGATTATTGTAAAGTGGTATTGATTATGAAATATTATACATACACTTCAATACAATTCCACAATCATGGGAATGATATCATCACTCGTGCGTACGTACGACCTACCGTCTCCACGATGTGATGTGACTCATTCTATATGATCTTCATTGAATAATGATTATATAAATGAATTGAATGAATTAATATGATATATATTACACTAATAACATTCTATAAATGATGTATCTATATCCTATAAAGAGGAATAAGAATTTATTCGACAAAACACGCATAAGAACATAAAGCAATAAACACCCGAATAACAAGTAGCAATGAAATATTACTGCTAAGAAGATACAAATATGACCATATATGGTATCATAACAATGAATATGATTCTTTAATAAGTCAATTAACATTATTTAAACCATATTACAGGTGTTTCAGATTCATACAAATCATATTGGACCTATGGTAAGGGAAAATCTCACAGTCTCATTTTTATTTGAGATTGTTTATACTTTGGTATTTACTAGGGTGTATTTTATCATCCACATACATGTTTCCTCAATATGTAATATTATTTATATTCTCCTACAATTTTTTAATTCCAATTTTACCCTTAGATGAGTTTTTAGTAAAAGATATGAAATGAATCTTTTGTCATTTTTTGTACGAGGCACTTTTTGAATTTTCCGGCCAATGTACGAGAAGAATGTTTTTTTAACTTATATGGCATGAATGGATTTTTAGAACATTAATTACAAGAAGATTCCTTTATAAGTTTTAGAGTTTATTTTTAATCAACTTTTTTTAGTTTAAAATTGTATGACATGTTAAGAAAGGGAAAATGTTTTTGAAGTAGAAAGGATATTTTCCTCAAGAATGGAGTTCAATTGTTTTATCAAAATTATTTTCCATCTAAGATAAAAGAGGGTTCTGTTTATATCCCCATTATTTCATTGATTTGATTATGTTGTGATGGAATTATTTTTATGAATTCCTTTATCTTATATGAATTGTTTTATGATGTCACGATGTTTAAGAATCCCATTTTTATTACACGGTTATGCTATGATGTATGATTTATGATTTTGTGGCACACATAAAAATGGTTTCACTATGAGATGGGTGGGACCTATATCTCCCTCCAATGCATTGGGTAACAATTTATATCTCATGAGATAGACATGGCTGGAATGGAAAGCTAAACTAGTTCAGTGATACAGGACTGGAACAAGGAGTGAACTCGGTTCAGTAATGGAATTTGTCCTCTATGATGGTCTTGGAAATGTGACTTGACTAATATGAAATGATTTTATATGATTATGTGTGTATGGCATAAAGTTTCATGTTTTATGTTATGATTATTTGGGATTACTTTTCATTACTATGATTTATCCCATGACATGATATTATGACCTCTTTTGCGGGTTAAGATTTTCAAAATGTTATGTTCTTATGAATATGATATGACTAATATTTCTTTTGTTTACCCTTACTGAGCATTTGATCTCACCCTTTTGTATTTTTTCTATTCCCCAGGTCAGGAAGAAGGATATTAAGTAGGATATTCCAAGAAAGGACTCTAGATATGATGAAATAAACATGAGACAATGTAGTTGATTTTATGAACCAGTTGTTTATGTTTCCCAGTTTCTAAAGACACTATACCTATATGGTCCTTTCATGGTTTTGTTATATGTTGTAATAAGTATGATTCAACTCTGAATTAATAAGAATATGTGTAAAGTATGGGTCGTTATATAGTTCATGCATCGTAATCACATGTATCACAACTAGATCATGCATGGTAACTATGTGAATTATGACCAAGCTAAGTAATGCATCATAATTATGCATTGTAACCAGTTTAAGTATTGTATCGTAGTCATGAATCATTACCAAGTTATGTATTGTACTCTTATTTATGTATTTAATTCAAGTATCATAACCAGTTCAAATATTGTTCATCGTAACCATGTTAAGAATCATAACCAGGTTATAAATTGTAATCACAATATGCATTGTTATCATGAAAATCCTAGTAAAAAAGTTATGTATTGTACTTTTGAAATGCATTACAGTCTTATCATAACTTCTATATCAATTTTATGTTACTCATACTCATTTTTTAATATCTTCTCACTTACTATTTTCTAACCTAAAACAATGTCATTGAGTTAGTTGTTTACCAATCAAAATGATATCGTGTGTTATGTTTGTTTTGACAATTGCAATGCTAGGTGTCCAAGTCCCTCCATGTTTTTGGAGAAGTATGACCATTGGAAGAAATATGACCATTGGAACTTCATGACTATAAATAATAGGTCATTAAAACCATAATAGATAACTTTTGCTTCTATCAAGTTTTAGAGAGAGATGTTGTAACTTCTCCATTTCTTTATGTGAAAGCCTTGAAGATACAAGAAGTGAACAACTTATTCAATGTTCTTGTATTTCTGTAAGTGCTTTGTTTTTTCTTTGTGTGACCAATCATTGTGATAAAAATTGAGGGCTTTTGGGGATAGGAAGACGTGCTGCTGATCGTCGTATCAGGGGATTTCAATTGCTTGAAAGACAAAGGTGTTGATTACCTTCTTAATCGAGGGATTCCAGGGATAGGAAGATAGTCGTGTTGATCATCGTATCGAGGGCTTACCAAGGTGGTGGTAAGACATACCTTTTATACTAGGTGAAAGGATACCCTACTCTTTAGGATAAAAGAATTGTAATAATTTTACATTTATGATGTTATTTGTATTAGAAAGGGAATTGTATTGTTTCCTATTTCTATTCATATTCATTTAAATTATAATTATTTCAATTATAATTCATTATTATGTATTGTATTAAGAGATTATATACACTATATGGTTGAATCATTTACATTTGTATTTATCTGATCATAGTATTCAATTCAAATAAAATTTTATTTCATTACTTAGAGTATCACATCATTTCATAACCATCGGATCCAAGACATATATGGTCAAGTGTATTGTTTGTGAACTGTATTAGTTTAATACCTTTTAAACTAATTTCTTTCTTAAGTGTTTAAATATAATGTTTTTAAACCTACAGTTCACCCCCCTCTTGTATTGGGACATCTAATATACATATACATCTATATTACGATTCAAAAACTATAATAGTTACTCCAATTATAACCATGATAATTATTACATGTGTAAGTAAGAATGATATGAAATTGATGAATCAAGTTACTTAAATGATTTATATATGATTTCTATGGGGTTTTATGGAAATATTATGATTTTACAAGGTAAAGGAAAGTATATACTACTTTTTATGTTGGAAAAGTAAAATTATTTTGAAAAATAGTTATTATAAGTTGTTAATGATTTAAAAAAAATATTATGAATTTTATTTTTCCTTTAATATTTATTATGAAAAGTTTTATGAAAATATTTGGGAAGATAAGTTTATTTATTAGGTAATAAATTTTTTATTTATTTCCCAAATTTTATTTTGAAAAAGGATTTTTTTATAAGTATTCATGGACTAATGATTTATTTATTTATTTTTATGTCCCTTACAGAAATTTTTGTGCTCATACAACATTTTTAAATGTTTTAAAAGAGATTAAGGAAGGGTAATATAAAGGAATAAGTCAAGTTGAATGTTGTGAATATTTTTCATGAAATGAAATCATGTATTACTATAAAAGTTTTTTTGTAAAAAAATTGATACTGAGTAGAATTGTCCTCTTTATAATATATGGGATTATTATATAAGACTTATGACCTAACTGACTAAAATTATATACCTAAAAGACATTTGGGAATGTGAGAAAATAAAATTTAGTAAAAATATACTAGAATATATATTGTTTAAGGATGTTTCTGTATAGAATTACACTCCACTGGTCTTGAAGATGCTCCTAAAAAATGCCTAGAGTTCCACAAAGGATGGCTCAAATGTCTAGTGGCCCAATAGACCAATTATGCAGCCCAAATGCCCAATTTAGATGAATAGTTACCACTTCTACAATTCCCTGCTGCAAAACTTGATATATAGTCTATAATGTTATAGTACTACAATACTGCTATAGTCTCAAAGAAATTCTTCCACTACCTAGATCTGAATCGAGGTCTGATGTAGGACTGAGAGGATCTCTTACCACTCATGTAAGCCCCAAATTATTAATTATTATTATTTACTAATTATTAATTACTAATTATAAATCCTAACATATAATTTAATTATTTACTATTTATTAATTATTTATAAAAATTAGATTTTTTTTATTTTTTCATATTTTTTACAATAATTTATTATTAATTATTAATTAGTAATTATTTTTAATATATTAATTATTAATTAATTTTAAATTAATAATAATTAAAACTTGAATTAATTGTTAATTATTAATTTTTTATTATTTAGTTGTTATTAATTATTTTAAAATATTAATTATTAATTATTTTTTATTATTTATAATTATTAATTATTTACTAATTCTTAATTCATAACTCTAAATTATCAATTACTAATTATTACTTATTAATTAGTAATTTTTAATTATTATTTAAAAAAATTTAATTATGAATTTTGAATTATTAATTGGTAATAATCAACTAATAACTGTCAACTATTAATATATATTATGTATGTATGTATGTATGTATGTATGTATGTATGTATGTATGTATGTATGTATGTATGTATATATATATATATATGTATGTATGTATGTATGTTTATATGTGTTTATATATGTGTGTTTATATATATATAGTTTTATTTGATTGCGTGTATATGTAAATTTATTTCTATTTATTTGTATTTTTATATATTTTTATATATTTATATATATTTATATGTATTTGTGTATATTTATACATATATATATTTATGTGTGTGCGTGTTTATATATATATATAATATGTATTTATATATATTTATATTTGTGTGTGTATATAGATATAATTGAATTTATTTATATATACATTCATTTATATGTATATATAGAAGTAAATTAATAAGTTTTTCACTATAAATAGCAGGTGCTGAGCTTAGGTAAGTAGTAAATTCATTGGAATATGTGGAAGAGTTTGTGGGTTCCAATCCTAGTAGCCTTTAGTATATGATGGAATTCACATGGGTCATTGGTTGGGCTTGGTGAGGTTTTGGGCTTGGTCTAGCTAGTCCATGGTTAGATTGGGAAAGGTGGTGGGCTTAGACTGGCTTGACCGCCCAACCAATTTGAAATAAGAAAATATTTTCAAATGTGTGTATATATATATATATATTAAAAAATAAACCATCACTAAATATTTAGTAGGAATTTTCAAAACCACTGGTAAAAAAAATAATATTTATTATTTCAAAAAAATTAAAAGAGGGAACTAAATTTAAATATAAAACCACTGTGAAATATTTCAAAATGTTTTTTTAAACCACCACCAAATAATTCCTGTCACCACATTTCATGAAAGTTTTAAATATCCACTGTTAAATAATTTTTTTCCATAGTGGTACAGTTTTACATCTAATTTTATCAATATGTTTGTGGGATTGGGGAGTAAACACAATCCATTATGATTATGGGATTGGGAGTAAACTCAATCCACCATGTTAATGTGATTTGGGAGTAAACCCAGTCCACTATATTATGTTGGTAATGGTGATTTATCCTTGATATATGTTATGATTTTCTATTTTTATGTGCATACCACATTCCTATTTTATGTCTTTTTGGTTTAGTATTATTCTCTTATTCACAACCATATGTCATAGTATATGTTATGCTTTCATATTATTACATATTTTATGTCATGATCTAGGATTATGTTATCATACCTCATGATCACTTTTGATGACTTCATGATCGTATTCAATTAATCAAGCCATTTTTCTCAGGATCATATATCTCATTTGTTGATGATACATTTATAACTCCTCTATATGCCATTGATAATGCTTTATACCATACTAATCCTTTATTCTCACTCCTTTCTTATATCTCCTAATTTTCCCAAGTGACCATAGGTGTTAAAGAGTTTATAAATGGATTATAGGGGGTATATGAGGATGGATTTGATTAATTTTATGGTATAATTATAGGTTCATAATGTATTATGTTTATAAGTTCCCAAAAACACTAAACTTTTGATTATGATATTTGGTTATATTTAATGTCATCTAGAAAAAATATGTATGTTTAGCACAATATCTGAAAGTTCACATCTAGGGGTGTCTCGACATGATGTTGATCTTGGGAAAGAGATTATTAGTGACCCAATATTTAGATTATAGGGATGTTGGTTATTTTATGAGGTTCATTAGGGTCCTTTAGATTCATAGTTGATTCGCCACGTGCAACAAATTTTGAAGTTGGAGTTGTTTGACTATCTTTACCGAGTATGAGTCCTTTCATGGTCTAAACCCAAACCCATATGGTGTATTCAGACTTTAATTGATTCATTTATAGTTTTTTTGGCCTAATGGAGAGGCATTTAACTTTATATTTATTTTTTTAGTTATCCTTATGTATGGGGTATGATTAATTGGAAATTTCAATCAAAGTGAGTCCTTAAGTGAATTGATTTCCACTATTTTGTAGGGTTATTGGAGATAGTATCAGGTGATATTTTTCAACCATATTGTGATCTTTGTGAGTTCAATTAAATTATTGGTTAGATATTAATTGAATTTATATTGAGTTTAGGTATGGGAAATTCAATTATAATGAAATTTACCATATCACTTTAGATAAGGTTCCATGATGGGAGTAGTTACTTTTTCCAAGGTTAGGCATGTCTATTTGAAACCTTGTTGGTTAGCCTCTTATGGAATTTACCTAAATTTTTGGATTATAAAAAAGGAATAATTTAGATTTCAAGCCTTACCCCTATTGGTAATATGAATTTTGGGATGAGGGATACATTGGATTTCCAAAATCAGGGATAGGCTAAAACTACCCTTGAGGGATGACCTTTTATAATGGGTGATCCCTTCTCTCATGACGGTACATTGTGGTATGTGATTAAATGGACTAATCTACTAAAATTTATTATTTAAATTTTTTTTCATTGGGAATAAACTCCATTATTTATGTTTTATTTTTCAGATTTAGTTGGATCTGAGATTTTATTATGTTATATTCCACATAATAAGACCCGGTATTATAATATAAATATTTCATTATAGCACATTTTATTTCATTTCATAAAATAGTAAAACACAACTAGAGAGTTTCATTCATTGTAACATTTATGAATCATAGTCTAGAAAACTAAATATAAATAATAAATAAACTTCATAAAATCTTGAATACCTTAATTGGATAATAAACACAAGTAAATAATAGAACTGATGCATCGTGGACCCCTAAAAATATTACTCCTGCAAAAAACACTATGAAAATGAAACAAAATATTAGAAATACAATTCAAATTTTATAAAATAAGTTTATAGAACCTTAATAGAAAATTGAGTTCATGAATAATGATGGAAATAATATTCATTTATAGTATTTTTAAAATTATATGACCATTGGAAATATGACAATTAGAATAGTAACTTGATACTTAGAATAGTACTTTAACCATAGGAATGGTAAATTGAATATTAGGGTAAATGTTGAATTAACATTATAAATAACGTTTACCATAAATTAAATAATTAAATATAAGTATCAAAATACCATGAAACATTTACTCAATCAATGTAACATAATGTAGGTATTTGTGTTATTTTTAGTAAAACAAGTTTTATATTACTAAATAAAACTATAATTCTTGTTCTATAATTAAATATTAAGATTACCTAACTATTTTTTTTGAAAATTGATTTTGTTTTTTAAATCATCAAATTGAAGTTAGATATGGTTTAAGTTTTAGTATTTTTCATGAATAATGAAATATGTTAGTTAATAGTGAAATACAAAAAAATAAGGCATTTCACATTACATGTTAAATGCATGATTAATTACATCATAGATAATGTAAAAAACCATTATCTTAGGATCACATGAATAAATTAATATATTTAGTCACCATAAATGATACTATTTATAGTCTTGAGAAAACAATAATCAATTAACCAATATTTTATTTTAAAACACTCGTCCCCTTCACCAATAAATACACTCCTATTCCACTAGTTTCTCTCTACTTCAAAAACACTTTTTCATTTCCAAATATCTACAAAAAATAGATTTATAAACCCTCATACCCAAGTTTTTTATGTTTTTTATTAATATACCCTTCCAAGAATCATAAGGTGTAGTCATAAGAATCCATCTCATGAAGGAAAGTAAGTCTTCTAATTTAAGGCTTTCAATTACTTTCATTTTATTTTTTCATATTTATATTTAAAAGTTTAATAAACTATCATTACATGATGAAATTAATAATATAAAAATAATTTAACATCAATTATACCATCATATAATTCAGAAAAAACCATGTCATAGTTTTTTATAACATTTGTTCCATCATGGTCAATTTTAACTCCTTATATGGATGATATTATGAATCAACTACTACCCCTTACACAAATTGTTATAAAAATATATTTAATGAATATATATAATATTAATGAAATGTTTAATATTTTGAAAATATACAATGGGTATTGTGTTAATGATATTAATAATAAACAATATTGGTTATTTAAACTGCCTAAAACAAGCATACTAATACACATTTCTTAATCTGTATACATTTTTGGAATATATATTGAACATGGAACTTTTATACAACTATAATAACATGAAAAATCATACCTTTAAATTTATAGATCTTATAAAACCATTATATAATGACATTTTACTATTATAATTACATCAAATAGGTTTTAAAACTATAAACCGAATAACCTCAAAACAACCAATAGAAACAAAACTAATCCTTTAAATGAATAATACTAGATAATAAATGAATTAAAAGGAAAAAAATAATGAAATAAATATAAAATTTGTTTTAAATCAAGTAAAAAATTAATATAATTTTTTTATTACTGAAGTTATAGATTATAAAAATAGATTCAGGACTCGAGGTAAAAGTGTCACTTCCAAGTCCCCAATCTATCCATATATTATTTCACTATTGTATATATTCTCTTATATATTTTATTTCTAAATAATTGAAGTTATTTATTAATATTTTTTAATTATTTTTTAGTTATACTTGTATTTTTACCTCTCTTATTTATTTATGGGGTTTCTCCCGCCCGTTTTTCCTTTCCTGTGATTATACTCTTTATCACTCTCTCTCTCTCTCTCTTAACTTCTTCTTTTTATTTAATGTCCATATTATTTATCTTATGAAAGTATTTTATTTTTCATAAACATTCCTATTGACATAAGTATATACTTTTACTCTATACCATGTGACCACCAGGTATTTCATAATTTAGTTTTGAAGGGTGTTTTCCTAGAAAGTTATACCAATCATTTGAGTAGAGAAATATTGTTAATATGTTTTAACATTATTTAAATAAGAGTAATTATTGATTATTTATAGTTTTTTATGAAATATATTACTTAGGTAACATTATTTATTGATTTATTTATCGATTTATTCTTTTTATATGATGAATACATTGGACTTAGTAAGTGATGGGTGGATCCCAAAATTTTATAACCCCTTATTGTATCAGTAGGTATCATGAGAAAAAGTAGCTTAGATATTTTGTGTATAGCTACTCAGTTGTGTATAATTTATTAGAAAATGCTTTAATGGTATAGTTATTATGTATTTAAATATACATTATATCACTATGAAATTATTTATTGTTATCAGTGTGATTATTTATTCCCATTTTTATGTCATATACGGATCTATTATGTTCATGTTATCAATTTTATAATATTTTTTGATTATTTATTCCTTCCATATTATGTATTTCATATTGATTTTATAATATATTTCATCATACCCTAACCCTTATTAAGAATTTGAGATCACCCCTTTCTACTATTTCCCCATTCACTTAGGAAATAATAAATATTATTTTAAATGATCTAATGATAATCAAAGGAGGAATAATAATATTCCATGTGTTTTATTGATGTTTCCCATGTAATTAATTAATGATGTATGTATATAGTAACCTAAGACTACTAAAATTTTGATAATATGTATTGTGATCTATGTATTTTGTACCATTGTAATAAATAACCAACAAATTTTGGTTACTTGATTTACTGTTGTTACACACATTCTATCATGTTGTTGGTTATTTGATCTGGGTATGTTATATATCATCCTTTATATGTTATTGTGTTATGTTCTTGGATATTGAGCATATAATTTATTTGAGATACCTACTATATATACATATGGTATTCTCATGGTGTTATACATTAGGTTGGTTATGCATAGTCATATTTTACCTGCCTGATCTCTACTTAATTTATAGATTGTGACTCGTGATTAATTGTGGAAAATTAAGATTGTACAAGGAAAGTACCCCAAGGAGGATATTACTTGGTAAATTCTTATTATACCTATGATGTAAACTAGTGGATATTAATCTAGTTTGTCTAATAAGATTCTCTATGTTTATAGATAGGTCCTTAGTGCTTGAAAAATAGTTGGGTATGGATACTCCAGCTACACATCACACACACACACACACAAACACACACTTGGGTATGATTATAAGGGGTCCCAAATAAAATAGTATGGGGAAATATTTTTTAAAACTCTTTTAAGCACAATGGAAAGTGATCGCAATCACTCCTTTCCACTACATTAAAGTTTACTAGCCACTAATTTATATTATATAGAATATTCCATTATGTATGAGATACACATGACAGATATGTAATTCTATAGTGGAAAATATATCAAATGGTTTATAAGTGTCAACTAATGTATAAGTACCTTTTTTATATATTTCAGGCTATAATCAAAGTAAGTATTGTGGGTTTTCCACTATGAGTTGGTGGGCACATGGAAGACCTATACCAGAGGCTTGTGCTTTATTATTGTATTTTTTAATAGTGGTGGTGTGTTTTTAGATTATTTGTAATCATTTATTTCTTGATTATCTACCTAATTTATGTTTTATCACATTTTATTTCATGTAAACTATGAACTTTCTTATATCATATATTTTTTTAGGGACATCATTGGTTGTAGCCTACTGTGTTATGTACTCACACCTTACATATGAATCTCAGTGCATATGCAATTCACATGTTGCATTTCAGGTATAATAAATAACTACTATAGGATTACTTTTGGGATAATTTGAGGACTATCTAGACAAGTATTTTTTTAGAATATCGGGACATAGAGTTGGAACATAGGGGACATGTTTAGTATACAGAGTTTTTATACATTTCCATGTTTTTATAGTTTTATTTTGAGTTGTGTTTGTGTTTACATTATAGTAAAGACTTTTTTTATTCTTTTATTGTTATTTTAAGAAACATTTTAGATACATACTAATAGATAATCTATATTATTATATCAACTAACCATGTACCATCATCATACAAATATTACCTTCGGTGTATAGTTTGTATATTTTTTAGTAAATTTTATATATATAACTAGGTATTGATAGATTTTTTAGTAAAATATTATATTTCCTTAACACATCGTATAAAGAAGGTAAATTATTCCCCAAATAATCTTTTACACCCTTTATTCTAGTCACCAATACCTAGTGATTGGGGAATGTTCTTAGAGTAATGGTGGTCCGATTATAGTGTTGTTTAGGTATCCAACTCAGGTTATTGAATATAATTTATTTAATGAATAATAGAATGTTATAGTTCCCATGTAAAATATAAAACATTATTTTTTATATAATACATGGGAAATTTAAATCATTATTTTATTTTCAAAACACAAGTCTCATATAACATTTATATTTATTTTTTTAACTTATTTTTAAACACAAATTATTTACCAATGTGTGTTAGCACATTACACATATTCAACAATCTTAATGAAAATGTTTTTTGATACATCAAGATGAATAATTTCAGTTTATGAAGTTGAAAAAACATTAATAAGTTGAAAAACTCGTGTTTTATTTTTAGTACTAACTATTGAAGGAAACATAACATGTAGGAAAAACATTTTTTAGCTAATGTATAGAATGTGGTAAACATAAAACATACAAATTAGATCATATAAAATACCACATAATATGATATTTTTATATTGACTAGTTGGACACGAAACATTGAGGGTTCATTGAATATATATCTTAGAACATTTACTATGATCAAACATTTGAGTTCTTAGAAGGAATAATTGAAGTGTTAAGAAAAATATTAGTTTCATACTATGTTTGGATATGATTAAATGAATCACAATAGTTGTAATTTTTTAATGAAATTAGAGTTGAAATATAATAATTCACATAATATATAGTTCACGTAATAAATAGATCACAGAATGTATGAACCAAAAACATATGGATTATCATGGTAAATTTGGGTTTCCTAGGAACATTTTGATCATTAAAAGATCATCTCAAACTATCACTAATTTTCTTCTATGGGTAGACATTTAAAGTGGTTCCTTTAAAAAATTTCTTATATGGTTTGATGGAATGTTTTAGGTACCTTAAAGATAACATTTTTATTGAATAAATTTTTTTTGGGATATGAGTATAGATAAATCATATAAACTACTATATAATATTTTTAAACAATGAGGTAGGGTATATGCATAGAACATTTTCTAAAATCTTTAAATATTTTTTGTATGAAACTAATAATAATTAAATTATAATAATGAATATTTTGTTTGAATAAGTTCAGTAATAATTTCAAGAGTCTATTATATTGAGTGTATAATAAAAACATTTTAAAAAATCAAATAAAAGAAGTGAATATGATCAAAGAAAGGTAAATGAGAATTTATGGAAAAGAATAAAGTAGTGTCCAGGGAGTTCATTTTAGTTATATAACAAACCATACATTACATACATTGATATTAATTCATAATTGAATTAAATTCATTAAAAAATATAATAAAACTATGATAGGACCATATATGTATAGTGTATTTAGAAACTGGGAAACATAAACAACTAGTTCATAACCCATCTACATTTTCTCACATTTATTTCTTCACAACTAGACTCATTTTTGGCATATCTTACTTTATAAAATTCTTCTTGACCTGGGGAAAATAAACATATGAAAGTGTGAGCTCAAATTCTTAGTAAGGGTAAACAAAGGAAATATAAATCATATCATATTCATAAGAACATAACATTTGAAAATCTTATCATGTATATAAAAGATCATAATATCATGTCATGGGATAAATCATAAAAGTTCAATGTAATCCCAATAGTCATAACATAAGACATGAAATTTTGTGGCATACACATATAAGCATATAAAATCATTTAATATTAGTCAAGGCTCATTTCCAAGACCATCATAGTAGACAAAGTCCATTACTGAACTGATTTCACTCCTTATTACAGCTTTGTATTATTGAACTAGATTTACTTTTCGTTCCAGCCCTATATTACTGAATCAGATTTACTTTCAGTTCCATCTATGTCTATCTCATGAGATATAAATATTTACCCAATTCATTGGAGTTAGATACAGACCCCACCCATCGCATAGTGAGTCCTTTCTTATGTGTGCCCCAAAAACATAAAAAACATTCACCATAGCAGAACCTATGAAATAAATTGGGTTTCTTAAACATCATTCCATCATAATTGATATAAAACAAATGGATTTCATAAATAAAATTTCATCGTAAACACACTAAAATCATGGTAATAACATGGATATAAATATAACCCTTTTTAAATAGTGTCATCTTAGATGGAAAATAATTTTGAGAAAATACTTGAAATTAATTATTAAGGAAAATATAATTTCTTCTCCAAAAATGTTTTCCTTCCTCAAAATGAAACACAATTTTAGAAGAAACGATTTTATGTGAAAATAAACTTGTAATCTTTTAGGGTAAGCTTAAATAAAATAAGGTGTCATGAAACTGTAAAAATCCATTCATACCATATAAGTTAAAAAAACATTATTCTCACACTTTTTCCGAAAAAGTCAAAAAGTACCTCGTACTGAAAACGAAAAAAACTTCCATTGATACCATTTAGTAAAAATTTACCAATGTGTAAAATTGAATTTTAACAATTATTGAAGGATATAAAGAATATTTTTAAATACATATTTAGTAAACACGTATGTGGATGATAAATAATCCCCAATAAATACTTACAAATAAACAATCTCATATAAAGATGGGATTTGAAAATTTATCCCTTACCATAGGTCTGATATGATCCGTATGTATCCAAACCTTCTATATAATGATTTAAATAATTTTAATGATTTATTAAATAATAATAATCATTTTTATGATAACATTTATGATCATATTTTTATCTTCTTGTTAATATCATTTCATTGTAACTCGTTATTCGGTATTAACTGCTTTATGTTCTTATGCATGTTTTGTCAGATAAGTTCTTATTCCTATTTTTAAGTTATAGTTTTATAATTTACATCATAGAATTAGTATAATATATATAATATTTATTTATTCAGTTCGTTTATATAATCATGGTTTAATGAATATTATGTTGAACGAATCACATCTCACCGAGGAGACGGCAAGTTGTATGTATGCACAAACGACGATATCATTCCCATAATTGTGTAATGATATTGAATTCGATAGTGTATAGTATATAAGAATTAGTATCATGTTATTATAATAATATATAGTTATTATTTCCACCATTATACCCATCTAAGTAAGGTGGTGGTGAAAATCAGATTACACCACGGCGTAGAGATGGTAAGTCATACGTACGCACACGCGGTGATTTCATTTTTTGTAGGATGGATAGAAGTTGAAATAGGGTTATTTCATATTTAGAATAAAATTTAAGCATATGAGTGATACTGATGTTATTACTTTATAATGAAATAAATAATGAATAGGAAGCAGAAGAAGAAATAAATTTGAAAGAATCAGTAGAAGAGATTACCTCTTCCTCGAAGTGCCTCCTTTTAAATTTCATCTTAGGGCACTAAAGTTGGTCCTTGAAGAATAAAAAAACCTCTAGAATGAAAATAGAGAAGTTGATAAGGAAACATAGTAGGGGTTTCTAATATTGAGAGATCAAAATTAAGTGAATAGGTGAGGGAGGAGGTTCTCTTTTATAATTGCAGTGAGGGGCACTTTTGAAAACCTCAAAAATATTAATTTATAAAAAATAAAACCCTACCCAAAAACCTCAAAAGTGTACCAAATTAGAAAATGAGATGTGATAGGGGTTTAATATCATCAGAAAAATTATTTTGTATATTTAAACCTTATCTTTTTAATTGACACTTAGTTATTCTATTAAATTTTAATTGTGGTAATAACATTCTAAATATTTAATGTCAATAAATATTTACTTATATGGTGTTGATTGAATATAAATGGATATTTTATGAAATTATAGACCTTATAATTATCAATTTTTAATTTTTAAATGTTTTTATGATTTTTAAATAATTTAATAAAATGTTATTTTTATAAAATTTCAATAGTGTCAATTTTGACTCTATTCATTTATTTGACTTTAAAAAAACTCCACACAGAAGTTAATTCAAAAAAAATTATTTAATACACTCCTAAAATGTCATATTCACCGAGAAAACTATTTTATAACATTAATTATTTTATATGACATTTTTTTAATATTTTTTAAAACCATTTATTTGATATTTATATTAATAAAATAATTTCTACATCACTATTTTATCATCGTTAATGGTAATTATTTAAAATATTAAAATTATAAATAAATTTCTATGATGTAGGTAATTATTTTATATTTACATAGACTATATATAGTCGATTTTATCTTACAGTTATCCATATATTAAAATTAATATACTTGTATAAAATGAGATTGTGACATTTTGTCACATTCATTAGTTTTTATTACATTTATTTCATATTCATAGGTAAGTGGCCATAAAGTGATTCCATTTCAAAAACTAGATGATAAGGGTCTAATTTAGTCATCCAATAGTATTTTTATAGGAGTTAAGGTAATGTTATAACATTATTTTAACCCTTAATTACCCAATTAACCTTTAACTATGGTAATAAAAATAATTACCAAAGTTACTATTCATAATGCCAAAAAATAAAATTAACTTATTAACATAATTTGAACCTAATAATTTCGAAAATGGAATCCATTTTTCAAAATTTAAAACACAAAATTTGCAATAATTAATTTAAAATTAATCCCGTTGTTGAGAAAATAGGTTTTTAAAGTTAAAACATTGGAAAACATTGAAATGTTTTTACCTATGAATTCAATATAAAATTAATGATAATGACATAAATTATATTGAATGATAAAAATATATTCTATTTATACTTTAAAATCATTCAAAATTTTATTTTATCCATATAAGTTATCTTTATTAAAAAAGTAGTTTTGAATTAAAATTTAGTGTATTTGTACTATTCGTCAAAAAATGAAAGTTATATGAAAAATATCAAATATTTATCCAAATTAAATTTTTATATCCCGCTTAAAAATAAAAAATTTTATGTTGTCATATTAAAATTAATAATGTATCAAAATATTAATTTAAAATGGGTTATCCATTCAAATGTGTAAAATTAACCTTTTAAAAAAATAAGTTTTTATACATCAAATAGAGTTTTTTCATAACCTGTGACTAAAATATCCATTGGATGAATATAAAAAATATTTTATTAAGTATATAACATATATATATATCTCATTTATTTCATTATGAAAAGTAATTCACTCTAAAAAACAAATATCTAATTGATTTATATTTTTCATAAGTAATTGATAGCCAATGAATTCATAATGTATTTTCATAAGTTAGTTATAATTATTCTTGCTAACCTAACGACTAGTCTATAACATTAATTTTATAATAAGGGTGTCTCCCAATTATTATAAACTCAATATTGTGTGAAAATCAAGATACTAAAGAATAAAAATTATTTAAAGAAAATATTTCATAAATGCATCCGGGTGTTACAAGTTAACATGAAAGGAATAACTATGAATTTATGATAATTTTTAAAAGTAATTATGTGACTTTAAATTTTCACTTTTTAAATTATTTCTACATGTGACAAAAGCATGTAATTATGCATGAAACATTTTTAAAATGGTTCCATGAGAAGGAATAGGTTGTGAAAAGTATCCTAGATTATGATAGTTTAAAATGAAGGTCACAATTTACATCATATACAATGATAATTAATATCATAAGAATGAATCACATGAAGATTTTTTTGAATATCTTTGACTAAATTAAATAAAATTAGTTATTTCCATAGTATAGATCATTAATTTTCTATTTTCTAAATATATATTTATTAATATCACATGATGATATCTTGAATCAAGTTTTACAAAGATATTTAATGGTTTGAATATTGAAATACATTGTTTCCATAAATCTAATCAATGAAGATAATTTAAATAGTCAATTTTAGAGGAAAATCAAAACAAGTAATCGGTTGATTAAAATATATAAATAATTCCTAGTATGAATATGAAATTAATATTTGAGATATCATTTTATAAATAATAATAACTCAATGATCACAAGGATACTATTTTGAGATGTTTTTTTCTAAATATCAAATTACTTGGATGTTATTTTTTTAATTCTCAAAAAAATACAAAGAATATATATGTTTAAATAATAAGTGGGTCCTTGATATAACAAATAAAAAATGTTGATCTTGATGAAATCACAAAAATAAACCAATACATATTCACCCCTCCTCAATATTATATACAACCTTCTCTAGGAACCACACCCATATATAATTATCATAGGAACTCTCTTTAAATTCATCACATGATTATTAATAATCATATTGGGATTAAAAAATGACATGAAATTGGGCTTTGTATCACTCTTTAAAATATGTCTATATCATATGACAAGATATGAATATTTATAGATAAATAAATATACTTTTCTTTTATCTTATATAATATGGAAATCAATATCATAGGATATAATATGTATCATACAATATGGTTTAGTCTTATTATAGTATAAAATATCCCATTTATTCATTTTCATACTTTGGGCATGCCTTGAGATATCTTGATATCTCTATATATGATATATTTTAATCCTTATCACTACCCAACATCTCTTGAGTAGCTCCATAAAATAACTAAGAATATATTAAAATTTCTCTATAATTTTGTTTAAGGTACAACATAATTCAATACATCCTTTTATATTAAACCCCATTTTCTATTTATCACCATATATGACATTAATTGTTTCTCCTAGTATCACTATGTCATTTCTTAGGATATCTTCATGGTAATACACTTTATTCACATACTTTTATAGAACATAATATGATATCATCCAATTGTTTCTTATGATATCAAATATACAATTATTTTTATTTTTACCAATATCCATCTATAATATTTATTCCATTTATTATAAATACTTTACATATTTTCAAAAACCTTATATATTCTCAAATTACTTATTTAAAATATCAAAAAAAAAAATTAATATGGATCAATGGTATTGGTTAATAAAACATACAACACATAATATCCAATGTTTGTAGTATAACATACTTTGTTATATGATTTAATATCAATCTAAAATATCACGTCATAATCTATTAGTGAGTGAAATACCTAGAAACACCTCCACTAGTCCAAGGGAAGGAGAATAGATTTGAGGTATCCACACAAAAATGGGAGTATTTACCTCAATTTACTTATCTCCAATTAATCATGTTATCTTGGAAGAAAATATATATAATAATATAAAAATAAAAACTTATGATTTGTGAGTAAATATTCATTTATGTCATATAACACCCATAAACCATCAAATAATATGTCTCATCCCAAACAAATTTATCAAATCAAACAATAAAAAATATAAAAAAGTCTCATCAGAGTTAATCTAAAATTCTACCTCAACCAATCTACATTCGTCCCATTATACCATTAATATTCACTAGCCTATCTTCATTAATACAAGGGAAAAGTGTGAAATTATGCATGAAAGGGTGATCAATAATACTTTGTATAGTCATCCCATTCTGTGGAACAACCCATATAATTAAATAACTATGCATGCATATCAACAACATGTGAAATAAAAATAGAATCTCATATGTATAATGGATGAGACTTTTTTATTAATTAATTCATAAATATCACCTTTACTCTCTCACTAAATAACAAGTATTCATATACAAATTTATATATGTACATTTCCAAACATCTCAAGAATAAGGCCACCCATAGATTACATCCTGTTAGAGGCCACCTAGAACCTAGGCCTTAGCTCATGCCTCAATCATGTCCCTAAACTCATAAAAGGGTAATGGTTATAACTCGTGATCCATCCAAAGAATATACCATATCACACCACCCTTAGTAGATATTGAAACTCATTCTCATATATGAATATGGTAATATTATAAAATAAGTAACATAAAATAAAATAATCTTATTATATATCATATCCCTTCATAAATACCATGTTTAATGAATCTCCTAGGATTTAATATTATAATTTTACTGAGTAATACCTATATTTCTAGTCTACTTTGAACCCAAATCTATAGGTGATAAAATAATAAATACTTGGTGTATTAATATCCACCTAAAATCCAAAGTTAAGAGAGAGAAAGAGTGTAAAAACTTTGGTGAATCATTATCTACCTTAAACCCAAATCTATGGTTGAGAATAATAATATATACTCATGTGGATCATTGATTGTCTCTAACCTAAGGCTATTGGTGAGAATAATAATATATACATGAATGTGACATAATTTATATCTAACTGAGTTTAGTGGTTGAGTAAAATAATAGAAACTCTAGTTCACTATAACTATCGACATCTTCCAACCACCGAAAAAAATCGTACATATAAATAAAGGTGATTAATAAAAGTATTCATATAATCATCCCATTTCAAACCATAACCAAGATTTGTAGTAATTCCTTCTAAGTTTATGATGTACATTGTTACATCATAGAGAATTCTACCATTCATGACATCCATATAAATTCCACATCATCCATCTAAAACACAAGACATTTATGTATGTTCATAAAATACCATTATTAAGACCATTTCACCAAGTTTATTCAAAATAATTTATAGATATTCATCTCATCAGTAAATGTATGTGTCATTAATAGTTCACGATAACCTCAACCTAGTTTACACAAAAATATTTGAATCAGAATTTCACTGACCTCATTCATTCCTAATTTATACTAATGGTTTTACTCTACAATGAGGGTTTAGGGTGTTACTATGTGGAGACTATAACCTCATGTCAGAGTAAAAAAACAATAGTATAAATAATATCAATCACATTTATATAAATGAATAAAGAGATTATACATCTTGATAAGTGACAATAATAACATAAAAATTTCATGCTATAAAAAATGAGTGTTTACTAGGGATACAATTTAGACTTAAAACATCATGATTATTCATGGTTTGATTGTATAAAACATTGTCCAAAAGAATAAAAATACTAGGAAACAATTCAAAACTGGACCAAGTTCCTAGAACACTCCCATACCCATGCACCATGGCAACAAATCATCAATCATTGGTCATCAGGAACATCCAATTAACCTATCCTCATGTTCTAATGTTACACCTAGTATTGACCATACCTACTTATTCTAGAGTTATACGTCTCAAAAAACAATATTTCAATAGGTATTATCGTCAGATCCTAGGAGATATTCAAGAAATCCAATGATCACAAGGCACAATCTCTAGATCTTAGAAAGTATACTGTGATTACAATAGTCATTGGGAATAATAATTTGATACTTGGAAGTATCTTAGTAATACAATAATTATTAGTTATTTTGAAAACACAAGAAATGTATCTAAATTCATTCATTGGGATACCGGTTAATTTAGGTCACTATATGGGTGACCACTTTCAATTTCCATTTCCCCCAAAAATTTAGGAAAACTTTACATAGTGGTTAAAATTATATCCTTAACATTCATCAAATGGAAACTCAAAACCAAATGATGGGATTTAACAACAGGAAAAACTTTTTTTTGTCATTTATTATGTTTTTAGGTCAATGTATAGTAAGCCGGTGTGAATACACATCAGACACAATAAGAATGTTAGTGATAAATTAAGGTATTGATTAGATAACACCTACCTTATTCTCATATAAGTATAATAATAAAGTATCAGCTGCTAATCTAACCCCAAATGCATGAAATAAAAGATTTTGAAAAACCCCTCTAAAATAGGGCACAAATCAATGTAACCAGTATAATTCCAAGAAATTTTAGGGAAACCAAGAAAGATAGGCTATAGTGAGTTTAATTTAACTCTATCTACTAAACCAATTGAATGGAACATAAATCTGATAAGAGTTATAAGAGATCTCATGTGGAAGGGGGGAGCTCGATGGACTAGGGAAAGTTCTAGAAGGAGGCATACAATAAAAGTCCTTTCACAACCCTTAATAACTTTTTTTATTCATTTCCTCTCTTATTTTAATTTATTTATTTATTATTTTATTTATTATTTTATTATTATTATTATTTATTTTCCACTAGGCCCAGCTAAATCAGCCTCCAGAAACATGTAAGGGTCCTCTAGACCCCCTCCTTATAAGGGTCACTCATATTGGGGTGACCCACATAGGGTTCAATACATATGGTTGACCCTGTAAGAGCCACCCATTGGGAATCCTCATATATGTTACCCATTGTAAGGGTATACTAATAAGGATCACCCATTGGGAATCCCCATAAGGGTTACCTATTGTAAGGGTGGACTTGTAAGGTTCAACCACCAGGTATCCACATAAGAGTCACCAAGATAAGGGTGACCCCATAAGTGTAACGACCCAAAATTTCATTAATGGAAAATCCCTCTTGATCCAGTTAAATGTTTCTTTATGTTTTTATATGATGTCAACTTCCTTAGTTTAACGTTAAGATTTGTGACCGTTACTTTTATATCCGTTGAACAGTGATCATCTGGGTAGTTTAAATATAAGTCTTTAACGAACCAATTTTCTACTCAGACAAAGGAAGCGATGGCCTCATCCAGTAGAATTGCCCCTTACGAAGCCCATTTGTCGGAGCTCGGAAAGGAGGTGGCGTCTTTGGGCTTTGCCCTTGACCAAGCCCAAGCTGAGCTTCATCAAGTCAAGCTCGAACGTGATCGTCTACGGGAAAAATGGAAGTTGATAGAGATTACCACTCGAGCAATGTTATCCGAGCAACCCCAAGAGTCTGTCACCATCGCACACCTTACCCTTAGGTCTTATGCGGCTATTTTAAGGGGTTATGTAACAAATAAGTAGCACCATGTTCATGTACATTATTTTTTGTATATAATAATGAATATAATTTCTAGTCATTTTTGATGCATTGTAATTAGTTTTTAAAGTACAAATGATGTTTTTAGTTATTATTTAATTAAGAATTATATTTTATTAAATTAAAGGATTTTTGAATTAAATAATATTTTAATAAAATATTATTATTAATATTAAATTAATTTTTATTAAATATAAATGATCTTATAATTTTATGAATGCAATTAAAATTTTTATTAAGGTTTGAAAGCCATTTCTGTCAAAACCCGTGAATTTTTTATAAATGTCGGTTTTTATTTTAAAAGTGAAAATTCACATATTTAGAAAATTATTTAGATAAAATAAATATTATTTTTGGAATCAGGACGTCAAAATTATCCAACGGTGAATTTTTCATAATTTTCTGAGACAGTCAAATTTTTGGGTAAAAATTAAATACCATTTAAATATATAATGTGTTTTATGACATCATAATGACCCAATGGTGATGTAATAAAATACCATAATCCTTATGTTCGGCCAATATGTGTTTTATCAATAAAATAATGAGGTTTTGGGTTTGTTTGACTCACTTTTCAAAGCATTAATGGAGCCCTCAAGACTTATTCAACACTTTTCCTTTTTAAATTAATTTCCATGGGAGTGTGACTCACCTCCACATAAGCAACCCTAATTTTTTAATAAGTTCGGACCTTGGCCTTGTAAAATATTGTTTTCCTCTTCCCTTTTCCAGAAACCATGGGCAAATACCATGGGATGGTTTGTGGTTTGGATTATTTTAATATAAGGGGTCCCAAACCTAAATAATAAAGAATTCTCTCACCTTTCCTATATAAACCCACCCAAGCTCCCACTTCCTCCTCACTCAAAGCCCTTGAAGTTCGTCCAAACTCTGCCCTACTCTCTCTAGAATCCTCCCAAGGTGCCCCAAGCTCCCAAGAAGCCTCTCACAAGCCTCTCTCTAGCCTTTGGAAGCACACTTCCAAGTAAGGGTTTTTCTTCCTTTCTCATTTTTGTCAATTTTCTTTAAGTTGTATTGCCCTTTTAATTTAATTTATGAATGTTGGGGTATGGTTTCGCACCTCCCCCATACTTCCCTCTTATTGTTTGAATGATGGGAGACCCCTTTCTCTCTCATTAAATTCCTCCCATGTACACCCGTTACTATGCCGAAATTCTGAAAGGAACTTCTCTCTCTTCTTTTACATTCAAGCAATACTTTTGTATCATGAATCTAAATTCCATTTCTATTGTTGGGACATGTATATATATGATATACTTACTGTCCATTACATGTAATTATGATGAGGAACCCCTTTCTCTCTCATCAACCTTTTTTATGAATTCTTATGTCACGTCGTTACGCTGCCGAAATCGCACCGATTTTCTAAGCCAATGTCTTTGTGTAGTGAATACCATGCCCATTTCTCCATCAAGGGTATTCACCTTTATGCACATATACATATTGATTGTAAAGTTTCATGTATGAATTCCACATTCCTTTATCGTGGAAGAAATGATTATGTTTTATGAATCCATGTTTTATGATCCATGTGGCACACTTATGCATGAAATGAAATGTTTAAGAAGGGTGCGCCCTTTATAGCGCTCCAATGCATTGGGTAAAGTATAGTATCATGATACGTCATGTGCAATGAGTGTTGACTCATGCTAATTCAAGTGCAACGAGGGTTTACTCGTGCTTCAAGTGCAATGAGGGTTTACTCATGCTCCATGTGCAATGAGCCTTGGCTCATGCTAATTCAATGTTAAGTGTTGTTGCCACATTTCCATGTTATGATTATCATGCTTTATCATGCCTTTATGTTCATCTCTCTCTTATGCTCTATTGATATGCCTATTGCCTAACATGTATTGTACTCCTCATGTTATTCATTATGTACTCCCTTACTGGGCTTTATAGCTCACCCTTTTCTTATGCATGTCCTCAGGTTATCCCATGCAATGCTAAGTACGAAGGAATGTAGTGGTCATGTAAAGGAAGTTTTCAATAAGGATGTTGTATTTCAAGTTTAAAGTTTTTATGTAATGATCCTAAGCCCCAAAGACACTAAACCTCTCGATCTTCTTTGTTGTATCAAGTGAAGTTTTATGTAATAAAGCATGTTTAAGTTGTAATAAAAAGCAGGGTTGTCATAGTTGGTATCAAAGGATAGGTTTAGTTATTTTTGGGATTAGGAAACCCTAGTAAAGCCTTAGATACAAGACTAAGCATAATAAAAACATCCCTAAATTTTGGTAAATACTAAGTAAGTGTTTTATCAAACAAATACATCCCTGTCTGGATACGAGCAGGTAGAGGCGGCTCTGGCACAGATGTATCCTAGGGGTAAAACCCGAAAACACCGCTTTGAGCTAGACTCGAACGGGAACTGGTGCACGACAACGGGCCTTGCTGCACTCTTGGTTACGACACTCCCGGGGGATATGTTTTGATAAATTCACAATCTTAGTATGAACCCTTATTAAGGGAAAAATGCCCCTAAGAATATATGTTAGAAGGAAGATCATGAAAAGCCTGGATTGAATCCTATAGACTCATGAGTTAATGAGATTAAAGTTTATTTATAAGTCATCAACTTTTGTCTTTGGATTACCCTTTATGTGTTACCCCTAACTTTCCTTTTATTCCAGCCAATGGCCGGTAATAGGAGAACTCGGGCTAACAACCGTTGTGAAGATCAGTGTGATGATTGTACCAATGAGATGCCCAATCTAATGGGAGCGGGAATCGCGAACTTTGTCACGCTTCTCTCTCAGTTAACTCAAGTTTTGAATAGAAACACTGGTCAAGAGGAACGTTCAACCCCCCCTAAGAAAGAACAAGTCGCTATTGAAAGCTTCATGAGACAAAGGCCTCCTACTTTTAGTGGATCATCCGATCCCACGATTGCTGAACAATGGATCAACTCCATTGAAAAGATATTCTCCATCCTCCAATGCTCTGAAAAAGAGAAGGTTCTCCTGGCGGCTTATCGTATGGAGGGTGAAGCTGATCAATGGTGGACGTTGATCAAAAATACGAAGCCTGAGGAGGAGATCGAGGCTTTGGAATGGAAGGTATTCCGGAAGATGTTTTTCGATAAATATTTTCCACGCACCCTCCGTCTTAAGATGGAAAGGGACTTCCTTTCCCTCAAGCAGAAAGATGAGGAATCTGTGGGAGCGTACGAGGCAAACTTCACAAGGCTTGCACGATACGCTTCCGGCTTTGTCGTTACCCCCGAATGCAAGGTTGACCGCTTCTTTGGTGGGCTAAAGCCTAGCTTGCAGAAAGCATTAGCGATCCGTGACTTCGACAGCTATGAGGAAATTGTCCGATGTGCCCTCAAGGTTGAAATGGAGATCGTAGAATCACAGGGGTATCATGGGGACAAGAAGCGGAAGGTGGACTTCAATGCTGGTGGTCCGATGGATAAATCCAACGGCGCTAAGAAATTCCAGCACCCCACTTGCCAAAAGTGTGGAAAGAAGCACCCTGGAAATTGCCTTAGGGGGACAAGAAAATGCTTCAAGTGTGGAAGAGAAGGGCACCTAGCTGTTAACTGTCAGCAAGAAGGACCCGCGGCTGCGACGGAGGGGAGGAACGCTCCGTTCGAACCTCAACGCGTTGTTCAATGCTTCAAATGCAAAGAACCGGGTCATTTTGCGAATCAGTGCCCTAATCCAAGGGTTATCGGAGGCAATCAACAACCTCCAAGACAGCAAGGAAGAGCTTTTGCCATCACTTCTGCTGAAGTGAACCCCGACAACGAAGTGGTGACAGGTACGCTAGTTATTCATTCAAGAATAGCGAACGTACTTTTTGATTCAGGTTCTACACATTCTTTTATATCTCAAAAGTTTAGTAGAATAATCCCTGCACCACCACAAGTCATGGAAGTAAAGATGTCGGTGAGTACGGCAAATGGGGCAATCATTGCATCCCATGAGTATAAGTCCTCCCCTGTTATAATCTGTGGATTGAATTTCCCGGCGAACCTCATCATACTCCCTTTGGTGGAATTTGATGCAATTCTTGGCATGGATTGGCTTTCCTTATATAGAGCCAACATAAATTGTCGGGAGAGGGAAATCACACTCCATATGGAGAATCGACCCCCGATACTTTACAAGTGTCAGGAGGAAGATGAATCTCCTTTAGCTCCATCATCTCAAGCATGGATATTACTGCCTTATGAGCACGCATATCTGGCTCAGATGATTAATTCCAAGGAAGAAACCACCCTTGAAGAAATGCCTATTGTGAGGGAATTCGCTGAAGTATTTCCCGAGGAACTTCCTGGTCTTCCTCCAAGAAGAGATGTTGAGTTCTCAATTGAACTTATACCTGGGGCGCTACCAATATCCAAGACTCCATATAGAATGGCTGTGGTTGAGCTTGAAGAACTGAAGAAACAACTACAGGAGAATCTGGATAAAGGGTTTATACGCCCAAGTGCATCACCATGGGGTGCACCAGTCCTCTTCGTCAAGAAGAAGGATGGGTCAATGCGGCTTTGCATCGATTATCGTGAACTTAACAAAATCACGATAAAGAACAAGTATCCTCTCCCAAGAATCGATGACTTGTTTGATCAGCTGCGTGGAGCTCAATACTTCTCCAAGGTCGACTTGCGGTCGGGATATTATCAAGTAAGGGTGAAGAAGGAAGATATCCCCAAGACTGATTTTCGTACAAGGTACGGGCACTATGAATTCATAGTAATGCCTTTTGGACTCACCAATGCTCCAGAAATATTCATGGACTTGATGAATAGAGTCTTTAGAGATTACCTAGATAAATTTGTGGTAGTCTTTATAGATGATATTCTGATATACTCCAAAACCAAGGAGGACCATGAGGAGCATTTAAGAACTGTACTGGAGACTTTGCGCAAGGAGAAGCTCTATGCCAAGTACAGCAAGTGTGAGTTCTGGTCGAAGGAGGTCTCATTCTTGGGCCATATCATCACAAGCAATGGGATATCTGTGGACCCCTCCAAAACAGATGCAATTGAGGGATGGCCGAGGCCAACATCGGTAACTGATATCCGTAGCTTCTTGGGGTTAGCTGGATATTATCGACGATTTGTGAGAAACTTCTCACGATTGTCCAACCCTCTTACCAAGCTAACTCGAAAGGGAGTAAAGTTTGCTTGGAGTGATGAATGCGAAGAAAGCTTCAAGGAGTTGAAAAGGAGGCTTATCACTGCACCTGTGCTCACTTTACCCACAAGTGGGGAGCTTTTTGTGGTATTCAGTGATGCTTCGAAGAAGGGCTTAGGATGTGTGCTGATGCAGAATGATAAAGTGATATCCTATGCCTCAAGACAGTTGAAAATCCATGAGCGAAACTATCCAACGCATGATCTGGAGTTGGCGGCGGTGATCTTCGCCTTGAAAATCTGGCGGCATTATCTCTATGGGGAGAAATGTGAGATATATACTGACCACAAGAGTCTTAAATATATATTCACACAGAAAGAGCTTAATATGCGCCAGAGAAGATGGATAGAGCTCATCAAGGATTATGACTGTTCAATACATTACCACCCTGGGAAGGCGAACAAGGTGGCGGATGCCCTAAGTAGAAAGGATCCAGCAATTCTATCAATGATGAGAATTGAGAAGGATCCAATCTTCTTAGACTTGATGAAGATGGACGTGGGAATCATAAAGAAGGGAACATCATCAATCCTTTCACAAATGATTGCTCAACCATCTCTTTTGGAAAGGTTAAAGGATGCTCAAAAGGATGATGTGAGAATCCAAGAAAAAGTGGAAGCTATCAAAAAGGGAAAATCCTCAGAGTTTAATGTTAATGAAGAAGGAATTGTGCGGTTTGGGAAAAGACTATATGTCCCATCATGTTCGGAGCTGAAGAAGGAACTTTTGGATGATGCACATAGTTCAAATTTCTCTATTCACCCAGGGAGCACAAAGATGTATCGAGATCTCCAAGAAAACTTTTGGTGGGATAATATGAAGAAGGAGATCGCCGAATATACATCAAAGTGCCTGGTGTGTCAGCAAGTGAAGGCAGAGAGGCAGAAGTCTAAGGGGATGATGCAACCATTGCCCATACCAGAATGGAAATGGGAGAACATCACCATGGACTTCGTCACTGGACTTCCAAGGACATCCAAAAACAACAATGCAATCTGGGTTATTGTGGATCGTCTTACAAAGACTGCACACTTCATTGCTATTCGAGAGGATTTCTCTTTGGATCAACTGGCACGGATATATATCAGGGAAGTGGTACGGTTGCATGGAGTACCACTATCTATTGTGTCGGACCGAGATCCAAGATTTACCTCTATGTTTTGGAAGAGTCTTCAACATGCTCTGAATACTGAACTGAACTTCAGTACGGCCTATCATCCTCAAACTGATGGCCAATCCGAGAGGACTATCCAAACACTTGAGGATATGTTGAGAGCGTGCTCAATGGACTTTAAAGGAGGATGGGATCAGCATCTTCCTCTGGTTGAGTTCTCTTATAATAATAGTTTCCACTCAAGCATCCAAATGGCACCATATGAAGCCCTGTATGGGAAAAGGTGTAGAACACCGACATGTTGGGATGAGGTCGGTGAACGTAAGCTGCTTGGACCAGAAATGGTCGAAGAAATGGTGGAGAAGGTGAAAACCATTCAGCAGCATATCAAGGCAGCCCAAAGTCGACAGAAGAGTTATGCAGATAATCGTCGACGAGACCTTGAGTTTAAAGTCGGAGACATGGTGTTTTTACGCATATCTCCGTGGAAGAAGGTCATGAGGTTTGGAAAGAAAGGGAAGTTAAGTCCAAGGTACATCGGCCCCTTCGAGATTCTTGATCGTGTTGGGGCTGTGGCCTATCGACTAGCACTTCCACCTACTATGGCCAAGGTGCATGATGTCTTCCATGTATCCCTCTTAAGGAATTACATACCAGACCCTTCACATGTACTCTCTTCTGAGGTGGTACAATTAGAAGACGATCTTTCTTATGAGGAGCAACCAGTGAAGATCTTAGATCGTAGAGAAAAACTTCTACGAAATAAGACAATGCCCCTCGTCAAGGTGTTATGGAGAAACCACAAGTTTGAAGAAGCAACTTGGGAGACGGAGGATATGATGAAGCTAAGTTACCCACATTTGTTTTAGTGTGGGAAAAGGAAAATTTCGAGGGCGAAATTTCTTAAGGGGGGAATGTTGTAACGACCCAAAATTTCATTAATGGAAAATCCCTCTTGATCCAGTTAAATGTTTCTTTATGTTTTTATATGATGTCAACTTCCTTAGTTTAACGTTAAGATTTGTGACCGTTACTTTTATAGCCGTTGAACAGTGATCATCTGGGTAGTTTAAATATAAGTCTTTAACGAACCAATTTTCTACTCAGACAAAGGAAGCGATGGCCTCATCCAGTAGAATTGCCCCTTACGAAGCCCATTTGTCGGAGCTCGGAAAGGAGGTGGCGTCTTTGGGCTTTGCCCTTGACCAAGCCCAAGCTGAGCTTCATCAAGTCAAGCTCGAACGTGATCGTCTACGGGAAAAATGGAAGTTGATAGAGATTACCACTCGAGCAATGTTATCCGAGCAACCCCAAGAGTCTGTCACCATCGCACACCTTACCCTTAGGTCTTATGCGGCTATTTTAAGGGGTTATGTAACAAATAAGTAGCACCATGTTCATGTACATTATTTTTTGTATATAATAATGAATATAATTTCTAGTCATTTTTGATGCATTGTAATTAGTTTTTAAAGTACAAATGATGTTTTTAGTTATTATTTAATTAAGAATTATATTTTATTAAATTAAAGGATTTTTGAATTAAATAATATTTTAATAAAATATTATTATTAATATTAAATTAATTTTTATTAAATATAAATGATCTTATAATTTTATGAATGCAATTAAAATTTTTATTAAGGTTTGAAAGCCATTTCTGTCAAAACCCGTGAATTTTTTATAAATGTCGGTTTTTATTTTAAAAGTGAAAATTCACATATTTAGAAAATTATTTAGATAAAATAAATATTATTTTTGGAATCAGGATGTCGAAATTATCCAACGGTGAATTTTTCATAATTTTCTGAGACAGTCAAATTTTTGGGTAAAAATTAAATACCATTTAAATATATAATGTGTTTTATGACATCATAATGACCCAATGGTGATGTAATAAAATACCATAATCCTTATGTTCGGCCAATATGTGTTTTATCAATAAAATAATGAGGTTTTGGGTTTGTTTGACTCACTTTTCAAAGCATTAATGGAGCCCTCAAGACTTATTCAACACTTTTCCTTTTTAAATTAATTTCCATGGGAGTGTGACTCACCTCCACATAAGCAACCCTAATTTTTTAATAAGTTCGGACCTTGGCCTTGTAAAATATTTTTTTCCTCTTCCCTTTTCCAGAAACCATGGGCAAATACCATGGGATGGTTTGTGGTTTGGATTATTTTAATATAAGGGGTCCCAAACCTAAATAATAAAGAATTCTCTCACCTTTCCTATATAAACCCACCCAAGCTCTCACTTCCTCCTCACTCAAAGCCCTTGAAGTTCGTCCAAACTCTGCCCTACTCTCTCTAGAATCCTTCCAAGGTGCCCCAAGCTCCCAAGAAGCCTCTCACAAGCCTCTCTCTATCCTTTGGAAGCACACTTCCAAGTAAGGGTTTTTCTTCCTTTCTCATTTTTGTCAATTTTCTTTAAGTTGTATTGCCCTTTTAATTTAATTTATGAATGTTGGGGTATGGTTTCAAACCTCCCCCATACTGCCCTCTTATTTTTTGAATGATGGGAGACCCCTTTCTCTCTCATTAAATGCCTCCCATGTACACCCGTTACTATGCCGAAATTCCGAAAGGAACTTCTCTCTCTTCTTTTACATTCAAGCAATACTTTTGTATCATGAATCTAAATTCCATTTCTATTGTTGGGACATGTATATATATGATCTCCTTACTGTCCATTACATTTAATTATGATGAGGAACCCCTTTCTCTCTCATCAACCTTTTTTATGAATTCTTATGTCACGTCGTTACGCTGCCGAAATCGCACCGATTTTCTAAGCCAATGTCTTTGTGTAGTGAATACCATGCCCATTTCTCCATCAAGGGTATTCACCTTTATGCACATATACATATTGATTGTAAAGTTTCATGTATGAATTCCACATTCCTTTATCGTGGAAGAAATGATTATGTTTTATGAATCCATGTTTTATGATCCATGTGGCACACTTATGCATGAAATGAAATGTTTAAGAAGGGTGCGCCCTTTATAGCGCTCCAATGCATTGGGTAAAGTATAGTATCATGATACGTCATGTGCAATGAGTGTTGACTTATGCTAATTCAAGTGCAACGAGGGTTTACTCGTGCTTCAAGTGCAATGAGGGTTTACTCATGCTCCATGTGCAATGAGCCTTGGCTCATGCTAATTCAATGTTAAGTGTTGTTGCCACATTTCCATGTTATGATTATCATGCTTTATCATGCCTTTATGTTCATCTCTCTCTTATGCTCTATTGATATGCCTATTGCCTAACATGTATTGTACTCCTCATGTTATTCATTATGTAATCCCTTACTGGGCTTTATAGCTCACCCTTTTCTTATGCATGTCCTCAGGTTATCCCATGCAATGCTAAGTACGAAGGAATGTAGTGGTCATGTAAAGGAAGTTTTCAATAAGGATGTTGTATTTCAAGTTTAAAGTTTTTATGTAATGATCCTAAGCCCCAAAGACACTAAACCTCTCGATCTTCTTTGTTGTATCAAGTGAAGTTTTATGTAATAAAGCATGTTTAAGTTGTAATAAAAAGCAGGGTTGTCATAATAAGGGTCACCTTACATGGACACAATTTAGGGGTCTTAGAGACCCTTACCACTTATCTAGAACTATAATTTTACAAAAAAATTTAAAGTCAATCCACATATGGGTTTCTTAACATCCATTTACAATTCCTAAAACTCTCCTCCAAATCACCTACAAATAACCCCAAACACCACTATGGCTAAACAACATCCACCAACTCATCCCTCAAGAATGTTCAAACACTAAAACACAACTATAAACCTATCCTCATACATTTAATACCTCCATAGGGCCCTATTACATACAGGTGAACTTGACTTCACCCTAATATTGTCCCTCAATCACTCGATCACATATGGAATCCACCAAAACATTTAAAAAACAATTAAAAAATAAGATTAAAGGGAAAATAAAACAAATATAGATTATAACCATAACCTACAGAAACCCATCCAAATTTTAAACCAAGTTTTCACTTAATCAAATGGTAGGGTGTTACAACCTCTCCACCATAATTATTCCCACCCCCAAGATTACTTAGAAAACATCACCGAGTCTCATCAGTGAATAACTCCAGCCATTGTGATCACATATAGAATAATCACTCTAACATCTCCTCTTATATATAGTTATGCTTCAATTAAACCCACGTTAAAGGAACCATATTTCTATGGAGAGTATTTACACTCTAGTCCACAATACTTATTAGTCATTCCTCAAAAAATGCATCATAATTGAGCTTTAAGTAATCATTATTGATTACATAAGATGGGTTTATAAAATATAGGAAAAAATGATATGCATAGAATACAACATGCATGGAAATATACCACTATAGAAGCGCCAGTTGGTATACTGTTGTACCAATATTTTATATGGTATCAAATGACCTCATGTACCTAGGAACTAATATAGCTGACACCCATAAAAATATTTGATCTCCCACCTCAAGCTCCAAAGTGTGAAATCTTCAGTTCACATATGACCTCTATCTTCTCTAAGAGATCACCAACCAATTCCATATCAACTTAATATTCTTTGAATATCCTATATGATACTCAAACTGATAATAGTAGACTCACCAACATCGACAAAACAAAAGGGAGAATATAAAAAACTACCATATAAATCTTAGAAAGGATCCATCTGAATTGATGCCTGATAACTATTGTTACTTGAAAATTCTATTGGAATGAAATGGTTCTCCTAAGAACATTAAATGTATAGGACACATGCCCTTATCATTTCCCCTAGATTATTAATAGTGTACTTGGACTACCTATCTTCCTAAGGGTGGTAAGTGGTGCTTAGATTTTTCATTATTCAAAGTTCCTTATTCAACCCTCTCAAGAAATATGTTGTAAAATAAGTGTCCATATCTAAGATAATACAATGTGGTACTCCATGAAACAAAATTATCTCCCAAACATAGATCTTACCCGTCTCTTCAACTAAAAAATTATCTAAAATCAGTAATAAATAGGCCACTTTGGTTAATTGATCCAGAATCACCCACACCACATTACTACCATGGGGTTTCCTCAATAACCTCATCATGAAATCCATGGTCATGTTATCCCATTTACACTAAATAATAGGTAATGTGTATAAAATAATAGTGGGTTACTAGTGATCATACTTCATCTACTTACAGGTGGAGCACCATGTGATGAAACCAGTGATGTTTCTCTTTATCATAGGCTTCCAATATTGTTTATACATGTCATGGTTCATCATAGTCAATCTTGGGTGTACAAAAAACATCGAGGAGTGTGAATCCCTCATTTTTTCCCTAAAAATGATCATAGATATAGCCACATGCCCTTAGATATAAATGATCTCATCTGGATCTAGAGACCAATTTGGTGGTGGCTCCTCTATATATATATATATATATTCTCTCATAACAAGATAATTTGAATCTAATAGAAAAATTATCTTTAGCCTAATAAGGTGTGAGGATACGATAGATAAGGATGTAAGGGTCACACAGCTCTGGTACTCAAAAAATTCCAAATGCATATTTGAAAAAAGGGATATCAACTAAAACCCATTGTTGTACTCCCTCACCAACTGATCATGAGTCCTTCTACCCATCACATATTCCACCACATTATCTTTACTAGGAGTGTATTCTAGCTAAAAATTAAAATAATATTAAAACTAAACTCACCTTCACTATTTAAGGTTCATATCAAACTGCAAAAAGATTTAATTTAGGCCCTTTTGGTCAGTGTATACCATAAATATCTCAATAAAAAATGTAATGACACTAACATCTCAAGGATTGCACTTCCATTTCTATGTTCAAGTCATGAGTCAAGTAGATCAGCTCATATGACCTTAGTTTCCTATAATCATAAGCCCCTACTCAACCATACTACTTTAAGACTTCTCCCTGAACAACTTCTAACACATCATAATATAGCATATAACACTTCCTCATCTCATACAAGGTTAAAATCGGTGTTGTATTCAGCCTCCATTCCAGATCTTGGAAAGACTTCTCACAAGCATCAAACCAAATGAACCTCAATCCATTTTTTTCAGGCCTTTCATCAACAGTGCCAAATGGGTGAAGTCCCAAATAAACATATAGTAATAATTATCAAAACACAAAAAGATACATATATCAAAAATAATATTGCGTTACCAATAAGAAACCACTTCTCAAACCTTATTGGGGTCTACCAATACTTAAAAAATATGTGTGTGTGGTGTGTGTAGGTGTTTAATGTAATTGTACCCCTAAGCACCTAATATATATAATAAGTATTCATAAAAACCATAAATGGTATTGAATGTTGTGTGAGGTAAGTCTGAAGGCCTCACCCTCAACGGGTGGTAACCCGATCTACATTCAATCTTCAGAACACCCTAGATCCCATAATCTAATCAAATAAATCATTAATACATGGGATTGGATATCAATTCTTAAATTTATCCTGGTTCAACATCTAATAATCCACACATATCCTCAAAGAACCATCCAATTTATTAGAAAAAAGGAATGGATCACCAAAAGGCTATGTACTTGGTTATATCAATACCTTCACCTCCAAATCCTCTAACCAAGTCTTTAGTTATTAGAGCTTCACATGATCCATACTATAAGGTGGAATAGAGATACAATTTTCACCCAGAATGAGATCAGTTATAAACTCAACTTCTCTATTAGGTGGTATCCCTAAGAAATAATCAGAGAAAGCATCATGTAACTAATAAAAAATAGGATGAAAAACATCATGTTATACCTCCCAATAATCCAACACAAGACTAGATACCTGGGTTATGATGATACCCAACTGATGAAAGTCAGGTCCTAAATGACCCGCTTATAGGTCCCATTATCTGGTATGCACATAATTACCGCCCTTGATAGATGTAAATGATACCAATATATGATAACATTTGATACAATATTGATACGGTATTAACCAATCCACCTCAAGGATCAAGTAAAATTTGGTCATGTCTAGAATAAAGAGATCCTAGAGGAATCAATAGCTATCAACCATAAGGGGAATTCTCTACACTAGTGAATTCCCTTATAATTCACCACTATTGGAATGTCAATCAAAATCACTACATATAAATAATATATTTCTAAATGAAAACCATACAAAAACTGATCAGATATGAAAGAATAATATCCCCCAACATCAAACAAATCACTTGCTAGAGTAGATGTTATTAAAATCACTCCTCAGACCAAAGAGGTCCGTACATCCTAGTATAAATATATAGGGTAGAGGGCATGAAACTAGATTCTTCCAAATCCTTGTACTCCTATCTAAGTCCTCTATATAACACCACTCTACTAGTGCTACTATCCCTAACCTTAGGCACCATGTCCTCCCCCACGGCCTGAACGATTGGTGAAACTCTAAATACTAGCTTGATACATCATCTTTGATCCAACCAAAAAGATATATCATAATAATATATACCAATATAACCACTATTTAGTCTTAAATAACACATATAAGTGGACCATACTTAAGTATGATTAGCATTACACTGGTCTCTAGTCCCACTAAGAACAAATGTGGCTAGGCTTGCCACACCGATGAAACTACACTGAACTTCCTCCGTAAGAAGGAAGAAATTATTTGTCACTCTGATTAGTTTTCCCACCACCACTAGTGGGAACTATCAAAATGAATCTTTCTACTTTTTTAAGGCACACCACTAATCCTCCCAATAGAAGAAACCCACCCTGAGCCACTACCATCACCCAAATTCTTCTCGATAATAAACTCATATTTTACAACCTTTGAAAATGATGGAAGAAAAATTAAATTCACCTACAGTAAAACCTCATGTCACTCCCCGACCCATGTTTTTGGCACTTTTAATTATTAATTTGGCTTTTAATTTTTTTTGTGTGGTTCGGGTTGAATACCGAACGATATTTTTGAGTTCTGTCAAAAAGTGAACATTTTTGAGTTGACGCCATTGGGTGCATGAGCGGAGTGCATTTTGGAAACCCCACACAGCTTCACCCAAGCATCATCACGATATGCCTCTCTTCGGAAAATTAAAATGAGAAACTTTTTTAATTTATTGTGTCATTTAATTATTTTTTATTGTTAATGATTTTATTATTTTTATTATTAAAGTGAACTGACTATTTTATTATTTATATTTTTGTTGATATGATTATTAATATTATTATTAGTGTTATTAATAAGGATTTATTATTATTATTATTGTAATTAATGTATTATTATTATTATTATTATTATTATTATTACTATTGATATTTGGGCCAGTGTGTGGGCACCGCACGGCTAGCCGAAGCCGTGTGGTTAGATTAGGCACCTGTGCGATTGTGGCCTTTGAGTCGACCAAATAAAATAAATAAAATAATTTGAAAAAAATTAAAATTTAGTTAAATAAACAACTTATTGCAATAATAACATTATTTTTTTCATGAATAATAATATTGTGTTACTATTAACAAATTCTTATTATCAAAATATTTTTTTATCATCCTTATATTATTGTTAAAGTTGTCTTCATTATTATTATGTTTATTATTATTATTATTATTACTGAGATTAATATTATTACTATTATTATTATATTTTGTTTCTTTTAATTTCCTTTTCTTTTTTTTCTTTTTATTTTTTTCCCTAACCCGAACCACCTCTTTTATCTCCCCCTATCTCCTATTCTCTTCGTCCTCTCACCCTCTAGTACCGCCAACCCCCACCCCCACCCCCTTGCGACCTGGTCTATGCAAGCTTCTCCCAGACGACACCTCCTGTCCGACTGACACCTTCCTCTCTTGGCCTCTCCAGCGCACCTCCCCTCTGCCTCCAGCACACCTCCAAGTACGCCTGACCTCTTCCTTCTCAAACCCATGCCACCCCATTTCCTCCCTCTCCTGTCATCCTCACCTATATTCTATATCTCCTACCTTCCACTGGAGCTCCGACCCTACACCAGCTACATACACTGACCGCACCATTTCCCTCCTCCGTAGGCACGCTTTCCTTAGCCCGTCTGACCGGCGACACCGCACTAGCTGATATCCACTGTCTACCCACCGCCCCGCACACCCTCAAGCCACCTTGCTGCCTCCCACTCTAGCCACTAGCACTACACTGGCCTCATCTCTTCAATTGTGCACCGTCTAACTGCCCCACATGAGTAGGCCACAACCCTTCTTTTCCATCCTCACCAGCCCGTCATCCACCTTAGGCCGCCCCACACGCTCTGGCCACGCACCCTTCGACCGCCACCACCCTTTTCAACCGACAATACTCCCTTCCGATCATTTTTCAGGTGGTCACACCTCTAGCCGACCACTTTTTGGCCAGTGACCCCATCGCTAGTTTTTCCACCTTCTCTTTTTGGTGCATAACCTTGCTAGCACACATTTCCAGCCTGTCACACCTACGGATCGGCAGTGAATCACCCTGCAAACCTTCTGTCCAGCCACGCAGTCCCTACGTGACCCCTTTTCTATTCCCTGGTCATTACACAGTGCCTTTCAACCCCCCTTGCTACACTTTCTAGTATCCTTTGCGTGCCCCCTTGTCGAGTCACCGACGTCGTCCCCCTTCGCTGCTCCATTCACCCCCCTCTAGTGTGTTGCACACTCTTTTCCAGCCAATGACAGTCCCTGTTGGTGTGTGCCATCCCTTTTTGACTATCGTGTGGCCCCACTGGTTGAGCGTGTCTCTGCACTGAGGTGGGTTATGCACTATTCTTTAGATTGAAATATTTTAAGTCAACGTTTCTATGTTTTTAGTTATTTTTTCGATGTTTAATTTTTGAGTTATTTTTTGTAAGTGTTTATGTGTTTTATATTGTTTTATTTTTTTTGCGATGCATTGATGAGGTAATTCAGTGATACTGCGGTCAACAGTTTCCATGTGCTTGTGTGCCTGCTCGAGGCATGTCAAGTCATTGTGTTTGGAATGTGAGTCAAGGTAGGTCCCCCAATGCACTCACCTTTACATTAAGAATTTATTAATTTATTGACATTTCATTGATTTTTGATAAATGATAAATAATATTAGATAATTATTTTTGGAATAAATATTTGATGTAAACAAAGCTATTTATTTTATTCATGGAACTTGAATTATTTTCTTGATGAATTGACGCACAATAGTGAAATAATGCCCATTTGGCCTTTGAACATAATTCATGGAATTTCAAGTGTGGTTTTAGTTTGATGTGAAATATTGAAACACCCCGCCCCTACCTCATTGGATTGAGGAGGTGGTGAGGGATACTTGGCCTTAAGAGACATACCCAAGGCACCAAAGGCTGGCAATAAATTCTGAATGGTTTTAAAACAAGTGGGGGGACAATTTACCCTTTTTTAACATCCATAGAACCAACATTAATGATCAAAACAACTACTAAATGATGAATGATAAAATCTAATGCAACTCAACCATTTATTTTATCATAAACCAACCAAGATTACCACATAAGAAACCAACACTAAAACATCAGAGTATACAGTGGAAAGAAAAACTCAAAGACCACAAGACAACAACCCAACTCCATTCTCCACAAGCTCCAAGCTCCAACATCACGAACCAACCCAAGCATCACATGCAGTATGCAACACTTTACCTTTGTCAACATCCCGGTACATGACATATGCAAAAGCACCAACGTTCCAAAGCAGGGGGTGAGTAATGAAACTCAGTAGGTTTTCCCTGATGACTTCCCAACCCATGCCTCTAGGATAAAACATGTTAGCACATTTATATAAAACAATTTATATAAAAAAATTCCAAAACAGTTCACAATAAAACAAGTTCCATACCAAAACCATTTCCCAACAAAACCCATCTTTCTCAAGAAAAGCAACCAAGAAAAGTTTCCAATCAAATTCACATTTCCATTTGGAACATTCGTTCCATTTTACCAATCCACACAACCAACCATGCATGCAACCTAGACCTACCTATACTCGCGAGTGGTGAGTTATTCTTCCACTAAGCCATCACTTAGTGGACTACTTTGACAGGGGTACTTCACGACCTTATCCGTCCCAACCTTTTGATGGGGGGACTTCTCGCCCTTATCCATCCCTACATTTCGATGGGGGTACTTCTCGACCTAATCCATCCCAATGCATATGAACACACACCACAACCCATGAAAATCCATGACCAAAACCAAGTGTGTTCAAAACCTTTCAATAAATCATCACCCTTTTATTGAAAAACATTTCTTTCAATTAGAAAAACCATAGCCAATTTAAAGTCACCATTTTAAATTTACTTCAATTCCACTTTCCAAAAACACACAATTTCCATGACCCGTTACTAAAAAGGGGTTTCAACCATTCTTTCACAAAATATAAAAAAACCATTTCAATCAAGGAAAAGAATTTGAAACTAATCCTTCAAGTTCCAAGAAAGAGGAATCAGGAGTGAAGCCACCTACCTCAACAAATTAGGCGAAACCAACCTAGAACCGGGTCGAAACACCATGAAACCTTTTTAGATTCCTTCCCCTATCACCAACAAGACCAAAACCCAACTTAAAAGTCATCCACTTCCTTAGATCTACACACCTTGGGTGTAGATCTAAGGATCCATCAAGAGGGAAGAAGAAGATCTAAGAAAAAAGGAAACGAGACTTACCTCAATCAACCGGCCTCTAAATGCCAAGGCAAGCCTCCATATTGCTTCCAAAATGCCTTGTAAGTGTTATCCCACATTCACCAGAGAGAAATATCAAGTTAAGGCAGTCTAGGAGAAAAAACGAGTGGGTTTAAAGATAAACCGGATTAGATCCTTAAAAATAGGATCAAAGTTGACCAAGCGCATGGTTAGTCTGCACGGTTAGGAAAACCGTGCGCTAATCATGCGGTATTCACTACTTGGATGGGGCGCTCGACATGGCCTCCTCACATGGTTTTCCCAAACCGTGTGCACACCATGTGGTCTCCTTTGTACAAAATAACCACACCATCACGACTTCCGTATGGTTTGGGAAAACCGTGCGTAGCCTGTGCGTCACCACTTTTTTCCCTTTTGTACTTTAAAAGTCTCCATCCTTTCCCAAACATTTCTCATTTGATTTATGTACTTAAAAATCATAAAACAAGGGTTACTTACTATAAACTGAGGGTACTACATTCTCCCGACCATTGACCTTTTTGTCCCCAGAAATTATAAAACCATCGCTTGCTTGAAAGAGTCCTAGCCACGTCTCTTTCATTTCTTTCTCACATTCCCAATTCTCTTCCTGAATCTAACCATGCTGCCATAAAACCCGTATTAGAACGATTCTTTTTCCATGCAAGACTTTATCCTGCCTATCCACAATCTTCACTAGGATATGTACCAATGAAGCATCCAAATCTAGGTCAACGTGATCCCATCTGATCACATGGTCAGGACCGGGTTGATACTTCTTCAATTGAGATACATGGAACACATTATGCACTGCACTGAACTGTGGTGGTAATTCCAACCGATATGCCACCTCACCAACTTGTTCTAGTATCTCAAAAGGGCCTAAATATCTTGAAGATAATTTGACCTGCTTCCCAAAACGACGATGTCCAAGCCTTGGAGAGATTCTCAAAAAGACATGATCACTCACCACAAATGACAATGGTCTTCGGCAATGATCCACATAGGATTTCTGAAGAATCTGTGCCATCTCCATCCTCTTTTTTATCAACTGAATCTTCTCCATTGTTTCTTGGACAAGGCTCGGCCCAACTTGTGAAGTCTCACCTGTTTCCACCCAGCAAAGTGGAGAATGACAAGGACACCCATACAATGCTTCAAACGGAGCCATGCGTATCGAGTCTTGATAACTGTTATTGTATGAGAACTACCATAAGGGTATATGATCCTCCCATGAGCCAACAAAATCCATTACACAAGCCCGCAACATATCTTCCAAAGTTTGTATCGTCTTCTCGGATTTCCCATTTGTCTGAGGATGATACGCCGTGCTCATAGTCAACTGAGTTCCGAGGGCTTGCTTTAATGATTTCTAGAAACGTGACGTGAACCTAGAATCTCTATCTGAGACTATAGAAACTAGTACACCATGCCTCTTTACCACTTCTCGGATATATATTTTTGAAAGATCTTCCACCGTATGAGTTTCACGAATAGGGATGAAATGAGCCGACTTGGTTGGATGATCCACTATCACCCAAATGGAATCATGTTTCTGGACTGTTTTTGGAAGACCTGTAACAAAATCTATTGCTATCTGATCCCATTTCCACACTAGGATAGGTAAATAATGCAACATATCCGCTGTCCGCTGATGTTCTTCTTTAACATTCTGAAAAGTTAAGCACCGTGAGACGAACTCATCCACTTTCCTTTTCATGCCGCTCCACCAAAACTGCGCCTTCAACGCCTTATACATATTCTGTGTACCTAGGTGTAAAACCCATCTTTAATGGTGGTAAGCATGAAGGAGTTGTTCCTAACAAACTATAGGTACAACCATCTAATCTCTAAAACACAAAACTAAACTCCCATCTAGCTTCCATCCCTCAATGGTCTCCCCACCATTGAGTTTTGAAATCATTGAAACATAGTCTACATCAGATGTTTGTGCCTCCTTTAATATCTCCACCAAATCAGAAACAAGTGTAGCTGAAAAGAAAATGGCAACATCACCTTGTTCTTCATATTCCACATGCATGTCGGCTAAGACCGATATTAACTGCCATTCTTCTGAAGCTTCTTTCGCCATCTGAGCATATGAATTTCTACTCAATACATCCGTCACCGAATTTCCCTTACCCAGCGTATACATCAAGTCAAAGTCGAACATTTGAAGATACTCCATCCATCTTCTCTACCTCAGATTCGAATCTCACTATGAGAAAATGTGTTTCAAGATTTTGTGATCTGTAATCACAGTAAATTTCTCACCAAGGAGATAGTGTCTCCATGTTTTCAAAGAATGGACGACTACAGCTAACTCCAAATCATGTGTTGGGAAATTTTTCTCATGCACCCTCAACTACCTTGAACCATAAGTGACAACATGGTCTCCTTGAATGAGAACACAACCCAACCCTGATCCTGAAGCATCACAATACACCACATACCCATGTCCTGACTCTGGAAAGATCAAGATAGGTACTGATGTAAGCCAAACTTTCAACTCTTGAAAAGATCTATGACATTCCTCAGTCCATTGAAATGCACTGTTCTTTTTTTTCAATGCTGTCATAGGCGAATCTAGTCATGAGAAGTCACGGAAAAAGAATCAGTAATAACCAGATAGACAAAGAAAACTTTTTATTTCAAAGAAATTCTTCGGAGATTTCCAAGAAAGAATAACTTTTATCTTTTCTGGATCAAATGAAACACATTTCTCAGAAAAAACATGGCCCAGAATGCATACCTCTTATATCCAAAAATCACACTTTGATAATTTGGCATATAAATGATGGTCTCTCAATATTTTCAACACTTTCACCAAGTGTTGATTAGCTCAGCCCTTGTTCTGGAATACAACAAGATATCATCCACAAACACCAAAACAAAAGAATCTAGATATTGATGAAATATCTGATTCATCAAATCCATAAATACCGCTGGTGCATTTGTAAGAATAAAAGGCATGACTACATATTCGTAGTGGACATATCTGCTTCTGAAGGCTGTCTTCGGAATATCCTCCTTCCGAACTCGCAATTGGTGAAATCCTGATCGCAAGTCAATTTTGGAGAACCACTGAGCTCCCCTTAATTGATAAAATAGGTCATCAATGTGTGGAATTGGATATCTATTCTTTATCGTAACTTTGTTAAGCTTACGATAATCGACACACAACCGAAGAGTTACATCTGCCTTTTTCACGAACAAAACTGGTGCTGCCCACGGAGATGTGCTTGGCCGAATGAAACCCTTTCTTTCCAGCTCCTCTAACTGCACTTTCTATTCCTGTAACTCTGTTGGTGCCATCCTATAATATGGAAGGGAAATAGGACTGGTCTCCAGAAGGAGATCAATCATAAACTCCACTTCCCTTAGAGGTGGTAACCCTGAGAATTTCTTGGGAAAGACATCTGGAAATTGATCCACCACAGCTGGAAAACTATTTTTTGCAATCTATTCTAATGATGCCAAAGTCAATGCTGCCAATTGGTAAGAGATCGTTCCCACCCTTGGTTCCAACAAGATCTTTACACCTTTATTTACCATCCTCTCTCCTCTGAAGAGACTCTCAATGCCCTCCTCAGTCGTAAAACTAACTTTTCTCCCATAACAGTCGATGTGATCCTTAAACCATGTCAACAAATCCATACCCAAGATTACATCATAGACATCCATATCTAACATAGAGAAGTCCCATTTAAGCTCAGCTTCATCAATAGTTATAACACATTCTCTACACACGAAGGCTTGACATTCTCTTTTACCAAGAGGAGTTTGTAGTTTCAAGACAGAAGGCATCATTTCCAGTTTTAAACATCGCAAGTCAACAGCACGAGAAGCAATGAAGGAATGTGTTGCACCAGTATCAAAAAACACTTGCACAAAGGTAGAATTCAAAAGAATCATACCTCTTATTGTTGATGGTCCAGCCTGATCATCCATAATCACTTGTTGCTCTCCATATAATTGCTTTGTTGCTGCACTTTGGTCCTTATTGCCTTGTTGAGATTGCCTTGCCTGAGGAGTCACGGAATTACTGGAATCATCATAGCTAGATCTGTTCTACTAGCGAGACTGATTTTTCTATCCTTTCCCTGTCAAAGCATAAGATGCTTGTGACACCTGAGAAGTGTCATATTCCCCCAACCTCGGAGCATTTCTACAATAGTACCGTAGATTCCACATCTGCCTTCAGTTGTGACATTCTCTAGGTTACACCGTACACTCTTTCTTTATGTGGTCAGTTGAACCACATTGAAAGAAACCTTCTCTGTTTTGGGGTCATGGAGGAAGGTTCACTGATCCAACCGTCTGGTTCTAATTCTCACTCCCACCTTGGAAGTAGGTGTCCCTCTTCCGCTTGTTCCCAACATTAGAGTTCCCACCTGTTCCCATGGGTATCATCCTACTTCCTCCTCCCATAACTCTTGAGGTGTCTCTTTAAGCTATTGTTGATCTTTTTACCATTTCTGGATAATCTATAATACAGAGCACATCTATCTTCGAGCGAATCTTCGGCCGCAACCCTGATTCAAAGATGCGTGCCTTAAGTGACACACTTGCAGTAACTTCTAGTGAAAATCTCACTAAATTCATGAGTTTAGCTGCATAATCCGTGACAGAGTGATTTTCCTGCTTTAGGATGAAAAAGTCAATTGACCTCTGGATCATGAACGTGTGAGGATAGAATTGTTTATTGAACAATTTCTCAAATTCCTCCAATCCCAGGCCTTGATCCACCTTAGCCTGCACCACTAGATCCCACCATTGTCGTGCAAGATCCTCCAGCATATATATTTCCAAATTTCCTTTTAGTTCTGCTGGTGTGCCGATGAAATCGAAGATACGATTCATCATACTCAACCACACCTCTGCCCTTTCTGGTTCAGAATCACCCCGGAAGATGGGTGGATTCTTCTTTTGCAACTGGATGGAATGGTCTACATGCCTTGACTCATCCCTCCGATTCCTCGTGTCCACATCCTGGAATGCTTAAACTATACTTTTGACTAGCTGTTGGTTCACCTATGGCTCAGGTGCGACAACATTCTCCTTAGCCTCTTTCGCTTGGTTTCTACAACGCCTAATAGGTTCCATTTTCTATACAAACAACGCACGTTGTTAGTCTCACTTCCTAGCAACTGAAGGCATAACATTTAAATTTCTATCACATCATTGTTTTCCAACCATCAATATTTTCCAAATGTTCAACAATTTTTGAAAACATCCCACATTCTTTTTGAAAATCCACCCATTTTCAAAATACACCAAATATCCACTTTTCAAAATCTTTCATTTGAAAATCAATTTCTGCATTTTTCAAAAAATTTCACCTTTCCTGAAATCATAAATCATTCTTCACAATGAGATATGAAATCCTAGTTGGAATTCATTCCACTAATGCATGTAATACTCATCTCATTGGCTAAACCCATGACAATAATATTTCCAAGATTCTAGGAGTGTATCCAAAACACTTATGTACCCAACGCCCTGGTAACTTGAAGTTCAGCATAAATGGGTTAACTACATCCTTTTATGTGATACCTTTAAAGTTCTGACAATCCTACTCCTGTTTAAGATTCTAACCTAAGGAATAGACGAAAAGGAATTTCAACTCCATGACCGAGAACATCAATGACCACTTGTTAGGTCAGGACCAAACAATCTGATACCATTTGTAACACCTCTTCCCTACCTCATTGGCATGAGGAGGCGGTGAGGGATACTTGGCCTTAAGCGACATCCCCAAGGCGCCAAAGGCTAGAAATAAATTCCGAAGGGTTTCAAAACAAGTGGGGGACGATTTACCCTTTTTGAACATCCATAGAACCAACATCCATGACCAAACCAACAACTGAATGATGCATGATAAAATCAAAGACAACTCAACCATTTATTTTATCATAAACCAACCAAGAGTACAACAGTGGAAACCAACACTAAAACATTAGAGTATATAGAGGAAAGTCAAACTCAAAGACCACAAGACAACAACCCCACTCCATGCTCTACAAGCTCCAAACTCCAACATCACGAACTAGCCCAAGCATCACAAGCAGTATGCGACCCTTTACCTTTTCCAACATCCCGGTACATGACATCTGCAAAAGTACCAACGTACCAAAGCAGGGGGTGAGTAATGAAACTCAGTAGGTTTTCCCTGATGACTGCCAAACACATGCCTCTTGGATAAAACATGTTATCACATTTATACAAAACAATTTATATAAAACAATTCCAAAACAGTTCACAATAAAACAAGTTCCATACCAAAACCATTTCCCAACAAAACCCATCTTTCTCAAGAAAAGAAACCAAGAAAAGTTTCCAATCAAATTCAAATTTCCATTTGGAACATTCCTTCCATTTCACCAATCCACACAACTAGCCATGAATGCAACCTAGACCTCCCTATACTCGCGAGTGGTGAGTTATCCTTCCATTAAGCCATCACTTAGTGGAATAATTTGACAGGGGTACTTCATGACCTTATTCGTCCCACCCTTTTGATGGGGGGATTTCTCACCCTTATCCATACCAACCTTTTTATGGGGGTACTTCTCGCCCTTATCCATCCCAATGCATATGAACACACACCAAAACCCATGCAAATCCATTCCCAAAACCAAGTGTGTTCAAAACCTTTCAATAAAGCATCACCCTTTTATTGAAAACCATTTCTTTCAAGCAGAAAAACCATATCCAATTTAAAATCACCATTTTAAATTTACTTTAATAACCACTTTCCAAAAACACACAATTTTCATTAACCATTACAAAACATGGGTTTCAACCATTATTTCACAACATATAAACAAACCATTTGAATCAGGGAAAACAATTTAAACTAAGACTTAAAGTTCTAAGAAAGAATAATCAGGAGTGAAGCCACCTACCTCAAAAAATTAGGCAAAACTAACCAAGAATCGGGTCGAAACACCACGAAACCTCCTTAGATTCCTTCCCCTATCACCAACAAGAACAAAACCTGACTTAAAAGTCATCCACTACCTTAGATCTACCCACCATGGGCATAGATCTAAGGATCCATCAAGAGGGATAAAGGAGATCTAAGAAAACTAAAGGAAGCGAGACTTACCTCAATCAACCTGCCTCTAAACGCCAAGGCAATCCTCTAGATCACTTCCAAAATACCTTGTAAGTGTTCTCCCACCTTCACCAGAGAGAAATCCAGAGTTAGGGCCATCTAGGAGAAAACAAATGAGTGGGTTTAAAGATAAACCAGATTAGATCCTTAAAAATAGGATCTAAGTTGACCAAGCACATGGTTAGTTCGCACGGTTAGGCAAACTGCGCGCTAACTGTGTGGTAGTCACTGCTTGGAAGGGGCGCTCTGCACGGCCTCATCGCACAGTTTTCCCAAACACTGCATACACCGTGTGGTCTTCTCTATCCAAAGTGACCACACCAGCACAACTTCCACATGGTTTGGAAAAACCGTGCGTAGCCCGTGCGTCACCATTTTTTTCCCTTTTACACTTTAAAAGTCTCTAACCTTTCCCAACCATTTCCCATATGATTTATGTACTTAAAAAGAATAAAACAAGGGTTACTTAATAGAAACCTATGGTACTACAAATATTCTCTTTTGATGCATGAACAAATGTTTTTTCTTCTCTAGAGGAATGGTGTTTCTTTAAAAGTTGCATAAGGTCTGTTTGACACTTTGATAAAATAAATTATTTTGAAAAAATTTCTTTGGGGTGACTTAGGGGTGATCTTGTTGTGTACGGAAATTGTGTGAGTTGTTGTGTGTGATGTTTGTGCATCGTGACTGGTTACTTTATTGACATTTTTGACTCACCACCTTTTTATTACACATGTTGACATGATAACCTTACATAGTAAGTGAATTTTATAAGAATGATTGTTTCACTAGTTTAGATTAGGCACTGGCTAGTGTTCCTTAGTACGGACTTTGCTCTGCTATGGGATTGAGCCCCTCAGTTAGGATTGGTAGGGAAACACCTAGCATTTGGTTTTTATGACGTCATTGAGTAGGGCATTCCTTCTTGGTGAGTCACATGTATAGTACATTCTAGATTGTTCACAAGATCCTAGGTTCGACCCATGTTTTCTTTTGCGCTTATTTGAATGTGGCAGAAGATTGAGGTGCTTAGTTTGGTTGTTGTACCATATGTGACACTTTTTCTATTTCCCTTATTGTGTGTTATGTGTGTGTTTGTTTTTCCTCTAGTTTAATAACTAAAATTCAGATTTTAAATTGTTCATGAAAATGTTTTTAAAATATAATGCACCTTTTCCTTCAAACCTTAAACTTTTTTTTCTATTTAAAAGGGAAATGGACTTTTACCTAATTTAGAAATGAAAGTGTGTGTGGAAATCCATATTTTATATAATTTTGTTTAAACCTGGAATTAGTAAATTCTTTATTTAAAGGTAGTACTTTGAGAATAGTTTTTTGGGCATGCCTACTGAGTTTTAATACTCATGCCTATAGTGTTTTCTTGTTTTTAGTTTCTCCTATAGATTCCAACTCTTGTTTGTATCTCCTTGGGGGACGTTTAGTTTGGGAATTGGAGAGTGATTCTTAGGGTCATGTGGAGTTTTGGTCTGGTTCAGGTTAGTATGTGTTTTTTCCCATTCTTTCTCTTCCAGGTCATTTGTTTATTTTTTGTTCTATTTTATTTATGATTCTTAGTTCATTTTTATTGGGTGAAATAGTTCCCCTATTATTCTCGGTTAATGCACTGGCACTTGTCACCAGCCCAGGAGGATCAAGAACGCCTCTCGGGCCTTGCTGCAGATCGGCTTGGGTGACCTCTCCAGGGTTGACCCAGGTTGGTTCGTGAAAAAATTGTATCAGAGCCAGGTTGGCTCTTAGCGGACGTTACTTTTCAAGGCTCCCATCATTGTTTAGGGATATCAAGGTAGAAGGAGTAGAATTTTCGGGGCTTGAGGTGAAAGAATAGGAAGGACTTCATGAACCCTTGCTCATTCTAAACCTCGGGTTACCATGGAATGTTCAGGTTGTTGGTGACTTTTTGGTTTCTTTGAATTGTTTTATGTTGGTAAATGAAAAGAGGGTTGAGAAAGTTGACCCATGAGCTCATAGGTCCAAGAAATCCATGTGAAGCTAGGGATATTTCCTTATTCTACTCTCTGTGATGGTTGCGTGACTGGCATATGGTAGCCAACCATATGTCTAAGTCACCCATCAACACTAGTTTTCCTTAGTGAATCGTTTGGGTTTTTATTAATTCGAAAAATCATTGTGAAAAGTGTTATTTTGGTATTTGATATGACAATGACCATGTTTTGATTAAATTATATGTTTCCTTGTTCCTTAGTGTTCACCCCCATGACGGTTTGATGAATGAACAAGGTGCAGATTTGGGTGCGACACCCTTAGAAAATATTCCAGTTGATCATCCCATAGACTACATCCTCGAGTTTTGGAAACTGAACCCTCCTCTCTTTTATGGACAAGTAGATCCCCTTGAGGCAGAGGAGTGGTTGTGGAATATTGAGAGGAAATTAAGTTTCATTGGGTTGCCTATTTCATTGAAGGTGAAGTTGGATACCTTTATGCTTGAAGTTATAACCTAGAAATGGTGAATGTCCATGTCTCGAAGAAAGCCTCGAGAAGATCTCACATGGGAGTTCTTCAAGTCTTCATTTATCCAACAATACTTCTCTAAGTTGATGAAGCTGAGGAAGAGGATGGAGTTGTGTTGTGTTTAGTAGGGCGTTGAATCAGTACTAGAATTATATTGATGTTTCTTAGACCTAATTCCATATGAATAATGGTTTGTGGCAAACGATCCCAAAAAGTCTTGAACATTTGAGTTTTGGCTCTGACCAGAACTGTGGTCGAAAGTGTCAGATCTCAACCTAACCACCTTCTTGAATATTTAGGGGAAAGCATTTTTGTACAAAGATGAGTTAGTAGGAGGACATGAGGTGGTTAATCCTCCCCTGACCATAAGAAGTTGTGCATAGGATAGTGATATGAAGAATGGGAAGTGACCTGATGCTGATGGTACCAGTAGGGGAATTAAAAGTCCTTCAAACATACAATCAACTTATTCAGAGTACAATATCATGATCTATCACCAGTTTGGTAATGAGGGTCATAAGAATCCGATGTGACTGAGTGCCTTGAGACCCTACCACACATGTGGATGTATGGGTCACTTGTAGCCATTCTGCTGAGGTGTTTCCAAGAAGCGCACTGAACCCAGAATTGGCTCATCGAAAGTCACTTCAGCCCATCAGCAGTAGTAGGGTGATGTTTGGGGATCATTCTAGGGTTTTATATTTTTATTGTTTCTTATATTTATTGGTCGTCTCTTGTATAATTCTGTGTTCTTTTTATCTTTCATTTGTAAGAAAGGTTATTGACGATCCTCTTTGAAACCAATTTTTTAATAGAAGTGTGTTTGGTAAAATTCTGCTTTGTGTGTCATGTTTGGGAACTTATGAAGCCCGACTATGAGATAGGAGATGCTTAAATCATCATTTATCCATCCATAGGTCCCAGAATGATGTTGGTGCATAGTCGGGAGAACCCCATTAGTGAAAAAGGGCCTTGGTTTAATCATTGTTCTTAGTGTGACATAGTTTGTGTTCTTCTGAGGGTGTGACATTGTTGATATAGCGATGGAGGCAGTTTTGATGCTCTATCAGTTCGGGTCTTCACTTCTACCCCTCATGGTGGGGTTTTTTTGTCCGTATGGGACGTTTTCAAGCTCAGTTAATTTCATTAGTTCTTATGGTGGGGAGACCCACAATGGGGCTTGCAAAGTTACACCTGAAGTAATTTAGCGTTAGCCCAATACATATGGTGGGGAGTCAATTCGGGCCTCCCCATGTCAGTATCAGAGTTTCTTTTCATGTATTGTTTAGTGGTGGATGGTCTCGTTCGGAACCACCTAATCCTTAGTTCTTCCTCTTGAGAAAATGTTGGGATTACAGTACACCCAAAAGTTCTATTGGACTAAGGTTATAGGAATAAATGTTGGAAGTGGATTATGTTCACTTGTTCCTTGGTTGAATGGATTGTCTGGGTTCTTTTGGTGGTGGTTGAGGTGTTTGTGTTTTGAGGATGAATTTTAACTCATGGTATTTTGGTGTCTGTTTGGATCAATTAGTTGGAGGCACTTAAACCCTTGGTGGTGGGTGACACTTAAGAAGTTTTATCTTTTGGGTCTAGATCTTGTTATGGATTTTCGGGTGTGTAAAGCTTTATTGTGGGGAGAATTGTCATGCCTAGACCCATGTTTTATGTCCTTTTATTTTTTTCTAGATTTTAAAAATAATTCAAGGATCAAGTTGAATCCCGAATGAGATTTTTGAGTTTTTTTCAAAAAGTGCATGGTTTGGAGTTGACATCATTGGGCACACAGGTGGAGCATGTTTTGGAAACCCTCTACGGATTCGCCCATGCATCATCATGATCCGCCTGTCTTCAAAAAGTAAAAATGAGAAAATTTTGTAATTTATTGTGGTATTTATTTATTTTATTATTTTTAATGATTTTATTATTGTTATTATCAAAGTGAACTGAGTATTTTTATTATTTATATTTTTATCAGTATGATTATTAATGTTCTTATTAGTATTATTATTAATAAGGATTTATAATAATAATAATTATTATTATTATTGTAATTAAAGTATTATTATTATTATTATTGATATTTGGGATGGTGTGTGGGCACCTCACGACTAGTGGAAGTCGTGCGGTTAGCCTGGGCACCTGTGCTATTGCAGCGTTTGAGTCGGCCAAATAAAATAAATTAAACTAGTTGAAGAAAAATTAAAATTTAGTTAAATAAATAACTCATTTTAATAAAAATATTATTTTTCCATGAATAATAATATCTAATTATTATTAAAGAATTTTGATTATCAAAATTACTTTTTTATCATGCTTATATTATTGTTAAAGTTGTTTTCAATATTATTATGTGTATTATTATTATTATTGAGATTAATATTATTACAATTATCATTATCATCTTTTTTTTTTTAAATTTCCTTTTTTTCTTTTCCCTTTTTTCCCTAACCCTAGACGCCTCCTTTCTCTCCCCCTCTCTCATATTCTCTCCTTCCTCTCACCCTCTCGTGCCACCAGCCCCCCCTATGACTTGGTTTGAATCTGCCTCTCCCAGTCTGCACCTCCTGTCCGACCAACACCTTCCTCTCCCGGCCTCTCTAGCACACCTCCTATTTGCCTAAAATGCACCCTAGGATGTGCCTGAACTCCTCCCGCTCGAATACATGCCACCTCATCTCCTCCCTCTCCTGCTGGCCTTGCCCACCATCTGTATCCCCTACGTTCCGCCGACACTCCTACCCTACATCGGCTGCCTGCACTGGCCACACCATCTCACTCCTCTGATGGAACGCTTTCCTTAGCCCGCCTGACTGACGAAACCACACCAGCCGACACCCGTTGTCTAGCTGCCACCATGCACACCCTCAGGTTGCCTTGCCACCTCGGCCTCCGACCTCCGACACCGCACCAGCCTCACCTCTTCAGTCGTGCACCGTCCAACCACCCCGCATGAGTAGGCCATAACCCTCATTTTCCATCCTTACTAGTCCACTTTCCCCCTTGGGTTTCCGCTGTAACACCCCAAGGTATTGAAAATAAATTTTGAGTTCATTTTATAGTCCAGAAGTTAAACTCAACTTTTCCACTTCTATGTTTTGAATTTCAAAAAAATGGTCATCTAGAGTTGTGATCAGTGAGTCATTTGGAGTTTGATAATACAAATTTGATTTTTTGGTGAATAGTAACATACCCTTATGAATAGTAATATAAGCCTTATGAATAGTAAATAATATTATTATTTTATTTTCTTAAGGAAATAAGATAATGAGATCTTAATTAATTTTACATTGTGATATAAAACTAATTGCACCTTTAAAATTGTTATTTTTCGAATTAAATATGACTTTATTTAAAAATTAAATTAATAATATCTTGAAAATTAATTTTTGAAAAATGTAGTTCATTTTTGAATTCTACGCATCGAAAAATGGTAGGGGTAAATTTTTGGGATTTTTATGAAATTCTAGAATTTTTTATGAAAAGTAAAATATGATAAAATATCGTATATACAGATTATCAGTTAAATACACTATTTATGACATCATAAGTAATGTAAGGCCACTTGGTTCGAACTCACATGCATTTATTACTAATAGGGGTCACATTAAACAACACTATTGGTTGTCTTGAGGGAAATAATAAAATAATAAATTAAATATTCAAAATTTACCCCTCTCCTCCACTATAAAAATCCCTCACCAGTCCCTCTTCTCTTCACTCCTCTAAGCCTTGAAGCTCCTCAAAGTTATGCCCAAATACCCTTCCCTAGTTACTCCCCACTACCAAGAATCTCTTGGTCTTTCCAAAAGACCAAAATCCCTTCTGTTAAGGAGGTTCTCGAGAAAGTTATTTCAAGATCTAAAGCACCTTTCTTTTTTCTTTTAGTTTCATTTGAATTTATCTTCTTTTGTAATCCTCTCTTAACCTTCTATGCCCAAATGACCATTAAAACTCTAGTATAATCTATATAATGTATTTATATCATCTGAATGGAAGAACCATCATCAATATTCTTACTCCCTCCCTTTTATTTTTATAAACGAAATCAACGTCCATGAGGTTCTAATTTATAACCTTCATGGATGATGAAGTTTCGTTCTTCAATACATCCTTCATTATGGGTCATGAAACCATATTGATAGTTGAACCAGACTATAATATATATATTAAAACCTAATTAATATTCTAGAACCAGTATATGTACATATTGTTAATTTATATGACAAAACTAGTTCATAATAATCCAAATACCACCAAATAATCGAAGTGATTTTCATCTAATGATTCATCCTCATTCCATGTAACCAAATGATAGAAATGGAAATTAACAATTCTGTATGTTCATAAATGATATTTAATTTCAATTCTATAGATTTACAACCATTCCACTTCATTACTTAAAAACAAGTGAACCGAATATGAAAATAAAGGAAACGAACACTCTGGAACGACGAAATTCAATACAATAACTTATCAATAAAGACATGAATAACCTAACCAGATTTATGATAAAATAAATAAATGTCTAATAGGTTCTGAAATAAGATATTAATAAGTATAATTTCATATTCCAGGAGCTTAATTACAAGAGCATAACACGTTCGGAGTTAGGGTATGGGTTTTCTCACCCGAACTTCCATTTTCATTCGAATTACTTTCATTGTTTAATTACCTCAACGAAATTATTATATTTTGTTATTTACTCCTCATAAATTCTGTGATATTATTCTATACATGTACTCCAACCATAACCATTCCCTATTTTATGTATTTTTACAAGCTTTAAAAGAAACCTTCAAAATTGTTTTCAAAATACTAGCCAGATTCAAGGGAATTTCTCAAATTCATATTTATTTTCAAGGGCACTCTATAATATATATTTTTTGGAAATCATTATATTTCTAAAAACACTAATTTTATTATGAAAATATTATCTTACTTCACTTTTGGTTTTATACAGAGATTTTTTCAAAAGAACTCTTATTTTCAAAATAAAAGAGTATTTATCTCAAGATTTCTTAATGATTTTATAAGAGTATTTATGATTGATTCAACACTCATGTTGATTATTATGTATTATTGGGTTTAATAATTTATGAATTCATCTACCATATTTGATTTAATGGTTTATGACTAACTCTATTTTGTATTATCTATCCTAAAATTATTCACCATATTACTCGGAATGGTTAGTGTTTTCTGTTTAATGATTGGGGAAAAATAGTTACATTTCATATGATAGTTTCAATATGAATGTATATGTTGTTTATGTTTATCCCTGCTCATTTGAGGAATTAATTGGACTTATTATGTGACGGGTGGGGCCGGTTATACCCCCTCGATGCATCGGTAGGTCTCATGAGACAAATAGATGTGGAATTGTCTTAGGCCTTTCCCAATGTGTTATATGGATTTTGGTCGAGGCCTTAATCATTAGACGTCTTGGCCGAGACCTTGAAAAAAATGTTTCAGAATGTCTGGCATATTCACTTCCCTCATTATGAAGCTAGTAATTGAAAGTTCATGTGGTTATTCTACTTGTATAATACCCATGATTATGTTTCATTATGGCATTATTTACTCATCTCATATTCTTGCCATAATGTGTGAAAGTTTATTATTAAAGGCATGTGTTTTCAATTATACACCATGTCTTATGTTTATGTTATCTGCTGTTTTATTGCTTACTCTTACTAATCATTTGAGCTCACCCCTTTCTTATGTTTCATTTTTCTCAGGACTTGATGAAGTAAATTATGAATGACTTTCAAGAATAATCTTGGAGACATGATGTTGCTAGTGGAATAAATTAGTGTTTTATTTCCCTACATGATGTAATATTATAATTATTTATGTATCTTGTTTCCAAAAGCTACTAAACTACTTGATCCTTCAGAATTCGTATTCATTTTATGTATGCCAATGTAATCAAATAAGGAACCGGCTCCAGACAACTGGGGTCTGGTCCTTACAGTTGGTATCAGAGGAAGTTTAGTAGAAAACTTAGAAACCAGATTTAGAAAACGTGGATTACAGAAGAGTTTTAAATGAGCCTGTACCCGAGTGGTAAGGGCTCCTGCTTGGAATCCAAGAGACTGAGGTTTGAAATCAGTCAGAGGTAAATTTCTGGGTTTCTTTAGCTTCACTGTAGCAGTTACTATTCGATACTGTTGTAGCTAGAACTATTCACCCGAATTGGTCCTTCGGGCCACCGGTTTGGGGCAACAGGTATCAAGGGCCTTCATGTCATCAAAGGAATTTGGTCCATAGGGCCTTCAGGCCACGTAGACCACAGAGTTTTCCAGTTCACACAGTACAGGCCCCAGAAGAGGATCATAACAACAAGAGTAGAATCCACTAGAAGCAGAGCTAACCAGATTGGATGAATGAGAGGGTACGGTAGCCACTATCGGGACTAGGCACCATGTAGCTTTGTACTGGGAAACTCTAGCCGACTAGAAATGCAAGGTGGGGATCCAGGTGATCAATGATGCAGAAGCTAGGGAGGGTCAGTTCAAGTGGGATGGGCCTATGGGTCATGTATTGGGCATGGTATGCCTCTAGGCCTTCGGGTCATGTATTGCAGGTCAGTCGGGCCTTGGGCCTTCGGCCTACAGGTCATGTATGGATTCCCCTTAAACTATTAAAAGGGGGATTATCCATAATAAAATAAAAACAAAGGCCTTCGGGCCATTCGGGGGTAGATTAGGAAAGAGTCCCTAAGATAGTTTTGAGGATAAACATACATGAATGTCCTGGTATTTGGGTAAGGAATAGAGTATGCAGATATTTCAATCAATACATCCCTGTCTGGATTCGAGCAGGTAGAGGCGGCTCTGGAACTTATGTATCTAGGGGTAAAACCCAAAAACACCGATTTGAGATAGACTCGAACGAGAACTAATACACGAAAATGGGACTTGTTGCACTCTTGGTTATGACACTCCCAGGGGATATGATTAGGATAATTCACATTTTATTTACAAGCCATTATAAAGGATTTAAAGGTAAAAGTTTTCTCAAAGAAACTATTTTTGTGATTATGGGATTAGCCATGACTAAGATTTCAATTTGTGCTAAGTATTTTGTGAAGTTAAAATTATGCATTATGATTTATAACCTAATCTAGTGTATTACATTATCTAGAAATGGCGCCTAGTGGAAGGAATAGAAACCACATGAACACACGTTTCCCCTGTAGGGATTTTTCTCCAATGCAAGATAATGATGTTGGCTTTGTTGCTGTGACTGGTGCTGATAAACTAATAACCATACTGGGAAAACATACTCAGTTTATGAATAATAACCTTACTCGTATAGAGCATCCGGATCCACCATGTGGAGGAGCTATGTTAGATCGCTTTATGCGACAACAGCCTCCATCATTCTATGGGAATACAAACCCATTTGTAGCTGAGTAGTGGATAAGTTCCCTTGAGAAGATATTTCTTTCTTTGGGATGTAATGAAAGAGAGAATGGAATCGTGAATGTTTATCAGATATTGGAAGATGCAGATCAGTGGGTTCATTAATCCAAAATACAAAGGAGGAGGAAGAAATAAAAGAGATGGAATGGAGAGATTTTAAAGATACCTTCCTAGAGAAATACTTTCCGCGCGAACAGAGAGTGGATATGGAGAGAAAATTCTTGAATCTGAGGCAGAAGGAAGATGAAAATGTTGCAAAGTATGAAGCTAACTTCACAAGGTTAGCAAGAAATGTTGTGGACTACATATGAAATCCAAGGAGAAAAATTGATTGATTCTTTGATGGCCTAAAGACATTCCTCTAGGTGGCACTAGTATCCCAATGTTTTTTCATCATATAAGGATATAGATTCATGTGATATCAATATAGAAAAAGAATTATCTAATTCTTATGACTTTAAGGGAAATAAAGAAAAGAGGAGGGCTTCTGATAACTCTAGGAAAGAAAATAAGGAAACAGGGATGAAGGGAAGAGTTGAATTTCCACCCTGTGATAATTGAGGAAAGAAACACCCTGGTGAATTCTTAAAGGGAAAAGGAGTATGCTACAAATGTGGTCAGAAATTCCGTCTTAATGGTGATTAAAAGGTGAAGAAAGAGGCCATTAATGTTCAATGCTATAATTGTTCGGATATGGGACACTATGCTAATGATTGTCCAAAGCGTGAATGAAATATGCAATAGAAAAGGCCAAGGAAGAAAGTACAAGCTTATGCAATCACAACTACAGAGGTTGAAGTTCCAAATGATGTGGTGAAAGCTACTTTGATCATTTCATCAAACTTATCCAATGCTTTATTTGATTTTGGATCATCACATTGTTTCATATCTTACCAGTTTTCTAAGAAAATTAGATATTTCCAATTTGTTTTAACAAGGGAGTTTTCTGTAAAAACTCCTAAGGGAAGTATCAGTGAAATAATGTTTTTTGAATCAGTTCCCATTAGGGAATATAAATTTTCTTTATCTACTTATCTCATTGTCATACCCATGATTGAATTTGATATAATCCTTGGTATGGATTAGCTTTTGGACCATGATGTGAAAAATTATTGTTAGAAGAAGGAGGTTACAATTTTTGATAATGATAAAGAGTACCTTATCTTTAGAGAAGAAACATCACCACCTGATTCTTATCTTGATCCACCCTCATTAGCTCAACTAAATTCAATTATTGGGGAGGAAGAGAATAAAATAACTATGGGTGAGGAAAAGAATTTTCAAATAGAAGATGCACCTGTTGTGCAATAATATCTTGATGTCTTTCCAAAGGATTTACCAAGACATCCTCCAGAGCAGGGAATTGAGTTTTCCATTGACTTAATTTTTATTTCAAGGCCCATATCAAAGACCCCTTATATAATGTCCACTATGGAGTTAGTGGATCTAAAGAAACAACAAGATTAATTGAGTGATAATGGATTTATTCGTCCTAGCGTTTCTCCATGGGGAGCCATTATTCTTTTTGTTAAGAAGAAAGATGATCCTATGAGGTTGTGCATTGATTATAGGGAAATCAATGTTGTTACAATAAACAATAAGTATCCTCTTCCATGAATTGATGATTTATTTGATCAACTTCATGGAGCCCAATATTTTTTGAAGATTGATCTAGATCTGGATACCATCAATTACTTGTGAGGAAAGAATACATTCCAAAAACATCATTTTGAACCAGGTACATGCATTATGAGTTTACAATAATGCCTTTTGGACTAACTAATGATCCATCTGTTTTCATGGATTTGATGAATAGAGTTTTCAAGGAATATCTTGATGACTTTGTGGTGGTGTTTATTGATGATATCATGGTGTACTCTAAAAGCTATGAAGAACATGAAAATCACTTGCGCACTATTCTGAAGACTCTGAGAAGAAATGAATTATATGGGAAGTTTATCAAGTGTGATTTCTGGCTCCAATCAGTTTCTTTTCTGGGCCACATTGTCTCTAAGGATGGAATATCTGTAGATCATATGAAGACAAAGGTTGTGCAAGAATTCCCTACTCCAACGAACGTAATCGAGGTATATAGATTTTTTGGTTTAGCATGTTATTATCAGCATTTCATTCAAAAATTCTCCCATTTAGCCAACCGAATGACCAACCTCACATGAAATGGGGTTAATTTCGTATAGACAAAGGAATGTGAATAATGTTTTGAAAAATTGAAGAGGAGGTTAGTGAATGCTTCGATCTTGACCCTACCATTGGTGAATGATGGGTTTGTTATCTATAGTGATTCATCAATGAAAGGACTTGGTTGTGTCCTTATGTAGAATGATTGAGTGATTGCCTATGCGTCTAGGCAGCTAAAAAATCATAAACAAAACAATCCAAATCATGATCTTGAGTTAGCAGCGGTAATCTTTTCTTTGAATATTTGGAGACATTACCTATATGGCGAAAAATGTGAGATATATACAGATCATAAGAGTTTAAAATATATATTCTCCCAGAAATAACTCAACACAAGACAAAGGAGATGGATTGAGCTACTCAAAGACTATGATTGCACAATACACTATCACCCATGGAAAGAAAATAAGGTAGCAGATGCTTTGAGTATAAAGGACCATGGAATTCTGAACAAGATGAGAGTTGAAAGGGATCATATGTTCATAGATCTAGTAAAGATGGATATGAGAATTATCTAGGAAGGTAAAACATCACAACCTTTTCAAATGGTTACCCAAACATATTTACTAGAGAGGATAAAATGTTCTCAGGCTGATGATGAGGAGTTTCAAAAGAAAATTAAAGCTATAAATGATGGAAATTTGACTGAATTCGCATATGAAGGTGGTGTATTGAAATTCGAGAAGAGGCTTTGTGTTCCCATTATTCCTGATCTAAAGAAGGAACTATTGGATGATGCTCATAGCTCTAATTTCTCTATACACCCTGGTAGCACAAAGATGTATCAAGATCTCCAAGAAAGATTTTGGTGGGATAATATGAAAAGGGATATTTCTAAGTATACAAAAAGTGCCTGGTATATAAACAAGTGAAGGCTAAGAGGAAAAAGTTTAAGGAGATGATGCAACCACTAGCCATACCATCATGGAAGTGGGAGAACATTACCATGGACTTTGTCACTGGACTTCCGAGGACATCCAAAGGAAATAATGCTATATGGGTCGTTTTGGATTGTCTTAAAAAGACATATCACTTTATTGTGATTCGAGAGGACTTCTCATTAGATCAACTTGCACGGATTTACATCAAAGAGGTGGTAAGGCTGCGTGGATTACCACTCTCTATTTTATCCAACCATGAGCCTAAATTCACCTCGAAGTTCTAGAAAAGTCTCTAGCATGCTCTAAGCACTAAACTGAACTTCAGTATGACCTATCATCCTCAAATTGATGCCCAATCTGAGCAGACAATTCAGAAATTGGAAGACATGTTGAGGGCATGTTCTATGGAATTAAAGGGAGGATGATACCAATATCTTCTACTGGTTAAATTATCCTACAAAAACATTTTCCACTTGAGTATCTGAATGGCACCATATGAAGCCCTTTATGGGAAAAGGTGTAGAACACAGACATGTTGGGATGAAGTCAGTGAGAGAAAACTTCTAGGACCTGAATTGGTTGAAGAAATGGTGGAGAAGGTGAAAACCATTCAGCATCATATTAAGGCAGCCCAAAGTCGAAAAAAGAGTTATGAGGATAACCATCAACATGACCTTGAGTTCAAAGTTGGAGACCTAGTATTTCTATGAATATCTCTATAGAAGAAGGTCATGATGTTTGGGAATAAAGGAAAGCTAAGTCCTAGGTATATCGGCCCCTTAGAGATCCTTGATCGAGTTGTAACTATGGCCTATCGACTGGCACTTCCACCTACCATGTCGAAAGTACATGATGTCTTTCATGTATCCCTCTTAAAGAAGTACATACCAGACCCTGACATGTACTCTCTTCAAAGGTGGTAAAGTTGGAGGATGATCTTTCCTATGAGGAGAATCCAATGAAAATATTGGATCATAGGGAAAAATTTCTACATAGCAAGACAACTCATATGGTCAAGGTACTATGTAAAACCATATGTATGAAGAGGCAACATGGGAACTGGAGGATGTAATGAAGGAAAAGTACCCCCACCTATTTTTGGCATAGACTGTAAAATGAAATTTTGAGGGTGAAATTTATGAAGGGGAGAATAATGTAACACACCAAGGTTTTGAAAATAAACTTTGAATGCTTTTTATAATCTAGAAGTTAAACTCAACTTTGCCTCTTCTATGTTTTGAATTTCAAAAAAAAACGGTCATCTAGAGTTGGGATCAGTAAGTCATTTGGAGTTTGATAGAACAAACATTATTTTTTAGTGAATAGTAACATACCCTTATGAATAGTAATATGAACCTTATGAATAGTAAATAATAATAATATTTTATTTTCTTAAGAAAATAAGATAATGAGATCTCAATTAATTTTTCAGTGTGATATAAAACTAATAGCACCTTTAAAATTGTTATTTTTTGAATTAACTATGACTTTATTTAAAACATAATTTAATAATATCTAGAAAATTAATTTTTAAAAATGGATTTCATTTTTTAATTCTACACGTCAAAAAATGGTAGGGGTAATTTTTGGGATTTTTTTGAAATTCTAGAATTTTTTATGAATAGTGAAATACGATAAAATACCGTATATATAAATTATCAGTTAAATACACTATTTATGACATCATAAATGATTTAAGGACACTTGGTTCAAACTCACATTCACTTATTATTATTAGGGGTCACATGAAACAACACTATTGGTTGTCTTAAGGGAAATAATAAAATAATGAATTAAATATTCAAAATTTACCCCTCTCCTCCACTATAAAAACCCCTCACCACTCCCTCTTCTCTTCACTCCTATAAGGCTTGAATATCCTCAATGTTATACCCAAATAGCCTTCCCTAGTTACTCCTCACTACTAGGAAGATCTTGGTCTTTCAAAAGACCAAAATCCCTTCCCTTAAGGAGGTTCTCGAAGAAGTTATTTCAAGAGGTAAATCACCTTTCTTTTTCTTTTAGTTTCTTTTGAATTTATCTTATTTTATTATCCTATCCCCACCTCCTCTATCCAAATGACCATGATAACTCTATTATAACCTATATACTTGATTTTTATCATGATAATGGAAGAACCATCATCAATATTCTTACTCCCTCCCTTTTATTTTTATAAATGAAATCAACGTCCATGAGGTTCCAATTTATAACCTTCATGGACGAAGAAGTTTGTTTCTTCAATCTTTCCTTCATTAATGGTCATGAAACCATATTTATGGTTTAACAAAAATATAATATATTTATTACAACCAAATTAATATTCAGGAAAAATTATATGTACATATTATTAATTTATATGACAAAACTAGTTCATAATACTCCAAATACCGCCAAATAATCGTAGTGATTGTCATCTAATGATTCATACTCATTCCATTTAAAAAAATGATAGAAATGGCCATTAAAAATTCTGTATGTTCATAAATAATATTTAATTTCAATTCTGTATATTTACATCCATTCCACTTCTTTACTTAAAAACAAGTGAACCGAATATGAAAATAAAGGAAACGGACACTCCGGGACGATGAAATTCAATGCAATAACTTATCAATAAAGACATAAATGAACTAACCAGAATTATGATAAACAAAATACATGTCTAATAGGTTCTTAAATAATTTATTAATAAGTATAATTTCATATTCTCAGAGCTTAAGTACAATAGTAGAACACTTTCAGAGTTAAGGTAAGGGTTTTCTCACCCGAACTTCCATTTTCATTCGGGTTATTTTTATTGTTTAATTACCTCAATGAAATTATTATATATTGTTATGTACTCCTCATAAATTCTTTTTGAGTATTCTATACATGTACACCAACCAGAATCATTCCCAATTTTATGGATTGTTAAATGTTTTAAAAGAAACTTTCAAAACTGTTTCCAAAATACAATCCCGATTCAAGGGAATTTCTCAAATTCATATCTATTTTCAAGGGAACTCTATAATATGTCTTTTTTGGAAACCATTATATTTATAAAAGAACTCATTTTATTATGAAAATAATATCTTACTTCACTTCTGGTTTTATACAAATATTTTTCTGAAAGAACTCTTCTTTTCAAAATGAAAGAGTATTTTTCTCAAGATTACTTAACGATTTTATAAGAGTATTTGTGAATGATTCAACACTATTGTTGATTATTATGTATTATAGGGTTTTATAATATATGAATTCATCTACCATATTTGATTTAATGGTTTATGACTAACTCTATTGTGTATGATCTATCCTAAAACCATTAACCATATTACTCAGAATGGTTAGCATTTTCTGTTTAATGATTGGGGAGAGATAGTTACATTTCATATGATAGTTTTAATATGAATGTATATGTTGTTTATGTTTATCCCCACTCATATGAGGAATTAATTGGACTTATTCTGTGATGGGTGGGTCTCTCTATAAACCCTCGATGCATTGGTAGGTCTCATGAGACAAATAGACGTGGAATTGGCCGAGGCCTTTCCCAATGTGTTATATGGATTTTGGTTGAGGCCTTAATCATTAGACGTCTTGGTCGAGGCCTTGAAAAAATATTTCAGAATGTCTGGCATATGCATTTCCTTCATTATGAAGCTATTAATTGAAAGTTCATGTGGTTATTCGACTAGTAGAGTACCCATTATTATGTTTCATTATGGAATTATTTACTCAGCTCATATTCCTACCATAATCTGTGCAATTTTATTATTAAAGGCACGTGTTTTAAATTATGCACCATGTCTTATGTTTATGCTATCTTCCACTATATTGATTACTCTTACTGAGCATTTGAGCTCACCCCTTTATTATGTTTCATTTTTCTCTGGACATGAAGAAGTAAATTATGAATGACTTGCAAGCATAATCTAGAAGACACGATGTTGCTAGTAGAATAAATTAGTGTTGTAATTAACTTCATGATGTAATGATATAATTATTTATGTATATTTTTTCCAAAAGCTACTAAATTACTTGGTCCGTTGGGATTTTTATCCCTTTTATGTATGCCAACATAATCAAATAAGGCACCAGCTCTGGGCAACTGGGTTCGGGTCCTTACAACCGCGCGCCCTCCATCCACGCACCCTTCGACCACCGCCTCCCTTTTCAGCCAACACTACTCCCTACTGACCAATTTCCTGATCGTCGCGCCTTTGGTCAACCACTTTTTGCCTAGTGAACCCTCCGCTGGTTTTGCTGCCACCTATTTCTGGTGTATAACCTTACCATCACACATCTCCATCCTGGCATGCCTCCGACTCAACAGTGCGTCGCCCAGCAAACCTGTTGTCCAACCATATAGTCCTCGTGCGTCCCCTTTGTCGTTCCTCAGTCATTTCATGGTTCCCCATGACCCCCCTTGATGCACTTTCCAGTAGCCGATGCACACCCCTTGTCGATTCGCTGATGTTATCCACCTTAGATGCTCCATCCAACCCCCGTCGTTGCATCACACACTCTTTTCCGGCCAACAACAGTCCCTGCCAATGCGCGTCATCCCTTTCTGACTATTGTGTGGCCCCGCTGGTCGACCAAATCTCTACGCCGAGGTGGGTTATTCACTGTTCTTATGATTGAAATATTTTAAGTCAGTGTCTCTATGTTTTTAGTTATTTTTGCGATGATTAATTTTTGAGTTATTTTGGGCCTGTGTTTCTGTGTTTTATATTGTTTTATCTTTCGTTGCAGTGCATTGGCGAGGTAATTCAATGATAGTGTGGTTGTCAGTTTGTGCATAATTATGTGTCCGCTCGAGTCATGTCATTTCATTGTGTTTGGAATACAAGTCAGGGTGGGTCCCCCACTACACTCGCCTTTAAATTTAGAATTTATTAATTGCTTGATATTTCATTGATTTTCGATAAATGATAAATAATATTAGATAATTATTTTTGGAATAAATATTTTATGTAAATAAAGATATTTATATTATGCATGACACTTGAATTATTTTCTTTATAAATTGAATCACAATAGTGAAATAATTCATTTTTGGAATTTGAACATAATTCATGGACCTTCAAGTGTGGTTCTAGTTTGAGGAAAAATGTTCTCTTCTGATTCATGAAAAAAAAATTCTCTCTCTATAAGAATTGTGTTTCTTTAAAAGCTACATAAGGCACATTTGGCACTTTGATAAAATAAATTATTTTGAAAAACATTCTTTGGGGTGACTTAGGGGTGATCTTATTGTGTACGTTGATTATGTGAGTTGTTGTGTGTGATTTTTGTGCTTTGTGACTGGTTACTTGATTGCCATTGTTGACTTGCCCCCTTTTTATTACACGTGTTAACATGGGAACCTAGCATAGTAAGTGAATCTTCTAAGAATGATTGATGCACTAGTTTAGATTACACAATGGATACTGGACCTTAGTATGGACTTTTCTCTACTAGGGGATTGGGCCCCTCAGTTAGGCTAGGTCGGAAAACACCGAGAATTTGGGCATTATGACGCCATTGAGAAGGGAATGCCTTTAGGATGAGTCACATGTATAGTACATTCTGGATTGTTCATGATCTCCAAGGTTTGACCCATGATTTCTTTAGCGCTTATTTGTATATAGAGGATGATTGAGGTTCTTAGTTTGGTTGTTGGCCCCTATCTTCCACTTTTTCCATTACCCTTATTGTGTTCTATGTGTGTGTTTGATTTTCCTCTGGTTTAACAACTAAAATTCTGATTTTAAATAGTTCGCAAAAATGTTTTTAAATAGTAAAGCAACTTTTCATTCAAACCTTAAATTTTTTTTTCAATTAGAAAGGTAAATGGACTGTTACCTACTTTTTAAATTAAAGTGTGTGTGGAAACCCATATTTTATATAATTTAGTTCAAACCTAGAATGAGTAATTTTGTTATTTAATGGTAGTTCTTTGGGAATAGTTTTTTGTGACGCCTACTGAGTTTTAATACTCATTCCTATAGTGTTTTTTTTAGTTTCTCCTGCAAATTCCAACTCTGGTTCGGATCGCCTTGGGAGATGTTTGGTTTGGGTGTTGGAGAGTGACTCTCAGGGTCATGTGGAGTTTTGGTTGTGGTCAGGTTACTATGGTTTTTTGGACGTTCTTTCTCTTTCGTGTCATTTGTTTATTTTGTGTTATATTTTATTTTTGCTGCTTAGTTCATTTTTATTGGGAGAAATCATTCCCTTATTCTTATGTGTTGATACTCTGGTGCTTGTCTCTAACCCAGGAGGATCCAGAACACCTCTCGGGCCTTGCCGCAGATCGTCTTGGGTGACCGGTCCAGGGTCGACCCGATTTGGTTCGTGACGCCTCATAACTCACCCCATCCTCAAAACATTTATCCTTAGATTCCTCATCCCATTATATTATAGGGGTGAAATATTGTATTTTCTGTAAATTGATCATCATAATCCATCATTGTAATACCTCCTTGCATGAGGTGCGTAAACTCCATAGCCAAGTATACTCATGGTTTCTCTAGAAATAAATAATCACGGAACTTGTTATATAAGTCATTCAAGGAAAAACACATGTTCTTGTATACGTAGACCTAGATATCACACTGATGATTCATTTATCACAAAATCATATAGACTGACAACTTCACCCACTTCTCTGAGGATGTATCAAGATGTTCAAAATCATACTAATAGAATCTATCCTGAACATAGATACCTAGGAACTTTACTCCCTAGTGAACAGTGTAGTATGTTGCATCTAAAATTCTTGATTTTGATGACATATTACGGTTTTAGCTCTAAGATCCTCTCTCAGTATTGATTGCATAACTCACAAAAAACTCTCATAGAGCTAAACATCCATTTCTAGTCCTAGAACCATAGGAGTATTCAACCTAACCACTGGTGGGACATCCTCATCACCAAACTCATGGTGCTCGACCAAAGTTCATCATGGAGGTATCCTTATACAACACACAACACATACCTCAATACACAAAAATATAATAGTTATCATTATAATAGTTTATGGAAAGAAAAAATAGGTATAATAGGCATCATATCTGCACATGAGCTTCTGCCCGGTTGGTGTGGACTCTCAAAGTACATCCACAAGACCTGGGATCAAATCCGAGTGAAGGCATGTTTTTGGGGTACTGTAGTAGAATTGTAGTAGGTATTGTTTAGTATTGTAGCAGCCGAAACTATTCATACATTTCATCCTTTGGGCTACTGGTTTGGTCCTCGAGTCCATCAAGCCTTTGGGCTACCCAAGGCCTTCGGGTTTGTTTGTCCTACATGCCACCTTAAGGTTTTCAGGACACCTCAAGGAATTTGGGCCACCTCAAGGCCTTAAGGCCACATGTTATGAAAAAATTTACCAAATAGACTCTATAACGGGTAGGATATAAATGAGGATTCAGAGGAAGATTCATTCAGTAGAGTAGAGTTAATGAATTTGAAATAATGAGAGGGTATGGAAATTTCCATCAGGGCTAGATTCTGCATCTCTACAAAGGATTGATACCCAAACAACCATGCAAATGTGGAGAGATAATACCATAATGTAGATTCTAGGGAGGGGTAGGTCCAAATAGTTATAGTCTTGATGATTTCCTCTATGACCTTCAGGTAATGTAATGTCTCAAAGACTATGGGTAATTTATGGGTTCCCCTTCATCCCTTAAAAGAGTTATTATCAAAAATAATAAAAATATAAGGCCTTTGGGCCATTCAGGTGAATAATAGGCATAATATCTTATTATTCTTTATATCCCAAATCTTATAACCCTCATAACTTGTGTCTCTCTCTAACACCATCTACCCATACCCGGGGTCGATATTATGTATAAATATGACTCAAATAATTTATTTTTATTTAATTTTAAATAAAATATCACCATTTAGGCTTAGTTATATGATATTTCAATTACAAGTTATAAAGAAAAACATTTTATAAGTTGTAATTTGAATTCCATTTAACTGGAACCACATAACAAAAGATAAGTAGCCATGAATATAATTTAATTTTCTTTATCCATTTTAGAATTAGTTATATAACATAACACCATAATTTTAAATGAAATAATGCCATATATTTTGATGTAAACACTTTAAATAACTGACCCTGGTACAAAGAGAATTTAGCCAATCATAGGAAAACATGCGAATGATATGTGAGTCCTATATACTTTATATGATGTATGAATCCACACTCTCTTTCCATTCTATCAAAGAGATAAATCACATAAATTATAACCACATAAATAAAGTGCACAATTCTAGATGAAATCATACAACCTTAAAAGTGAATACTATGAAAAGCTATCCCATCCATGATAACTTAGACTTCCCTCATATGTGGGTTAGTTGTAACAGCTTGAAAATTTATTCTATTATTAATAAAAGAGATATTGTTTTTCAAAACGGCTATTTTATTATGTTACACAATTGAATTAAATAGAAATAATTTAAAAAAAATATCACATGTCATGTAATAATTCCAATTATAATTGGTAAGAATACTACATGGATATAAAAACCAAAGAATATCGACGATGAAATGGTTTACTCTATAGGATCAAACTCTCCTAGGAAGATTAAACTAACCATGAAAACTATTCAAAAAAATTTAAATGTTAAGAATATAATTTACATTATCAAAGGAATCATAAAAACCTTAGCGAATCAAGTAGTATATGTCATTGAATGGTGGAGTATATATGGAGTATAAAGGGAAAAGTTATCATTGGGATCTGATCATTAGCCGACCATTGACATATATGACCACTGTTCAATATGACTATTGGGTATTATGACCATTGTTGATAACATTACCATTATAATTAATATTTATAAATGGTAATGAAAAATAATTGTTAGGTCCACAAGGCTGAATACACTGAGAGGGGGGTGAATCAGGGTATGTCTAATTTAAAATTAAAGCACGTTCTGATCTTGTTTCGCTATTAAGAAAAACCCTCTTCTCTCTTTCTTTCTTGTTTCACAATATAAATAGAAAGTAAAGCAAGCACAGGACACAACAATTTTACTTGGTTCACTGCTAAGGACTACGTCCAAGGAGCATACGCCGACAGGTTTCCGGTTGTACCAATTCCACTAAACTTCACTAGTTGTGGATTACAAGATTCATGCTAGATCACTTCTAAGACCAGGCTCACTGCCTTTACAAGTTTAGGGTCAGATCACTGCTTTCCCAAGGGTCACTCCCTATTTCTCTCTCTCTGGATCACTTCCGGTGGAGAGGATCACCTTCTTTATCTTCCTTTGCTCACTGCTCTTGGAAGGAATCCACTCACATTTTATAGACCTATAAGTCTCTTCATTTGCATGAAATAATGCATCCTATGTTGTATTTGGATGCTCTTTTGAAGTCCAACTTTCACCCGTAGATGAATTTCCCTTTGCAACGAAGGTACCGGGCAATCCCCCAGCTTCCACAAAGCCCTAAATCACTGCTGGAAATCAAAATTACTTGGCACCCTTCTCTAAGGCGGCGTGCAAGTCTTGTCATGCAAGTCAACATGGGCACACAAGTATTTCTTAACACTTGCTCGATGCACTTCCTTTGCTGCCCAAACCACCTCAAGCACACAACAAACACTTGGCGTTCAACTTCCTTCTCTGGAGCGCAAGTCCCACTTGCGCGACACAACACCACTTGTGAGACCACCACACCTATGCGACAAGAGCTCTGAATCTTCAAAGTGTTGAACTCCGGTGAGAAATGAGGAGGGGTGGTCTAGTATTTGTAGGAAATTTGACCACCCTGCGCGACGACACGCAAGTCAACCCTCGACGCGCAAGTCTCGGCGCGTAGGTCTCTTCTGTCCTCCTAGACACTTGCGCGACCAAAACAAACACCTACGCGACCCTCTTTCCTTTGCCATATTTTGATCTTCTGATCATGAAAAACCATAGGTGCACAAGTTCTCAAGCCTTCTAGGAATCGGCGCACAACTCTCTTCACGGCGTGCAAGTCACCTGCACGACCTCACCAAAACTTGCATGATCCTTATCCCTTTTCCACATTTTGATGATCTAATCTTCAAAAACATATGGTGGGAAAGTTTTCTATCCTCCAAGACCTCGGCGCACAATTCCCTTTTCCAAAAACACTTTTCTTCATTTGTCGATTTTCAGGCCCAAAAATTTGGCAAACACTGGAAAACGACGTCACCTTGTATTTGTTCTTTTTTGTGTTGCCTCCAAATCATCCATTCCTTTATCGACGTTCTTGAATCAAACATGGATCATTGACCACAGCTCTTGAACTCGACATTCCACCATGAAATCCTATTTTTCAACAAATTTTTATGTCATGGTTTATATTGTCAAAAATCACAACCCCGATGTTCACTTTGTCAACAAACACAATCACCTCAAAAATGCTTCAATGATGTCTTGAGGGATTCTTTCCCCACAATATTAATTGATGCAGAAAGGAGTAATGATGACCTCAACTAATAGAGTCATTCCTTTTGAATCCCATTTTTCAGAACTTGGGAGGGAGGTAGAATCACTAGGGTTCATCCTTTACTAATACCAAGAGTAGATTCATCAAGTTAGACTTGAATTAAATCAACTACTAGAGAAATTTAAGTTAGTATAGATCACCCCTAGGTCAATGTAAGCTAAGAAACCCCATGAATCTACCAAAATCACACACCTTACCCTTAGGGAATATGTTGATATAATAATGGGTTATGTATATTAACATTAATATCATAAAATTATCATTTCCATTGAATTAATAAAATAGTTTCCCCATCAATCTCATTTTTAGTATTATTTTATTTAATAAAATACACATGAATATAAGATAAATTTGAGAAATAGATTTTGGATACAAATAAAATACAATTGTAATTTTAGAAATTATACACACTTTTATAATAAACTCAAATGTTATAAATAAAATTTATTTTCAGGAAATAGTAATTTAAAACTCTTTTTATTTAAATATAAATGGTAATGTAGTTTTAAAATTTCATTGAAATTCTTTATTTGAATATGCTGTAGAAAATGGTATTTTTCAATATATAAGGAGTTTTTATTTAAAAATTAAAATTCATATATTTAGATAATTATTTTGATAAAATAAAAATTATATTTTAAATCGGAATTCCAAAATTAGTTTACGGTAAATATTTTATAATTTTGAAAAATACATAATTTTTCAATGAATAGTAAAAATACATTTTTTTTATTTTCAGTGTGTTTTTTTACTTCATGTATATGTAATAGTGATTTAATAATTAATTTAATAGAATACGTGAGAAAAAATATTTTATTTTATTAATATTATTCATTTTAATGGTTTTAAATCAATTCCCAAACCTATAAATGACTTTCCGAATTCAAAAATGTAAATATTAATTTTAAAAACTGTATTTTGTGAAAAATCACATTTTTTTGTACAAAGTAATAATAAAATATTTATTTTGGTTCAAATATATTAAAATACTATAAAACATGACTAAAATTCCTGAAACCATGAGCAAAACCCAGGGTAAATCCAATGGTTTTTCATTTTTCACAACCTTTATTTCGAAGACCTATATTTGGAAATTATTAAACAATTCCTCCTCTTTTACTATAAATACCCACCCATCCACCATTAATATTCACATAAAATCCATAATACACGAATTTATGGTTATTTTACTTCCCAAATATTACCTCTAAGGTGCCCTTAAGTCCCCTAGGTTACATACTCAATTTTTTGGAAGTAACTATTCAAGGTAAGAAAATTCTCCACTTCTTCTTTTCTATTTGAGTAATCCTTTTGTATTATGCCTTCTAAATATCAAATTAATATATTTTCATAACCTATTATCCATCCCATTACTTCTAATAGTTTTTTTTCAATGGTATACCTTCATTCCCTCCCATTATACCCTGTACTTAATCCATGTTGTATACCATCATGTTGATGAATTCATTTCTTGAGTTTTACATCTTTTAAATGAAATATTTTTATATTATAAATATCAAAACACATTCCTTATCCACGTCTATTCACCTATATGTAAACATAATTTATATATTTTAGGAGTAACATGTATTAAACCCATATTCACTTTGGGTTAAAAATTATGTAATGTTCAAGTATTTAAGAACTTATGTACTGAGTAATTTTATAAGAAAACCATTATTTATTTCCCACTAGTTATTGATGATTTTTTTATTATGATCTTTGTGGATAAAATTAATTAATACATATTATGTTTTTGATCTGACATTTCCCTAATTCATTGGTTAAATAATTAATCTCTATATGTTACGTGTTTTATGATACCTTGGTGAATAACCATAGAAATTATGATTTATGACACCTTTGTGGAAAACCCTGATGATATGATTATTAATATCTCAAATTTATATTTTAACCACATTTCCTAGTTATGTATATTTTACTTATTATTATTCTCTCATTTTAATACTTCTGTATTATTCATGATCATCTTGTATGTTCCATTACATTTTTATCCCTTAATGGGATTTATGCTCACCCTTATTGATGTATGTCCCCTGGAAATTTCTTACAGGGAAGTGACCCAGAAATGATTAACAAAGGAGTCTTTAAAAATTATTAAACAATTTTTATGTTCATGTTTTCCTTATTTAATTCATGTATTATTTACCTAGATTTCAAGACAATAGACCTAAAAAATCATTTGATATTATTAATGTAATATTTTGATAAAATTTTTGTTAAATGTTGTGTATTAAAAAGGCGGGAGGCCATATTAGCTACTCTTGGACGAGTTTCTTATAAAATTAAAAAAATGTACTATCTTTTATCTAACTTTCTCATAAAATAATAAAAAATAAAATTATTCTATGATACCACTTTAGGACACCTCCAACTAGTTTCACTCAATTCTAACCGAATCAGAGTGGCACTGGCCTCAGGCATGCCTCCCACATGCTAGTGGCTAACAACAAGCAGTGAGGGTCTAGCGTGTCACTATAAAGAGATAATAATCTCATATAAAATTAAGAAATAACATTGGAAACTATATCAATCACATATATCAAAACAAATAAAGAGAAAAAATATTGCTGAAAGTGGAAAATATAACATAAAAATTTCATGTTATAATAAAATGAGTGATTCGGCATGCAACACCAGAAGAGCCTCTGAGCGATATCTCATCTCCTGCTAGCAGTGTCTAGGGTTTACCTTTATTCTTAATTCCCTTCCCTCTCTATCCTGGATTGGTCCCAAATTTGGCTGTATTTGGTTCAACTTGACGTTGGCATGGCCTAGTGTTGGTGTAATGTGGTGGGGTTCTGGGGTGTTGTCTCCGACTCTCGTTCTTAGTGATGATCTAGATCGACAGAGAATTTGCTTCTCTATCGGGATCAGAGTGGATTTTTGGTGATAACGTGGCTCGACGTGACTACTCATGATTTGGCTTCCCGATTCAGTTTGATGTGGCCAGTTGACGTCTCTAGCATGCATCAGGGGTGTCCTAGTGACAGATCTAGAGTGGTTCGGAGGGGGGGGGGATTTGGGTTTCAAAGATTCTTTCAACTTTTTTTATTATTAAATGTTTGGTGATGTTTTATTGGATACTATTTTAGAGATCTGTTGGTGGTTCTGGATCAATGTCATTGGTTCATCTCTACCTCTTCTCACCAACTTTTTGTGGTTGTCTTGTTTTGGAACCCGATGAGGGTGCATCCACGGTTCAGATCTGAGTTGATCCATGCCCAAAGCAGTGTTTCTAGTTCAGGTCAGCCCGGATCCCTACATTAGTGATGTTCCCTCAATGTGGTGTTGGGCCATCCAGTCTTAGGAGATTATTACTCGACTTCGCATCCCTTGGATCGTCTTTTGGGCTTCTATGGATACGGTGGCAGTGGGTGCTACCTGGAGCACGAAGGGGTTCATCTAGGATGGTCATTGATGGAGGTGCAATTGAATTGTGAATACTTCAGATGAGGATTTATAGACGGTATCTACCACCTTGGGTGGATTTTTAGATTTGGAAGATTGAGAGGATATGGCTCTTCCATTGGTACCAGGACCGTGCATTTCAACACAGGACAGCTTGCTGAGTAGCTATGAATTAGTGGAGGCGTGCCATAATGATGCTATTACTATGGATGGTTTCTTCTATGTAGTCTTGTTCCGAGATGATTCCCCTTTTGATATTCGGATTATGTTAATGTCTCTTAGTCTTTAAATTCAAGTGAGGTTTCCCCCCTTTACCCTTAAAAGGGGTTTTAACCAAAAATCAATAAAAATGTAGGCCTTTGGACCATTCAGCCATAATAAAATGAGTGATTTACGGGTCATGGAATCCATACATATAATATTTGGATTCTCCATTAGTGGTTCATATATAACATGGTCCAAAATAATCAAAATATAAAAAACTAGTAAATACTTCAAAACATTTCCAAAGTCCTAGTCCAGTCTAATCCCCCATTCTCCACACTAAAAAATAATCAACCCTCAGTCATAGTGTGCTTTTCATTATCATATCCTAAAACAATAAATCATTCTTAGGTACCCAAGGCATCCTAAGTAGGTTGTGAGTATAACTCGGTTTTATAACACTAATGGTGCCTATAAACATATCAATTCTAATTAATAGTGCATGTTGATGTGAATAATAAAATAAGGAAAATAAAACAAATGATCTTCATCACCATCGAGTTCTATGGTGACACCCGAGATCGAAAATACCTACTTTATCTAGTCTAGATGTCCCTAAACACAATATGTAATTAGTATTAATGTCTATATCCTAGAAGATATCATAGGTATCCAATAGTTTTCAAGAATAATCATCAGATTCTTGGAAGTATCCTAGAAATCAAATAATCATCAGGAATAATATCTAGATCCTAGGAAGTATCCTAGGATTCCAATAGTTATCAAGTGAAATTTTCAGATCCTTGGAAGTATCCTAAGATTCTAATAGTAATCAATTATTTTATTCACTAAAAAATATAGGTATATAAATTCATTTATTAGGTTACCGGTTAATTTATGGAACTTTATGGGTTACTACATTAAATTTCCATTTTCCTAAAATATTCAAATACACTTTACATGGTGTCAAGAAGACTAACTATTACATTCATCAATGGGACACTCACAACCCAATGATGGTATTTACCATAAGTAAAAACCATTTTAGTCATTTATTATGGGTTTTTGGTTGATTTATGGTAATTCAACATGACTACACATCACATGCACTATGAAAAGAATTGAGACATTAAAGGATAACTTAAAACGACATACCTTATGCTCGTAGAATTCTACTCATCATGTATCATCTACTAATCCAATATTATAGGAGATAAATCATATATTATAAAAAAAATATTAAAATTGGTTACATAAGTCCTAACTATCATAGGGAAATAAAATCATAGGGGAAACCCATAAATAGGGGCTACAAAGAGTTAAATTTAACTCTAGCTACTCACTAGATCAAACAACACTTGGATATGATAAAATTCAGAAGAGATATCTCACAGAATAGAATATATTATTAGAATAAAACACATTCTAGAAGGATATATATTGGAAAAGTCCCTTCCTAGCCCATAAATACTAATTTATTCATTTCCCCTTTTTATTTTCAATTATTTACTTGTTATTTAAATTATTATTTTTATTATTATTTTTTTCATTTTCACTAGGCCCAACCTACTTGGTCACTAGAACCATGTAAAAATTCTCCATACCCCCTCCATTTAAGAGTCACCCATATAGGGGTGACCCGCATAAGGGTCACTATTAAAGGGTGAACTTGTAAGGGTCACCCATGTAAGGTTCACCTTATATGGAGTCCAAGTAAGGGTATCGAAAACCCCTTTCCCTTCTCCAGCATTGAAATTTTATAAATTTGAAAAAGTTCCACTCATGTATGTGTTTCTCAAAAACCACACCCAAAACATGAATCTCGCCTCTAACTCACCTACAGACCACCTCAAACACTATTGTATCCGAAAATAGCCACCAACTCATCCCCCAATCCTGGACAAACACTGAAATATGCCTTTTGACCTATCCTGACAAATCCATCACATCCATAGGGACCTATTACATATGAGTGAACTCAATTTAACAACAAAATAATCCATCGAGCATCTGATCATGCATTTCATCCCCCAAAAAAATTAGAAACATGATTTAAACTAAAATTTCAGATTAAATAAAAAATCAAAAAAATATGACTCACAACTAGAACCTACACAAAACCACAAAAAATTTAAACTAGGTTTTCACCTCATCCAAAGGCATGGTGTTGTTGAGTTTCCCATTTTAAGAAAGGCCATATTACTATTATAAGAGGTGTTCATCAAATGAAATAATACTTCATCACTTTCTCTATAATTTCAGTTCAACATAATTTTTTTTTGAAGTTATCCCCATTTAATGATCAATAAAACCATCTTAAGTAATATACATCATTATGATGCATTCTAAGTTATAAAACTTAGATAATGTCATAAAAAAATAATTTACATCATATTTGGTAGTTCAAATCATCCAAGACTTCTATAGATGAATTATTTATTTATTTCTCACCAAATAATCAATCATGTTGTCAAATTTTGAATGCATCTTTGCTTTAAGAAGTCAAAGTCAACTCCTTGGAAAATCAAGGCCACCAATAGAAGAATTGAATTATAGTTTGGCTTGTAAATCATTCTACATGGGATCACATGCCCTAAATTAGTTACATTAGACTACCAAATATCATAAAAATAGAGTATTCCATTAGGATTGGGTGGTCAAGAGGAGCCAATGATTTTTTTGTTCCCAAATAAAATCTCACACATGCCACATATATTGCCCCCATCACTAATAATCAAGGTATTCTATGTGAACCCCCCCCTACATACCCCTAATCCCACAACCTTGGACACTATTTTCCAATATAGATAACCACATCCATTATCATCTATGATTCATGGAGTGAAGGGGTTATATCCACATAGCTTAATTTGGTTGAACCTCTCCTTGTGCATCCCATATGGTTGTATAATCACATAGATTATAAAAACATGCTTCATTATGCACACACAACAAGATCCATGTCTATAAAAAATGGGGTAGACCACAAGGATTATTCCACCATTATTTGATCAAAGATCATACATGACTTATTTCACCACCATTTCCTTATATCTCCACATAATACATCATTTTCATCCTATACCATGCACAACCTTAAACCTAGAGATAGAAAGTTACCATTAACAAAAAAAATAACAGTAGGTTAATATCATCATAATCATAGTAGAAGTAGAGTTTTGACCCATGAATCACATGATAATACTTTGAAAAGTTTGAGAGAATTAATAATTCTTGAAATATTCTCTCTTTGATATCTTTCAATCTATATGTTCTATCATCATATTATTTATAAGGCCCTAGCCTTAAAACATTACATAATCATGAATTAAATTAATAATTCACATTGAGGATCTTTTTAGGTTTAGAGTTTTAGAGAATTAGGCCATAATAATTACATTACATCTCAAAAATTACAAAGTAGACACTTCCACTCAGTTTCTATTTTTTTCATAAAAAAACCTGAAAAAAAGAGTCATGTCTAGTTCCATGTTTTAGACAACATGAATTTTTCTTGATCCCATCATTTACCCTATTCATCTTAAAGTCCTGTGAAAAACATTTCAAAACATGGGATGATCATAAAAAGCTCGGTAAGGGTTATAAAATAAAGAAAGAAAACATTAGTCCATCAAAACATAAGATTTTTAACATACCTTATGAAATAATAAGATTGATGAATAACACATAGAAATAAAAAATCATAAAGGTAACTTGTGGAATCCACATCATACTTACATTGTAGTTATCAAAGCTACATAGGGAGTTACGTTGGAATACCCATCACAGTATATGGCCTAAATCTCTTAGGAGAAGCATTAACATTTACCTCCTTCACGTTACCCAATGCATTGGAGAGTTATCTTGGACTCACCTACCCTAGGTTTATCACGTAACCACCTGTATACATAAACAATTCCCAAGAACCATAACACATAAAAAAATCATAAAGGAAAGATAACATTTCCACATCGTAATCACAACATATCATTTCAAGATATTGAAATAATCAATTATTTCTCAAAACCATTTTCAATACCAAAATACTAAAAAAGGATATATGGTATTTATTTTCCTTTAAAAAACACTACGGATTGTTAAGGAATCCAAAGATCAAATAATACTCACGGTGGCCGAAAGGTCATTATCACCACGTAATTTAAAAAGAAACATTATTTTTTTCATTTAGTAAAGCACTTAGTAGATAAAAGATTCCCTTTTAATGAAATTAAAAGTAAAAGGAGTTTATAAATCGTATAAAATAAAGTCATGTAGAAATCAAAATATGCCTTAATGAAAGGTGATTGAGATGAAGTCCCTTACCTCATGTCTGACTTGACTCGTTCATTCTTTAATATCCTGAATAATAAACTAAAGTTAATTTATACTTTCTTAAGAACCTTTTTAAATATTATTATTCTTTTCATATCACGTATTTCCATGTTATAAACAATATGTAATCATTTAATTTAATAACAGTCGTTTTGTAGATATTTGGCACTTGAGTCAAAAATGAACTTCTTATAATTACAAGTTGATCATGTGGTAAAAAGCCCATTATATCTAGAATTATATTAAATATTTATATATTATATATATCATATATATCTAGTATTTATATGTATTTATAATAGTACATAACATTTGGAGATAAGAAATGAAATGCACCGTTCATGGAGATAGTAAGTCATGCGTACGCATAAACGCTACTTTCATTTCTATTTCATATTTAATGGAATTAAAACTTAATGATACAAGTATATTATAATTCTAGTATAATATCATATATATAATTTCAGTAATTCCATCCTTTATATGTTTCACGTATGGCATGAATGAGTCATATCACTTTGAGGGGGCGGTAGTTTGCACTTCCTCAAATGAAATTATCGTGTTTACCCATTATGGAAACCATAAGGGCATGATATAAATGAAATATACATAATTATATAGATAATATAAATATAATATATATCACATATAAATATAGTTCCATCATAATGGCCACCATAAGAGGTGGTAGGAGAATATTAAACAATCATCGTTTCGTGAGGTAGTAGCTTGTCATCCACAGAAACAGTATGTTCTTTACCCATTAGATGGAGGTGTTTGTAAGTGTAGTTTGAATAATTATAATAAAAAAACCAATTATATTGAAGATACTGGTGTTTTTATAAAATAAAGTAATAAAAAGAGTTTTGGGGGTTGGAGAAGTAAAATAAAAGAAAAGAATTTAAGAGAAGGCATTACCTTTAAATCGGGTAACTCCCTTTGGTTTGAACCAAACGGATTTCATGAAATGCCTTCTGCCTAAAGTAAGGCTTATAGGTGGAATAGAGGGATGTAGGGAGCCTAATTGGGAAGAGTTTGGATGATAAAAGGGGCTTGAGAGGTGTGAGTAATGGGTTAGAGGTTATGGATTTTTATAAGGGGGGGAGGGGCTCTTTAGGAAAGTTTGAAAATATTATTTTTTTATAATATAATTTTCGTTTTAAAAACGTCAAAAACTCATTAAATTAAAAGATAATATGACTCTTGTTCGAAATAAAATCATCCAATATTAATTGCACAGGTTTTGGATAGTTTTTTATATTTTATAATCTCATTTATTTAAATCATTTATTAATAAGGTAATCACTCCATCATCATTGTGTCATAAATAATTTTATTTATTTGATGTCTAAAAATTATAAATAAAACACCATGATGTGAGAAATAGTTTTAGATTTAAAATGAATATTTATTGTCTAAGATATAACTTATATAACCCCATGTAAGAATTTATTTACTAAAAGAAATATGTTTACATCATTTTTTCATTACTATAATTAATTAATAGAAAGTGTCATTATCACTCTTAAGTGGCTCCATGGGGTCCCAAAATCGACCCAAGGATTACCATGGTAAGATATGTGTCAACCAATATGATTAGAACACATTTTAGGTTAATTTAATATTATTACAATATATATATATATATATATATATTACCCTTATTTACAAGATTTATCCTTTTTACCATGGTAAATAAAATATTTACTGAAGTAAATATTCATAATGTCTAAAAATAAAACTTAACTATTTACACAATTTGGACCTCCTGATTCCAAATATGGAATCCATTTTTACAAATTCAAAACCTAGAAGTGGCATAAATTAATTTAAAAGTAATTCTCATTGTTAAAACAAAACATGTGTTTTTAAGAAATAATAACTATCAAAAGATTGAAACTTCTTTATGTCTAATTTCAATGTAAAATTACTTCCAATGACCAAAATTGGAATAAATGGTAGAAATTTAATTTTATTACACTTTAAAACCAATTAAAAAGATAATCTAACCATATAAATAAATTAGATTAAAAGGTAGTTTTGAATTAAAATACAGTATTTTTCATTATTCATTAAAAATGAACATTATCAGAAAAATACCAAAATGTCATCCAAAGTAAATTTTAATTTTCTGATTCTAAAGAAAAATATTATTTTGTCAAATAGAACATATAAAAGTGACAAAAACTATATTTAAAAAGGGTTCCCCATCAAAAGGTGGTGGAACAACATTTTAATGAATATTAGAGTATTTATACTTAAAATCACATTTTTTATTATTTTAATCCTCTAAAATTTATTGGATAAATGTAAAAAAATCATCTAACATATATAATCATTTTGTAGTTAGTTCTGTTCATTTCCACCATTACAACGGCTAGGCATTAACTACTATTTAAAATAATAATATTATATTATTATTATTTAGTAAAACTCAACGTTGTTGCAATGTAAGATTTCAAAGAAACACGTTGTTGCTTATCGGGTACGCCATCAAACATAACATCCCCTTTAATGTAAAATTAATATTTAATTGAAAAATTTTCATAAATATTAAAATGTATTATTCTTTATTTACCTGGGATATTACATCTGTCCCCCCTTTTGGAAATTGTATCCTCATAATTTTTATTCACTTATCAAATAAGTGGGGGTATTTATCCCTCATAGCATTTTCAGATTCCCACATTGCCTCTTCAACAATATGGTTTTTCCACAAAACTTTTACCTGATAGATTACCTTATTCCACAACACATGATCTCTTTGGTCAATAATATAGATTGGTTGTTCCTCATAAAAGAGATTCTATTCCAACTAAACTACCTCTGGACTCATAACATGAGATGGATCCAGCATATTTTTTCTCAAAATTTAAATATGAAAAACATTGTGTACCTAGGATAAACTAGGAGGTAAATCCACTCTATAGGCAACTGATCTAACTTTATCCTAGATTTTATAGGGTCCAATGAACCTCAAACTCAGATTTCCCTTCTTACCAAAACACATCACACATTTCCATGGAGAATCTTTGAAAAAGACATGATCACCTACCTTGAAAGAAAGATCCTTCCTCCGGTTATCCTCATAACCTTTCTGCCTGCTCTGAGCTATTCTCATGTTTTTTGGAATCAACTATACCTTTTCTTCTATCTCTTCTACTAATTCTGGTCTCATCAACTTCTTTTCACCTACTTCATCCCAAAAATTTGGAGTTCGACACCACTTCCCTTATAAAGCCTCAAATGGATCCATATGTATACTAATGAAAACTGTTATTATAAGAAAATTTCACCAAATAAAGATGTTGGTCTCAACTTCCCTGGTAATCCAGTGAATAAAAACGTAGCAAATATCCTCAAAGGTCTGAATTGTTCGTTCTAAATTCCCATATGATTATGGATGAAAAGATGTACTAAAATTTAATTAAGTACCCAATGACTTTTGAAGGCCTTTCCAAAAGTTTTCAGTAAAATTGGGATCACGATTAGATACACTGGAGATGGGAACTCCATGAAACCTAACTATCTCTTTAACATACAACTGAGAAAGCTGATCTAGAGACAAAGTATCTCAAATAGGAAGGAAATGAGCAGATTTAGTCAATCGATCAACAATAACCAAGATTTCATTATTACCTCGAGATGTCTTTGGTAAACCCATAATGAAGTCCATGAATATATTTTTCCATTTCCACTCTGGCACCGATAAAGGCTGAACCATCCCTTTTGGTAACTGTCACTCTATTTTAAACTGTTGACAAGTCAAACACTTCATAGTAAAGTAAACAATATCTCTTTTCATTCCATCCCACCAGTAATACTCCCGAATATCTCTGTACATCTTAGTACTGCCAAGATGAACTGAAAACGATAAACTATGAGCTTCACATAACAACTCATTCTTCAACTGTGAATCACAAGGCACACATAATCTATTCCAAAACCTCAAAACACAATCATTATCAATGTTAAAATCAGGCAACTTTCCCTTCTAAACCATCTCTACCATTTCCTGTAATTCACTGTCTTCCTTCTACACTTGGTTAATTCTGTCTGATAGAGATGATTTTACCGTGACCTGAAACAAAACAAATAAATTTCCTAAACTAACAACTTATATGCCAAAGTTCATAAAATATTTTATCAAAGGAACTTATTCTAAATGTAACATGGTTAATGTAGCATTACTTTTTCAACTCAAATCATTAACCACTTTATTTACCTTTTTTAGATGATATTGAATCGTGTAATCATAATCCTTGAATAATTATAGCCATCTCCTCTATCTCATGTTCAATTATTTCTGAATGAATATATACTTCAAACTTTTTTGGTCAGTATATATTTCACATTTTACTCCAAACAGATGATGCCTTCAAATTTTTAAAGAAAAAACAACAACTAATTCCAAATCATGTGTAGGGTAATTTAAATCATGAGGTTTCAATAGACATGAATCATAAGAAATTACCTAATCATTCTTCAAAAGGAAACAAACAAGTCCTTTCAACGAATCATCACTGTAGATAACAAAATCACCATATCTGGAAGGTAGTGCCAAAACTAGAGCATTCAACAATCTTATTTTCAATTCCTAAAAACAATCATCACATTATTTTTTCCAGATGAACTTAACACCTTTTCAAGTTAACTTAGTGATTGGGCTAGATAACCGTAAAATATTTTCAACAAACCTCTAGTAATTACCTGAAAAACAAAGAAAACTAAAGATCTCAGTTATATTTGTGGGTCTTGGCTGTTCTTCCATAACTTTTGTTTTAGCAGGATCAACTGTTATTCTTTTTTTTGAAACAATGTGACCAAGGAATAAAATTTTTGGTAACCAAAACTCACACTTGCTGAATTTCGCAAACAGTTTCTTTCCTTTTAATGTTTTCAAGACAACCCTTAAATGAATTTTATGTTCCTCTTTACTTTTGGAATAAACCAAAATATCATTAATGAACAAAACCACAAACTTATCCAAGAACTCACGGAATGATACATTAATAAGATCCACGAATACAACAAGTGCATTGGTTAACCCAAAAGGCATAACTACAAATTCATAATTTCCATATCTTATAAGAAACATGGTCTTCAGAATTTCGTTTTCATTTACTTTCAACTAATGGTACCCCGACCTCAAGTCAATCTTCGAAAAATACTGAGCTCCCTAGAGTTGATCAAACAAATCATTGATATGAGGAAAATGATACTTGTTCTTAACAGTGATGACATTCAATGCTATATAATCAATGTAAAGTCTCAATGAACCATCTTTATTTTTAATGAACAAGATAGGATCGCCCTATAGTGAAGTGCTAGGTCAAATGAAACCTTTATCTAATAAATCTTGCAATTTCATCTTTAACACTAAAAGTTCAATTTGAGCAATTCGATAAGGGAGTTTTGAAATTTTATTAGCATCAGGAACTAAGTCGACAGTAAATTCAACTTCCCAATCAGGTATAATACTAGGCAACTCATTAGGAAAAACATCAAGATACTCATTTACCACTGGTACATCATTAATCTGAATAGTTCCTTTGTTTTCAACAATATGTTCAAGGTAACATTCATTTCCATATTTTACTAGTTTCTCATATTCCTAATATGTTATCAAAATTAAGGGTTCATTCTTGTACACAAACTGAAAATCTTTCTAAAAATAAAACTCTTTAGCTCTACAATCAATCTTAGCATGATAAAAAAAGCCAATCCATACCCAAAATAACATCAAACTCTACTAGAGGTAAAACAATAATGTTTGTAGGTAGATTCATTACACACATAAGGACATAAAGGATCTTATAATTTCTTTTCGTATCAACATTTCCTTTCGATGTTTTTACCATAAGTTCATGATTCATATCTTGATATGGAATTCCCAATTTACTAGAAAACTTCTCCGAAATTAAAGAATGTGTAGACCCTGAATCAAACAACACGTTGTCATAATCTGAACAAACAAACAGTGTACCTGATACTACTTCATTTGATGGTCCAACATCTATTGATGTAGTTTTAAAGGATTTAACAACCTCTTTCTGCTTGTAGTATGGCTTATTTCCCTCAGTTGAGTTCTTCGTTGGACACTCATTTTCATAATGACCCATTTCATTACACTAAAAACATTTTACTGACTGTAAATTCTATTTTTTCTTACCATTACCCAGATCTTTTCCTATATAATTACGAGCCTTATGTCCCATTTTACCACATCGGTAGCACTTACCAGAATTCAAAAGACATTCCCCATTATTATTTTTATTACAATTTTCACAAACTGTAAACCTAAGTTTCTTACCATCACAATTTTTTAAGATGTTCTTCCCTTTTGTCTTCCACCTCGACCTCTTATTATGTTATTTGTCAAAGAACACTTGATCATCAAAAAACTCCATTTCCTCCTTCTCCGCATATCGAACAAGTTTTTCATAACTTTTGAACTCATGGGAAGATAAATCCCTTTGATAATTTGGATTTAATCCTAAGTAAAAATGATTGATTTTATTATCAAAATCTCATATGAGGTTTGGAGAATATCTTTCCAGTCGAGTGAATTTTGCTTCATAAGTAGCCATAGAGTCATCTTTTTGCCTCAATTCCAAGAATTTTTTTCCATCCTAAGAAGAACCACCTTAGGAAAATATTTCTAAAGAAACATACCTTTGAATTCATCCCTATCAAGGGAAACAATCTCCTCACTATCCCTGATATTTTTCACCATCGACCACCACTGATCAGATTAACCTTCAAAATGGTAAACAACAAGACTATCCTTTTGATGTTATGAACACCCCATGACATCAAAAATCTTTTCCAGTGCTTTAATCCACGCTTCAGCTAGAATAGGGTCAGATAATCCTCTGAATTATGGGGGATGTTTCCTCAAGAAATGATCACTATTGATAGGTTCCTTTGTGGTTGATCTGGCTGATCTCATGCATGAATACCACCATAATTTATAGCCGAAGTCAACTATTCCATTACTGTAACAAATTGTTTGGTTCTGATTCTAACCATCTTAGGTTGTAGATTTGGAAGGTTGTCTTCCTCCTGATGTCGTCCCATCATAGCTACCATGTTTCCTCTATGGAAAAATATTTTGAACATATAAATATCTTAGTAAAAGAAACATGGTAATCTTTAAATTCTATATCATTTCAATCTTACCATAAATTAATTTATAGATATTAATTTAACAATATCCTAACTCCTAAAGCTATCTAAACTGACCTCTGATACCAACTACAAGGCCATATCCTTAAAACATTACATAATCTTGTATTAAATGAAAAATTCAAATTGAGGATCTTTCAATGTTTAGAGTTTTAGGGAATTAAGACATAAAAATAACATTACATCTTAGAAATTACAAAGTAGAAACTTCTACTCAGATTCCATTTTTTTCATAAAATAAAAAAAACTTCAAAAAAAGATTTATGTCTAGTTCTATGTTTTAGATATAATGAGTTTTTCTTGATCCCATCCTTGACCCAATTCATCTTTGAGTCCTTTGAAAAACATATCAAAAATTGTATGAACATAAAAAGTTCAGTAAGGGTTATAAAATAAATAAAGAAAACATTAGTCCATCAAAACATAAGCATTTTAACATACCTTAAGAAATCATAAGATTTATGAATAACACATAGAAATCATAAATCATAAAGGTAACTTGTAGAATCCATATCATACTTACATTGTAGCTATCACAACTACATAGGGAGTTACGTTGGAATACCAGTATATTCCTTAAATCTCTCAGGAGAAACATTAATGTTTACCTCCGTCACGTTACCCAATGCATTGAAGAGCTATCTCGGGCTCACCCGCCATAGGTTTATCATGGAACCACCCATATACACAAACAATTCCCAATAACTGTAACACATAAAATAGCATAAAGTAAAGATAACATTTCCACATTGAAATCACAATATATCATTTCAAGATATTGAAATAATAAATTCTTTCTCAAAACCATTTTCAATACCAAAATACGTAAAAAAGGGTATATGGTATTTATTTTCCTTATTAAACACAATTACAATTTTAAGGAATACAAAGATCAAATAATACTTGCGGTGGTGGAAAGGTCGTTGTCACTATGTACGTTAAAAACAAACATTATTTTTGTTGTTTAGTAAAACACTTTGTAGAGAAAATATTCCCTTTGAATGAAATGAAAATTCAAAGGGGTTTATACACCGTATAAAAGAAAGTTGTGTAGAAATAAAAATATACCTCAATGAAAGGTGATTGAGATGAAGTCCCTTACCTCATGTCCGACATGACCTGTTCGTTCTTTAATATCCTAAATAATAAACTAAAGTTAATTTATACTTGCTTAAGAAACTTTTTCAAGTTTATTATTCTTTTTATACCACTTATTTTTATGTTATAAATATGACATAATCATTTAAGTTAATAATGGTTGTTTTTTCGATATTTGGTACGTGAGTCAAAAATTAATTTCTTATAATTACAAGTTGTTCATGTGGTCAAAATTCCATTATCTCCAGAATGATATTCATGATTTATATATATCATATATATCAGATATATCCAGTATATATATGTATTTATAATAGTATAAAATATTTGGAGATAAGAAACGAAATGCACCGTTCATGGAGACGGTAAGTCGCACGTACGCATAAAAAACATAAATTTATGATATAAATGAAAAATAAATAAGTATATATACAATATAAATATAATATATATCACATATAAATATACTTTTATCATAATTTCCACCATAAGAGGTGGTAGGAGAAGATTGAACAGTCATTGTTTCATGAGGCAGTAGTTCACCGTCCACAGAAACAGTATATTCTTTACCCATTAGACGGAGGTATGTGTAAGTTTAGTTCTAATAATTATAATATAAAAAACCTAGTACATTGAGTATACTGTAATTGTTATAAATGATAGCAATAAAAAGATTTCAGGGGGTTGGGGAAGTAAAATAAAAGAAAAGAATTTAAGAGAAGACGTTACCTTTAAATTGGGTAACTCCCTTTGGTTTGAACCAAAAGGATTTCTTGAAGTGTCTTATGCCTAAGGTAAGGATTCTAGGTGGAATAAAGGGATTTAAGGAGATTAATTGGGTAGAGGTTAGGAAATCCAAGGGGCTTGGGAGGTGTGAGTAATGGGTTATAGGTGATGACTTTTTATAAGGTGGAGGAGGGGCTCTTTAAGAAAGTTTGAAAATATTATTTTATTATAAACTAATTTTCATTTTAAAAAGGTCCAAAACTCATTAAATTTTAAAATAAGATGACTATTTTTCGAAATAAAATCATCCAATAAGAATTTTACAGGTTCTGGATATTTTTTTATATTTTATAATCTCATTTATTTAAATCATTAATAATAAGGTAATCACTGCATCATCATTGTGTCATAACTAATTTTATTTATTTGATGTTTAAAAATTATGAATAAAACATCGTGATGTAAGAAATATTTTTTAGGTTTCAAATGAATATTTATAGTCTAAGAGATAATTTATATAATCCCATGTAATAATTCATTTACTAAAAGATATATGTTTATGTCATTTTTGTCATTACTTTAAATTAATTAATATAGTGTCATTATCACTTTTAAGTGGCTCCATGGGGTCCCAAAATCAACCCAAGGTTTTATATGGTCATAAATGTATCAAGAAACAGGATTAGGAAACATGTTAGGGTAATTTAATATTATTATAATATATATATCTTTTCCCTTATTTACCAGATTTACCCTTTTTTACCATGGTAAATAAAATATTTACTGAAGTAAATATTCATAATGTATAAAAATAAAAGTTACATATTTAAACAATTTGGACCTTATTATTCCAAATATGGAATAAATTTTTTCAAATTTAAAAAACATAAGTGTTATAAATTTATTTAAAATTAATTCCCATTGTCAAAACCAAAAGCTTATTTTTAAGAAATAATAACTATCAAAAGATTGACACTTGTTTATGTCCAATTTTCAAGTGAAATCACTTAAAATGACCAAAAATGGATTAAATTGTAAAAATAAAATATAATTACACTTTAAAACCAATTAAAAAGATAATCTAACAATATAAATAAATTAGATTAAAAGTCAGTTTTCAATTAAAATACAGTATTTTTCACTATTCATTAAAAAAATAAACATTATCAGAAAAATACTAGAATTTAATATAAAATAAAATTTGATGTCATGATTATAAATAAGAATATTATTTTTTCAAATAGAACATATAAAAGTGAAAAAAACTTGATTTAAAAAGGGTTCTCCATCAAAAGGCGGTAAAATGACTTTTTAATGAATATTTGGGTATTTAGGCTTAAAATCAGATTATATCTTATATTAAACCTCCATAATATATTGGATAAATGTAAAAATATTTAAAAAAACATTTATAATAATTTTTTAGTTAGTTCTATTCATTTCCGGCATTACAACGACTAGGTGTTAACTACCATTTAAAATAATAATATCATATTGTTATTTTTCTTTATAACTCAACATTGTTGCAATGTAGGATTTAAAAGAATCATGTTGTTTCATATCGAGTATGCCATCGAACATATCATCCCATTTAGAGTATAATTAATATTTAATTCAAAAAATTTAATTAATATTAAAATGTATTATTCTTTATTTACATGGGATGTTACAATATTGGTCTTGTTAAATTCATTTATTTATGATCAAAATAACGTAATGAAGTTTTAAATATGAATATTCATGGTTTTAATATGTTTTAACTTTTATAAAAAAATAAATAAAAATCTATCTAATATATATTTAATATCATAATTCATAATTTCAATAAATTTATATCAATATAATCATATCAAGGTAAGGAATAATAATATATATACCATGGTTCATTAATTTTATGTTTAAATCTTCAAAAAAATTAGATAATTTTAGGGAAATTTAACTTCTTTTTAAGATTAACCTCAATTATAATGTTATATTTTTTAGAACTGTGAACTAAAGGCACCACCATGGCATGGTGGTTTGACAACATCATAGTCTTTTCTAGGATATACCACCACATGGTGAGTGTTGCCATATCATTGTATTGTGTAAAGAATTTTTATGTGATATGAGATATAACATGGCTCAAAATTCTTCTTCCAATACAAGATATCATACATTGTTTTTTCATCATGATATAGTAATCTAAGGATTTTAAACATCCAACTTAATTATTTAAATGTTAAAGAATAAATCCTAAATGAGGATCTGGGGGTTACAATAGTTTTAGCTCATTAAATATTTATGAAATGTTTCATTTAATATAGAAAAATAGTTTTACTTCATATATTCTCCTTGGATGTATGTATATAGGCTCATAATTTTTTATTTGAGAGTTGAGACACTATGAAAACTCCTTAAACTGAAGAACATTGAGCTTCTCATTTTCACCAAGCCTTTAAACTAGGTTATAGAAGACCATTGATTGAAGGAGTTCCTTTCTAAGCATTTTAAGATTCATTCAAATCATGTATACCCTTAGAGGAAGGATTACTTTTTCCACTTATCAGTTATCACCATCAATCTCATGTGGTGGATCTTAGAGATTCTGGATCAATAGATAAAAGGTATTCTATTATTCATTTATATTGTTAAATATAAATTAATAGACAAAAACTATAGTTTTATTAGTTTTAGTTGATTTTTTATACTATGTTTGGATAAGTTTTATCCCCTCTAAAACCCTTTAATGGTATCAGTGCTTATTTTCACTTGTTTTTATTATATTATTGAAGGGATGAAGAAATTGGAAAAATAATAATTTCTATAACCATGGCATGTTACATGAAAAAAAATATTTCATGTATTTTTAAAATACCATGACATATATTTATGGTAAGGTGTGTATAATTATTGTAATGTTTATAATACCATTTCTATCACTAAAAATCTTATGTCATTTATTTTTCTATGGATTCTATGATGTAGTCCTCATCTAGTATACGCATGTCAACTTTGAGAAAAAACCATTATTGTTCCTATATAAGAATAAAGTGTGATATATATGTGTCGCAATATTTTTCACACACCAAGGAATGAATATTACTTAAAAACATTTCCCAATCAGGTGACATGGTAGTGATAACCTCCAACTATAAGTAGGTTGTCGGTTTCATCCATTACTGATGTAAAAGTCATTATGATAGAAAATTTTTTTTAGGGATTTATTGAAACTTTTTAACTGATTAAAAAACCTTATACATGGTATATATGATATATATGGGCTTATCGCATTTCATAGGCTTCAATTTAGCTACTCATGGAGCCTAAATAGGCTTAAAGATCAAAATTTATAACATTTTATATTGGGATTCATTTTAGGAAAATGGATAAAGAAAAATTCTCATAACGGAAACTTTTATGTAAATAATTTGTGGATAGGAATAATTTTTTAATATGTGATGATAATACTACATAGTTGTGTAAATACTTTATATATCATAGTCCCCATATGGTCGCACATACTATTCACAGTTGGTGAATTTATGATCATGTATAAAATTTGTAGATAGTTTGTTTGAAATTGTGTATCACCTTCACAACTCAACATAATTTGTGAATTAGTGGTGGTAATCCTTCATGAATAAGTAATTACTTCATGGAAATGTATGTCTTATACGACTACACACTCTTGGAAGAGAGTTAAAAACTACTACCTATAAATACCTAGTATACAAATTGCGGACAAAGGTCATTCCCTTTTGGAGAAACTTATTCACTTCAAGAAAGACTTTGTATAAAGAGTCCCATTGATGATTACTTTTGGAATAAAAGTGTGAGACATCACATAGGATGATCTTTCTTGAATCCTCATCCATAGGGATCCTTCATTATGAAACACATATAAAAATCCTTTATGAAGCAATTCCTGTGAGGCTCCTTCCAGAAGTGGTGCCTATGAGGGGCCTTCACAAAGAAGTTCCCATAAGGGTCCTTTGTGAAGCAGTGCCCAAGAGTTTCCTTCTCTAAGTGGATCCCATTATAGTCCTTCCTGAAGTGGTTCCCACAAGTTTCCTTCCTGAATCAGTGCATGTGAGGCTCCTTAATGAAGCAACGCCCATGAGGCTTCTTTGCAAATCCATGCCCATGAGGTTCCTTTACAAAGAATCCCCAAAAACTATTTTGTGGAGGGATTTTCATGAAGTTTTGTTTTTGAACAAGCAGCCTTAAACCCAATTAATTTCTTTATTAATACCCCATCACAACTAACACTGATTTCATTTGAAAATATGGACTCCCAAATACATTTTGGATTTATTTTTAGGGTCAAAACTATGGAGGATATGCATTTACACCCCTAGTCGATATCAGTGATATATTGAAGTCTTGAACCTTTGACCACATCAATCCACTTCAGTCACTGAACCCCATGAAAAAATAGAGTCACACCATATACTTTTCAAACTAGGTCAAGATACACCTCTTGGTTCTCTTATATTCCTCAAGTCAAGGTACTTCTCTTCGTTTCATAAAAATACATTTACTTGAATCATCCATCAGATTAAACTCAGAAAGTAATCCCTCATGGGTAATCCCCACACATGATACTTGATTCAAGATACTACTCTTAGTACCATCATACAACTTGAGTTGAGATACTCCTCTTGGTTTCCCAAAAATTCCAAGAGTTGAGATCCTATTAACACCTAAAAATACCATCACCTGGCCCTTCCACAAGAGTAAACTCAAAAGGGTAGACATTGAATAATTCATGTTTAATCATTTATTATAATTCCTTTTTATGAAACATAATTATTCATTATGCATGTAAAACTACATGAAAAAATCCTTTCCACATGACATTAATCTACATGGACTTGTCCTGGAACATTACCTTAAACCGTGTTACTCACACTATGTGAACTTTGATTCTTGTTAAACCAAATATGTAGGATTCATATTTAAGGTTCACCCCCCCAAAATAAAAATATAAATCTTGTACCTCATACTATTTATAATCCCCAAACTTTAAAATATTCATTCCTTAACTATTTACCAACAAACAAGGTGGGAGAAAACCATAAACAACACTCCTATTAGGTGTAATATCCAACCATATATTCTCATGTTTAATTATTAATAGATAGGATGAAACATAAAGGGACACTCATGTGTGAGTCCCATAATGAAAATTTTTAGACACCTTTCACCTAGTAGTCCACTTCGCATGAATTAAAATATTTTGGAATTGGTCATGGATGCACAACCCTATAAGGAACCAATAAGGTCCTTATCATAAGACCTTAAAAGGTAAAACATGTCCAGTTAAGTGGAACCAAACTATGTGGGTTCTAATTCCATTCATTGGGATACATAGTAATCCCCTTTTATGGGTCTTATCCTAAATCTATAACATATATTTCCACCTTTTATTGGAGTCCAACACCTCCTTGGATGGTGATAAATTTTAGAGTGCCTCATTATATGGATCCATACTATAGAGTAACTAAATACTTGGATCAAATGAAAAATAGTATACTACTCACATGAAGTTTCCTATAAAATGCATTTTATCAATTAATAAATCTTTTAAGGATAACTAGTAGTGTTACTAATGTTATTGGGAAGGATTCATGACCTAGTCTTAAATATTTAATAGAGTCCCATGGTATATAATAATTCCCCTCAAAAGAGTGAAAATGGGCCTAGCCTCGTATCCTCTCGAGCAATGTACACTCAAAGATATCATTGGTAAAGTCCCAGTGACCACATGACTTTAAAATTCAAGTCTTAATTGACAAAAAATGTTATGGTCGGAAATACATCAGAAACAACCACATCATAGTTTATGAAAAAAAATTATAGTGAATCATTTTGAAAACTAGAGCATCATTTTTTGATATCACTTTAATTTGGTCATCTAATCACTATGTTTTGGTGGCCACCACCATAGTGATAGACCATGATATAGTGTATATTGATAATCTATAGATCAAAAATAGCTTGGTTCTGGTGGAAACATTCTTGAATTGAATAGAATTTTATTTAATAATACCAACATGATATAGTCAAGGAAAACATGACATAGTCTGTCCAAAATAGATTCCCAAAATAGATGTGGTTTTATTTTTCTATCTGAGATGAACCACACAATGGTTTAATTCATGGACTTTATAATTTTTAAAGAAAAATAGTTATGGTTATAATTCTTAGAAACCTTCACCAAAATAGACTCAAAACATCCATGATGATTTTGAGGTGGGGGATTTAAATTTAATATTTAGAATCATGGTAGATATGATCTAGGATTAATGTGTATTTACATGGTTTACCAATTTATAAAATGTTTATAAATTCAAATGTAAGGAAAATATAAATTTTTTATATCAATTTAGGAATTATTCATAAATGAGAGTATAAAATGTTTATATTGAAAATAAATTATTTATAAAATATGTATTTATTTGTTTATGTAAATAGTTTATATAAAATATAAAATTCTTATAAGATTATAAATTTTTTCAAGGATATAATATATTTTGAAATATGAGGGAGTTAAAATTAAAGTCAATGTAAATTTATAATATTAAGGTCTTCATATTATAATATATATGAAATTTACATGTCTATTTATTTAATAGAAAATCTATAAAAAAATTTAAATTATAAATTGTTTATAATTTTTTTATATGTGAATTGTTCATAAATATTTATTTAATGTCTAAATTTATGATTTGTTTTTGTATTTTTTTTATTCTATACTTAATTCATAAATATAAATTATTTATATCATAAATAATTATATAGTTTAGTTTAAAACTGATTGAACTACTTATTTACATTATTATACACCCATTTAGGGAGTCATATTCTAGGTTTGAAAAATGATTTAGTTTTATTCAAAATTGAATTTAGAATATGTTAGGTAATGATATTGAATCAGTTAGTTAATTATATTTTATCCATATTGGAAATTGTAATTTTAATGGAATTTAAGTCTCTCTTGATTAAAGAACCATGGGTGGAGAGACAATGAGTCTTATTGTTCACAGGCCTAGGAACTTATAATTTCTCTATAAAATTGGGGGTTGGTTACCTATCGCTTCATTTTTACTCTTATTGGTATTATTAATTTCATATGATAATAAGACTTTACATGAAATGATTTCATGTAACTTATTCAAGTGATGCATTTGGATATGTGTAAATATAGTTGGCTTTTAATTTGGGATTGTAACTAAATACTATAATTTATGCATTTATTTTTAGTAACAATTTTAATGTTTTATTTTTTATTCTTTCCTATTTTTATTATTTTATATGTTTTATAGTAAGAAATTTATTTGTTTTGGATTTTGAGAAGTTATAGTGTTTTTGATGTTTTTTAAAAAATCTGGTTGAAGACTGTAATTTTGGAAAATTCCCATATAGGGAATGGTACATAAGATTATTCAAGGTAAAGAAATGGAAATTTAGAAAATTCCACTATAGGGGGAACATATATAAGGTTAAATTTCTAGGTTAGAGAGAGAATGTACTTTTATGGTAGTTTATGTTGTTAAAAAATCATAGTGCAACCTAATAAAACCATGTTGTCATGATATGTAAGTGTGCCCAAATAAATACATAATAATCTCTCCTTTATAGAAAAATAAAAATCCATATTTTTAGAGTTGTTCTAGGAGAATACTAGAGGAAGTCACATTGAGGTGGGGATGTCCATGACATGATGATATTGAAGAGTATTTTTGAAGAACAAAAGGATATATAAGAATCATCCCTTTTACATTAGAATAGCAGAGAACAATCCACACCAAAATAGATCCACCACGGTGTAGAGGTTCATAAAATAATAGATACACTAGATTTGGGTAACATAACCTTCATGCTACCACACCAATCACATGTCGTAACCTATTTGGGGGGTCATCAAATATGGTCAAGACATAGCTAAAAATATCATGAGATTGTTTTGTGAACCTAGGGATTATAAAAAACCAAAAAGGATATATTTTTCATTTACTCCATAGAGACCCCATTACATCGTGAATATGATCAACATTTCAAGGAAAATCAAGAATTTATTATAACATTCCATAGTGACTAAAGGATGAATCATGGTGATGTTGAGACCTATATATTCCCTGAGACAATTAACTTAAAAAAAGATCCAGATTTTGAAATTTTTATTAGAGGATAAGGGACCATTAGATAAAGAATCTTTAGAGGATAAGCCCAGGCGATGACTCAAAAATTTATTTTAATAATTTAATGTATTTATTCATACTTATGGGTTGGAAATAAAAGTGTGTGTGGGAGTTTAGTTTCATATCATTCACTCTTTAGTTGATTTTATTTCTCTTCCTTTGAATATGATTCACCATCACATGAGGTTATTATTTTACTTCTGATAGTCAACTACCCTATCATGAGTGATTAGTCAATTAAGGGATAGTGGATCGAGAGTAAAAGGGAAAAAATTAACTTAAATGATTAATTTGGTTCTTGAATTACATGTGTTAGGTTAATATCCCATTGAGAATGATTCTATCCTATCCCTTAGTTACCTAGAAAGATTTATAGATATTAAGGGATGAACCCTAGTGTGATATAGAAGAATGGGAGTGATAGATGGAATTAATTTTATTGTTTCTTTGAGATATAACTTAATGTATCTTGTATTATTAGGTAATCATAAATATAACAACCTAATAGATTTAGGCTGTTTTAATTTTTATCAACCAATTGGAATTAATTACATCAAGGAGTCTTTTAATTAATTAACCATATATATTCCTAATGTAGGTAAACCATAACTTTTGAAACAACCTATAAAATCGATCCATCATATCTATTTAACATCAAAAGATTAAGTTAATCCAAGTTTATTCTCTTTCCTTATATCATCTATGATCTGGAAATTAACCTCAATTCTATTTTTCAACAAGTATTTTCCCACAAGTTTTATCAATTCAATAATAAAGAAAAATTCACTAGGCTATAATCATAATGTTCCCAGTGGGTCAACCTCGAGACTCTCAATTCTTATACTACATGTTTTTAGTTTTAGTGGTTATGGTTCTATGTTTACAAACTCTGAACTCTGTCCAATTCCCCCAGGAGGTGATGATACTCTTGGACATTTAAAGTTTTTGGAATCATTATCAGGGAAATGGAATAAAACTATATGAAGTTTTGAATATCATTTTATTTTTTCATTGTTTTATTTTCTATTTATTTTTTTTAATTTTTGTTTTATTTTATGTTAATGGGTGTTCTTGTTTTCTTTATGCATGTAATTCCCTTATATTTTGTATTAATTTCATTATAATGAAATACTATTTTAAAAAATTTGTACCACATGCATCAGTTAATTAAACTGAACCATGTAATCTTTTATAATGTAAGATAAATATTAATACATCATGAGAATAAAATGTGAAATATCATTAAGAAATTTTTAAAAAGATTAAAATCTCAAGTAAATAAAAATATTTTTAAAAATATTATTTAATTCCTTATATATTCTTATTATTATTAATTTAAAGAATAAATTTATGTGTTCTAATACCAATGAATTGAATAAATTATATGGTTAAAAGAAAAATAATAAAGTTCGATGGGATCTGATTAAAATCATTTAGTGTTAAAAGGCAATATTTTTTTTAAAGAATTTTATTTTTATGTATATTGTGTATCTTTATCTTAATAAATTATATTAAATTTTTTTAAGGATTATTATAATAAAAATTTTCAATGTATAAAATATATTAACACTTATTTAATTGATAATTTATATAAATTAATATTATAAATACATAATGTTTTAAAAATTCATCTCCTTTAAAAATAGTTTTTCATTATATTTTATACTTCCATTTAAAATTAAAATTCTTAAATTATAGAATTCTTATTTAACAAAAAGGTCTTAATTTTTGGATTAAGAATGTTAAAGTTTTATTAGGGTGAATTTTTTGTATTTTTATAAAAAGGTAGTATTTTTGGGTGAACGATGAAAAAATAATGATTTTATAAGTATCATACCTTTTATAAAATCATCATTATATAATTGTGACTTAAAAATTTATGAAACCTATTTCTTGAAAAAATATGTATTTAATAAGTAAAATTATACATTTTAAAGTATTTGTTTTCCTTTAATTAAGTATTCACAATGATCATTTCTATTTTGGCTTTTTTTTAAAGTCAAAAAACTATTATATGATTAATAATATACCAATAAATATCATGGGAAATGATAATATACATGGTTTTGGTTTAAATTCTTTTTTATGCTTAAAAATTAATATTTCTAAAAACTATTTTTGTTGAGTTAAGCATAATTTTATTAAAATTAATTTTTACCACCTCTAGAAATTGAATATTGTAAAATGATTTTCATATTTTGAATAAAAATTTAAAAATTAGTTAGAAAGGTCATTTTCATTTATAGTTATAAAAAATAAGTTAATGTGGTAAAAATGAGTTTTCATGGTAAAAGTAAATTATGGTAAAAATTTAAATTTAAGGGAAAAGGCCTAAATTATCTCAAAACATTATCCATTATTTGTGTGAATGAGATTTGTATCAAGTAATACATACCCCCTCTCCATGATTTTACACCATTGGATCCAATTTAATTTGAATATGTTATTTCTTTAATATATAGTAACTAGTATTTAAAAAATACCTTCCTTATCACTTATAAAAGTATCCATTCACCACCCCATTTATATACATATATGAAGACTCTTAACTTGTACATATCTACCAAAACACATTCCCAAATATTTTTCCCATGTTCTAGAGGTGTTTCTCTAGCAAAAATACCATACTAAGAAGGCTCAAGGAGTTATCTTGAGAAGTAAGGTAAACAATCCTAATCACTCCTTTTTCATTTCTATTCCCTTATTTCTTCATCCACCTCCTCCAAATATATTCTACATATAATATAATAATTACATTGGTATTATTAGTATAATTAAATGTTATTATTTTAATACAATACCCATTATCTTCCTTCCTCCCATTCATTAGAAAATGAAAACATCTCTCATGTTACATGCAGACCACCACCTTCATGAATAACATATTTCATTTTTCTTCACCACCTTAAATGGGTGGTTATAACAATGTATTTAATGGCTAAAAATTATGTTTATGACATGATTAATGTTGAACACCTAAGAGTTGGATTGGAATTTTTAACAATATGATAAAATTTTATTTGTGGACAATAAAAATATAATATTTGTTGGACATGATTAGAGGATTATTATGGATTCATTCAAATCCATAATTTTAAATTTAAAGTAGTTACAATTTTTATTCTTGAAAAATGAAAAATATATGTGTTTGTGTGTGTGGGGAGGTTCTTCTTTGATTTTATATGTTTCTTATGATGGAGTAGTTATGTTTTTATCTAAGAATAGGGACGAATATATATCAAAAAAAATATGGTCAATCCATTCAAAGTCAACACCCAAGTAGCCACCAGACAAGATATTAGTCGAGCTCATGCACCCCATAGCCAAGAATGTGGTAGGAAGGGGATGAATGCATGTGATAAACTTATGCATGTAAAAATAGGTGCAATTGAAGGCATCCAGGATCATGGATCAGTGCATAGTGGCATGGGGTGGTTAGCCTCTCACGTGTGGGGAAACACGAGATGTAGTATATGATCAATGACACCATTCTAACTTACCAAAGTCATTGAGGTACATAGAGTATTATTATTAAGTGGTGGCCACCCAAATGGAATTTTAATGTGGGATTCGAATATAACTCTTACTTTTCATCTTTCATTTAAAAACTCAGAAATGTGTGGCCTACCAATTGAAATGGTTCCATCTTGATCATATTCAACCATTGGCACAATCATTCCCACATTCAAGGGTTCAAACATAAAATTATCATGGAAATATCACCATGAAATTTCACATTGGAAAGGGTCTAGGAAGATATTGTGCATGGATACACTAAAGTCTCATGAACCACTATGGGTATATATGCATACAAGAATTTTTTAGCATCTTCAAATATGCAAATAACCGATGTATTATTTTTTCAATGGTGTTATGTAAGAAAAATATCATGTACACAATTTACCTAAGGAAGAACGTATATGTTTTTAAAATTTACTATTTATGAAAATTTCTATTTACAAGAATGCACTACATAAGGGGATATTCCACGTATATGAATAGTGATATATGTGATTTTAGAATTCATCTATATATTCAAATAATGGGTAACTCCATTTATGGAAATGGAATCCATGGATCATCTATGAGAGATGCATGGAGATTTATAGAAATACTGATTCATTGATATTCAATGGATTTTAAAATTAATATCCACATAGATCATATGGTTCCAATGATTGGCTGCATTAAAATATGGAAACAACCATAAAACAAAAGGCCAAAGATTGTGTTTTATATGGTTGGAGAGTTTCTCAGGTAAAAATATCAATATTTTATATTCCCATAAAAATTGAAATATTACCATGGGAATATTGAATAGTTTCATAGATCTATTTACTTAGGAAGTTCCATATTTCTTAAATTTGGAATATCATATGTAAAAATATCAAACTGGAAAGGCCAAGAATTTAGGAGAGAAAAATATGGTATTATATTATTTTAAAATATAAATAATATTTAACCATATTTAAAAGAAAGTTTAAAATCATGTAGTTTATCTTAGTTCTGTTGACTTGGGTATTTCTATAAATTATGTTATTGAAAGGAAAAAATAATCAAAAGATCCATATTTTTAGATATATAGATATTTTTATTAAATTAAGACCATGATTTAAGTGTTAAAAATACAAGAATATTAAATTAATAATATTTGAATATAAATATCACAATGAATCAAAATGGAATGTTTATAAGTGATAAAGTTTTAGGAATTTATATTTTCAAATAGGAAAATATCTTCATGAAGTTTTTTTTATGGAAACAGAACCAATATTGATGGAGTGTTTAAGATTCATCATTTAATATTATGTTAAATGGGCATCACATGAGAGGAACATATAATAAGAACATAAGAGGTTGAAGGAAATAAGATAAGGTATACACCATTTGAAAATATTAGTGGAATGGAGGTTAAGATCCACTACTACATTTTCAAGAAGAATATCCACTACTAAATTCATAAGGATAAGATCCACTACCATATTAATAAGAATAATACCCACTTCCACATTTGATAGACCGAAAGGGGGAGTTATTTCATCCAAAAAAACTGAATTCGTTTCAGTTTGTATTCTTAAAAGAGAATGGGATTACATAATAATTCAAGAAATAGGAGGAATTGGAATATCTTGAAGATCATGCAACAAAAGGAGAATTTTCCATGACCTATCATGGAAATAATATTCTTGAGTTAATGTTCACAACCAAAATTTGATGGGGGGAGTGGAGTTTAAATCACACCAATCCATATTTGGTGAAACCCAGTAAAAAATAGGTGATATTTTTCTTTGGTATGTGTTCCAATTGTATTTCCCTTTGATGTAGAGAGTGAATACAGGACTAGTAAGGAATGGGATCTTGTTGAGATAGTGAATTTACCCCAAACATTTAATGGGTTGTTATCCGTGTAGGAGTAACCTAGAATTAGACAAATAAGTAGTGATCTTAGTGATTTTGGTGCACCAACACACTATTGGTTTCATATTCCTATGAATAGACCATTATGGAAAACCAGGTTAAAAACTTATGTTTCCTAGTAATTTATTTTATTTAATTTATATTAATCATCATTAGATAAAGTTGGTAAATAAAATAAAAATATAAATTGATATAAAATTATGGTTAGGTAATTATATCAACACAAACACTAAAGTGAAAAGGGAGTTACCCTTATAATTAAGAGGTCCTTGATTCTATAGGGTTCAAGGAGTTAACCTGCCACCCACCCCCACTCCCTAGGGTATCTTAGCCCCTTTTTTGTCCTAATAATTGATATTCTTGAAAGATAAATTAGGCATCATATTAATAATATTAACAATACAAAATCGATGTAAATTTAACCACCCAAAAAGGGTATACCAAAAAGAAATACCATTTTTTCTTTTGTAACTAGTATCTTCTTATATTAGGTATCATATTAAAATTATTAAAAATAAATGATCATTGTAAATTTAACAACCTAAAACGAGCATACCATGAAAAAACTATTTATTTATTGTTACTAATATCTTTTTATCTTATCTTATTTATCCAAATATTATTAATTATAATTTATATCTTTAATAACATCTAAATAATATCATTATGCTTCTTGGAATGATGATATTATAATCACTTAACAACTATACTCATCCATTAATCATGACATGTTCATGTTTGGTTCAGTTTAACCACCTACATGAACGATGCTATAAATTTCAAAAATGGATGCATATGGAAACCAAATTATTAGTAATATTAAATATTAATAAGTAAATAATTATTTTATTTGGTTTTGTAATGGTGATATTAATATTTAAATAGTTGTTAATATTCCAACTTTTATTCATTAGAAACCACTAAAACAAGATTTTCCCTGATTTCATATTCACAAATCATAATTAAAAATACAATGGATTGAAATGATAACTTTATAAATAATCATGTAACATTTCTTTCAGTACTAGTAGTTTAGAGCGCATTTGACCAATTGGGAATCCATTGTAAGGGTTTTTTGTCTCTGTTTCAATCCCTTTATACATGTTTCAGTTTGTGCACCATGTTTTGTTATTTTTTTGATTCACTTCCCCATTAATTCCTTAAAATTTATTTTTTATGTAATTTATAGGATTTAAAAATCCAATTTATCTTCTATCATTTAATGGATTTTGATTCAAGTATTATAAATTTTTTAAGGTCTCTCATCTCAACATTATTCTTTTGAGGCATATGTCATATTCACTAATTATTTATTTTTATATGGTTTATATATTTATCTATTGGTTCCTTTTATCATAACATTCATGAAATTTAAGGGTTTTTTACATCTATCTTTAGTTATCCTTTTCAAGGGGGTTTAATTCAAAGGTTACCAAAGCTATAATTGATTTTTTAGCTCAAATCTTATTTATTTGATTTATAATGCTTATTATTTTACTTATTCTTCTATGTTTGGATTATTCCACCCTATGATTTCATTTTATGATACTTTATATTTATATGTGGGTAAAATTATATTTTTAATTCAAACCTTATTCCTTAATGAATTTATTTTTTATTAAAGTTAAAAGATGTTAAGAATAATTCTCATCCTTTCTAATAATATCTATCTCTTTCACACCCATATTATTTCTTCTTGATAATGTTTTCCTCTATTATTTTAAAATCTAAATCTGTATTATTTCTTGAGATGTCTATATATCTATTCACATATTTTCAAAAGGAATGTTTATTACAAAGTTAATGATGTGGGTTTCAGTAAAGTTATTTTTTATTATTAAAAGGATTTTTCTTTCATGGTCATATCTTTTATCTCTCACTCCAAATTTGTTGACTTAACTATTATTTACTAAAAAATAACTATTTTTGGGATTTATATTAAATTGTTTTTCATGTTACCTTCTTGAGAAATGATCTCTTTAAAAGTGACTCGAAGAATTATCTTTTATGACAATGGAAAGAAATGTTTTCTAAGAGCACTTTTTATATTTCACTTCTATTTTCCTCTTTATTTTCAAGAGATATATCTCCTATAGATTAATAAAACACCCTATAAATTCCCTTGTGAAATAATATTCTTGTTTTATTTATTTTTTTGTTATCATATGATTTTACTCTTGAAGCCATTTTATGTTATACCACTTAAAAATGTTAAGAAACTCATATTATTTCAATTGGTTCTTCATGGCATGTTATATGATTGATTTTATATGGAACACATGTGTGTGGAATATCATTATATGATGAGTGGGGTCTTATATATTGTACTTATCTCTCTCATGGTGTTTTCATGATCACAAAAACTCATTTACATATCTAAAAATTTCATTGAGAGTTTTTTAATCTCATTATTTGTCTTTTAGTCGTTTAATTAATGAACATTATAATGTTTTAAAAATAAATTCAAATTCATATTGATGATCCAGTCAAAGGATTGTACTAGTATTAATTCATTATTTGATATCTCTAAATAATGTTGGAAGATCCTTTGAATATAGAAGAAGGAAGTAGGGGTGGTCATTCTTAATGATTGAGTAATGCAGGATATATCGACTAGCCGGTTTTGGGCACCAGATAGCTAGTTCCATTTAGAAAAAAGATCTAATCTAATAAAATACCACCAGCTATGTCAAGATAGTTCTAGAATTACTATAATAAATTAAAAATCCAGTTTCAATCAAATGGCTAATAGTGTCTTATCTATGGGGATTTCTAGAACCAGAAGTCTCTAGGTGACCAATCGGCCAACCGATGAGGTGCATTGGGTAGTCAGTGGCATCAAGACATCACTTTTAAGGATAAATTTATTGTAACACCCCAATATTTCATAGTACATTATCTCTTCAAAGTAATTCAATAACTTGCACTACACACGACATCGAGTTCGAGCGCACCACGAATTACCAAACTAGTCGTTCAAAAGATGTTATGAATAGTATTAACTGAATTTTGAATTTTATATACTCCATATAATTTTATAATAAATATTATGTATTTCTTAGACATAATATAAGAACAAATTCATTTTTTTAGATAAAAAAAGTATTTTTCAAAAAATGCAATTTTACCGCCTTTTAATGGAGAACCCTTTTTAAAACCAATATTTGACACCTTTATTTATTAAATTTAATGAAATTAAATTATTCCTTATAATAGGGACATAAAAATTTAGTTTGGATAAATTTTTGGTACTTTTCTGATAACTTTCATATTTTGATGAATAGTGGAAAATACTAAATTTTAATTGAAAACAACTTTTTTAATGGAAATAATTTATGGAGTTAAATTATGAATTTAAATGGTTTTTAAGTATAATAAGATTATATTTTTACCATTTATTACAATTTAAGTCATTATAAGTAATTTTACATTTAAATTTAATATAAACACATGTCAATCTTTTGATAGTTTTTACTTTTTAAAAACCCACTTTTTTGTTTTGACAATGGAAATTAATTTTAAATTCATTAATGAAACTTATATATTTTTAATTTGTTAAAATACAATTTATTTTTGAATTTGGAATATAAAAATTAGCTTAGGGTGAATTTTTGGTATTTTTCTAAAAACATTCATTTTTTGATGAATAGTGAAAAAATATTGCGTTATTGTTTCAAACCGACTTTTTATTTAAATAATTATTTATTTTATTTAAATTTATTTTAAATAAAAATATATTTATAATACCTATATAAGTTCAATTTAATTCATTGGAGTCATTTTATAATAAAATTAGATATATAAAATTTTATTGAAATTTTAATGTCTTTTACCCACCTTCTAGGCACATTTTCAAATTTACATAAAATGAAATTTTACTAATTCTATGAATTGAATTTCAAAAATCTGAGAGACACATTTTAAATCAGTAAGTAAAATATGGTTCAATAAGAAGAAAATAATTTTTGGTGAATAGTAACTTTTGACTTTTATTTACCACGGTTAAAAGTAAATAGGGTAATTAAAGATAAAAATGACATTATAATTACCCCAACACATATCCTAATTCTGTTGGATAAGTTTATTTCAACCAAAACCACCCTTAGGAATAAAATATGATCCTTTTGATCCACTTGGATTAGATTAGGACATTTATTATTATTTTATTTAAAAAAGAGTTAAAAGTGTTAAATTCAAATTTTAATAACTAAACCATTTTTAATATAGGGTTATACATAAGATAAATTCTACTATAAATATTCATTAGAAAGAAAAAAATATTTCCTACATAATATTATTTTATTTATAATTTTTAAATATTAAATAATTAATTTTATTTATGACACAACGATGATGCAGTAATTACTTTATCAATGAAAGATTAAACTAATTGATATTATAAATATAAAAATAAATGTAAATTGTGGATTTTGATGCCATCCACGAATTTTATAGATTACTATTACATGTTATGGTTGATTCAATGAATTTTTTTTCGAAGTAGTCATATTTTTATGACTTTTCCAAAAACCAAATACTTAAAAGTGTCAAAATTGACATAAATGAGTTTTTAAAACAAATACTATATTATTAAATGATATAATATTTATAAAAATATAAGGTTCATCCAAAGGACTTATATAATGATAAATATGTCATTAATGAACCAATTGGGGTTTTCTAGGTTTTTTATAGTAAGTTAATGAACCATTTATTATAATAATACAAGAGGACATGAAAAAAGTTAAACTATTTAACTAAGAGTTAAATCTAAAAGATATGGTTAATATAGTGACCTAAACTTGTCTAAAAGATATTGGATGAGAATATTTAGATCTATACCCACCTTATCCTCAAAATAAATCCATTTGGATCCATTAGAAACCTAAAAATATTTTATAATAAAATAATATTTCAAGCTTTTCCTAAAGTGACCCTCACCTCTCTTATAAAAGGGTACTTCCACTTCTCTCAAAATCACACCTCTAAAGTCATTTGGATCATCCAATACCTACTAAAATATCCTTCCAACTTCCCTCAATTAAACCTAGAGGCATTACCTCAAGAATAAAACCAACCTAAGGATCCCTTTTGTTCAAATCAAAAGGAAACACCCAAAGAAGAGGTAATTATTTTATCACATCTTTCAAAGTTCTTTTCTTCTTCCACTTTCTATTTCTTTGTTATTTCTATAACAAAGTACTAAATCAAGTGCCTTCTACATATTGTGATGTTATTTTAAATATGTTACAACCATACCCATTATTCCTTACATCCTATGAATGATAATTTCACCATGCATGCGTACGTACGGCCTACTGTCTCCACATCGTAGTGTAATTTGTTATTCAACACTATGTTATTTGGATGAATATAATGATGAGTAATATGTTTATAAATAATGAAACTATAATTCTAATTTCTCTATAAAATTACTATACCATTCAATTACACACCTTTTAATCATTAAGAAAATGATATCGTTGCTTGTGTGTACGTACAGCTTAGCATCTCCACGACGCGATGAGATTCATTTCCACATTCACCATTCAACGATAATTATAAAAATATATATTATTAATAAGTATGTAATATAAGAAACAATAATTCCACTAGATATATATATATATGTTTATTTATGTATGTATGTATGTATGTATGTATGTACTTACATATATCTTATTCACTTACTTCCGTTCAATACGATATGAAAACAAAAACATCATTTATGCGCATGTACGACCTACCGTCTACATAAACGGTGTTTTCCATTTCATATATCTATCTATAATACATATTTATATTCTAAATATATATGATATATAAATCATTTTTTATATTTGGGAAGTATTAAAATCATGATCTAAATGATACAATCAAGAATAACAAGTTAAAACATGTACGATAAAGAAAGCGATTATTACGCAAAATGTTAATTTAACATGGAAATCATTATTAAATGGGTATTATGAAGTCATAAATGAATCCTGTTTGATATAATAAATATAAATATGTTTATGGTACAATTTAATAACATACTATGGTCATTATATATTATGTTAAACATACCCTCAACCAAATGAAAGTGCAAGGTAAGGGTTAATTCCTCAATCTCATTATTATTCGAGATTGTTTATGTGTAAGTATTTTCTAGGAAATATTTATTATCCATGTACATGTTTCATAAAATAATTTTTAAAAAATATTCTTTTAAGGTACTCTTTAACTAAAACATCATTTTAAATATTTTAAATATTTATTCTTATAAATATTTTTCAATAATGTCCTTGTTTTCAAAATGGTTTTAAGGATTTATTTATTTGGAAATGAATGTTTTAAAATGTTAATTACTTTAAAAAGTTTCAAAGTGGAATGGGACACTTTTATTCAAAAATTTCTTCTAAAGTTCATCCTTTATAAAGTGTGCGACTTTTAAATGATTTCATGAAAAATGTGTATTTCATTCAAGGTGTTTTACTGATAATTTTCAACTATATCACCATCCTTTACTGGATATTATTCTTGATTGAGGTTGATTTATTATAATAAAATCTTCCATATTGTATTGAATGAGTTGTGATATGTTTTACTGGGTATGTGATATTTTTATACTATTCATGTTTTATGGATAAATTATTGACATTTCTTATGCTAGTTCTAATACGAATATTTATGTTATGTTTAAAAAATTTCATATGAGGAATGTAGTGGACTTAGTAAGTGATGGGTGGAGCCCGCTATTTCTCCTCGATGCATCGGTAGGTCTCATGAGACAAACTAGTGACTTGGCACAAGTCCTTGACAAAATTTTATTTGTATTCTTGGCATGATTCCATGACTATGTGGTAATGATGTCCGACATTAGGCTTTACCTCATTATGAAATTAATTATTACATGTGATTATTCGACTATTAGAATATCCATGTGAATGTTTATATGGTAATGTTTGATTCATTTTCTCCATATTATGTTCAAGTTTATATTTAAAAGGCTTTGGTTTTTATTACACATCATTCCTTAAATGTTTATAGATTTTGCGAAATTATTTACCGTTACAGAGCATCTAAGCTCACCCATTTCTTATGTTTTGTTTTCCCAGGATTCCAAGAAGTGTATTATGTTTTACATGTTGGGTTAAGCTAGGGAAATAATGGAATTCTCAATAGATTATTTATGTTTTGTTTTATGTTTGAACATGTAATGTAACGTTCATGTATGTATTCTATTTTCCAAGACTAATAAACTGATCTGTATTTCGGGACATGATTCCTTGTAATCATACCAATGTATTAAAATAATGCACCGGCTTCGAGATTTTGGGGTCGGGGTGTTATATTTATTGTTTTTAAAATCACCATTATTTCACTCATTGATGTGATTAATGGATCTGGAAAATTATATAATGTTACTTAATGATATAAGGATTATAAATAGAGTCATAATGGTTCTTTTAAAATCAACAAGTTACCAATAATGCCTCTTAGATCCTTGATTCAATTTTGGATCTCCAAAAGCAAATCTATAGTAGGTCTTCTAAAGTTATCTCAAATAGATAAATCCAATTCTCCATAATTATCAAAATATATCTTCTTACATCATCTTCATATCTCTAATATCACTTATAAAAATCTATATAAGAGATTTAGGAAGTGTAATTATAATACGTTTTCACAAAAAAAACCTCTCTTATCATCTCCCTCTACAATGTGTTCTAACTATCACAAAAGTGAGTAATGGATTCCTTGGCTACTAAAAAGCTTAATAGTGTTCTCAAAACCCATAATTATGAGGGAAATGTTTCTTGATTACCACCAAGATCAAGTGAGTTTTGAAATAAAAATCTCAACCTTAGGGGAGGAGAGGTAGAGACTCATAATGAGTTATTGCCAAACTCCTCTGTCAAACTGTGTTTTCTCTCTTTTTATTTTAAACATTTTATTTTTTATTCTCAATATGCATAATTTCATAAATTTGATATAAATATTTACATTTTTCATTCCCACTTAATATATATTGAAATTAACTTTCAATTTTATATTTAATTTATAAATTTATCACTTTATCATTTAAAAATAATTTAATTTTGAATTTATATTTTCCATTTTATTTGATTTTTTAAAAGGTAAATTTACCCCACCCCCACCCTTTTACTCCCATATACACTAACTAAAAATTGATATTATAGGAATCTTTGTGTTTTTCTTAAAAAAATATTTTATTTTTAAAATAATTTTTATTTTCAATTTTTTTTTTAAATATTAACCAATTTTAAAGGTCAACATTTTTATGATGGCATCTAATTCTGATTCCTATGCTTCTATTTTTTATGGCACAAATTATTCCTATTGAAAAAATAATATTTCAACCACTCTTAGTAGATTTAGTTACCCTTTTTGGAAAATGTTTATGCATGAATATATTACAATTAAATAACCTGAGATAAGTGTACTCTCGATGATATTAGAAATATTAAACTTAATAGAAAATATATGAATGATTTACATTATTTTCTTGATTTAAATGAATATAATCATGTTTCTACATCTAAAATGGATCATGAAATATGTAATTTTATAGAAGTTACACATAAAGGATCCAAAAATGTTAATGATACTAGATTAGACATGTATAGGTAAGATTTTGAAAACCTTTCTATGTATCTAAATGAATCCATCACTAGTATGTTTACATGGTTTTATAAACTTTTCACTGGTTGAAGGTCACTTGGTGATGATTTTTCTATAGTAACCCCAGTGAAAAGGATAATTTGGGCCCTACTAATCAATTATCACATCCATACAAGAATCTAAGGATGTGAAGAAAATGGTGGTCAAAGAACTTATCAAATCCATAATGACATATGAAATTACTATGAAGAAATAAGATGATAAGGAATAAAAAGAAGAAAAATATGTAAAGATAACAATAGTATTCAAATATACTAATGATGATTCATTTGGTGGTAAAGTTCACATTTTTTCTCAACTCTCCAATAACATGAAACATGATGCTTGGATGCTCAAGAAACATGTATGGTGACCTCTATAATTTCAATAAAATCGATAAACTATAATGAGATCACATCGTATTTGGTGAAAACTCTTAGAGTAAGAGATTTAGTGATGGTAACATTGGTTTTTATAAATTAAATCTTATTAAAAAATATATTTCAAAGATTTTAAACACAATTTTTAATGAATTATCCTCCGAGAGTTATTGCAGCCAATAATATGGATGAAACACACTCTCTTGGACTTTAGTATTACATATGACAATATATATATATTAGATGTGAAAACACTAGTGCAATTAATATTTCTATAAATATTATCAATACAATCACACTAAAAATATTGAACTTAGACACAATTTATTAAGAGATCACTTCAAAAAAGGTGATGTCTTATTGAAATTTATGATAATAGAATATCAAAAAGTTGATATTTTCACTAAACCCCTATCACTTGATGATTTTTATTTCATTAAAGTTTAATTAGGTATGGTTCCCTTATGAAACTCTCCTTTTGACCATGGATAACTTGATTGATATTTTTAAAATATTTATTTATCTTTCTTATTATAAATCTTAAAATTATATATTTTATTTATTTTATCTTAATTGTTGTGGAAATGATCCCTATATCTCAATTTTGTTATCATTTTAGGGGGAGTATTATATATTTTATTCAAAAAAATCTGGTAAGTGATATCTTTTGTTTCCAAATTACTTTTAAATTAAATAAATGTTTTCTCTTATTTTCATATTTCAAAATCATATTCAAGTACTTTTATTATATTAATAATACTTTTTAAACTAATTTTATTTCCCAAAATTGTATTATAAAATTATTTAAAAAAATTTGTTTGTTTTTATCTCTCTTAAAATAATATTGATTATGAGTAAAATTTTATATATTCTTGTCCCTATAACAATATTTTTGTGTGTTCTATGACAAAATCCACAATATAGGATTCTTTCGAGGTATGATTTCACATAAAATGTAACTTATTTAAACTTTTTCAATGAGGTAAATTTCTAATGATATAAAACCAAATCTTTAAGGGAAGGAATTAGTTTCTTGTAAAAGTTATGTACCAAATTCTTTTTCCTTTTATTCTTTTCTATTTATTCCCTTTTTTTCTCTTCTTATTCTTTCTTTATTTTCTCTCAACTTTATTTTTAAATTATTTCATTATTTTTATATTTTATTTTATTTTTCTTTTTTTTATAAATCTATTTTTGGGTTTCTATCTTAAAAATTATTTTAACTTTCATCTCTCTCTAATGCTTCTATTAAAGGGGAGTTTTCAAGTTAAGAGGTTTCAAAACCTTTTTATCTTTTTTCAAAATCTATTTCTCTCTTGAAGTCCATTTTCAAATCTCTATTATAGTCTTTAAAGATCTATTTTTAAATATCTATTGATTATTTTATCAAATATTTCCTTTTTATGTTTCACCTTCCCCTCCTTATTTTTATTTCTAATAATCATAAAGGGGGATAATTTTCATGTAATTTATAAAAGAATCAATATTTTCTTCACAAAGTGGGAGATGTCTTGAACTCTAATGGAGGATATTTTTTTAAAGATAGAGAAATTTTTAATGTTATATTATTATATATGTTAAAATTTGAAACTTATAAAAGGGATAAATTTATTTAAATTTGTTGTTTTGTAATAATGATTGCTTGTTTTACAATGGGGGAGTTATTAAAATTTGTATTAAATGTGATAATATTATAAGATATATGTAATATTTGATTTATTTAATCCTTGAGAACATTTAATATATTATATTAACATCTAGAATAACTTTATTATATTTTTACTTGATATTTATTTCTATGTTAAGTGTTTGTGACCATTAAAAAGGAGGATATTTTTATACTTATCTATCTCTCTAATGGTGTTTTCATGATAGAAAACACTCATTTATATATCTAACATTTTAATTGAGTGTTTTTTAGTATAATGTTTTTATTTTAGTAATTTCCTTGATGAAAATGATAAGTTTATAAAATCCAATTCAAAATAATCTTTATGATCTTATCAAAGGCTTGGACCATTCTTAATTCATGCTTTGAGATCTTAAAATGACATTAGAATAACCACTGAAGGTTGTAGAATGAATAAAAGGTGTAAATTCTTAAATATGGAGAAATAAAGGATATAATGGATAGCTACTTCCATATGGATAGATGTTCTCATATGCCAGAAGACCACATGCTAGCCATTAGAGGAACATTGGATAGCTAATTCTAGTTATAGAAGTGCAGTAATATTCTAGAAGACCACTGGCTAGATGTTGGTAGGTAAAAGCTATCCAGTGGGGTTTTTTTAGAATTAGAAGGCTCTAGGTGACCCACCAGACAACTGATGAAGTTCACCGAGTAGTCAGTGGTGTCGAGATAATATTTTTGGAGAAGCATTTATTATTGGACGAAATTACATTATTTTACCTATCGACATGTTTAATAGACCAAATAAATATATAATGTTACTTGAAGATATAGAGGATATAAATAGAGAGATAAAGATTTTTAAAAGACTAATCTTTTACTAAAACCACATCTATGATCCTTGATTTAATTTTGGACCTCCAAAAGAAAAACTATAGTGGATCCTCTCAAGTTATCTGAAAGAAACAAATCCAATTATACATAATTCTCAAATACACTCTTCTTATATCATCACCTTATCTCTCATATAAAATTTTAAAATATATACATGATATTTAGGAATCATAATTGTAATGGGTTTGTGCCAAGAAAGACTATCTATTTTCATCTCCTACTGCAATGGGTTCTCACTACCGTAAAAGTGAGGGAAAAATTATTTGACTACTAATAAAGATAAAGAAGATGTTCATAACCCATAATTATGAAATAAGGGCTTATTTATCCCCACCCAGATCAATGGAGTGATAACATAAACCTCTTAACCTGAGGGGTGGATATATAAGGGCTCACAATGAGTTATTATCGAACTCTTTTATCAAACTGTGTTTACTCTCTCTTTTATTTTATGTATTAAATAATTTAATCTCGATATAAAAAATTACATAAATTTGATAAAATAATTTATATTATTATTACTATATTAATTTATTTAAATTAACTTTAAATTATATTTAAAATTTATTAATTTATCCCTTTATCATTTCAAAATCATTCAATTTTGAATTTATCTTTTTTGTTTTCTTTGATTTTTAAAAAATTAAATTAATCCACCCCCTAATATAATATGACCAATAATTTTTTTCCTCCAATTAATTGGTTAATATTTCAAAATATCAATAGATAATAAATTTGAGACTGAACTTGACGAGGTTATCCATGTTCACAAGGTTGAGTTTAGACTTGATGCAGTTATCTATGCTCGAATATTTATTGTTCACCTGATGTGATTAGATATATTCATAATATTTAGCATGGAATTATTGTGGTTAGATATGTTTAAAATATTGTGATTTCTTTTTCTTGTGTTTATGCCACATTTCTATTTTATATTCCTTTTATAATATCAATGTTACTTCATTATTATTTCATGATTCCACACACTTATGTCATGGTATATGTTTGATCATTTTAGATTACGTGGACAATTATTATTGATCCATGTCCTTTTTAATTATATATTTCTCCCATGATCATGTTTCCTCATGCTTATGATCTAATCCTTGATGAAATATTGATAAGTTTTTCCATTAATAAGAGATTAAAATCACCTAGTTATTATGTTTTCCATTCTCCAGATTAAGAAGATGATTATAATACAAGAAATTTATATAGGGTCTAAAATGGCGTGATTATGGAAAAAAGATCACAGTTATGTGAAATAATATTTTTATGTAGATAATATTCAAAGACAATAAACCTTTGGGTACTAGGATTATGATTTTATTATGATAAGAACTATTTAATTAATGTGAAACATATTTAATTTTATATTGGGTTATCTCACTTGGTTTTAATGCTAGTTTTTTAAGAATGTGTTTGTATCACCAAACCTGAGAGTGCATGTTTTGGTTCACCTTAGTGCTGATTTTAGGTGCATGATTCACACTCCACACACTTGACCAAGGTGACTTTATTTGAAAAAAACACTTGAATTCAACCCTGATATTTAGAATTATTTTTTTCATATATAGAGGGAAATAATGGTGAACTATAGAGCCCAAGAAACATGTGAGGAGTTAGCTAACATCATTGGTAGAGGATAAAAAGTGTCGTTCTTGATTTAATTGATGAATTATGGAGTACCATTCATCAATATTGATACTTCAAGTATTATCATAACCCCGATATAGGAAAATTACTATGATTAAAATCCCATCATACTACAGATGATTCAAAATATGGGCAAGTTTAAAGGCACACAGAATGATGATCCCTAAGAACATCTATTAAAATTTATAGATATTTGTGTTTAATTTAAAAGAAATGGATTCATAAATAACACCATCAGACTTTGGGACTTCCCATTTTCATTTATTGGTTTATACAAGGAAGGGTTGAAGTCTCAGTAACTATGATCCACCATTACATGGAAAGATCTTTGAGGTGACCTGAGAAAAACATACATACATATTTCATCATTTTATATGAAAACAGATTATATTACACAATAATACATGACTTAAAACTATAAAGGTTTAGTGTCTTTGGAGACTATATATATAATCAATTTATTTCATGAAATATCTTCAACATCACCCATAAATTTATTCTCTCACTTTTATGTTCTTAGACATTTCCTACTTAGAACCTTTCTCCATAGCCTGGGGAAAAGGAAACATAAGGAAGGGTAATCTCAGATACTTAGTAAGGGTAGACATATGAGATATCAATCGATGATCATATGAAATGATAAGATAATAATAAGGGTATGATAGTAAGATAATAACTTAAAATTTTCATAACTAGTCAATCAAGGATCATAAATCTTGGGTCATGGCATAAAGATTTAGAATTTCAAAAGACGTGAGTCATAAAAGTGAGGAATAATTATTAATAAACCATGATCCATTAGATAATATCATAAATATAAGAACATTTCATTAGGAATTTCTTCATAATCATAATCATGTAAAATAATTTCATTAGTCAGGGCTCAGCTCCATAACTATTATCACATAGTGGAAAAAGTCCCATAATGGATTGAGTTCACTCTCCAACCCTTTTCATCCCTAGAATGCATTCACTCCATATAATATTCATATTATCTCATGTGATATCAATAATTACCTAATTAATTTTAGGTATTTAAATATACCCACCCATCACATAATGAAAATCTTACATATGTGTTCCATGATATTATAAAACCTTCCCAAATTCATCATGTCATAACCCAAGAAAAAGAAATGTGTTTCATAAATATTTTTAATCACATAATTATAGGCCATATAAATAAATAAAATGGATGGTATCATAATATCATATCCCTAATTAATCATAATAAAAAAAGGATGTCGATGTTGATGAAAAATACCATTAAAAGAGAATTTGAATGTTTCTTTGAAAATGAGGGAAAATGTTATTCTCTTTCAATATCTTTAAAACTAAAAATTTCCAAAATATGGAGAAAAAAATTTCATTTGAAATTACCATAAAAACATGTAAAGGAAACTTCAAAACAAAGAATGATCATGTTGGTAATACAATTTATACATGTTTTATATGTTAAAAAGAACATTTCTTTCACACTTTTGTAAAGAAAATAAAAAAAAACATTTGGAAAATTTTAAATAGTTTAATTTTTAAAAAAATAAATTAAGAAAAATATGGTTTAAAATGACTTTAAAAATTAATTTTAAAATATAAAATAGAATTGTTTAATTACTTTATAAAATTACAACATGTAAGAAAAATATTTACGAACCAAAAGAAGAAATGAAGTCAGTTTTGCTTAAAACATTATTTTGGTCTTTGGGTCCTGAATTTATTTGTACATACTCTTAAGATACTACATAATAAAGTTAGAATTATTATAAATATATAATATAAATATATTTATTCATATATGACAATATATTCCCTTATAATTTCTAATTACCAATTTATTAATAATTTTTAATTAAAATCAACATTCGGGTGTGAACCGTTTCCTTTTGCATGTATATTTTGGTTTGACAGATCTGGTCCTCACACCTTGGTCATGGTTTCATTATTTATAGAACATAATAATTTTAAAATACCATTTTTATTTATTATATAAAATTTATAACCATTTATATAATTTGGTGATGAAAAATGAATAACATCACTTCATGGAGATGATAGTCCGTACACGAGTAATGTTTTTATATTCCAAAAATGAAAAAAAGAGAATTAAATAATAATATATCTTTCCAGAATAATAATATCATAAATATAATATATATTCATTAAATACATCCATATGACCATCCATGTCTGGTGTATATGAAAAAAAATCACATTTTAGAATATTATTTATACTAATTTAATAATTTTAATATGGTTATATATTATTTTTTATTGGTATAAGAAGTAAATTTAAAAGGATTCAATGAATATGATTACTAGAAACCTTTTTTGTATCTCTTATTAAATAACCTTTAATTGGTATTTTAATAATACCATCAAATATATAATGTGTATCGGTAATTTTAGAGGATATTTTTATAGGTTTTTTATGAGATAAGTGGCTCATTAAGGTTGGATGAAGAGAGTAGAGGGGATACCCTTTTATAAGTGAGCGAAGTGGCACTCTTGTAAATATTTAAAGCATAAAAAATATTATAAAGTCATATTCATGTGAAAGTGGAAGAAATGAAACAAAAATTTGAAATTAATATAATTTAAGGTCGAAATATCTTCAAAAAATAAAAATTAGACATGTTTAAGAGATATTTTAAACCTTATCTTTTTTGTTTAACTCCCTCATTAACCATTTTTTACCTTGACCAAGGTTATTTTTTTACAATAACTACTATTAATTATTATTAAAACTAAAAGTGGAATCATTAAAAATTTATAATATGTTATTTAAAATAAGTAAACCATTTTATCAAATTAAATTTCTAAATGTTTCAGTTTTTTTAAAATAAGAATGCAAAACACAATGAAAACAGTTTTTAGAAAAAATAAAATTTTAACCATAACATAAATTTAATCAAATTTCTTTTATTATAAAAAATTAGATGAATGTTACCTTATTTTATTGAAAATATTATATTCATATTTAATTAAAATGATTCACTGATTGGGATTAATTAAATTTATTAAGAGAAAAACATATTGCGTGTATAAAATAAGTTTTTCAGAAAAATATATTTTTTACCTTTGAATGATTTTATTTCCATTTAAAACTAATTGGTAACCAATGAATTAATTTTATAAATGTGTAAATAATTATTTTTATAATTTTCATACTCTACATAAAATTTTAAATTAAATATATCTCACAAAAACAATGTTCATAAACAAAATATTTCAAAACAGTTCATTAAGATCAATAGTATTTCCTAAGTAAATTAGAAATGATTTTTGACAATTTTATTTCATTTTAATACCATAAAATGTAGTTTATTTTATAATTTATAATAATTAGTGACATAATTTCATGGTTCCATGATTCATAAGCTAACAAAAACATCAAATTAATTAATGAAAAAATAGATTCTAAAATCCCATTGTGTTACATTCTACCTCCCCACCCCATAATAATTTCACCCTCAAAATTATATCACTCGGATAAAAAAAATTGAGTATACCTTTACTACATTATATCCTCAGGTTTCCATGATTCTTACTTAAATTTTTTATTTCTCTATAGAACCTTAACCAGGTGAGTGGTCTTATTTCATATAACTTTATCTCTATAATACAATATTTTTACCGATTGTTCTTCATAAGAAAGATCATTATCCAATGGTTCAACTTTTAGTTTAGTACATATAAAGTCTCATTTATGTACTTTCATAAAATAGATACATGGAATAAATCATGAACCTCGGGTAGGTTCAAATGATGTGATAAGAAATAATATAACATCCTGATGCAATCAAGAATCTCATAGAGACTGATATACTTGGGGTGTAATTTCCTATTATTTTAAAATCACATAACCTTATTCCAAGTAGATATCCATAGGAACACATTATTACTATCTTCAAGCACTAGATTTCACTGACAATTTTCATTAACAATTTTCTATCAACTCTAATATTCCCTAATGTTATATTGAATAGATTTAAACTTCAATTACATTTCCTTTGTTATCTTATGTCTCAATATATTCTAAGTAGATATGGCTTAATGTTATATTCAATAGAACATTAGGGAATATCAGAGTTTAAAATCACATAACCTTCTTCCAAGTATATATCCATAGGAACACATTATCACCATCTTCAAGCACTATATTTCACTGAAAATTATCATGAAAACTTTTCTATCAACTCTGATATGTCCTAATGTTCTATTGAATATATTTAAACTTCTATTATATTTCCTCCATTATCTTTACTCTCAATATCTTTCATTCTCCATATTTATCCTAGTATATTGGAGTTTTAAACTTATTTCCATAGAGGTATTCATAAAGAGACATATCACTACTCAAGTGAAAAATATTATTATATGAAAATTCAACCATATTAAGGTGTTGATTCCAACCTCCTTTGAAATCCAAAAAATAATCTCTTAGTATGTCATCTAATTTTTAAATGGTCCTATTAGATAGACCATCTTTTCAAGGATGATATACAGTGCTAAAGCTTAACTATGTATTCGAATATCATTGAATACTTATCTAGAACTATAAGGTAAACCTATTATCTTAATCAAATATGATTGAGATTGGTAATCCATGAAATCTTACCACTTCCTTAATGTATATCCTTGCGAACTGATCAAGAGAGAAATATTATCTAATAAAAATTAAATGTATTTTTTTATATGGTGATCGACTACAATCTAAATATCATTGTTCTCTATATATGTCTTAAGGAGTCCTATGGTAAAATCCATGGTAATGTGTTCTTATTTCCAATCAATGTAAGCGTGATGGTTATAATATCCATTTATAATTATATGTCCCAACATTAACCTTCTTATATAACAAGCATTGAGATACATATTCTCTGATATATCTATTCCTGTTATCCCACCATAAATGATATATAATATCTCAACGAATCATTGTAATTCTATGATGAGTAGATAATGGTGAACTATGAGATTCATATAATAGATCCTTCTTGAATTATATTATTTAGAAGATACATAATATGTTCCAAAACCTTATCATTACAACATGGTCATAGTTGAACTCTGGAACCATCCTTACCTTCTTTTATAGATCTCAATCCTCTATTTTTTTCTCATTAATTTTTATACAAATATATAGTTAAACAATAATATAATAAAGATTGGATAATTCTCCCTTACTTATGATTTCATGTTCCATACTTTAATAATTCATAAATATTTGATATCTTTCAATCCTAATAATGGAAAAAATAGCATGGTCCTTCTGATTTATAGAATTAGGCACCTTTTTTTCCTTCCGAGGGTGGTAATATATTGATCAATCAAAATATTTAATTAGTTCCAGCCATGTCCTCTAACACATATTCAACTCTTTAGATGTGAATATATACTTAGAGATTTTATGATCTATATATATGTCAAACCTTTCTCCAAAAAGATAATACCACCACATAATCAATGAAAAATTTACCACTTCCAATTCCAAATCATGATTCAGGTAAATTTTATCATAAAACTTCAATTGGAATGAGGCATAATCCACTACCATTTCATTTATCATGAGAACACATCTCAGACCTGTAATGAACCAGAATTCTATCAATAAAATTTACCTTCTTATAATTATTTTATATAGTATAAATCACATTAAATAACTTATAAACATAATGCAAAATTAAAAATGAATAATAAATTAAATAAGTGGTATTTATAAAAATTAAGGAACCCAAATCAATAGAATAGTAATGTGAACTTTGGAATAGTAATATGACCCTTAGGAATACTAATCCAAACAATAGAATAGTAAAATATCCTATGAAAGTATGATTAAAATTCATGCATCTTATAAATGATAATATGGTATATTTATATCATGGTATAAGTAATGTTTTTAAAAAAAATGATAAATTAAGTATTGGTATTTTTGTAAAACATAAATATTTTTTATAATTTTATAGTAAATATAAATATTTAAAAGATTTTTTTTCATAAAATTGATTCATAAATTAATATTTTGTTGTTTTATTATTATAATATAATTTTATGAGACCTTAATTAAATTTTCAAAGTGTTATAAAATTAGTTATAATTTTAAAATTGGTATTTTTTTTGAATAAATGATGATTTTAATTAAATGTTAAATTTCTCATATTTAGAAAATTATTTTAATAAAATATAGTCTATTTTTGAATTATACACATCAAAAAATAGTTAGATTGAAGTTTAGGGATTTTTCTAAAATAGTTGAATTTTTGGTGAATAGTGAAATACAGTAATTTACGGTATTTGACTTTATAAGTAAATAAAATGAATTTTTGAGTCATGGTTGAGTCATGGATGATTTGACTGACCATTATCTTGAACTCAAATTATCTATTTGTTGTATTTATTAACAAGAACACTCTCTATTCATAGTCTTGAGCCAAAATAATAAACAAATGAATAAAATATTCAAAAACACCCCTCTCCTCCACTACAAATACCACCCCTCACTGCCTCTTCTCCTCAAACCTAAAAATCCATGAATATTGTCTGTATTATTCCCAATTATCTTCCCAATTCTCCCCCAACCCCCACATCTAGTATCCTTTATTCTTAATAAAATACCAAACTCAAGTGCCACAAGGAGGTTCTCAACGAGAATAATTCAACAGGTAAAAACCTCTTTCCTTTTCTTTTAATTTCTTTTCAATTTATTTTATTTTCTTTTAATTATTTTAACCTATCCTTATCCAAGTAAAAAAGATAACTCTATTATATTTTATATACTATAATTTTATTGTGTTATTGTAACTACCCTTCATCAATTCTCTTCCCCTCTCCTTTTGTTCTAAAAAATGAAAACATTATCGCATTCAAGGATAATGAGTTTTCAAGTTCCATTATATCCTTTAAAGTTTTCCATAAAACCATTTATAATTTTTTAAATAGATTTTAATATCTTTATTACACTTTATTTAAGGTTCTAGAACAAGTATATATAAATAATATTAATTAATAAAACAAAACTAGTTTGTGATAATCGAAAAATGCCAAAATAATCTAAACAATTATCATTAACATTTTATCTAATGAATTATCCTCACATATGGAAATAAATGATATATAAAACCACTTAATATTCTATAATTTCATTAATAATGTATAATTTAAATTCTGGACAACTATTCATATTTTACATCATCTTCCATACATGCATCCAAGTGAACCGATCATGAAAACCAAGGAAACAAACACTCCTGGATGGTGAAATTATATCTTATAACTCATAAAAAGGACATGAATAAGCTTAATAAAATTATAATAAATAAAAGAAATGTATATTTTTTTAATTAATAAATTAATGGATTTAATTTTATTATACAAGACATTAAGTTCAATTGCATAACACTTTCAGACATAAAGTAGGGGATTCTTTCTGAACCTCATTTTTTTCCTTTGGGTTATGATTTCTCTCTCTATCACCCAATGTAATTATTATTTATTCTTATATAATTCTTCTAAATTATTTTTTTATGTTCCATAATTATGTATCCATACCAATTCTCTTTGATTTTAAAATATATATTTTATAAGTTTCCTTCTCAATTCCTCCTAATAAGCAAGCCCGATTAAAGGTAACTTCCAAATTTCTTACCCATTTTATAGTACCATCCATAATATATTTTAATCCCACATTATTATTCTAAAATAAATAATTTGAGGATGAAAATATATCTTGGTTCATTTCTAGTTTTATATAAAATATTATTCCTTTTTCTCTTTAGTATTTTCCTTAAACCGCACTGAAATCTTCTATTTCTAAAGTTTCTTAAACATAATTTTTACATGTTTTCACTTTAGTTTGACATCAATTATCATGGTATATTAATATTTTCCCTTATGAATTTCCATGTATGTTTTAAATCTATTATTTCATGGAAAATATTTTGTTATTCCCTTTTTTGTACCTTTTAAAATAATTATGATACCAAATTATTTTATTGGGTAACCCTTATGTTTATACCTTATGTTTGATTCTTAATATGGAACAGATATGAATGAACATTTTTTGATGGGTGCACCCAGATTTCACTCCAATTAACTGGATAATTTTTAGTCTCACGATATTTCATGTGCAATGGTATTGGTGGTTTTCCTTGACTCATTCTCTTTCATGTGTAATGTTCTTGGTGGTTAACCTTGACTCATGCTACTTAATTTGAAATGGTCTTGGTGGTTATCCTTGACTCATACTCCTCCATGTACAATGGTCTTGGAGGTTAGCCTTTACTCATGCTTATTTCATGTTTTATATTTCCTCCACATTTTAATGATTCCATAATTACATTATCCCATGTTCTACAAGTTATGCTTCCATATTCTTATTCATGTTCCATGAATTTTTATGTCATTGTTTTATGACTTCTAAACCATGATCTAGGATTTATTCATATTATTATTCCATTACTGGGGATTTTAGCTCATCCCTTTTTCATGTATTTCTAAGGTTATCCTATGTAGATTTAAGGGATCAAAGGATGTTAGGAGCTCATTACGAATATTAAATAAAATAGTTTTTATTTTTGGTTCCTTATTTACAATTTTATGTACCTAATATTCCCAAGGCACTAGAATTTACAATCCTTGGCTGGTATTTGAAGGCCAGTTATGCTTAAAATCATGTAATAAAAGGTTTAAAAGTCTATGGCTATTATTGTTGGTATCATAGTATGGTCTATTTATTTTTGGAGATTATAACTAGAGAAATTTAGTTAGAACTCTAGGGATAATTATATCACCATGGATAACCAAGATTAAAATATAGGGAATAAAAAGTTAGGATATAATTTTCCTTTATAATATTATCCTTCTATATTCAAAGTTTAATTATTTATATTCTTATTATCTATGTTTACAAGCTCCCATAATTGTAATTTGTTTTTCTTAGTTAATGAATGGAAATAGGATAACCCATGACAACAATTAATGTGATAGGCAATGTGATGATTTCTCTAATGAAACACAAAATCTGATAGGAACAACATGTCAAAACTTAATTAAAGTACTTGATAAACTAACTCAAGTTATGAATAACAACTTGAATCATGTGGAACTCCATACTTATCCTAAGAAAGAGAATGTTGTGGTCAGATAATTTATGATACAAAGGCCTACCATGTTTAGTGGATCTTATCACCCCCCTCCTCACAGAAAAATGGATTAATTACATTTGGAAGATATTATCTAACCTCTAGTACTCAGAATAAGAGAAATTTGTGATGGTGGTCTATCGTTTTTATGGGTAATCATATCAGTGGTGGACACTAATCAAGAACACGATGTCCAAAGAGGAAATTGATTCCAAGGAATGGGAAGATTTCAAGAAAATATTTTTCAATGAATATTTTCCATGAAAACTTTATATTAAGATGGAAAGGGAGTTCTTCAGACTAAAGAAGAATGAATATGAGTCTATTAGTGCATACAAGGAAAAATTTACAAGTATTGCGTGATATGCCTCTGGATTTGTCATGAACACTGAAATCAAGGTGTGGATCACTTCTTTAGAAAACTAAATTCAAGTTTATGAAAAGATTTGGTGATTCGAGACTTTGATATCTATGAAGAGATTGTCTATTATTCCCTTAAGGTTTAAATAGAGACCAGAGACTCTCAATGGTATCATAGACTCAGAGATAAAAAGTAGAAAATGGTGTTTAATATGGGAGGATCAGTAGATAAATCCCATGATGGAAATAAAACCCAATATCCCACATGTCCAAATTGTGGGAAGAAGTATCTTGGGAACTATATAAAGGGAACTAATAAATTATTTAAATATAGAAGAATGGGGAATCTGGATAATAATTGCCAAAGGGATATGAATAATCCCATTAATGTTAAAGAAGAAAGGAAGTTTCAGATCAAAACTCAGAATGTATTGAAGTGTTTCAATTTCCAGGAATATGAGAATTATGCAAACCATTACCCTAATCCAAGGGTTATTGGAGGTAACCAACAACAATAACCTCCAAGGCAGTAAGGAAGGGCATATGTTATCATTACTATTAAGGAGGAGCCTGAAAATGATGTTGTGATAGGTATTCTATTTATTCATTCAATAATAGTGAACATACTATTTGATTATGGTTCTACACATTATTTCATATCTTTCGAGTTTAGTATAACTATTCAAACACTACCTCAAAATATGAAGGTTGAGTTATCTGTGAGAACAACAAAAGGGAAAATTATGACATCCCAAGTATATAACTCCTCCCTAGTTATGTTTTTGGACTGAACAACCCATAAAATCTCATCTTACTTTCTTTTGTGGATTTTGATGCTATATTGGGAAAGGATTGTCTATATTTATTGAAATCCAACATTGAATATTAGAAAAGGGAAACTACTCTTCACATTTTGAGTTATCATTTAATTTTTTACAAGTTTAAGGGGGAGTATGAATCTCCATTAGAATCACTATCTCAATTTTGTATATTATTTCGTTATGAGAAAGCATATCTAGCTCAAATGATTAACATAAAGGATAGAATCATTCTCGAAAACATGCCCATTGTGAGGGAATACACTAATGTGTTCCCTAAAGAGTTGTCTGGTCTTCCTCCTGACTGAGAAGTTGAGTTATTAGTTGTAATTATTCCTAGATCTCTACCAATATCAAATAAAAATTATGGTATGGACACCATTGATTTAGAAGAACTGAAGAAGTAGTTACGGGTGAAGCTATATAAAGTTTTTATATGCCCAAGTTCTTCACTTTGGGTTATGTTACTCCTCTTTGTCAAGAACAAGGTTGGATCAATGTGCCTCTTCATTTATTATCATGAGATCAATAAAATCATGATAAAGAACAAGTATCCCCTACCACAGATAGATTTCTTGTTTGATAAATTATATGGGGAAAATAATTTCTCTAAGGTGTACCTTCAGCTAGGATATCACCAATTAAAGTTGAAGAAAGAAGATATTCCCAAGATTGACTTTCAAACAAGTTATGGATACTGCAAGTTCATAGCAATCGCCTTCAGATTCACTAATGCTCGAACATTTTTTATAGAATTAATGAATAGATTCTTTAGAGATTACCGCAAAAAATTTGTGGTAGTATTTATTGACGATATCTTGATATACTCACTACTAAAAAAATCATTTAACAATGCTAAAAATGGCCTTTATCAGTGCAAGAGAACCAATAACTATTGGAGTGAGATTAAAAGACCTAGTATTTTATCAGTTCCATTAAAGTGCTGATAAAAGGATCTTTTATCAATGTTTCTAAAAGCATTGAAAAAGGGGAATACTACAGTGAGCTATAATAGCACACCGCAACATCAAAAACATTATGAAATAAGAAAAATAAATTACGAATATAGAATTTAAATTAAATAAAATTTACAAAACAAATAAAATAAAAAAAACTATATTATAGACATTTCAAACACTGGTTTATACAATTACATAAGTATAAATTATTTTATGCATTCAAAAATATTATCCTTCTTTTGTCTTTTGATCCTAACCCTTTCCTTATAAAAAACACATGAATAAGATAAAAGTTATTATACCATTAATAATATAAAGAAATAAATTAATAGAAAGTGTTAATTTTAAACTAAACTTTGAGTCATATAAGAAACTATGTGTATGAGATTGAGTTGGGGTTGATTCTTGCACGTCAAACTATTTATTGTTCATCTTCAAGAATTATATCTCTAAAAATTAACTAAATAATTGTAAGATAAAAATTATAAGGAAATTAATTAAGTAATAGCAGATAGAATGTGAGAAAACTATCTAGTCTCTTTTGCTCGGTTTTGGCGATGTGATGCGCGTTTTAAACTAAAATGATACTTATATATGGAAAAGACACATATGGATTCATACCAATCATTCCATGCATAAGATTGAGGTGAGGATTATTTTTAAAAATCTCAAATGACTTATAGATCATTTTCCTAAAGTATCAAAACACTCTGAATGTGTTTTCTCGGTTTTGAGTACGTCACTTGTCTTTTTTACTAAAATGTCATTTTAAACTGGAAACATTCACTTTGACTCATATCAGTCACATAATTTTTTGGTTTGACATGATATTGATATATACATGTCAAAATTGACTTATAAATAATTTTAATAAATTATAAAGACAATCTGAGTGTGTTTGCTCGATTTTTAGTGAGGGGCACTTTTTGAAATAAAATTCAATTTTAAACTGATAATAGACACATTGAGTCATATCGGACACATCATGTATTGGATTGATGTGAGGATGATTCTTACACATAAAAAATTACATATATATCATTTTATTAAAGTATCAAAACAATATGAATGTGTTTTATTAGTTTTCAGTTGGTTAGTTGTCCTTTTTACTAAAATTGATGTCAATTTTAAATAAAAAGACGCCCTTGGAATTATATCAGTCACACCATGCATAGGATTGAGGTGTGGATAATTCATACATGTCCCAAACGGATTATGATTCATTTTCATAAAGTATAAAAATAATATGAATGTGTTTTCTTAGTTTTGAGTACGTCCCTTGTCTTTTTTACTAAAATGTCATTTTAAACTGGTAACACACACTTTGACTCATACTGATCACATCATGTATCAGTTTTATATGAGACTGATTCCTACACATCAAAAATGACTTATGAATCAATATACTAAATTTTCAAGAAAATATGATCATGTTTTCTTATTTTTCAATGATTGAAATTTTTTTAAACTAAATTGTCGATTTTAAATTGATAATGGACACATTGAGTCATACCAGGCGCATCGTGTATCAGTTTGAGATGAGAATGATTCCTACATATCAAAAATTAATTATGGATCATTTCCCTAAAGTATAAAAACAATATGAATGCATTTTCATGATTTCGAGTTGGTTAGTTGTCATTTTTACTAACATTTATGTAAATTTTAAATAAAAAGACATATTTGGAGACATACCGATCACAACTTTCGTCGAATTTAGGATAAGATGATTGATACATGTCTCAAATGACTTATTTATCATTTTCATAAAGTATCAAAACAATCTAAATGTGTTTTATCAGTTTTGATTACATCACTTTTTTTAACTGAAATGTCATTTTAAACTAGAAACAGGCACTTTGACTCATACAAATCACATCATGTATCAATTTGATGTGAGACTAATTTATTAAGGTCAAAAATGAATTATTAATCAATTTAATTAATTATAAAGAAAATATGAATGTGTTTGATCTATTTTTACTGGGTAGAATTTTTTTTAACTAAACTATCTATTTTAAACTGAAAATAAACCCATTGAGTCATAGCAGTCACACCATGCGCTAAATTAAGGTGAGGATGATTCCTAAAAATATCAAATGACTTATGAATCATTTCCCAAAAGTATCAAAGAAATAAGAATATGTTTGATCAGTTTTGAGTATGTCAGTTGTCCTTTTTACTAAAATTAATGTCATGTCTAAATAAAAAGAATCACTTGGAGTCATACCGGACACATAGTGTGCCGGATTGAGGTGTGGATGATTCCTACACATCCCAAAGTATCAAAACATACTAACTACCAATGTTACCATGTTTACAATGTCTTTCTATATTAAACTTATAACATTGTATATTGAATCGATGTTCTTAGCTGAAAAAACTTTCTCATTGTTGAAAGTTAGAAGAGATGAGGAAGCTTATGTGCCCATTATATCACCAGAAGTCACCAAAATGGGAACAAGATATTCCTATACTCTTTTGGATTTTAATAATGATAAATTTTCTTCATCTAATAACATCAAATTAATATGCAGTGTTGGAAGTTCAATAAATAAAGAAATAAAAATGGAAAATGTGGTAACACGGGTAGAAAGAATAATTTTATCTCTTTTGTGGCTTGTTGCAGATAGTTAAAAGAAAAATATGACTTCCCAAAATATCTGTGAAAAAAACTAAATAAGTATTAGATAAAAGTCATAAGGAAATTAAATTACAAATATTAGATAAAATGATGAAAAAATTAATTAAATAACTAGTAAGAGTTCACCTTTTCCTGATGGTTGTATGCATTCTTAATGCATTTCCTTATTGTCATTATCTCAGTTGTATGCTCGAAGTCCAATACCTTATGAGCATGAGTATCTTAGAGAAAAACCACCAACTCAAACAAAAGAATCCACTTGTATAAGAAAAAAATTAATATATGAGTAATATTAAAAATAAATAAATTAAAAATAAATATGAAATAATACATTAATTATATGGATAATGATTTTACTATGAAAGCATTGTTGAAAGATAAAATTTATTTGTGTTAGTGAAAAATTGATCATATTAAAAAATGATATAATTAAATACTAACTTAAAAATGGTGGGTGGAGATGTTTTTATAATGATAAGATAAAGATGATAGATATTTTTCACTAATTAGAATGGGGAGATTATTAATAATAAAAATAATGATAAAACATCAGAGAAAATAAATGTTGAATTGGGTAGCATATGGGGAGCACATGTAGCTAAGGTATACTCAAGATAAGAAATTTATGGTGAGAAAAATGAAGAGGTATTATCAAATATAAGAAATAAAATCAAGGTTGGAATAAATGAATAAAATGTCATTGGTGATCAGACAGTTTTGGTTTAAACTCAAAGGAGTATGAATCTAAATAAACATCATTTTTCCCAGGTAGAGCCTAAATCATTTGGGGAGGAATGATAAGGATTATAATTGGATAAAATCTATACATGAGGATCTTGATCTGAATAAGAACAATGTGACATGGGAAATTTCTCCAAGGATGGAAGACATAAATGTTGTTAAAACCAAGTCGGTGTTCAGTAATGAACTCATTGACTATGGAAAAGTGTCTCAAAATAAAAAATGGATCATTTGAAAGGGGGACTCTTAGATCAAATAAATTTATATTTATGATAAATTTACTCTCACATATCTTGGTTGGAAACTATTCGATTTTTTTGGGAAATTTTAGTGAAAATGTAGTTAAAAGTATACAAAATGGATATCAAATCTATGTTCCTCAATGGATTTATTAAGGGGGCGCACATTGAGAAACCAAATGGGTTTATTATGGATGAAATGGGTAGAAATGAGTTCCTGTTAAATTTTTCATTGTATAAGATAAATAAATCACAGAGGACCTGGTATTTAAGGTTAGATAAATACCTAAGAACGCTTGATTTTTAGAGAGGTAGAGTTGATCACACCCTCTACATCAAGAAGGATAAAGATAAAAGGATGTTGTTACTCATATATTTCAAAGACATAATAGTTGAGAATTGGAAAAAGCATAATTCAATTTTTTTTTGGATCATATGAGGTACGATATCGAGATATCTATGATTGGTGAAACATTTCCCTTGATTTATAGGCGAATTAAGGAAATCATAGAACATTAATTTCTCAATAAAAATCTGAAAAGGAGGATCCCAAGCGATTCACAATGGAATATTCCAAACCAATGACAACATCGACCACTATATGGAAGAATTTTTCAAAATTTAATGATTGAAAATAGGTAGATTTCATGGAATATAGGTATTAGGATCCTATTATACCTCACAAAAACATGAATAATAAAACTAGTGAATGAATAATAAGATTATGGAATAAAGGGATGATTCATTCAAAACACATACATGTACATGAATAATAAAACTAGTGTATGCATGTTATGTCATGAGTTAAGATGATGTCCATATATTATATTACAAATGGAATTCATGATTTTATATTCACTTTTCATACATGAAATGATAGTTTTAATTATTTAAAACTTATTATCAATAATAAAAATCAAATTATAATAAATTTTATTTATTATAGAGGTATAAAATAAAAACTTTTCTTGTTTAAAATATAAACACAAATTTGGATAAAATCAAATCCACTTAATAATAACAAGCAATACTTTGTTATTGTTTTATATTATATTTTAAAAATATAAATACTTGAATGAATATAAAACATTATTTAAAAATTTAAATAACTTGAAAATAATTTTATATACATATATCTACATAATATAAATATATCTACATGATATTGTAATTGTTTTTTAAAGATATAATTCTTTACATAATTTAAAAATAATCACTTACAATAACGTAATCTGAATAAATAACTAATTGAATATAATTATTATAGTTTAAATGTAATATAAAATTTATAAGAAAAATTATTAGAATAAAAAATTGACATATAAAAATAAATTACCTTCCAAAAAAATAAATCATGTTAAAATAAATAAACATTTAATCTTTTTTAAAGATTATAATTCTAAAAAAATCATCTTAAAAATAAATTCTTAGAAAAAAACAGAATATTTATTATTCTTCTTTTAGGTAGAAAACTCACAAGAAAAACTCACTCGCTCTCACGGATATTTGTGTGCAGAATACCAGTAAGATGAAAGCAGTACATGCAACACTTAAAAGAATGAGGAAGGCCAATCCAAACCATTAAGAAAGACTCCAATTTATTGTTTACTGATAAAAAATGGATTATATTTTATTTATTCATTCAGTAATCATCTTGTCGAGAAATCTTTTATTAGGTCCACTTATATGCATTTTTATTTTTTATTGATGTTTACATAATAGAAACAAATAATAAAACATCATAGAGATCAAACCATTTTCATATATATATTGCAGGTGTAAATATTTTCTACATGGATGTGAGAAATAAACAATGGATTTTGGTTTCTGTTATTACAGGATGCTGCAAATAGACTTGTTGGGATACATGGATGTGAAATGAGAAAGTTTTTTGGATAAATGGGGGAAATTAGAGATATCAAAAAACATGGGTTTCATTCGAGCCTTGGTTTCGTTCAACCCTTGAATCACTTGATCCCTGGATTCAATCCTTAGAATAGTTAGAGCCTTTATTCTAACCTAGATTTGAGTTTGGATTCAACAATGAGAAGTGCTGATAGTGGGTTACTTCCGCAGAGAGCTTCAGATAGCGTGAACTAGTTTGCGATTATTAGGGTTCTTAAAATAAATCGTGATACTTTTATCAGTGCTACCAAAAAAGTACTGATAAAGATACCTTTTATCAGCTCTACGTTAATAAGTTCTGATAAAATGAATCTTTTTCTGTGATTTTATCAACACTGATAGAGATTGATTTTATCAGTTCTTTTTTAGCACCGATAAATCTATATTTTTATCAATGCTAAAAAAGCGTCGATAAGTACATATAATACTTTTCTAAAAATAATAATGTTAAAAAAATGAATAATTATTATATGTAATTATAATAATTATAAGAATACTTTTTATAAAATAATAATTTTATAATTCTTTGAATATATAATTATTTATTTATAATTATATAAATAATTTAAAAAATTAATATTTATATAATTATATATAATTATATAATTATATATATATAGTAAATATATTCATTATTTAAATAAATTTATTATAATTTTATATTTATTTATTTATAATTATATAAATACTTTTAAAAAAAATATTATTTGTTTATTCATAATTATAAATGTATAAAAATAGTAAATATACATTTATAAATATTTTTTTACAAATATATTTTTAACATTATTAAATAATACTTAATCTTAAGTGAATGCATGTTAAAAACAAGTAAAATTGATTAATTAAAAATGAGTATAACATTAAAAATTTGGATATGTTTGATTAATATAAATCATTAAAAAATTTAATATATATTGAAATAAAGAAGAATACATATTGAAAATATTAAAATTTAGTGAAATATATATATATATAATAAATAATAAAATTGATTAAATTCCCCAAAAAAATATTTATGTGTGTGCATATATATATAAAAATGAATTAATTACGTATATGTAAAATCAATATAATATGTTTGGTCTATGTTAAATTGAAAAATCAAACGACATTCAATTATTTCCATTAATCAATGTAATTAGATAGTATTTCTAATTCATATTAATTTTTTATTATAATCCATTTTTTACTAAATATATTACTATTTAATGTAAAGCATAAATTATATTTTTTATTATATAAATAATATTTATATACATTAAAATATATCTATATGTTTAATATATACTATTTATTAACATTATCAATAATTATTTAATTAATAAAATGTTTAATATTTTTCTCAATTTACTTATTTTTAATTTTTATTTATTTAATTTTTATTTTACATATATATATACATGTTTTTAATATATACTATTTATAATTTATATAGAGTATAATCAATTTATTCATTTTTATCAATAATTACTTAATTAAAAAAAAATTAAATATGATTTTAATAAAATCATTTTTATTATTTATTTAATTAATTATTTGATTTTATTTGTAATTTTTTCAGTGTAAAAAAATCACTAATAAAGGATACCTTTATAAGTACTAACAATAAAGCATTGATAAATGGTGTCCATTATCAGCGCTAAACATAAAGCGTTGATAAAGGACACCCTTTATTAGTGCTAAAAAATGCACTAAAAAAGGTTTCCTTTTATGAGTGCTAAAAAAATACGATGATAAAGGACAACACTGTTAAAGACCTATTTTATAGTAGTAACTCCAAGATAAAGGAGGAACATGATGAGCATTTTAACATTGTGCTAAAGAACTTGTGAAGGGAAAAACTATATGAAAAGTATAGTTAATGTGAGTTCTGGATGGAGGAAGTGTCATTCTTGGGACATGTTATCACTAGAAAAGGATTATTTATAGACCCTTCCAAGATAAGGGAAATTGAGGAGTTTCCAAGGAAAACATTTGTAACAGAGGTCCATAGTTTCCTTGGCCTATTTGGGTGTTACCAATGATTTGAAAAAAAAATATCATGATTATCAACTACAATAACCAAGCTGACTCGGAAGGAAGTGAAGTTTGTTTGGACCAATGAATGTGATGACAACATCAAATATTTGAAAGAGACTTATCAATTCACCAGTTCTCACACTTCCAACAAGTAGGGAACACTTTATAGTGTACAAAAATGCTTCAAATAATGGATTAGGTTGTTTATTGATACAAAATGATAAATTTATAGCCTACGCCTCAAGGAAGTTGAAAATTCATGAGAAAAACTATCCCACACATGATCTGGAGTCAGTGGCTATGAACTTTGCATTGAAAATGTGACGGCATTATCTCTATAGGGTGAAGTGCGAGATATATACTGATCATAAGATCCACAAATATATATTCAAAAAGAAAAATATTCATATGTGCCAGTGAAGATGGTTAGATCTCATCTAATATTATGACTTCTTAGTCCACTACCATCCTGGTAAAGTAAATAAGGTGGCATATTATTTAAGTAGAAAGGATCCTACAATATTATCAATTATAAGAATCAAGAAGGATCCAATCTTCTTAGAACTAAAAAATATGTACATGGGAATTTTGAAGGACTGAACATCATCAATCCTTTCTCAAATGATTTCCCAACCATCCCTTATGGAGAAAATAAAATATGCTAAAATAAATTATGTGGAAATTCAGAAAATGTAGGAAGATATTAGAAATGAAAAATCCTCATATTTCAAAATAGATGAGGAAGGAGTCATGAGATTTGGGTCATGACTATGTGTACCATCCAATCCAGAAATAAAGAACAAGCTTCTAAATGATTCACATAGCTCAACCCTTTTTACTCACCCAGGAGTACAAATATGCGTCGAGATCTTTGAGAGCACTATTTGTGGGACAATATAAAGAAGGGGATCATTGAATATACATCAAAGTTTCTGGTGTGTAAAAAATTTAATTCCTAAAATAAAAAGTCTAAGTATATTATACAACCATTTCCATACCAACATGGAAGTGTGAAAATATCACCATGTAATTTTTCACCAGACATCCAAATACATCCAGAGGAAACAATGCTATATGGGTTGTTTTGGATCATCTTACAAAGACAACTCAATTTATCACAATTTGAGAGGACTTCTCACTCGAATAACTTTTATGGATATACATCATAGAAGTGGTGAGGCTAAATGGAGTACCACTATTGATTTTATCCGATTGAGATATAAGATTCACCTAAAAGTTCTAGAAAAGTCTCCAATATGCTCTAAAATGAGTTAAACTTCAGTATAGACTATCATCCTCAAACTGATCACCAATTGGAGCAGACTATTCAGACATTGGAATACATGTTGAGAACATGTTCTATGGACTTAAAAAGAGGGTGTGACCAATATCTACCTATGGTTGAGTTCTCCTATAACAATAGTTTCCACTATAAAATACATATGGATATATATAAATCCCTTTATGAGAAAAGTTTCAAAACACCAACATTCTAGGATGAAGTCAGTGAACAAAAGTTTCTAGAACCTGAAATGGTCTAAGAAATGGTAGAAAAGGTGAAAATTATTTAGTAGTATATCCGTGTAGCCTAAATTCTACAGAAGAGTTATGTAGACAATTGTTGATAAGATATGGAGTATAATGTTGGAGACATGATATTCCTCCACAAATCTCCATGAAAGAGAATCATGAGATTTGGAAAGAAATTAAAGCTAAGTCCTAGGTACATTGACCCCTTTGAGATCCTTAACTGTGTAGAAGTTGTGGCCTATAGACTAGCACTTCCACCTACCGTGTCTCAAGTATACATATCATTCGACATATCCTTATTTAGGAAGTACATACCTGATCCCTTACATGTACTGAATTCAGAGGTTCTATAGTTAGAAAATGAACTCTCTTACGAGGAGAAACCAGTGAAGGTCTTGGACCATAGAGATAAAGTTCTATATAAGAATACTACTCACCTTGTGAAAGCACTATGGTGTAAAAATAAGTATGAAGTGGCAACATGGGAACTATAGGAAGCAATTAAGGAGAAGTACCCTCACATATTTTCCCCTTAGTTTGAAAAATGAAATTTCAAGGGAAAAAATTCATACGAGGGGAAAAATGTAAAGACCCAAAATTCTATCAATGAAATTTACCTTCTTATAATTATTTTATACAGTATAAATCACATAAAATCACTTAAATAACACAATAAAAACTTTATAAATAGAGAATAAATGAGATAGGAGGTATTTATAAAAATTAAGGAACCCAAACCAATAGAATAGTAACATGACCTTTGGAATAGTAATATAACCCTTAGGAATTATAATCTATCCAATAGAATAGTAACCTAACCTACTAAAGTATAATAAAATTTTAGGAATCTTATAAATTATAATATGACATATTTATATCATGGTATAAGTAAATAAATAATTTAAAAATGATAAATTAAGTATTGGTATTTTTGTGAAATAAAAATGTTTATTTACAATTTTATAATTAATATAATGATTTAAAATAAAATTTATTTTCCTAAAATAAATTCATAAATTAATATTTTTTTTATCTTATTATTATAAGATAATTTTATGAGACCATAATTAATTTTTCAAAGTGTTATAAAATCAGTTATAATTTAAAAATAGGTATTTTTTCGAATAAATGATGATTATAATTAAAAATTAAATTTCTCATATTTAGAAAAATATTATCATAAAATGGAGTCTATTTTTGAATTCTAAACATCAAAAAATGTCTCGGGTGAAATTTTGGGATTTTTCAAAAATAATTGATTTTTAAGTGAATAGTGAAATATGGTAATTTAAAGTATTTAACATTATAAGTGAATAAAATTAATTTTTGATTCATGTTTGAGTCATGGATTATGTAAGTATCCATTATCTCAAACTCACATTCTCCCTTTGCTATAACTATTCAAAATAATCCTCACTATTCATAGTCTTGAGCCAAAATAATAAAAAAATGAATAAAATGATCAAAAAACACCCATCTTTGCCACTATAAATACTACCTATGACCAAATGTTCTACTCATATGTTTAGGATAATTTTGTATCAATAAAATACCAAATTCAAGTTCCTTAAGGAGGTTATCAATGATAATAATTCTAGAGGTAAAAACCTCTTTCCTTTTGTTTTAATTTTTTTTCAATTTCTTTTATTTTATTTTCCACTATTATCCTCTATTTATCCAATTGACATGATAACTCCAATAAATCTTATATACTGCAATTTTATTGTTTTAATTTAAAACCCTTCATCAATTCTCTCCCCCTCTCCTTTTGTTTTAAAAAATGAAAACATTGTTCGTGATGTGTTGATTTGTTGCATTCAAGAACGATGAGTTTTCAATATCCATTAATACCATCCAGGATGGTCATAAAACCATTTATAATAGTTAAAACATATTATGATATATGTATTGTAGCTTATTTTATGTTATAGAACAAGTATATATATATATATATATAATATTAATTAATAAAACAAGACTAGTACATTATGATCGAGAAAACACCAAAATAATCTAAATGGTGATCATTATTGTTTTATCTAATGAATCATCCTCACAGCTAGAAAAAATGATATATAAGACCGTTTAATATTTTTTAATTTAATTAATAACCTATAATTTTAATTATGTATAACTATTCTCATTTTACATGATCTTTCATACACACACAAGTGAACCGATCATGAAAACCAAAGAAACAAACACTCCCAAACGATGAAATTGTATCTTATAACTCATCAAAAACGACATGAATGAACTTAATTAAATAATAATAATTAAAATACATGTATAAATGGTTTTTAATTAATTAATTTATTGATTTAATTTTATTATCTAGGACATTAAGTTCAATTACATAACACTTTCTGAATAAGGTAAGGGATTCTTTCTGAACCTCCATTTTTTCCATTGGGTTATGATTTCTATCTCTCTCTACCCCAATTTAATTCTTATTTATTATTATATAATTCTTCTAAATTATATGTTTATGTTTTAAAATTATTTATCTATCCCAATTATTATTTATCTTATCGGGAAATACATGTTTTATAAGTTTCATTCTCAATTCCTCCATATAAGTAAGCCTAATTAAACGGAACTTCCAAATTTCTTACCCATTTTTAAGTACCACCCATAATATATTTTAATCCCCTATTATTCTTTTAAAATAAATCATTTTATCATGAAAATCCATCTTGGTTCATTTTTTGTTTTATATAAAATATTATTCTTTTTTATCTTTAAATTCTTATTAATATTTTCCTTAAACCACACTAAAATGTTTTATTTATAAAGTTTCTTAACACTAGTTTTATATGTTTTCACTTTAATTTTACATCACTTATCATGATCTATGCCTATTTTCCCATATGGATTTCCATGTATGTATAAAATACATTCTTTCATGGACACCATTATGTTATTACCTTTTGTTATTCCTTTTGACATGATTATGATACCCAATTCTCTCCATGGGTAACCTTGGGTTTATACCTCATGTTTGATTCTTCATGTAGCACACATATGCATGAACATTTTATAATGGGTTCACCCAAATACCACTCCAATGAATTGAGTGATGTTTAGTATTATTATATATCATGTTCAATGGTCTTGGTGGTTATCGTTGACTCACGCTTCTTCATGTGCAATGGTCTTGGTTGTTAGCCTTGACTCATGCTACTCTATGATCAATAGTCTTGGTGGTTATCCTTGACTCATGCTCCTCTATATGAAATGGTCTTGGTGGTTAGCCTTGATTCATGCTTATGTCATGTTGTATATTGTCTCCACATTTCCATGATTACATGATTACATGATACCATGTTCTATATGTTATGATTCCATATGTTTATTCATATTCCATACCTTTTTATGTCATCGGGTTATTCCTTTTAACCCATGCACTATGCTTTATTTATACACTTATTCCCTTACTGGACTTTCTATCCCATAGCTTTGTTCATGTATTCCCTGGGTTATCCTATGTAGATGTAACAGTTCAAAGTAAGTTAGGAGCACATTATGAATATTAAATAAAAGATGTTTTTATTTTGCTTCTATGTTTCCAATTTTATATACCTAATCTTCTGAAGACACTAGATTTTATGACACTTGGTTTGTATTTGAAGTCTAGTTATTCTTAAAATCATGTAATAATATTTGTAAAGGGATAGGTCCATTATAAGACCCTTATTTGATGCATCACTATAGATCACAAACCTTTCTCTGTTATAGGGTATTGTTAGAACATGTGAACTAACCACCCTTCTCTTTATTTCCTTGAAATTTTCTTTACATTTATCAGTCCAAAGGAAATTGCCTCCCTTCCAAGGAAACTTAGTTATTATATTTAATAACCATGATAAATTTCTCATAAATAATTAGTAGTATCCATCTAACCTAATAAAACTACAAATTTTATTCATAGTGGTAATTCTAGATCATAGTTCAATAACATCCATCTTTTAAGGATCCAAAGATATACCCATGACTAATATTATATGACACAAGAATGATAATTTTTGCAGCCAAAATTCATAATTTCTAAATTTAGTATGAAGTTCCTCCTTACTTAGGTTATTCAACACAACCTGCAAATGATCTTCATGATCTTACTTACTATTGAAATGTATAATAATGTTGTCTATAAATACTACCATAAATTATGACTCTATTCATTAGATCTATAAATATAATAGAGGAATTGGTATGTACAAATGGAATCACTACAAATTCATAGTTTACATACAACATTAATAAGTTTTTCTTGGATATATCTTCCTATTGACCCTCAATTGATAATATCTAGATCATAGGTAAATCTTTTAAATGCATTGATCTTCTCATAGTTGATCAAAAAAATAATCAATATGGGAATATAAAACTTATTATTGATATTAATCTTATTAATTTTTTAATAATGAATGAAAATATGAATTAAACTATCTTTATTAATAATAAAATAGAATAGTAGCACCCCATGGTGATACACTTGGCTGAATGAATACCTTATCAAGATTATCCTAGGATTTCTTTTTCAATTCATGTAACTCAGTTTGAGATATTATATAAGGATTCTTTGAAATAGGCATAACACCAGGTATAATTTCTATTGAAAACTCAACTTTATAATTCGGGGGAAGACTAAGAAACTCTTCATGAAATAAATCAATATATTCTTTCACAATTGAAATATCTTCAATTTTGAATTTATTACCAACCAAAAAGGTAATATGACCTACATAATATAAGTAGTTTCTATTGGAAGTAGTTTCCATTAGAACTGAATATTCATCCTCACATTGATATACAATCATTAGTTGATTTGTAATATCAAACATGACTTACCTTATTTAGTAATTGACATGGGTTCTATATATAAAGATCCAATCCATACCCAAAATCATATCAAATTAAACTAGATGAAGAATCACAATATTTTTAGGAAGTGTATTCCTAGAAACTTCTAACAAAGGGGAGATATAGACTTGAGATTTTATCAACATACCATTAAGATTTTTCACTAATAATTAAACATTTAATCATTGAGGATGTGAATTAAATTTACTATATACTTTTTATGATATAAAGAAATTCATATGACTATTATAAAATAAGATACTTCAATGTCTAATTGGGCTAGTCAACCCCTAAACTTCATTTTTCTATCTTTAATCCCAAACTAAAACCAAAATGGTTAGCATGAGCATCAATCATAGTTAATCAGAGTGATAAATACTATAATCATGTAAATCATTCCTGATATGTCCTCAATTGTGACACCTTATTATCAACCTATAAAAATTTTGGTTCACTATTATCAATTTTATATCATTATAGGTTTTCTTAAATTATACCCTTATATTCCTCATAACCTAATCTATAAAAATAACTAAACCCAACTCTAAAAACAACTGAGGTGACCCGGGAGAAACATATATACATATTTTACCATTTTAGGTGGAAACATGATATATTACACAATAATTTATGCCCAAAAACTGTAAATATTTTGTGTCATTGGATAATATATATATAATTAAATTATTTCATTAAATATCTTAAACATATCCCATAATGTACCTTTATTATTGTACCCTTCTTAAACATATACTACTTAGAACCTATCTTTATAAATCAGCTAAAAACATAATAAAGGGTGAGATTAAATAATCATCAAGGGTAAACATAGGAGATATCAATTGATGATCATATATAATAATAAGATAAGCATAATTTTATGATACCATGATAATAACTAGTGAATTTCATACGCAATCAATAAAAGAACATAAATCATTATTCATGGAATAAAGCTTTAGAATTTTGAAATACATGGGTTATAAGAGTGAGGAACCATCATTAATCAATCACGATCCATAAGAGAATATCATAAACAAAAGAAAATTTATGAGGAAGTTTGGTACAATCATAATCATATAAAATAATTTCATTAGTAAAGATTCACTACCAATACCATCATTACATAGTGGGAAATTTCCCATTATGGATTGGGTTCACTCCCCAACCACTTTTCATACTTGGAATGGGTTCACCCTTATACTATTTATATTATATTATGAGATATAATCATTAACCAATGTAATGTATGGATTTAATATACCCAACTTACACGTAATAAAAATCATACATATGTGTTCCATAAGATCATAAAATATTATTCAATTCATCATATCATAACCCATGGAAAAGAAATATGTTTCCTAAAGATTTCCTCATCACATAATTATAGGATATCAAAATAAATAAAATGTATGGTTTTATAAGATCATATACATAGTTTATTATAATAAATATTAAATTATGTTTATATAAATGAAAAATACCTTTAAAATATCATTTGAACATTTATTTGAAAATAGGGGAAAATATCATTTTCCTTCAATATCCATAAAAATAAACATTTATAGAATATTCAGAAAAATATATTATTTTAAAATTACCATGGATAATTTTAAATTAAACTTAAAATTAAATAAATTTAATTATATCAATAAAATACATTCATGTCTTGTACATTGAAAAGAACATTCCTTATACACTTTTGTAATAAAAGCCAACAGAAACTCATTCAAACAAATTTAAAAATATTATATTTTTAAAAGATTAAAAAGAAAGAAAAATATATATTTATATGAATTTTAAAAATAATTATAGAATATAAAATATTATTCTTGAATCACTTTATAAAATATACACATGGAAGAAAAATATTCCCAACCCAAAAGAAGAAATAAATTCTGTTTTTCTTAAAAACAATTATTTCAATATTTGAGTTCCATAGATAAAAATAAGTTAGAGTAAAAACATAGAAATACAAGAAATAACTATATGAAAATAATATATTATTTAATATATAAATATTATATAATCCACCCAAAGTATATTAAATCATAAATAATCCTAATTAAAAATGTTTTTGCAACATAAACCCTTTCCTCGGGTCCTAACTTTCTTTGTACAGGCTATTAAGCTCTTGTATAATAAATTTAGATTTATTATATATATATATATAATAACTATTTTAATAATTATATTACAATATATCATTACCATATAATTTTAAATTAAAAATTTATTAATAATTCTTCAATAAAATAAACATTCAGGTGTGAACTGTTCTATTTCCCTTGCATGTTTTGGTTTGATGGTTTTGATCCTTACACCTTGAAAATGGTTTCATAATCAATAGAATTTTAATAATTTTGTAAGTATAATATTTATTAATTATATACACTTTCATAATCATTAATATAAGGTGGTTATGTAAAATTAATATCATCACTTCCTAGAGACGATAGTTCATACCTACGCATAAGTAATGTTTTCATTTTCCAACAAATGAAACAAAAGAGAGGTAAATAATAATATTTCTTTAAAAATCACAATAATATAATAAATATAATATATATTCATTAAATAAATATGTATGAAAATCCATGTACACATTAAAATTTAATCATGTTAATATGGTTATAGAATACTTGGAGGAGGTAGAAGAAGAAATAAACTTAAAAGGATTTGGTGAAGACGATTACCTCTTCTTTGAGAAACCACCTTTGGATATCTTCCTAAAGACCCATATATTGGTTTCTTAAGAATAATAAATCCTCTAATAAAATGTATAGGTAAGTTGATAACATATTTTTGTATGGTTTTTCTGAGCTATATTGCTCAATAAATTGTGATAAAGAGATGATAAGATGTTCCATTTATAAGTGAGGTGAGTGACACTCTTGAAAATACTTAAAACATTACAATATAATAGATTCATATTTAAGTGAAAGTCCTACCAAGGGAAAAAAATTATTTATATGATTATTTAAGGTATAATTATATTCAACCAATCAAATTTATTCAATTTTAAGGGATACTTTAAACCTTATATTTTATTTTAACACCTTAATTGACCCATTTTTAACCTTAACCATGGTGCATTTTTTTAATATAATTACTATTAATTATGAAAAAAAAGTGGACAAGTTACCAAATATGAAAATTATTATTTCAAATATTGAAACAATTTTATCAAATTAAATATCTAAAAGTCGTAGAAATTAGTTTTAAACTAATCCTTAAAGATGCAATGAAAATAGTTTTAAAGAAAATAAATTTTTAAGCATAAAACTGGATTTAATCTAATTCAATTCCAAGTAAAAACAATTATATGAATGTTAAATTATATTATTTAATATATTATCTTCAAATTTAATTAAATTCATTCATCAATAGTGATTAATTTAATTTATTAAAATTAAAACACATTACTCATAAAAAACAATTTTTCAGAAAAAATGTATCTTTTTACCTAAAAATGATTTTATTTTAATTTATATCCAATTGATATAAAATGTGTAAAAGATAATTCTTCATATGTTTAATATATATAATATATTTTAAAATAAAATATATCTTAAAAAATATTATTTATAAATAAAATATTTCAAAACAGTTCTTTAGAGTCAATGGTATTTCCTAAGTTAATTAGAATTTATTTCTGACAATTATATTTCATTTAAATAACATATAATATAATTTATTTTATAATATATAATAATTATTAACATAATTTAATGTTTTTGTCTTCAAAATTTATCAAAAAAATAAAATTTAATAAATAGAAAATATATTCTAAAATTTTGAGGTGTTAGAAGCTTGCTCAAAGATTCTTGGAAAAATATTTCCCATCGATAAAGATAATGAAGTTCATAAGTGACATATAGAACTTTATGAAAAATGATGGTTGATATACATTCAAGGAATTTTAATTCTTTAAGGATATGTTGTGGAGATCCCCACGTCATGGTGTTACCTCATAAATGCATCTATATACTTTTTTTTGGTTGTAATGAACTATTAGGCCATGATAGATTCAGTCTTAAGAAGAGGATCAATGAGTAAGATCCCTCCACTAAAGCCTAATCCATCTTAGATATCTTACTGAAAACATTTCACAATTTATAGGTGAGATATTCCCACCAAATAGGGGTAAAATTAAGTGGATGAGATGACCATGTTTGTCACTCATATAGAGGAAATGTCTAAGAAAATGGAAATGTTTTTGGTCATCTATAATTAAAAAGTATCCTTAAATCCTCCTAGAGTTATTTAATATGATATTTTTGGTGATACCTATCTCTTACAATATGTACAATCAAGTTCATATGATACCTCAATGGAAAATGTGAATTTTTTGAACTACAACCGACCTCAATTGTATTAGAAAAACCAATTCAAATATGGGGTAAGGTCAGTTTCTGTAAATCAAAGATAAAGGGAAGGGGATGGGCATAATTATTTTTATAATCAAGTTCCTTAGAGGTTTTTTCCAAGTATATAAATTACCTAGACCTACCATCCCACAATTCTAACCCACCATGCCACAATATTTTCAATACCAGTAGTAATAATTCTAAGCACAATTGAAAGAGGACCAAACCTCTTTCGAGGAGTTGATGCTAAACTATATTAAGTAGAATAAATAATGCCTAAGAAAAATAAAGAGTAAAGGTTCTAGGGAATGGTGGGAGTGAGTCATTCCAATTCCTAGTAATTTTTTTTATCAATTTCCTCATAAAAATCCTCAAAACTAGATGAAAGAAACCTTTTAAGATTAAAGAGTAGATGTTTTCACATATAATATATATTAATTTATATAATAACAATTACCCTTACATGTAATTCTTTATTTATTATAGGATTGTTTGAAAAAGCATTTATTTCCGTCATTACGAATAAATATAAAAGGGTATAATCCCTATATAAATATCTACACATGCTCCACAATCCTCAAAATGTTGTAGAATCTTTAGGGGCCCACACATATGATCCTAGCCACTTGCATCATCTATTGTTAATCACAACAGGAATCCCTTCTGGGAATGAAAGATTTTATTTAGTTATCTTAGTCTTTAGAGGGGGAGTATGATCGATTATCTCTATTATTGAGAGTGTTTTTGAGAGGATGCTCTCTATGTATTAAAATAATTCTTTAAAGAATTCAATATATGCACAATCCTCTATAATGCACAAAATGATATAATTGGGTTTATATATCAAGTTCAAAGAAATAGTTATTTTATAAAGGCCATTAATAGATCTCTTAATACGAAATAAACCCCATGTAAAATAATAATAATAATAATAATATTATTATTATTATTTTAAAATACATCAAAATCACAAATATATAAGCATCATTTCTTAAATAAATAAATTAATATTTATTTAAATATTATTAGAAAAATATATCATTCCAATCAAACCCTTAACATAGGCCATCAATCCACTTTAGAATGAATCTAACTTTAAATAATAACTATTTATTTAAATAAATAAATTTCATTATATTATTCAATAAATAAATAATTAAATATTATATTCACTAAGTGGAGAATAAATATTTATTTAATATTATACTAATGTATATTCTTTTGAAAAAATATTTACTAGATATCTGTGATCCACACAAACTAAATAATTTTTATTCTTTGAAACATGATAACAATATTTGTTGTAATATTAAGTTCAGGTATAATTTAATTGTGGTTTAGTATAAAATCAGTGTGTGTCCCTCTTGGCCTCCTTCTTAATGGTATTATTCTAACTGGATTAATATATAAAATCAATGTTTAGAAACATGTCAAGGTACCCATAGAGAAATAAATTAATGTCACAATGAAAACAACCTCCTATTGATTCTCAATGTGTAATATAATCCCTTTGTCATGATATATAATCAAAAAGGTTTCATTACTAGTGTCATCAACCTATATGTTTGAAATATATTTCTTTTAATTTCCTAAAATAAACTCTTCAATAAACTGATATGGACATGGACTTAATCAAACAGTTCTATTATAATAAAAAAAACTGAGATATCTACTTCCAATAACTAATAAGTGAAAATTATTTCTTAACTTATTCATTTATATCATATCACTTATGACTTACCCAATGTATCCATCCTTTCCACGAGCATATGTTATAACAGCTTTCATCAATATATCTCAGAGCACAATTCCTGATATACATTTATAAAAATCTCAAGTATAAGGAACAATACACATGTCTATATATTGGAATATCTAATGAAACATATAACATGGTGAATTCCTACAGGAGGGTTTGTTCTTATAACCTCCTCTCTTAGATATTACCAAGTGCTAACTTCATGAGAATAAGTTTCAATGTCTTATGATCCTCTAATACCCAATATCTTATATTATATATATCTCATCATATATATTTCATCTAGCCATAGAAAATGTATTTAATAATAGTTTTATATCACTCCAAGGTTCTCCACATAAAGGGGAACTTCTATGACCTTTTAATGTGACATATACTCTAAGGACATTGTCATATTAATATTATGTAAAATAATATCCATCATGTGATAATATAATTATTAATATTTAAGTATTTGAATATATAGGTAATAGAAATTAACATGTTATTGGTTCTAAATTATTAACTCCAATAAACTCCCACTTGCATTAGAGATAACTACTAACAACTTTTATTTCACTAGATATTTCATGATATTAAAACTTCTACTGAGATAATACTTAGTAAATAGATCCACTACATTCACCTCTATGTAAATTCTACTTACTATAACCTCACACCTTTTAGAAAAATACCTCAAGATGTGATAAATTTTATGTTTATGCTTCATATGTTGATGTGACCTTGGATCCTTGATGAGATTCACCATAGTTGTATTATCACAGTATAATGTGATATGGTATATACTTTTATGAACCACATAAATCTTTTTAATGAATTTATTTATCCAAAATTCTGCTTTAGATGCATTATAAGCCGTAATATAGTCGAATTTTACTATAAAATTAGTGACTATTGGCTAATTTTAGCTCTTCCATATCATAATTCCTCTATTAACATAGAATAAATATCCTGATGGAAATTTCAAATCATTATGATTTTTCTAGAAACTAACATCTATATATCCCATGATGACTATATCGTTATATACTTTATAACCTAAGGAAAAATACTTATTATTCCTTAGATACTATAGTATAGTCTTTATTGCAGCCTAATGCAAGTCTCCTTGATCTTTTAGATATCTAACTACCATGCTCAAGGTGTAGGAAACATCAAACCCGGTACATGACATGACATACATGATAAAAACTATCACTGAAGTATAAGGGATTATACTCACCCCTATCTCTCCATTTTGTTTCTTGAGGACATATTTTCTTGGAGAGTTTTATACCACATGACACTAGAAATAATCCCCTCATATATTATTCCATATTGAATATATTTAGTATATAGTCAATATATATACCCAAACGTAGCCCAATTAGCCTATTGGATCAATCATGAATGATCTTGATCCCTATAATATAGGTTTGTTTACCTAATTCTTTCAAATAGAATAACTTTTTTAACTATTTTTTCACTAATTGTAAAATTGTTATCTTATTTCTAATTTTTAATATTTCATCAACATATATTTTTTGAAAAATGAATTCAATATCACTAAACCTTTGGTAGAAAATAGTATAACATTAATTCTTTTTTAAACCAAATTACCTTATATAAAGGTTAATGTCACATGATCTAGATGATTAATTCAATCTATAAATGGATCTATATAAATTCCGTACCTTTGTTGGCATCCTTTAGTATCAAAAACTCTTATTTTTGTGTCATATAGACATCTTTTATAATGTTTCAATTTATGATATCTATTTTAACATCAATTTTCCAAATCTAAAAATCATGTTATTCATTTTTCCAAGAACAAGTATGATGGATTTTAGTATATTGATTGGTGAAAACGTTTCAGCATAGTTTTTTCCTTGAAATTTTCTAAACCCTTTATAAACAAGTTGTTCTATATAGATACTATATTTCCCTTCTATTTCTAATTTATTCTTGAATACCCATTTTACCCAACATTATTTACATCTATTGAAGTATTTACCAAAACCTAGTCTTGGTTATGATATATGGAATCTATATCAAAATCATAGATTCTTCCATCTTTCAACTTTAAATCTATTTACTACTTCCTTGTAGGATAAAGCTTAATCATTATCAAATAATAATGAATCACTATCACTGATGACTAAAACCCCAAATATATCTAGTTCTCTAACCCCTATGGTTCTCCTATGTAGTACTTTTTTCTATATAACTACCACTTCCTGGGGTACGTTTGGAATTTTTTCTTATGTCAACACATTTATATATTGTGCATAAACTTCATCAAAGTCAATCTTACTCCCAATATCTATTTTGGACATGTAATCCCTCTCAAGGAACATTTCATTTATAGAAACTATTGTGTTTTTATTAGAAGTTTTTTCTATAGATAATATCCTCTTATTTCCTTGGTATATCCTATAAAGATACAATTTGTGCCTTTGTTTATGATTTGTTTAACTTAGATAGCCTTAAAAAACACTTACCATCCGTGCATGCAAATATTAGACAACAAAGATTTCTTCCTTCACCATAACTCATATGGTATTTTTATTTCCATATTAGTTGGCACCTGGTTTAGTGTGTATTTCATAGTTTTTAATTCATATCCCCAAAAGGATAATGGGAGATCTACATTAATAATAATTTCCCTCACCATGTCCAATAAGGTGTAGTTCCTCCTTTAACCAACGTCATCCCATTGTGGTGTATAATGAGTGATTTGAGATAAAATCCCAAACTACCTCAAATATTTGATTAACTATTGGTTAAGATACTCTCTTCTTTAGTCTAAGTGGAATTTATTTATTTTCTAACCAATATGATTCTCTACTTCATTCTTGAACTCCATAATTTTCTTAAAGGATTAATTTTTATACCAAATTAAATAAACATATCTATATCTATTCATGACAATGGAAAAAGTTATAAAATAAGATTATTCATCACTAGATTCAATTAGAAAAGGTCTACACACATCAATATAAACCAATTCTAGAATATTTTTGGCCCATTAACCCTTTCTACTAAATATTGGTTTGTTTATCTTTCCTTGAAAACAAGAGTGACATATACCAATTGGATTTAATTAAAACTTAAATTCCCCTTAGCATTTTTTATGGTTATTGTATTTTTAATAAAAATCTTAAGAGAAGTTATTTAAAATGGGTTAGAACATGTTTGGAGTGTTTTTGATACATTTAGAGACAGTTGTATTTAATTGGAAATAGTTCTATGACTTTATAAATTAATATGGAATTTTGTTGAGTAGATGATTTTTTTAAGTCCAAACATCATAATAATCATCACTATACAAAGTAAAAAAATCATCTTTTATGTGCATAGGTATCATCCAGTACTATGTATACATGAATTATGATCTATTTAAAAATTATCTATCTCTTCATAAGTATCATTACTACTATGTAAACATGGTTGTTAATTCTACATAACCATGGGCAGCATAAGGATCATTTTTAAAGCATCATTTTTCTATAATGATTTTTTTCAAAGATATGTAAAGATCATTTTTTCCTTACAAATTTTTTGAGCTTCCAGAATTCAAATTTTCTAGATTATTAAAATGAGAAGATACCAAATCCAATATTTAGTGTATAAAACACAAAGAATAATTTTTTATTCAAATATTCCAAGATTATCACATCATGAAGAACAATATCATTCTTGTTAACAACATAATGGGGATGAATTAAAATTAAACTAAATATGTTTTCAAAAATAATTTTTATTTTTTAATGGGATTATGATTTTCTATTCTTCAGGTTGTAAATCACATTCTAATCAAGTTATGATTCTAGATAAGTTATTTTGAGTTAGAATTTTTAAATTTCTCATATTTAACAAGAAGTAATGTTAGTAAAGTGTTGTTGTGTTGTGAATAACACTTTATGTCATGAGTAGGTTAAAGAAAATTTAGAATTAAGGATGCTTTTGTTAAAATTAAGATGATATAATTGGTGAGTATTTTTTATATTCCTTAATAAAATTTTCTAATTATTTTAAAAGGAAGATCAAATACATTGTTTTCTTGAGGAATAAAAAAGTGAATTTGTGTATTTTCTTAAGAACATGGGGGAACAAACCCATGTGAAATTTTTAATGGGATTTTTATGAGGATCACAGTTGATAAAATTGGCTTCACTTTCATGATGAATTCTATTGGGAAGATTGAAACTCCTTTAATTTACCAATTTGGGTATATGAAAAAGATGTACAAAATTAATGTGAAACCTATATAGAAAAAATTTCTTTCTAATGAAAGAGAATATTTTTATTGAGAATAATGGAAGTGGTAATGGCAAGAAAAGTATAAATATAGAACAAATTATTTTTTGATATAAAAGATTAAGAAGGTGGTCCTGAAGCTATTATTGGGTGTGATCTAAAAACCTACTTTCTTGAGATTATAAAGATGGGACTAAAAGAAAAAAATAAATAGTACCTTGAAGGGTGTTGTGTGAACTAAGTCATGAAAACCTAGTTATTTTTTTATATTCACTAGGTATTTTGGATATTATCTTGTTGGATAAAAGAGGTGGTTATCTCATCTTTTGTTAAAGAAACCTACATTTATATAAGAAATATCTCATATGGTGTTGTTTATTTTTCATTATAACTTTTTGTAGATAGTAAAACCTATGGTAGGAAGTGTATATGGTGGGAATCATGAGTCTTGGGATAAAAACTAAACCAACTAATTATCTTAATAAAAATATATCAATATAAAATATGTAACATGAGATAAAAGACGGCTTCAGTAAATAGTAGGCTCTCACATTGTGGAAAACCATTATAAAAACTTTTGTGTACCTTTTTCTTCATCAGCATTCATTAAATTCAAGTTGGTTTTACATTTCCACTTAATCTTTCCATGTCCTAACTAACTACAAAGGTTTATTTCAATGAAAAAATTTCAAAAAAGTAGGTTATATTGATTCACCCCTAGTGTAGTCATTAAATATACTAGGAATAAAAATTGGTATTATAGTAGAAGGTTCCCTCTATCATATTATCTCTTTATTAATTATGGACAACAAAAACTCTATTAATAGTATATGTGTGCCCAAATTTTATAGAAGTAATTTCTATGGTTGGAAAAATAGAATGTCTCCAAATTTATTGTCACTAGGTCCTGAATTTTTTTGATTCATATATAGTGGAATTTCCACACATTAAAAGGGGTGATAAAAAAAGCACTTTTTTGATAAAAGAAACCTTTTGGTTGATGGAAAATCCAAAAATTCCATTTTTTTGTCTCTCTCTAATAATTTGTTTACCAAATTGATGGGGTTAAAAACTACTAAATAGATTTTGGATAAACTTGAAAGTAATTATTAAATAAATGTAAAAGTGAAAGAACCAAACAAAAAATTTAGATAATTGGGTTTGATGTTATAAATATTTTTTAAAAGGAATACATTGATTATTAAATCACTATAGTTAATGAGAAAGTGAGTAACATTTGAGGTTTTAGTGAAAAACTAGATGATATTATTATTATAAATAAACTCATGAGGAATTCTCCTCATCAATTTTATATAAAAAAAATTAACTCCGAAGATAATGAATATATCACATTATATGAGACACATAATATCCTTATTTACTCTGAATTGAGAATGAAATATGCCTTAAAGAAGAAAGTGACAGATAAGATGTATTTTTAATCCATGAGAAATCTGTTGCTGAAAAAAGAAGAACCTAAAAACTCTAGTTATTTTGATAATGATAATGATATGGATAATTATAGTAATATAATCATGTATCTTATCTCAAAAAAATTCAAAAAGGAATGGAAAAATAAAAGGGAAAACCTCCCTTAAAATGATTCAACTATAGGGGAATCTTATAATTTGTAGTAAATTGTCCACAAAAGAAAAACTACAAGGTTGATAATAAATATCATGAGAAAAATATAAAAATAATAAATAGGGAAGAATATCTAAATGTTATATAATTATAGTGATAGTATAAATGGATTCCTATTAAGAAAGATAAGTAATTTGATGAGTAAAGAGGAATAGGAATACACTTCCTCTATAATTAAATTAGAGGATGAAGCATATAATAAATTCCCCATCCTCATGAAACATGTGGAGAGATAAGAAACAACCTCAAACAGTAAAGAATAATGTGGTCAATAAACTCATATGGATCATATTCTTGGATATGAGTTAGAGTCTTATCTTGAATAGAATATCGTGTGGAAAGAAAAAGTTAAAACATTGAAGAAATTTTATGGGAATAAACTTGAAGAAAGTGAATAATCTCCCAAAAGATAGGATAAAATAATTTAAGATCTCAGTAAATTCAATTTTAAGGATACTGAGTATGAAAAGAACAATAATAATCTTGAATTAAAACCCATGTTAAAAGAGGAATAAAAGGATAAGAAGGTATCAAAACTTCTTATGGATGAATAGGTGAAAAAAAGTGAAATCAGACTTCAAGAAATATTTTTATTTTAAGGTTAAATAATCTATAATAAGTGATATTTATTTCACATCATTTTAGGATAAAATTGAACTTAAAATTTTAAAAAAAGTTAAATATTCCTTACTCAATAGTGTAGGTTCTATTTCAAAAAAATTTAATATTATAAGGTATAAAAGATGATGGGAAACTATCTTTTACATCTATTGAATAAATAATAATTCTATAAAAATCAAATTCCTTTAATAATAAGAAAAATCAGAGTAGATATTGACAGTAAAGGAAAGAATCTGGAATGTAATTTTTTATAAAAAAACATGGATTTAACATAAGATTTAGATTCAATAGATATTGTCAATTTTTTAAGATTTTTATCCAAAAATCTTAAATAATTTAGTACAATATGTCCTTACATAGATTAATTTTTGAATCATGGTGGACCAGATCTAAAGGAAAAAATAATTTTTCCCTAAAGAAGAAGGTTGTGGAAAAAAATTATATCACTCTACCTACTCAAATTGGGTTTGAAAGTCTAAAGTTATTATATGAAATATATGATAGATTGGTTAATTATGCTGATAATTTCATCAAAAATATCCCTGGATAGTTCTCCTATAAATAAAATGATAGGTAATTTGAGAAGAAAAATCAATAAGTGAAATCATTCATAGTGGAAGTGGAACTAAAAGAAAGAAAAAGAGGAAGATCATGAAGGAAGAGAAGTTTCATTTAGAAATGACAGATTTTTTAGAATCAAAGTTTGTAGAACTATTGATATTGAGTTAAAAGGGCTCAAATCCAAATATGTATTATTTTTTGAAGGAATAAAACTCAATTTTCTTAGTTTTAGACAATTTTCTAACGGAGTAAATAATGTTTTTTTTTCAATTTAACTCATTCTTTATTAAGAATTTCAAATATTTAAGGGAATTCACAAGAGATTAAAGAAGAAGTACACAATTGTTTCAAATTATTTATCCATCCATTTCATGATATATGAGTTTTAAGGATGATAATGATCTATGGCATAGAATAAATGGCCATATTTTCTAGAAAAACGTAAGCACTATTTCCAACCAGGATTTAGTGAGACACCTTACCAAACTAAAAAGTAGTTGAGATTAAATTTTTGAAAAGTGATTAAAAGGAATATGGTTCAAGTAACACTCATGAAATTGAATATTCAATCCACTGAACCATTAGAACTTATAAATTTAGATGTGTGTGGTCCTATAAGGAACAAGTGAGCAAGGGGTAATATTTATTTCATTACCTTCATTAATGATTTTAACCTAACTAATAATGTTATATTTATAAATTACAAACCATATTCCATTCAAATGTTTAAAGTCTTCAAAAGGAAAGATGAAAAAGAATGTGGTGTTCACATCAAAATGGTGATATCTGATAATGGAAAATAATTCAAATATAATTAATATGAGAGTTATTTAGAAAATAAAGGAATAATAATCAATATGGAAAATCTTAGTTTCCTTAAGAAAATTGTATGAGAGGAAAAATAGAAGTACCATGGATATAAAAAGTCACATACTTTCTAAAAACAAGCTTTCAAATTTCTTTTTGAGATAATGTTTGAAAACTATTTTTCATATTAAAAATATATTTTTATTAATGCTTGAGACACAAAAGACTCCATATGATATATGGAACCCAAAAATTCCTACTTTCAAATAGTTCATAGTAAGTGTAAGGCCATGTTACATGAAGATAAGGATAAAACATTTTTTTCAATTTTGAGGAAAGAGTCGTAGACGGTGCCCTTATAGGATATATTCCCAATGGAAGTGGACACAAATTCTAGAGAAAAAAATCAACACAATCTGTTAGAAGTTTCAAATGTCCAAAACATATAAAATCACCACAGAATAGATGAGTTTATTGAGGTTAAAGTTGAAATTACTTGATCTAGAAACATGAAAATTCTAGAAAAATAGTTTTTGGAACATTTTCTAGAAATGAAAAAGATTAATATGTGACTATTGATGAATAATAAGATGGGTATTGTAGTTATAGGAATAAAAAGAGGAAAAATATTGATTCTGATAATATTATTGGCTAACAAGATACACCTATCTAAACTATATGAAGGTTGAGGATAGAAAATAAAACTTCTCTTATTTTAAAAGTTCAACATAAAACTATTTTTAAGGATATTGAGTATGAATACTGGATTTATACTATGAATGAGTAACTTTATCAAATTGAGAATAACTTCACTTGGGAGTTGGTTCCAAGACCCAAAAACAAAAAACAATCACCGGTAACAAGGGGTTATTCAAAAATAAAATAAATGATAAAGGTGAAGTCAAAAACAATAAGGTAAGACTGGTCTATAAGGGGTATTATCATATGGAACAGGTTTAATTTTAGGAGTCATTTTCTATGATATAAATACTTGAGAATATTATTATGTTTTTTGGTAGTGGATACTCACAAAAATTATAGAATTTATCAAATGGATTTGAAATCAACCCTCATAAAGGGTGATATTAAAGAAGAGATCTACATTGAACTACCTAAGGGTTTTTTCTTAATAAATATAGAGTCATGGTTCACAATATTAAGAAGGATCTTTATGGATTCAATTATTCCCTAATATCCTAGTATTCCAATATGGATGGATTCTTGAGAATCATGAATTTTTCAAAAGTAAAATTGATAGTAATCTCTACATGAAGGATTTTTTCACAAGTACTATCATTATATTGTCTATGTGGATAACATAATTTTTATAGATGAAAAATATTATCATTGTGAGGAGTTTTTTGAGGAGTTAAGGTGGTATTTTTACATTCCTATGTTGGGTGAGATTTAATATTTTCTGGGATTGAAAATCATTCTAGGGGATGGTTATATTTTTCGATCCTAATAAAAATATTATATAGAATTGTTGAACAATTTTGGAATGGAGGAATGAAAATGGATTTATACACCCATAGATATTGGAACTAAACTAACCAAATATAAGGTTGGAAATTTTATGAGTCGAAGGGAATATAGAGAAGTGATTTGAATCCTTCTCTACAAGATAGCTTCCAAACATAACAGAGTATTTTCTATGACATCGTGTTCCATATTTCAAAGTGATCCCAAGGGGTATCACATGTTAGCAACCAAGATAATCCTAAGATACATTAGTAATATACTAAGTTTCATCTTTTTATAGGGATCCAGATTTAATTTAACCTTTATGAGTTTTACAGATACTAATTAGGTTGGAGATTTTTTTATTAGGAAGTCTTCTTTAGGTGTCATTTTCTTCCTTGGTGAATGTTTTGTGGCATAGAATTATAAAAAAGAAGATTTAAATGGCATTGATAATAGTTGAATTCAAGTACATAGCAGCCACACATGGTTGAACCTAGATGATATGGATACAAGTTCAACTATTTAACTTGATAGTTAGGGTTGAGAATCCACATATATTGTTTGTGATAATAAAAGTGTTATAGATATTTACATAAATCCAATTTAATAATCTATATCCAATCCCATTGATCTTATATATAAAATCATCAAACAAAATGTGTAATAATGTTATTTGAAATAGGAGTTTTTTTTCACCAATGAATAATTTGTTGACATTTTCACCAAATCATTTCCAAAGGAGAGGTTCTTTGAGTTAAGGATGAAACTTTATGTTCATCCTTCCCCTTGCACTTAAACATGTGTGGAAACACCCCCACATAATGATTTGGATTATGCTTTCAAAGGGGAGTGAAAAGTGACACAAATCATACTTATTTATCAAAGAGGATAATATTTTCAAAGGAGGATTGTCCACTTATTTTGTAATCTATTACTATGGTTATTGAAAAAAGGGATATTTTTTAAATGGTTTTAAGGATCACGTCATTTAAATCACCTTACCAAAAGTTTCTTATCACCAAGGTATGATAATATCTCAAAACACTATATTATCCTATGGTGTAGTTTTAATATGCATCTCATTTGAGATATGTTATCATTTGATGAATCTTAAGTGAGTTTACAAAAATTAGTGATGAGTTTGAGTATCTTGAGAAAGAGTTAAAATTGGGTTCACAACAAATCCAATGGGGGGATTGAAATTCCCCTTGGAATTGTTGATTCTTGTTGTATTTTTTTCAACCAATTGAGTTAATTTTTAGAAAATGGATTGAAAAATGTTTACTTTGTGTTTATGATGTTCAAATATGGTAGAATTTGCAATGTCATGGACCTTACTGAAATGTTACTTCATGAATTTTGTAAGATAAAATATTCATGAGGGGTTTTAGGAAGTAAAGGATGGAGTTTGGAGATGGAATTTTACTATATAATGTGGTTCACGGTGTGAAATAATTATTAGAACATGAATCGGTTTCATGGTGTGCTTCATGACATTAATGGTTATTCATGGATTATAGGGAAGAATTTAGTGGTTCTATCTCAAGAGGAAGCCATGGTGTAAAATTATGATTCACGGCATGAATATTTATTATAGAGTTTCAATGGTTTTTTCCTTGAAGTATTCATATCATGAAGGTTCCCTTTAACAACATAGATTATTTTAGGTTTTGTTAGAGTTGGTGACATGTTTTTTGGTGAATATATAACTCATGAGGTTCACAAAATGAACTAGGCATTCCCATAAATAATTGGTCAATTTTCAACTAATCTATAAATTTCTATAGCAATATTATTTTCTTCATTTGACCTCATTTTCTCTCAAACATTAGGTATAACATCATTTATTTTGGGATCTCTTTTGACCCTTGATATTTGAAATACAACCATGGCCTCAAGAGTTTTGATATTGGTGATTCGAGGTGATTCCTTTTTCATTTTTGCTCTGAATTATTCCTTGTTTCTTCAAAAAAAATTATAATGGCTATTTTAATTGGGGTGTGGGTTTATTAGCCTGTGATTTTTATGACACTTCACGTTCTTTTAGATTGATTTGAGGATCTCTTGTCTGTTCATGGCCCTGCCGTTTATCCACTCTTCCTTTGTCTTAGCATAATAAATAGGAAACATCCTTTTGGGGTAGGGGATCTGAGTTCTATCTATTGTATATGAATATATGATATTATCATTCTTTTTATTTCTATTAATTTAATGTTATGAATTAGTATAATAAAGAGAATAAATCAAACTAATGAAATTGAAATGGGATCGTGTGATGTGAAAGTAGTTGCTAGTTTTTCCTTGATATTCCTGATATTGATCCATGTAATATTAATATTATTATGGAATTATGACATGTAGTGTTTTCTTGATTTTATATTACACTTTAAATGGTTAAATACATAAATATGGAAATCAAAAAAAATAATTTTAATATTCCTTTTCTATGATCTACTTAATGTGTGTGACTTGGTGGCCTTGGTTGTGTGAGGATTTATGACCAGGGTTGTTTGCAGTTTGATGGGTTTGGTTATGATGTGGAGATATCACATGGTGGTTTATTAGTAGTGGTTTGGTAGAAATGTAGTAATATTGAATTACAAATATTGTAGTAATTACTCCAGATATCATTGGATAAATTTTAAAAAGAATAATTAAATAGATATGGTTTAGTGACTGAATTGTTAAATTGACCATGATAAATAGAAACTGGTTTGTGGAAAATTGTTTTGTACTTTTGGATTGGATTTGTAATATTAATGGCGATGCTTGGTGGTGTGATATTAATAGTATCCTGATGGTGGTTGTGGATGTGTTTCTTGTGAGAACCCATTGGTGTATTCTTGTTTGAGACTATTATATATATATATATATACTTTTATGTTTCTCTATGAACCAACCCTAAGTCAGATAACCTACTGACACCAAGATATATTGGGGGTGTTTTTTTCAACATCTAGGATGGGGAGGATACATGTGGTCAGCTACCCCCTATCCCTTTCTCTCTCACTAGCAATGTAAATTTTTGGAATTTGTGATACATAGTCGGGGGAGGTACCTGATGGTGGATATTGAGACATATGGTGGGGGTTATGCATGGTAAGATGATGGTATGAGTTTTATGTTCTTAACATTCATGATACTCTACTTTTATGGTGACGTGATATGTAGGTGGTTTTATGATATGTGATATTTGGTTGGTGTTGTGAGATGTGATACATAGTTGGTGTCATCATTGGTGGATATGGAAGGGGTGAAAGATAATGATGTATTCTCATTGGGTGAGAGTGGAAAACCAAAGGGAAAATTGGCTATAGGTTACCTCGAATATATTATGATAATATTATTTTACTATTATTGGATGTATTATTTGGTGATAGAGCTTGGTGAGGGTAGGGGATTAGTTGACCCACTAGGTGATTATTGGTTATTTTGTTTGTTCACTAAGGAATTAGTACGCTCTTTCCATATTTAAAAGAGAGGCCTTGGGTATGATCCTACTAAGTGTGCATGTTATCCTAACCCCTATATACATATAACTATTTTTCAAGATTCCGAGAGGACTTTAGTGATCAATTTGGATAGTGATAAATTGTAGATCATAGTCATTGTGGTGTTGCTATCATAGTACTATTTTGGTATTTTACTTTGGAGACTTATGTATTTGATTTATATTAAATTCATTTTTGTGTGGTTATATTTTCTTTATATTTCATTTGTATTGTTTCTTAGTGGATTTTAATCACTTTCCTTTGATTTATGGAGGTAAATGCTTCAAATCATGTTTTTTTATACCCTCAATGCTAGTCTCCAACCTATGGTCTATTAGAGTTAAGATTTAGGGGATCACACTTGTATTTATTAATGACCCAATAGGGGATCCTAGTGGGGGTTGGGTCATGATATAGTGGTATAAATGGACTTTAGTTAAGAGATAGGATGGTCATTGGAGTTAGGAACTCATGAGGACTACATGGGTTAGTAAGGAAATAGTATTTGTCCAACTAAGCCTCTGATAAAAATGGGGATACTTGAGAGGAAATAGAATTTTAGGGCCCCCATTGATCTAATGCAATGACCTTGAACTCTCAAGTAGTTGTTAGAAATTAAATTCAACTTGTGGGGTAAAGACCTATGAGAGGTACAAACATCATATTTTCTTGAGTTCTATTTTTAATTGGGTGGTTCTAGGAATGAATAAATGGATTAATTAAATGAATATGAATAAATCCATAACTAATATAATCAAGAGCATCCTTTTTTGTTTTAGAGATACCATTTAGTCACCACACACATGTAGTATAAGTTAAGGAGGTTTAGTAGACCGGCCTAGTTGATCATTGCAGATTAATCCTGATTAAGAAGATGAGTTGTGGTAGAAGACATTGTGAAACTTTTAGAATCAGATACTGGTGAAGTATGAGGGTAGTGTATCTAATATAGATATGGATCATTGGATGGATGAGTTAGATATATCCTGAAGTCTAATTCAATCTTGAGATGAGTTTTAGTTCCTCTTACAGTTAGCCACTTGAGGGGACCATTGCATCAATGGTGGATGTTGTATCTTAAGGAGTGGAAGGAGACCCGTGTATCATGAGCTAATTTTTTGTAGGAGTTCAAGGATGAGTTATTATCAAGTATGATGAAGGTGGTTAAGAGGTGATAGTTTCTCTCTCTCTCTCTCTTCAATGGGGGGAGAATGATCATTCAGGATATGGGAATTAATTTCAAGGGCCTTATATAGTTTCCCTTAACATATTTCTAGATTAAGAGTCCTGAGTACGACACTTGGAGGTGACATTGTGCCTCTCCTTTTATTCTGTAGTTTCCCCCTTTATACTAACTATATATTTGGAGGTGTAGAAGAAGGTGGATTTGATGGAGAGGGTGCCTGAATGGGTTAAAACAATCCAAGTTGAGGGTCAACAGGAACCTCTAAGGATAAAGGCATCAGATGTAGGATCACTAATGTTGGGCGAGTTGAGATTTTTATTAGTAGAGAGATAGCCTCAATAGTCATCATTGTATTTATTAAGGGTTTCCAATTATTATACATCTATTAAATGATCATATATTTTTTGATTTAGTTATGGATTCCATCACCATTATCAGTGTTAGTTTCCTTCATCCATGAAGAGTTAGTATGGTTTGGGTTGTTGGACCCCAATCCATATGTAGTTCTAGTTTTCCCCAAGGTGGTATTAGCATTAGGGCTCACTAGTATATGTTAAATAGCCTATTTAGTTGGATGATGCACAGGTAGGAGTATGGGTTGGTAGAGGGTATCCCCAGGATGTCCCCTACGATCAGGTACCCAAGTTAGAGTATAGTTATAATGGTCTTTAGTAGTGAGGCTATTGAGCCGATCGAGGATTGATGCATGTGATAGTGGTTCCAGTTCTAGAGGTCCTAAAAGTACTAGATGTTGTTTGAGGTATGATTAGTTTATCATATACCCTAGTTTATTTTTTTTTAATTTGGATCCCTTCAATCCTTTATTTCACTTACCTTGTTCCAATCATTGGGAATTGATGTAGAGAGGATTTCTATACCCCTTGTGTTATCATTTCTAGTTAGAGACTATGATAGCTTGTTTGATGTTTGTCAGGGATGCATACTGATGATGGGGTTGCCTCAGTCATTGGGATATTTCTTTGTACTATAGATATAACCATATGTTTTCATTATTGTGATGGATTAGTTGTATTTTATGCATATGGTGGTTGATGTTTTCTATAGGAAAGTTGAGTTTTCTTATGTGGGAGGAAGGTGTGTGGTGTTCATTAGTGAGTGAGGGTTCCAGATGAAAGGTAGGAAATTAGAGCCCCTTCTTTCCTTCATGTATGTGTCATCGACATAGTCAATGGGAGCTCAGGAAGTGGAGGTCCCCAAAGTTTTTACAAAGTTTTTGGATGTTTTTCTTGAGGAGGTTGTGACACTACCCCCATTGATGTGATGTTGATTTTGGAATATAATTACATCCAGGTGGTACAAAAGTTTTGAAGGATCCTTATCAGATAAAACCCTCAAAATTGTGGGAGTTGAGGATCCAGGTTGATGATCTGATATAGAAATAATTTACTAGGATACGTGTGTCACTGTAGGGACCCCCATTTTTGTTTTCTATGAAGGAAGATAGTAGTACGAGGTTTTCTATAGACTACCATAAGATGGATCAGGTGATGATCAATAATCGTTACCCTCTTATGAATATTGATGATATCTTTAACCAATTAAGGGGGGATAACTAGTTTTCTAAGATTGATCTATAATTTATATATTATCAGATGAGGGTAAAGGAAGTAGATATCCCAAGTACATATTTATAGTGTTGGTATAGGAACATTGAGTTCATAGTTATGTAGTTTAATGTCACTAATGCACTAGATGTGTTCATAGGATGTATAAACACTGTGTTTTTTGAGTTCTTGGACCATTTCATAGTTGTATTCATCGATGAAATTTTCATATTCCGAAGGTCGGAGGAGGATCATGTCGAGAACTTGAGGATAGTTTTGTAGACTCTTTGATAGAACTATCTATATGGGAAATTTCTAAGTGTATATTCAAGTAATGATATTTTTATTTCCTTATAAATGTGGTTTCCCATAAGGAATTAGAAATAGATATAGAAAAGGTTGGGGTGGTTCTTTCATGGGAATCACCTAAGAACGTGGTAGTGGTTTGTAGCTTTATTGGTCTCATGGGTTAGTATCAAAAGTATGTTCTTAACTTATTTTATATTTTATCTCCATTAATAAACCTAAATAAGAAGAAAAAAATTTTAGACTAATCAGTCCTAGGCATCATTCAAATTCTTTGTGGAGTAGTTGTTCAATGCCCCAGTTTATCGATTTCCTGAAGAGGGAGTGATATTTTTGGTGTTTTGTGACGCTTCCCACTTGGGTTTGGGATAAATATTAATGTATAAGAGATAAGTGATCTCCTATAGGTCTCAACATTTTCATGATAATGAGTAAAATTATTCCTCATATGATCGAGAGATGATGATAGTGGGTTTTTCCTGAATTTGTGGTGACATTACCTCATCAAGGAACACATTGTGGCATCCATGGAACACAAGATCTGGAGGTATATATTTTATAATCATGACCTGAATCTATGAAAGTGGAGGTGGGAATATTTTATATAGGATTATGAATTTGAGATATCATATACCCCAGGAAAGGTAAATGTCATAGTAGATGTGCCGAGCAAAAATTCAAAGGGATCTATTTGAGAATTTGAGGATGTCGGGAAGGCGATGGAAGAGATAACTACTTTTTAACTCATAGCAGATGAAGTTTACGATGGAGGATTATTATTATAGGTGAATTTAGAGACTTCTTTATTGTAGTAGGTGGAGGATTCTCAGTGGGGAGACTCATAAGTGGAGGTGATGGGTGATCAGATCATTTATGGTGATGCCCATAAGGGATGGTTAGAGGATGGACAATATAGGGTTGTGTTCCAAGGAAGGGTGTCCATTCCATTGGTTATGTGATAGGTATTCCTCTGTGAGTTTATTATATCACCTCTAAATTTACACATAGACATATCTAAAATGTATTATGGCTTGAGGAGGTAGTTTTTTGTGTTTAGGAATGAAGTGTTTAGTAGCAGAGTTCATGGTGTGATGTCTAGTATGCCAGTAATTAAAGGCATATCATTATTTCCCTAGTGGTTCATTGTATCCTTTTGATTCCCCCAAATGGAAGTGGGTGGAAATATTAATGGATTTCATCACTAGTCTACCCTAATCTCATATTTTATATGATTCTATATGGGTGATCATGGAATGTCTAATGAATTGGACTCACTTTCTAGAGATTCAAGATTCAAGTATTGTGGACATCCTAGCGATATAAAACATAGATGATGTGGTGGAGATTTATGTTATTCCAAGAAAAATCATTTCTAACTATTACCCTTCATTTAATTCATGAGTCTTGAGGGGATGGAAACACACCTTTGGCTATTATTTATGTATTATCACTTATTTCTACCCCTAGACAGACAGGAAGATAGAGTGGACCATCCAAATGCTAGAGGATATATTGCGGGTGTGTGTCTTGGATTTTGGTGGATCATGGGTGTGACACCAAACCTTGATTGGGTTTTATTATAAAAAAATTTATCACACATCCATCAGTATGAACCCCTTTGAGGCATTATATGGTAGCATGTTTTGATCCCCATCGAGATGGACCGAGGTTAGATATGCAGTAGTTCTTTGTCATAATGTGTTATAGATCATGATAGAGAATATTTTGGTGGATCATGGTAAGATGATGATAGTGCAAGACTACCAGAAGTATTATGTTGATCGGTGAAGGATGTTTTTGAAATTTTAGGTTGGAGATCATGTTTTCTTGAATTTCCCCCTTCGATGCAGGGAGTGTAGAAAGCACTCACCTTAGTTTGTTAAATCCTTTGAGTTAATCGAACATGTTTGCGGGCTGTCTTATTGGTTGGTTCTTTCCCTATAGCTATACATAGTTCAGTATGCCTTCCATGTGTCCAAGATTCATTGATATCTTCACAATGATCCATGTGTCATTGATTGGGGATATTTGGATATCAAGGATAAGATAATATTCGTACAATGTCTATTTGAGATTTCGGATAGTCAAGAGAAGGTGTTTTATTCCCTTATTTTGAAATCTAAGGAGATAATGTAGCCTATAGGAGATTACTTGGGAGTGGGAGTCATAGATGCACACCAAGTACCCTAAGTTGTTTATTTCTTACTTTTTTCCCTAATATATTGGATCTTTTGATGTTGGACCTCTATGATGGTTACTTTATATATTGTTATTATGTTTTGAAATATGGTCTTATCCTTGTTTGATATGTATCTTTCAAGGGTATTATTTGGTGGGTTTTGGTGATTAGTGTTTCCTTATCTAGTAAGTTATAATTTTTAAGGATGAGAATCATTTGAAAGGTATATAATATAGTATATTATAAATTATTAACCAGTTACTTGGTAATTTTTGGAAGATGAAGGCTTTTTAGGAGTTTTAGGAAGGAAATGATAGAATTTAGAGCTGGTATTCTATTGTAGGAAGTGGTTCATAGTGTGAACCATTTATCATGGAGTGAATCAGTTTTGTGGTGTACTTCATAGCATGCCTGGGGGTTCCTAGTGTGAAGGGTAAAATTTTATTGTTCTATCTTAGGAGGGAGTCAAGGTGTAAATTTATATTTCACAGTGTGAATATTAATGATAGAGTATTAATAGTTATGTGCTTGATGTATTCATGGTGGGAAGATTTCATTTCATTATGTGAATTCTTCCCAGTTTTTTTAGAGATGGTAATGTATTTTTAAGTGGATACTGAACTTGTGAGGTTCATAGCATAAACCAAGAATTCATATCATGAATTGATTTATTTTCATACCATATAAAAATTATGAAAGCTTAATAATTTTCTTTATCTGAGCCCCTTTTATCTCAATCTTTAGGTAGCTCATGGGTAATTTTTGGATCTCTTTCAAATCCTAATCTTTGGTGTATATCCCTTTCCTCTAGATTTTTTGATATTAGTGATTCAATTTGAGTCCTTCTTCTCTTTATCTATGAATTATTATTTGTTTCTTTTGATTATTCATAGTGGGTTTTGTGATTAGATTTGGGATTTATTGGGATTTTATTTTGATGATACATCACTACATTTCAAATTGATTTGAGGATCCCTTATGTGCTTGTGACCCCATGATTCATCCTCCCTTTTTTTGGCTTAACACAAAAAATAGGAAAAAAATTGAGTTAGGGGACCTTAGTTCTCTCTGTTTTATATGTATATGTGAGACTATCATGCTTTTTATTTCTATTGGTTGAACGGTATGAATTTTCATAATAAATATAATATAACATACCAAGGAAATTTAAAGGGGGTGTTGTGATGTGCATGCAGTTACTAGTTTTTCATTTATATTTTTGGTGTTGATTTATGTTATATTATTATTATAGAATTATTCATTTTAGGGTTATATTTATTTTAGAATACTCTTTAAATGTATAAATATTTAAATATGGTAATAAAAAAGACTGTTTTGAATATGAATATTCTATTCTCGACTTGTTGTGTGTGGCTTAGTGACCTTGGTTGTGTGTGGCTTGATGGGATTTTTTATTTTTTAATGGGTGTCCTTGGTTGTGATATGGAAGATTGACATGGTGGTTACTTAGTAGAAGTTCAGTAGTAATGGAATAATATTGGATTATATAATAATGTGGTAATGAAAAAAGAATTAGTTGGTAAAAATTTAAAAATATTAATTAAATAGATTAAGCTTGGTGACTGAATTGTTAAATTAACTATGAACAAATTGAAACTAGGTTGTGGGAAATTTTGTTATACTTGTTTATTGGATGTTCTGTATTAGAATCTGGGAAAGATATCAGTAGTATCTCGGTGGTGTTTATGAAAGTTTTTCTTATGGGAACCCATTGGTTTGGGTTTGTGTGCTACTATTATATATATCATTATTATTTTATATTTTTATATTCACCCCACCCAAGCCAGATAACCTTACCAGAACACAGATGTACTGGGGGTTTTTCTCTAATATTCAAGATAGGGTTGATACAGATGGATGACTACCCCCTCACCCTCATTCTCTCTTTAGAAGTATCACTTTGTGGAACTAGGGATATAAAGTTGGGGGAAATACCTTATGGTGGATATTGAGACATGTGTTGTGGGTAATATGTGGTAGGAGGGAAGGAGGTTGATATACTTCACATTCATGATACCCTACTATTTTGGTTATGTGACATGCAATTGGTACCACGAGATGTGATATGTGGTTGGTTCCACAAGATGTGATATTGAAGATTCTAAGTGTAATGGAAGCGTATTTTTGGGTGATAAACCGTAAATGTTTTTATCAATTTGATGGACTCCACTCCAATGGCCCAAAGGGCTTCATTTTTATTGATTTTTTATAATCCACATTTCAAGGGGTCAGGAGGAACCATTACAAAGCCCGTAGGTGTATGTATTACATGGCACATAGGCCTTAGAGGAATTCATTTCTCGTAGGATTCAAACATTACATACAACCCAAACTAACTACTTGGGACTTCTCCCCCCCCAGAATCTTCATTATGAAATTATCTCTTCACCTTCACATGGTTATTCAGCTAGGCATTCCTATACATGCACAAGATTGTCCCGATGGCAGGTGCCATACCCTCTCATTCTTTCAATCCGTTTAGATTCTACTATGGTGAAAGCTCCTTGCTCGTCCTCATTCTTGGAGCTTGTTCCTTCTAGGTTTTCTAATTTTCATCGGCACTTAAGTGGCTCGAAGTCCTTAAGGTGGTACGAAGGCCTTACTGACCCGAAGGCCTGGGTGGCCCGAAGGCCTTAAAGGACTTGGGGACTAAATTGGTGGCCCGAAGTCCCAAACGAGGGAATAGTCCTAGCTGTTACAGATCTAAAGATCTTTCTATGATGAAGATATTGTTGATCATCTGAAAAAACCTTTTCAGATTGTTATTGTTGCAATTATAGGATTCGTGTGTATAATCTTTCTAGCGGCGATCCACGCATTCTCTTATAATCTCTAAATGACACCAATTTATTTTTGAGTACTAGCATGATTAATCAATCATCTTGAATTTTTTCATCTTGATCACTTCAATATCCTTTGAGCTTAAAGGATTTCTTCTCATTCTTGATAACATAATAGCAGGAATTCAAGAGAGAAGTCTATTGTGCATAAGGATTCTCAATTCTCTATTAACCCTACACAATATACATAACCATATATTTATAAAGATAGGGTTTAGGTTAAAATATTATTTAATTTTATGTTATCCCTTATATAATATAATAGTTCTTAATAAGTCCCATGCTAAATATTATAATTATAATATTATTATTTTATGGCATTTTCTAACTTGTTCAATTGATAAATATTATTATACCATCTCAAAAATTAATATTTATCACCAGACACGATCTTAGTTTGCTCTAACTCACCATTTTTTATTGAATACATAAATATAATATTTATTCATAAATAAATATTTTAACCACAAACTAGTGAATAATTATTTATTAAATATTTAATAAATAAAATAAATATATTTTATTCAAAATTTAGAGAATATATATTTATTTAATTTATGTGATAAATAAAATTTGAACAAAATTATTCCTCTATCTTGGGAATAATATTAATTCTATTAATTAAATTAAAATAGAATTTAATTTCAATCAATTGAAACACTTAGTTTTTAACCCTTTAATATTCTTTCTCATTGGAATTAGGTGGGTTTTCCAAATGTAAAAGATTATTTTCTACTAACTATTAAAGGAACCCAAGAGAAATAATTTTATATCACAACGTCAAAAACCACTTACGAATGATCTCTATGTAATATAATCCATTTTCACAATATCTCATCAAATAGGTTGTATATTTTTTTCATAAACTTATAGACTCGATACATATTTCTTTGACTATCTAAAATAAACATGTAGTTACACCATACCCATGGAATTTATTGTGATGGTTTTATTCCAATAAAAGGGATGAGATAAAAACTTTTATAAATATGGAAGGGAAAAATCTTTTATCGAATTATCCATTGATAACATTTCATTTGTGGATCACCCAATGTACCATATTTACTATGAACATATATCATTGTGGTTTTGGTTAGTAAATCTAAGTTCATAAGTAATGGCATGTATTAATGATAATATTAAAGTCAAAGACCATTACACACTATTGTGGATAAAAATATCTAATGACACATTTACTTTGATTTAATAATAAAATGAGTTTTCGACCCCAACCTTTTAAAAAAATATCCAATGACACCAAAACATATAGAATTCCTACTATCAGGTATATTCTCATAATCTCACATCTTAGAGATTGCTAAGTGATAACTTCATGAGAAGAATCCTCATCTTCTTATGAGTACTCACACCTAACAGTATACATATTATGTTCCCTATCATAGTATGTTATCTGACCGTATAACTATACTTAAGAATTTCATCATTATACTTCAAGATTTTCATCATAATGGGGAACTATTATGACCTTATCAATTTGACAGATCCCCTGGGACATTATTTCACTAGTCATACAAAAAATGATCAATATATAATTATATTTTTTATTAATATTCAAATATTTAAATATACATGTAATAAAATGACAAACAGTTAGTTCAAGAACACAAACACTAATAAACTCTCACTTGGACTAGAGACAACTACCTATGACTTTCTGTATTCTAGAAATCACATGATGATCATGTTTCTGATGATTCAAGATGTTAGTCAAGGGGTCTACCAAATTATCTTATGTGGATATTATACTCATCGCAACTTCACCTCTTTGAGAATAAGCCATTAATATATGATACTTATAAATTATGTACTTCATTCACTGATGTGACCTTAGATCCTTGGAAAGGGACATCCCTTCAATATTATCACAATATAGTGTGACATGATCTTTACTATTAAGTACCATGTCAAGATATGGGAAGAAGTTTCACATTCAAACAGCTTCTTTAGCTAGCTTAGAAGATGTAATATACTCGAACTCTGATGTAGAATACACAACCACAACCTTCATTGAGCTCTTCTAGCTCATACAACCTCTATTAAAATTGTTGATGTATCCCATTTATGATTTCAGATCACATTGATCTATTTTTAAACTAACATCTACATATCCTATGATGACCGGTTTCTTATCTCCTCCATATACCAAGAACATATCCTCAGTACACATTATATAGTTAAGAATAGCCTTGAATATCATCCAATTGTGGTTACATGGGTTGTCTTGATATCTTCCTACCATACTTAAGGTGTAGGAAACATCTAGACTCATACATATCATAACATACATGACTGATCTAATCGATGATCTGTATGGAATCCTTTTTATCCTCTGCCTTTCCTCATTTGTCCGAGGACACATTTTCTTAGAAAAATGTAACACCATAATGATTTATAAATAAATTTAATATTGAATTCATGAAACATTAATTCCATACAAAAAAACATTATGTTATAACCTATCCAATAAACAAAATTTTTCCACCTCTGTGATTTGAATTTTGAAAAACTGACATACACGGTTGCATTCAGTAAGATATTTAGAGTCTGATAAGAAAAACTTAATTTTTTTATGAATAGTAACATACCCTTATGAATAGTGATATGAACCTTATGAATATTAAATCATATTATTATTTTATTATATTAAGTTTATATGATAATGAGATCTTGATTAATTTTTCAACGTAATATAAAATGATTTATGGTTTTAAAATTGTTATTTTTTGAATAAATTCTGATTTTAATTAAAAATTAAATTAATAATATTTATAAAATTATTTTTAAAAAATGGAGTTAATTTTTAAATTCTACACATAAAAAATGAATAGGGTGAATTTTTGGGATTTATTTTCAATACTCAAATTTTTGATGAATTGTAAAATATAGTGATTTACCATATATATACATTATCAGTTAAATTCACTATTACTAGCATCATGGTTAATGTAATAACACTTGTTTAGAACTCACATTAACTTATTAATATTATGGGTCACATGAATCAACACTATTGATTATCTTAAGAGAAATAATAAAATAATGAATAAGATATTCAAAAATCACCCCTCTCTGCCACTATAAAATTCCCCTCACTCCCTCTTCTCTTCACTTCTATCAAGCCTAATTCCTTGTCTAAATTATGATCTAATTTCCTCTAAAGATCCTCCCACACATCCAATATCCCTTGGTCTCATAAAAATACCAATACATATATCCTAAATAGGCTCTCAAGTAAGATTACTTCATGAGGTAAATTCCTCTTTTCATTTCTTCTATTTAAAGTTCATTTCTTTTCTTTTTATTTCCTCACCTCCTTTCATCCAAATGATATGATGAATTCAGTACAATTCATGTACTGTAATTATTTTATGATAAATGAATAATTATTCATAATTTCTCCTTTTCCCTTCTTTTATACTAGAAATGAAAACACTATCCGAGGTGTCCTAATTTATCACATTCAACGATGATGGGTTTTCAATTTCTATTACCATCTTAAATTCTGGTCATGAAACCATTTTAATGGTTGAAAAAGACTATAATATATGTATTATAACTTATTTAATGTTATATAATTTTTTTTTACACATGATATTAATTTATAAATCAAATTGAGTTTTTTGTGATAAAAAACTGCTAATTAACCCAAACAATTATCATTAAAGTTTTATATAATGATTCTTTTTCAATCATAAAAACCAAATTAATTTTATAAACATGTAATAATATGTTTTTTAATTAATAACATACAAATTATATTTTGGAAAACAATTCTCACTCTACATGTTTATCTGTACATGATTATAAGTAAACCAATCATGAAAACCAAGGAAGAAAATGGTCCAAAACACTTAAATTGAATCTCTTAACCCATCAAAAGGCCATGAATGAACCTAATAAGGTTATAATAAATAAATAAAATGTATATTATGTATAGAATTATTAATTTATGAACCTAAATTTTATTATTAAGGTCATGAAAAACAAGTGAGGAACACCTTCGAACTTAAGGTAAGGGTTTCCTACCAGAACCTCTATTTTCTTTCAGGTTACTCTTTGTCTCTCTTTATCCCAATTAATTTCATAATTATTCTTATTAAATAAAAATAAATTATTTTTTAATGTTATATGTATGTGTAAAAACCATAATCTGTCTTTATTTTATGGGAATTGCATGTTTTAAAAGGAACATTCAAAATTCTTTCTGAAATACAAGCCCGATTCAAGGGAATTTCTTAAATTCTTACTTATTTTCAATGGAACCCTATAATTTGTTTTTATCAACCATTATTTTTCTAAAATTAATAATTTTATTATGAAAATACTATCTTACTTGAATTATGTTTTTATACAGATATTTTTCCAAAATAACTCTTCTTTTTAAAGTAAAAGAGTGTTTATCTCAAGAATTACTCGATGATTTTATAAGAGTATTTTCATATATTTCAACACTATTGTTGATTATCATGTATTATTGAGAATAGTATTTTATTATATCACATTCCATATTATATTTATTGTTTTATGATCAATTTTACTGTGGATGTTCTATTTTGATACCATTCATCTTACTACTCAGAATGGTTAGTGATTGTGCTACAGATTGGGGAAAGTTATTTACATCTCTTGTGTATATATTGTTTATGTTTATCATTTTTCATATGAATAATGAATTGTACTAATTAATCTATGGATGGGTAACTCTATATCCCCTCAATGCATCGATTGGTCTCATGAGACAAATAGATATAGACTTGGCTGAGGCCTTTTCCATTTTTAGATATGGTTTTAGCTGAGGCCTTAATCATTTTTAGATGTCTTGGATAAGGCCTTGACGGTATGTTTAAAAATGTCCAACATATGAATTTACCTAATTATAAAGCTATAAATTCATAGTTCATGTGGTTATTTGACTATTAGAATACCCATGATTATGTTTTATTATGGAAATATTTACTCAACTCATATTTTTTCCATATTATGTTCAAGTTTATTTTTCTAAAGGTATGTGTTTTTAATTATTCAACAAGCCTAATGTTTTTGTTTATGATATCTTCCATTGTATTGTTTACTGTTACTGAGAATCTGAGATCGCACCTTCTTATGTTTCATTTTTCCTAGGACATTAAGACGTATATTATGATTGACATGGAGGGATAATATTATAGTGGTGGAAGTTCCCAATGGAAATTATATGTTGTTTTCATTTCACGTTTTAATATTAAACTTACTTACATTTATGTTTTTAAAAATCTAATAAACTATTAATTAATTTAGTATATGTCTTTCTTGTAATCATTCCAATGTAATAAAATAGGCACTGGCTCCGTGCAACTGGTTTTATGTCGTTACAGTTGGTATCAGAGGAATTTTAGTAGAAAACATAGAGACTAGATTTAGAAAACATAGATTAGGGAACAAAACCCTAAGATAGAATTTGAGGATAAACATGCAAGAACATCCTTGAATTTTGGTAAGGAACAGATTATGTAGGTATTTCTAGAAAATGCATCATTGTATGGATACTACAATTGGACGTGGTTCTGGAATAGATTTATCTAGGAGTAAAAGCTCCAAGAAGGAGTTTTGGGCCTAACCCGGGGTATCCTGGTACACGACAATGAGCCTTACTTCATACCTAGTTTGACACTATTGGGGGATAGGATTAGGATAATTCACATTTTATTTACAAACCATTATGAAATAATTAAATGTAAATTTTTTCACAAAGAAACCATGTTTATGTTTATGAGATTAGCTAAGAATAAGATTTCAATTTATGTTATGTATTTTTCTAAGTTGATATTGTTCATTATGATTCATAACCTAATATTGTGTATGCCATTATTTATAAATGGTTCTTAGTGGAAGGAATGGAAACTTCATGAATGTGTATATCCCATGTAAGGATTTCTCTTCTATGCAAGATAATGATGTTGAATCTGGAGCTGCGACTGGTGCGGAGAAACATATAACTATACTAGGATAGATTACTCAGGTTATGAACAATAACCTTACCTGAATGGAGCATTCAGATCCATAACATGGAGAAGCTATGTTAGATCACTTGTTACGACAACAACCTCCATCATTTAATATGACTGTAAACCCATTCATAGCAGAGTAGTGGATAAGTTCCTTACGGAAGATATTTATTGTTTTGGGAAGTAAAAAAAGGGAGAAGGTTGTCATGGAAGTTTATCATCTGTCGGGATATTATAATAAATTGTGGTTACTAATTCAAAATAAAAAGGATTAGGAAGAAATAGAAAATGTGGAATGAGGTGAATTTAAAGAACTTTTCTTAGAGAAATACTTTTCTTGTGAACAACGAGGGGATATGGAAAGTTAATTTCTGAATTTGAGGCAAAAGGAAGATAATAATGTTTCAAAGTATGAATCTAAATTCACAAGGTTAGAAAGACATTATTTGCACTATATACGTAGTCCAAGGAGAAAAATAGATCGATTCTTTGATGGCCTAAATCCATTTCTCCGATGGGCACTGGTCTTCCAAACTTTATCATCACACGAAGACATAGTATCATGTGCTATTAAGATAGAAAATGAGTTCTCTAAGTCTTATAAATTTAAAGGAAAGAAAGAGAATAATTGGGATGCTAGAAACTTTAGAAAAGTAAATAAGTAAATGGGGAAGAGGGGAAGATTTGACTTTCCACCCTCTGATAATTGTGGAAGGAAATATCCTAGTGCCTACTAAAAAAGTAAAAGGGATGTTCTACAAGTGTGGACAAAAATTCCATCATGCTGGTGATTTTATAGGAAATAAAGAAGCTATTAATGTTCAATGCTATAATTGTAGGTAGATGGGGAACTATGCTAATGATTTTACAAATCATTAAGAAAATGTGCCACAGGAAAGGCCAAGGGAGTAGGGAAAAGATTATACGATCACAACTACTGATATTTAAGTTCTAAATGATGTGGTAGGAGGTACTTTAATTATTTCCTCAAACTTAGCCAATAATTTATTTTATTTTGGATCATCAAATTATTTTATATCTTCCTAGTTTTCCAAGAAAATTAGATATTTCAAATTTGATTAAATAAGGGTTTTGTCAGTAAAAACTCCTAAGGGAAGTATCATTGCACTGAATATGTGTCGGTCAATCTCCCTTATGACACATAAATGTGCCTTAGTTGAAAAACTTATAATCATACCCGTGACCTACTTTGATATAATCCTTAGTATGGATCGGATTTCAAATTATGATGCAAAAATATATTTCAAGAAGAAGGAAGTTACAATTTTTGAGAATAGTATAGAATCCCTTATCTTTAGAGTATAAACCTCACCATCTGATTCTCATCTAGATTCACCCCTAGTAGCTCTATTGAACTCAATTATTGGGTAGGAAGAGAATGAAATATATATGGGTGAGGAAATTAATGTTCAAATAGAGTACATACCTATTGCGTAAGAATATGTTGATGTGTTTCTATAGGATTTACCTAGACATCCTCCAGAGGAGGAAGTTGAGTTCTCCATCGATTTAATTCCTGATTCAAGACCTATATCAAAGACTCTTTATAGAATGGCCACTTTGGAGTTAGTGGAACTAAATAAACAACTAGAGGAATTGAGTGATAAAGGATTTTTTATCCCTAGTGTTTCTCCATGGAGATCCGCCATTCTTTTTGTTAAGAAGAAATATAGATCTCTAAGGTTGTGCATTGACTACAGGGAGACCAATGCTATAACAATAAAGAACAAGTATCCCCAACCTCACATTGATGATTTATTTTATCAACTTCATGAAGACCAATATTTTTTGAAGATTTACCTTTGATCTGGATATCATCAATTGTGAGTGAGGAAGGAAGATATTTCAAAGTCGACATTTTTAACTAGGTAGGACATTACAAGTTTATAGTAATTCATTTTGGATTGACTAATGAACCCTCTATTTTCATGGATCTAATGAATATAGTTTTCAATGAATATCTTGATGACTTTGTGGTGGTATTTATTGATGATATCTTGGTATAATCCAAAATCTATGAATATCATGAAATTCACTTACACTCTATTCTTAAGACTCTTAGAAGAAATAAATTATATGGGAATTTTAACAAGTGTGAATTTTGGATTAAATCAGTTTCCTTTATTGGCCACATTTTCTCTAAGGATGGAATATTTGTTGATCCTATGAAGGAAAAGGCTTTTCCAGAATGGCCTACTCCAACAAAAATAACTGAGATACGTAGTTTTATTGGTTTAGCAGGTTATTATCAGAATTGTTTCATAACTTTTCCCATTTAGCCAACCCAGTGACCAAGCTTACATGTAAAGAGGTTAAGTTCGTATGGAAAAATAATGTGGGGAATGTTTCGAATAATTGATGAGGAGATAGTGAATGTCTCGATACTGACTCTACCATCAAGGAATGGTGGATCTGCAATCTATAGTGATGTATCAAAGAAAGGACTTGGTTGTTTCATTATGTAGAATGATAGATTTATTGCCTATGCATCAAGGTAGTTAATAATTCATAAATATAACTATCCTACTCATGATATTGAGTTAGCTGTTGTGATATTTGCTCTAAAAATATGGATACACTATCACTATGGTGAAAGATGTGAGATATATATGAATCACAAGAGTCTGAAGTATATATTCTCACAGAAAGAACTCAACATTATGCAAAGGTGATAGCTCGAACTACTCAAGTATTATTATTGTTTCATACACTACAACTCAGGTAAGGAAAATAAGGTAGTTGATGCATTGAGAAGGAATGATCATGGATTTTTAAACAAAATGAGGGTTAAATGGGCTCTTTTATTCATGGATATATTAAGGATGGACATGATAATTTTCAAATAAGGTGAAACATCATTACTTTTTCAATTGGTTGCCCAACCATCTTGATTGGAAAGAATTAAAATTTCTCAGTCTGATGATGAGAATCTTAAAAAGAAATTTAGTTATGTGGATGATCAGAAGTTGAAAGAGTTCATATATAAAGATGGAATTATGAAATTTGGGAAGAGGATTTCTGTTCCAGCTATACCCGAGCTAAAAAGTGAGTTATTGGATGATGCCCAAAACTCAAATTTCTCTATACACCCTAGTAGCACTAAAATGTATAGAAATTTGAAGGAACGTTCCTGGTGGCACAACATGAAGTGGGAAATTGTTGATTATGAATCAAGGTGTTTAGTTTTCAACAAGTTAAATCTGAACGACAATATCCTAGAGGAGTCATGCAACCTATACATATCCTTACATGGAAACAGGATGATATCACCATGGATTTTAATTTTTGATTGTCTTACAAAACCAACACATTTCCTCGATATAAGGGAGGATTTTCCATAGGAGCGCGTAGCATAACTCTATATCAATGAAGTTGTGAAACGTAATGGAGAACCTCTCTCAATTGTGTTTGATCGTTATCCATGATTTACATTAAAATTCTAGAAAAGTCTTCAGAAATATTTGGATACTGAGATTTGATTGAGTACTTCTTATCACCCTCAAACTAAAAGTAATTAGAGAGGATGATCCAAACCTTATAAGACATATTGAGATCATGTTCACTTGACTTTCAAGGTATACAGGATCAATATTTACCTTTAGTGAAGTTTTCCTATAATAATAGTTTCCATTAAAGTATTCAAATGGCACCATATGAAGAATTGTATGGGAAGAGATGTCGTAAACCAACATGTTTGGATGAAGTTAGTGAAAGGAAGCTTGTGGGCCTAGAGACTGTGGAGGAAACAACAGAAAATTTAAAGACTATTAAACCTCATATAAAAGTAGCTCAAAGCAGGAAAAAGAGTTATACTGATAATTGAAGGAAGGATTTGTAATTTCAAGTGGGAGATCATGTTTTCTTGAAAGTTTCTCCATGGAAGGGCATTCTAAGATTTGGGAAGAAAGGGAAACTTAGCCCTAGGTACATTGGAACTTTTAAAATCCTAGATAGAATTGGAGTTGTTTCATATCATTTGGATATGCCTCATAGACTGTCTAAAGTACACAATGTGTTCCATGTCTCATTGTTGAGAAAGTACATGCCAGATACAACACATGCCCTCACTTCTGAACGTATATAATTGGAACCAGACTAATCTTACTGTGAAGCGCCTATCTGAATTCTAGACACTAAGGAACATGTATTGAGGAATCAGATGACATGACTGGTAAAGGTACTTTGGAAAAATTATAGAATTGAAGAACCAACATGGTAGCCTGAGGATCTTATGATGAAGATATACCTGAATCTTTTTATGATGTAACATTCTGTGAATTTTGAAGAAAAAAATTTTGTAAGGGGAGGGGGGGAATGTAATACCCCAAGGATTTATAAATGAATTTAATATTGAATGAATGAAACACTTAGTCCCTAAAAAACACCACTTTTTATAACCTAGCTAATAAACATAATTTTTCCACCTTTGTGATTTGAATTTCAAAAAACTGACATACACGGTTGTGTTTAGTAATATATTTAGAGTCTAATAAGAAAAACTAAATTTTTGATGAAAAGTAACATACCCTTATTAATAGTAATATGACCCTTATGAATAGTAAATAATATTATTATTTTATTTTCTAAAGTTTATAAGATAATTATATCTTGATTAATTTTTCAAGGTGATATAAAATGATTTATGGTTTTAAAATTGTTATTTTTTGAATAAATTATGATTTTAATTAAAATTTAAATTACTAATATTTAAAAAATTATTTTCAAAAAAATGGAGTTCATTTTTGAATTCTACATGTCGAAAAATAGTTGGGGTGAATTTTTGGGATTTTTCTAAAATACTCGAATTTTTGATGAAAAGTAAAATACGGTAATTTACTGTATATATACATTATCAGATAAATTCACTATTCCAAGCATCATGTATGATGTAAGAACACTTTTTTAAAACTCACATGCACTTATTACTATTATGGGTCACATGAATCAACACAATTTGTTGTCTTAAGGGAAATAATAAAATAATGAATAATATATTCAAAAAACACCCCTCTCCTCCACTATAAAACCCTCATCACTCCCTCTTCTCTTCACTCCTCTAAAGCCTTTTTCCTTGTCTAAATTCTACTCAAATATCCTTCCAAGATCCTTCCGCACTTCTATAATCCCTTTGTATCATAAAAAGACCAATACCTCTCCCATAAAGAGGCTCTTAAGGAAGATTACTTTAAGAGGTAAATTCCTCTTTTCATTTATTTTATTTCAAGTTCCTTTATTTTCTTTTTCTTTCCTCAACTAATTTAATACAAATATTATGATGAATACACTAAATTATATGTACTAGAATTTTTTTATGATAAAGTAATAATTCTTCATCATCTCTCTGTTCCCATTCTTTTATACTAGAAATCAAAACACCATCTGAGATGTGCTAATTTATCACATTCAAGGATGACGAATTATCAATTTCTATTACCATCTTCAATTATGGTCATGTAACCATTTTGATGGTTGAAACAAACTATAATATAAGTATTATAACTCATTTAAGGTTCTGGAATCCTTTTTTACACATGATATTAATTTATAAATCATAATGAATTCGTTGTGATCAAAAACCACCAATTAACCCAATCAATTATCATTAAATTTTTATATAATGATTCATTTTCACTCCCAATAACGAAAAAAAATTATAACCATTTAATATTATGATTGTTCACTGATAAAATAAAAATTATATTCTGGAAAACCATTCTCATTCTACATGTTTATCCATGCATGAATATAAGTAAACCGATCATGAAAACCAAGGAAGAAAATGCTCCCAAACAATGAAATTAAATATCTTAACCTATAAAAAGGCCATGAATGAACCCAATAAGGTTATAATAAATAAATTAAATGTATATTAGGTTCTTGAATTATTAATTTATGAACCTAAGTTTTATTATTCAGGTCACTAAGATCAAGTGAGGAACACCTTCGGACTTAAGGTAATGGTTTTTTACCCAAACCTCTATTTTCTTTCAGGGTACTCTTTGTCTCTCTTTATCCAAATTAATTTATTAATTATTCTTATTTACCCCTCATAAATTATTTTTTAATGTTATATTTATGTGTTCAAACCATAATACTTATTTCTTTTATGGTAGTTACAAGTTTTAAAAAGGAACTTTCAAAATTCCTTCTGAAATACAAGCCTGATTCAATGGAATTTCTCAAATTCTTACCTATTTTAAGGGTAACTATATAATTTTTTTTAGAAACCATTGTTTTTCTAAAATAAATCATTTTATTATTATAATAATATCATACTTCACTTCAGGTTTTATAAAACAAATTCCAAAAGAACTCTTCTTTTCAAAGTAAAAGAGTGTTTGTCTCAAGAATTACTTGATGATTTTATAAGACTATTTTCATCTATTTCAACACTCTTGTTGATTATTTTGTGTTAATAGGAATAATATTTTATTATATCATATAACATATTATATTTAATTTTTTATGATCAATTTTAATATGGATGTTCTATTTTGATACCATTCATCTTACTACTCAGAATTATTAGTGATTATGTTACAGATTGGGAAAAGTTATTTACATATCATGAGTATATGTTGTTTATGTTTATCCCCATTCATATGAGGAATGAATTGGACTTATTAAGTGATGTGTGGGGACCGTTATAGCCCCTTGATACATCATTATTTATAATGAGAAAAATAGATATGGACTTGGATGTGGCCTTGCCCATTTTATATATGGTTTTGGTCGAGGCCTTAATCATTTTTAGATGTCTTAGCCAAGGACTTGATGGTATGTTTCAGAATGTCCGGTGTATGCATTTCCATCATTATGAAGCTGTAAATTCATATTTCATGTGGTTATTATACTATTATAATATCCATGATTATTTTTTGTTATGGGAATATTTACTCAAATCATATTCCTTCCATGTTATGTTCAAGTTTATTTTTCTAAAGGAATGTGTTTTCAATTATTCACCATGACTAATGTTTACGTTTATGATATCTTCCAATGTATTTTTTACCCTTAATGAGAACTTGAGCTCATCCCTTCTTACGATTCGTTTTTTCCATGACATGAAGAGGTATATTATGATTGACTTGCAGGGATAATATTAGAGTGGCGGTTGTTCCCAATGGAACTTATATGTTATTTTCATTTCAAGATGTAATGGTGAACTTTTGTATGATTCTGGTTTTCCAAATCTACTAAAATATTCATTCTTTCAGGATATGACTTTCTTGTAATCATTCTATTTTAATAAAATAAGGCACTAGCCTTAAGAAACTGGGGTTAGGTCATTACAAAAAATGAATTCCATGTGACATTGGTAACAATCCCCTCATAGGATATTATATATTAATCTCTTCAGTATCTTGTCAATATATGTACATTGACTTAGGCTAAGAAACCTATTGGATCTATCATGATGTATCTTTATCCCAAGAATATATGTTGTCTCGCTTATGTCCTTCATGGATAATCATTTATTCAACTAGGCTTTAATAGACTTTAATACTATTTTTTCATTTCTAATAAGTAATATGTCATTGACATATACTATCAAGAAAATGATCACACTCCCACTAAACCTCTTGTATAATCAAGGGTAAAATTAATTATTTATAAAATAAATTTTTTATGGATATATAAAATTGAATATTCCATGACTTGGATGCTTTATTTAATCCATAAATGGATATTTGTAATTTTTATACCTTGTTGGAATACTTTGGAGTCACAAACCCTTCATGTTGTGTTATATAGACATCTTCCTAAAGGATTACATTCAGGAATTCTATTTTTTACATCCACTTTTTAAATCTCATTGTTATATAAATCCACTATGTAAAGTATAATTTTGATTGCTTTCAGAATTCAAATTAGTGAAATGGTGTCTTTATAATATACTCCATAACATTTTTTGAACCCTTTTTAAACCACTTGTACCTTATATGTACTAACCTATCCATATATGATTAGTTTATTCTTGAAAACCCATTTAAAACCATTGGGATTTACATCCACATAAAGATCTACTAAAATCCAAACTTTATTTTGGTATATGTAATCCATTTCATAATTCATGGCTTTTTTCCACTTGGAAAAGTTTTTACCACTTATTACATCCTTATAGGTTAGAGGATCATTATTATTTACTAACAATGATTCATAATCCTCATTAACTAGAAAAACATACCATTCTGGTTCAACATGGTGTTTCTATCTCTATAACTTCTTCTTCCATATGGATATATGGAATCTGTTCCTATGAAAACTCTTGTGTACCTTAAGCCTGGAATTTATTAAATTTAATCTCATTCTCACTATCTCTTTTAAATATTTTCTTCCTCTCAAATAATATGTAATATCTTGACACTATAACCTTTTCATTTGAGGGTTTATATATATAATATCCCCATGTTTCCTCGGGGTATCCTATAAAGGTACATTTTGTGCCTCATGGTGTAAATTTGTTATCTGGAGAGACCTTAACTAATGCTTCGCATCCCCGCACATTTAAATTATACATCATGGTTTTTTCCAACTATAAATTTTATATGTAATACCATTCATCAAATTTTTGACACTTGGTTTTGTATATATTTGTTTGTTTATAATGAATATCCCCAAAAGGATGATAAATGACTCATGTGGCTCATCATTGATATAATCATGTCTAATAGGGTGTGGTTCCTACTTTTTCTTACACCATATCTAGAGGTGTATATGGAGGAGTGAGTTGAGATAGAATCCTAAACTATAATAAATAATTAATGAAGTATTGATTGAGATATTCTCTACCATGTTTAGAGAAAAGTTTTTTAAAATTCATTCTAGATGGTTCTCAACTTTATTCTTGTATTCCATGAATTTTTTAAAAGAATATAACTCATACTATATTGATTAAACATATCCATATATACTTAAATCATCAGTAAAAGTTATGAAGTATGGGTACCCACCACTTATTTTACCTATAAATAGTCTACATATAATGGTATGAACTAATTCAAGAATCTATTTATCCCTTTTACCTTTTCCACTAAATTAATATTTGGTCACTTTTTCATGTAAACATGTGTGATATACACCATGTGGTTTTAGTTTAGAGGAATATAAATATCTATCTGGATTTAATTTAGTCAAACACTTTTCATTTACATTAACTAACTAGTGGTTCCAAAGTTGGGTGAGGTATGAGTCATGTGAACTAGTTTTGTTATTGATTTCCATTACTCGGTTCATGTAATCCAATACAAAAAGATCATTCTTTAAATGCGACTTACTATAAAAAATGAAATCCTTATCAAAGAAGAAACATTTATTCCCAAATATGAAAATAAATCTATATGTATCATATATGGATAGAAAAATATTGTTTTTGGTGATAAATGTCATATAATAACATAATTTTAAAACCAATAGCATTCTAGGTGGTAATGTATAGTGGTATTCATAGATAGCCATTGTAGAAATTTTAGCTTTGTTAGCTTCTCATAGATCTACCTCTCCTCAGTCAATATTTCTGAATCTATATGGTTCTAGTATTTAAATACATATTTGATCACTTTAATATGTATTTTATACCTAATCTGTAGAAATAGATAAATTTCACTCGATAAAAAAATCACATGAATCTTCCCCTTTCTTCTTTGGCTGGGTGGAGTTTTTCTTCCAATGGACCCTCTTTCTATATGAAAAATAAATTGCATCATGCTATATTTCTTACCCCTTGATCTTTCTCCTCTTATAATGGAATTACTATAAAGATTTGGGATTATATATCTTCACTTGGACTTTAATTTATTAACTATAAGGATGGAAGGATTTTCACATTTCATCTCTTTATCTACTTGGCGAAAAAGATTGAGTAAATTTACGTGAGTCTTCTCATTGTTTTTCATATTAAAAATTATGATAATGAGGGAGAATCTCTAAGGAAGTGATGCATGAATGATATTAGTGCATAGTTCATTGATAATTTTAACCCCTAGAACCTCTTAGAAATGTATTTATATAAGTATATTGACTAAATGAGGCCTAACTAGCCCATCCTATATAATTTAACTCTGAAAGAGTTCTTTAGATATCTCAAATCATTCATATTTTTATATCTCCTATTAAAGATAGTAGTGATTCTCAATCATGCTATAAGAATCCATGTTTTCAGGTGGATTCATGAGATCACTAGACATATATGATAGCATAAAACATTGAATGTTGACCACATTGTTCAATTTGTTTCATAGACATAGAACTCTTCATCACTTGCCTCCTTTGCAAGTGGGTCAGGTAATGAGTATTCTAGCAAATAATATTTCCCTTAATAGTACAACACAACCCAAAGGTATTTGAAAAAAATACTAAAAGTTATTTTCTAGTGAGGAGATGGTCTTTGTCTAATATAAATCATAGGGATAAAGTGGATTGTGATATTACCATTATTCTATAATTATTAAAGGGAATATTATTATCACTTGAATTGATTATAATTTATGTGAGATATAATTATATTAATTTTATTAAGTCTCCCAAGATTTTATCAAGTCACAATATCCCCCACCACTAGAATCAAAATGAATAGTTTCTTAGACATTATAGTGGAAAGGATCCATTTTCCCCTTCATATAACCCCAAAAAGTGTTGGTAAAAATATTTGAAGGTATTTAGGTAGGTAGGTATTTTCCAACTACAATCCTATAACTCTATCATCTATTGAGTGGATTACTTAATCCTAAAATTCTAAATGGGATCTCCTCAACACTTTCCACCAAGTTACACTAAGTATATCAAGGGATAATATTGATGTAAAATAGTTAAGTCAACCCAAAACATTCATAAGAACTCCGCTTATAAAAGTAAGTTTTCCAACAAGGGTTGATCAAACACTTAGTTCAATTGGTTTCATTCCTAATTAATAATGGAAATCCATGTCTGAATTAATATATAGTTGAGGTATTTTTTTATTTATTATGTGTAAAATTTCCTTTTTTGTCTTAGACACATCTTTTTAATATTAAGTGGATTTTACTTAATTTCTTAACCATGTTTTGATAAAACATTTACATATAACCTATTTTTTTATAATCCATATTTACAAATTAGTTCATTTATATATGTGATAATGGTATTGTATCAATAAAATAAATAATACATAGATATAAATAAATTCATAAATTAATAAATTTACCATGGGATTATCTAATATTTGATTTATTGGGTGGAAAATAAATTAACCTATAGACTAGGGAAAAACTAATTATGTTGGTCTTGAAAATAGTTACAACATTCCACTTTTCCACCTGTGTATTACCTAGGTTGGAATCATCTTGGTTCCATCTTGAACCACCTCCACACACCTTAAGATACTCCATTTATTACATGTATTTATAACTCACACATAGGTGAGGGGAACCAAAGAATTTTTAAGGGCGAACAACATAAATAACCTTGGACATGCAGTTTCTATATAATAATAGATGAAGGGAGGAATCACAAACCATTACATTTTATTTAATAATTTATAATTGAAAACCCATGTAATAAATTAAATTAAAAAATTCCAACACATACACAAGTCTTAGACAATATCATGATTAGTCTCATACAAGAAATGGCAATGAAAAATTACACAAGTTAACATTTATTTTTATTTTTTCTTTATTATTATGATAAATACGCTTGCATTAATTAATTTATTAATTAATTCACTTTTATATTAATGACCATATTAATTCCCTTCAAGATACCCACCATAAGTACATTCATGAAAAATAAAATTTAAAACCAATAATTATATATAATTACAATAAATTAATTAAGTAATTAATAATTTTTTAGAACCTTTATTAAATTTTCTAACACATCAGGTTTGAATCAATCTAATAAGAATTTAATGATGCAATTAGTAATTTGATCTAATTTAATACTTTCCTTTATTGGGAGACTAAACAACATGTACTTATGAGCTATATTTCATGTTCCTAGATTATCATGTACCCGAGATAAACACTTGGGGATTTTGCGTGTACCACAACAAGACTAAACTATGTGTACTATCCAGATACATGTTGTGTATCATTCTTTTCATGTTTTTATGTGACCTATAAAATTACATAGAATTTTCTTTGGGTATGGTACCGCATTATGTGTATTATAGATATACCCCATGTGTTATGCATGCCATATGTCCATTAGACTCACCAAATAACATTGAATATAATTTATACGCAAGACCACATGATATGCACTCCAGCTACATGTCATTTTCTCCGCTAACTGTGTGTTTGCATTAGACAAAAAATAACTCTAAGTGTTTTTAAGACATGGTAAATAATAAACTATACATTTTTTATGTCAGATACATGTCATGTATATCATTAATGCGTTAGGATGTCAGTCTTGTGCGATTTTGACCGTGTATTTGATAGTAAGGTTTGTGTGAATTTCTCTATTAAACCATGTAGACTACACAATCTTTACACCATCTTCACACCGCATAATTCAAAAAATCATGTTCTAGGTTGGATGATTCTACATGTGGTGTTCCATAAATTCAATGTGTGTGGTTACTTATCAATGTTTCATGTATCCCACAACACATCCACGTGTAGAGAACTTGGGTAAACAGTGTGTACTTTGACTATATGTTGTGTAATACCATGATATTCGGATAGAATAGATGGCACTTCCTGATGGAATCTCTGGTTCTTCTTCATCAGTTCTTAAAATTAAACCCTAAATCATGATAATTAATATGTCAAAATGATATTAATTAAAATTTTATTAAATAATGAATAATCTAGAAATAAAATATTTGGAAACTCTTGCGTATATAGATCAAAAATAAAATTATAAATTATAAATTTAAAACATGACCCCTTTGATACCACTTCAAGGTTCCAGGTGTAGTAGAAGTGCCTTGGAGGGTAAAAAATCATAAAGGTTATATTGATTCTATGGATCATTCACAATATTATACATGATTTGAACATCATGGACAATGAAATTTTTTCACTGAATATTGGCAAAGAGAAAACTAGATTCCAAAGAGTATATTTTCTCTTTAAATTTATAATTAATTTATATTATATATAAAGAAATATTTCATCATCTTTGGATATTTATTAATTGAATATTTTTTTGATCATCATAAAATACCATTTTGAATTACCATTGTCATGTTTGTAGGATCCATATATAGAATCCCTATAGTGGTGACTCACATGTGCGCATATGATCTCTAAATGACACCGATTTATTTTTGGATTCTTGCATAGTGAATCCATAATATTTTTTTTTCTGATAGCTTCAAAATAATTTGGGGTAAAAGGATTTATTCTCATTCTTGAGAATATAAGAGGAAGAATTTTATAGAGAAGTATGTTGTGTATAGAGATTATCAATTCTAGATTGGCCCTACATAATAGACATAACTATCTATTTATAGATCTAGTGTTAAGGTTAAAATATTATTTAATTACATATCATCCCTTAAATATTGTAATAATTCTTAATAAACACCATACCAAATAATAATAATATTATTATTATTATTTTATGGAATGTGCTAACTTACAAAATTGGTAAATATTATTTTACCATCTTTTAAATTAATATTTATCACTGGCCATGATCTTGGTCCACTCGAATTCCTTGGAATTTATTGAATACCTGAATAGATACAATATTTATAAATAATTATTTTATACACAAACCAGTGAATAAATATTTATTAAATATTTAATAAATAAAATACATATATTTTATTTAATATGTGGTGAATATATATTTATTTAATTTATATGATCAATAAAATATGAATAAAATTATTCTTTGGTCTTGAGAATAATAATTATTCCATTAATTAAATTAAAATAAAATTTAATTAAGATCAATTCAAACACTTAGTTTTTGAATATTTTATTCCAATCAAAGGGCTGAGATATCAACTTCCATAAAGATAGAATGGAAAAATCCTTCCTCGACTTATCTATTAATAACATACCTTTTGTGATGGACCCAACTTACCCTACTTACCAAAAACATATGGCATCAAGGTTTTGGTCATTAAATATGAGTGTGAGAGTCATGACATGCATTAATGATAAAATGAAATTATAAGGAACATTACACATGCTCATAGATAAGAATATCTGATCACACCAAAACTTGAGAAATTCCTACTAGCAGGTCTATTATAATAATATTCCATATTAGAGATTAACAGGTGTGAACTTCATGAGAATAAAACTTGTATACTTAAAATTACTCACACAAGAAAATCTAAATACTTTGGTCCCTATCATAGTACATTATCTAAATAAAACTATATTTAAGAATATCATCATTTTACTTCAATGTTTTCATCAAAGTAGAAAACTACTATGACCTTATCAATGCAATTGATTCCCTAGGACATTATTACACTGAAGTCTCATGGAATAATGATCAATATGTTATAATATGTTTTATTAATATTCAAATATTTGAATATACATGTAATCAAAATACAAATAGTTGGTTCTATAACACCAACTATAATATATACATAGATGGTGTCATCATTGTGGATATGGAAGGGATGGGAGTAATGAATTTATTTCCATTGGGTGAGAGTATAAAACTAGTGGGTAAAGTGGTTGGTTGTACTTTGACTATATTCTTATGATATTATTTTACTATTCTTAGATTCATTATTTAGTGAGTGATCTTGGTGAGGCTGGGGGACTATTGGATCAGCTAGGTTCTTGTTGGTTCTATTATCTGTTCACAGGGGCATTGGTATTCTCTTTTCACATTTTCATGAGAGACCTTGGTTATGATACTACCGAGTATACATTTTATTCTCTCCCCTATAGTTATAAAATTATTTTTCAGATTTCTAGGAGGAATTTGGTGATTTATTTGGATAGTGCTAGTTCAGAGGTCGAAGTCATTGTTGTGTTACTATTGTAGGACTATTTTTTTATTTTACTTTAGAGAATTATGTATTTGACTTATTTTAAATACATTATGGGATTTTTTATTGGTGTATTGTCTTCACTTTCCTAGGATTTATTGGTGGAAATTACTCATAACAATCATTTTTATACCATAAATTCTAGTCACCAACCTAGGGTATATTATAGGTGGAATTTAGGGGGTTACTCTCAAATTAATTTCCATCCTAGGATGGGTTCTCAATGGGGTTGAGTCATGAAAGAATTTGAGTTTGAATGAGTTCTATGATTTTATAAAGGATTTTTGAATTCTATAGAGTTACTTAATTTTGGATAATTTCTAACATCATAAGGATAATCATTTCCCTAAAAAAACATAATCTATAATGTGCATAAGGATCATACAGTGATGTGCGTACATGATGTCTAATTTGTGTAAACATAATCTACCCTTGATTACGAATAATCATAGTTTTGAAAACATGGTTTTTGAGTATTTTTAACCATAAGAACTATAAGGATCATCTGTGTAAACATAATTTTTCTTTAATAATGATTTTTCCATGTTGTGTAAGGTTTATTTTTTCCTTATGAATTTTCAAAGTTTCAAAAATTCAATTTTTTTAAAGAATCAAAACCAGATGATGAAAAAGTCAATACTTAGTGTCTAAATATCATAAATCATTTTTTCAATATTTCTTAAGATTCCATTACTCTCACATATTTAAGAACATGATCATTATCAAGAAAACCTAAATGAGGAAGAAGTCAAGTGAAAATGAATTTGTTTTTAAGAATAATGAATATATTTCAATGAGATGATTCTTTATTATTCTTCATATCCCAAATCACATGATACTAAATATATGATTCTAGATAAGTTATATTTAATTGTAATTTTTAAATGATTGACATTCAATGATACGGAAAGATGATATAGTGTTTTGTGCATTAAATAATCACTTTATACAGTGAGCATGTTGGGGATAATTTAGAACTGAGAATGATTCAATTAAAATGAGGAAGAAATCACTATAAAGTATTTATGAGATTTAAAAATTTATTTTGTTGAGATATTTTAGTGGAATAATAAAGTTGATGTTTTCTTAAGGAATAAGAAAAGGGTACTTGTGGTATTTTCATGAGAATATGGGGGGAACATACCCATGTGACATTTTTAATGATATTTTCCTAAGTAAAGTGGTTGAAATAAGTAGATTAACTTCCATGATGCCTTCTTTTGGGAGGTATAAGATGCCTTTTAATATATGAATTTGGGTACATGAAAAGGGAATGAGAAATTAATGTGGCTCATGTACAAAAAAAGTGATTTCTAATGAGAAATAATATTACCGATGAGAATTATAGAGGTAATGTCATAAAAATTAAAAATAGAGCACAAATGAGTTTTTAAAATATAAGAAGAATTTGAGACTGAATATATTATTCTGTTGATATGAAAAGAATATTTTCTCAATATTATAGAGATGATTCTGAGAGAAGAAGAAGAAATATGCCTTCGATGTATGTTTCCTGTAATGATTTGAGAAGACTAAGTTCTTAAATGTCTATTTAATAGGTAGATATTAACATGGATGTTATCGAATAGTGTGAGTTGTTTCATATATATATTATATTATTAGATCAAATAGAAGGTTCTCTCATATGTTGTTGAAGAAACCAGTATTTTAAAGAATACCTCTCTCATCTTATGTTGTTCATTTTTCATTATAATTATTAAGGGATAGTAGAACCAAATGGATGTGAAGTATGTGTAAGGAATCATGGGTATTAGGATAACAACTGATCCAATTATATCAGTAGAAAATATGTAGTAAGAGCTAAAAATTGGTTATAACAAGGATTAGTCTCTCACATTGAGGTTGAACCTTGTAAAAACTTGCATGTTCATTTTTCTTCATCATCATTCATTACATTCAGGTGAGGTTAAGATTTTAACTTGAGAAGGTCATGTCCTAACTGAATACACTTTTTTATTTCAAAGAAATAAAGTTTAAAATTTTTCTACACAAAATCAACCCTTCTCAATATATCCATTTTATCTACTAGTACTAAAACAAAATAATCTGAATACCTATCATGATATATCTTTTTCAATAAATTATCATTTAAATGAGTAAGTCAGTGATTCCACAACTAGGTATTATATGATTCATTCGAACTTAATTCATTATCAGTTGATAAAACTTGGTTTTCATATTCTATTATATATATTTCATTATTGAGATGTTATATTCTATAAAAAATGTTATCCTTATAAAATTATCATCTTTTATTCTCAAACTTGAATAATAAATAATTCATATATAAACTGTTTGAATATATAATGTTTTCAGTAACACTAGATATGTAATAATAGTTATTTAAGACTAAAATAAACCTCTTTGTAAAAGTAAGGTTTTATTATAATATATCTAGTGCACCTAATCTTGCTACTTTGGTAGTTTAAAGGTCCACCTTTCCTCTAGAAACCTTATTAAATCAATGTGGTTCCTATATTTGGATACAAATGTGAGTATCACAAGTTGAATTTAGTATCCAACTAGTAGAAATGGAGAGGTTTCATTTGATAACAAGAACGACTAATCTTCCTCCTACTTCTTCACAAAGGTTCAGTTCTTCTTCTAATATACCTTATTTCCACTTTAAAAACATTGTACATCTCATCACTTAGTATACCATTAGATCTTCTTCTTCCTTTTCATGTGATGAAAATAACACATAGACTTTTAATTAGTCTCGGGTCCCTTTTACACTATCTTCCTTTTTTTTACCATAAGAATTGGTGGTTTTCTACACCTCATATCCATATTTTCCTGGATAATTAGGGTAAGAGGTTTTGAGAGTGACTTCTTAATATTATTCCCATTATAATTGAAAATAAAAATAAATAATATCTGAGGTAGTAAGGAAATAATGAGGTTATCTCACAACTCATCAAGTAGATTAAAACCCAAAATATCCAAATTCTAAATATAGTAAATCAAATTGACAACATGAGGTTTAGATGGCTCACCTTCTCTAAGCTTTCATATGAAATATACCTTCGAGATCTCATAACTCTCTTGTCAATATTTCTCTTGAAAAAGATTGAGGAGATGGGACAACATGGTATATTTATCCATGTACTTAATAAGCTTATGGATGTCACTAGACAAGGTTGATAACATAAGGACTTTTACATCCAATGTAGCATCTATATATTCCAAAAAATAGCTTTCTTATCATCATTATCCTCCTTGAAAGTCTCTTTATCTATAATAGGGGACTCCAACATGTAGAATTTCTACTCTTAGGATAGTGAAATTCTCAAGCACCTGTATCAATCTAGGAAATTAATATCAGTGATTATATTATCTTTATCTATTACTTATTATAAGGATAATTTTTCTTTTATAGTAATTTTCATTTTATACAATAAAATAAAAGTAGTTTTTAGTATTTTATCTTCATTAAAAAAATGTGATGTAATAAATTTTATTTATTTGTCTTCAAATATTTCATCAAATCTTAAAAACATTTCCATTAGATTCAGAATGTCATGCTATGTGAATATTCTAGTGTAAATGGTCCATATTTCGTAACTCGTAACCTATACGATGGAATGGTCAAATTACTTTAAGGTATTTGGGTAGGTGGTCTTTCTAACTGTAACGCCTTGAACCCGGATGCCACCCAAAACAGTGCCCCAAGCCCGGTTGGTCACAAGGCCTCAAGTGCATCTCCTTAAATGCTAGAGGTTATTAACTAGAAGCAAGGGACTAAGTGAGTCAGTTGGGAGACTATGCCATCATTACTAGAGTATCATAGTGGAAGTCAAAAACATGAAATAGCAGAAGAGAATAAATAAGAAGACAATGAAAAGTAAGACAAGCAGGAATATACATATCAATAAAAAGAAGTGTCTCATATACAAAATGATGCAGATGGTAAAGGTATCTAGAAAGCATCCAGAATAGTACATGGAAATATAGAACAATAAAAGTATCCCAAAAATAAGAAAAGACCAAAAGGTATCCCACCATCACAAGCCTCATCTTGGTCCTATGCTCCCTTTCTCTAAATCCATAGTCAACAATCGGTACTAGGGATATTTCCCCTATCATCTCCTGCAACCATATAGTCTATTTGGGTCACCAAGGAGGCCCGAACAGGGTTTGAGATAAAAACCCCAGTAGGAAACCACTGAGGTCTATACAGTTCTAACAACAATTATACAAAGTGAAATCAAGTGTAAACAAAGCAGTAAGGTAAAGTGAATTCCCATGGAATAAGTCTACTATAATAATAAACCAACCATCCCTCAAGGCTACCTGTAAAAGATTTAACTTCTAACAAGGCATCTAAAAGCAAAGTAAACAAGAAAAGCACACAACCATTCAATGAATCTATCTAGGTTAATAAATCCACAACCATGTTGTATAGAGAAGTCAAGTGTCCCCACGACCATGCCATATAGTGAAGTAAAATATTCCATGGCCACGCTGTAGAGTGAAGTCAAATATCCCACGACCATGTCGTATAGTGAAGTGTAGACCCCAAGGTCTCGATCCAAAGTGTCACCATACCAAGGCATCCATGTAATAAATATCTAGACCATAGAGGGATAGATTTAAGGATCATGTCCAATGCATCCCATCGAGTCCCATGGGTGTCCCTGGTGGAAACTCAGTTAGGCACTAATTGGGGTCCTAGGATCATGGCAATAGAAAGTCCTATCGGATCCCAAGAAAGCCGGATCCACGGGGTAGAAAGGCCCGAGGCATCCCACGGAAGTAAGACACAAGGGGAAGAGTTAACCCAAGGCATCCACTACCAAATTACAGATCCATGGAGTGCAGTCCAAGGAATCTATCAAACCATTCATTCAATAATTCAAACATTTATAAACTTGTGAGTATACCCACTCACATCAATAAGCACAATCCATGAGTATACCCACTCATGAAAACCATTTATTACTTACCAATAATATGGGCCTACCCTCCCATATAAACCATTTAACAAGCCATTAGTCATTTCATATAGGTATACCTATCTATATTATCCATTTAACATGCCAAAATATCAAAATAGTTAAGGAATAACATCATATTCATTAATAAAGGAGTCATTGCATCTCCTACGCAAACTACTTGAGCTATAAAGGCTTCCAAGGGATTCCTATAACTAAGAAATCACAAGAACACACCCATTGGGTGGTTTAAATTGGCATAAACAAGTTATTTCCTTAAGGCGCACCCCTCGATTGACCTCGAAATGAGCAACGGGTGCCAAAACACCTAAAAAAAACCTATGGTCAACCTCATTAGGTCCAACTCTAGCTACTAAAAGCTACTCACTCAAAAAATAGACCTTTACAGAAAGTCCGATAGATGGAATATCGGCCAAATGCCCAAAAAATACCAAGAAAATACTAAAGAAAGTATATACCACCTACCTCACCTCGGTAGTAGACATATCATCCAGTATCAAGTCTTGATTCATCCTGGTTTGGGAAAAATATGAAGAACAGATGAAGAATGGGATATTATGGCATATGTGCCTAAATAAAAATAGTATAGTAATTGTTTTGGAGAATCATGAATGACTAAAAAGTAATGTATACCTTACCGATGCGGATCTGATGAGACAACTGGGGATCAAAACATAGGTCAGATGGAGGCTCTATCTTGATTCATATATTAGGCACCAGAAGGGAGAGCTATGGAGGGCTTCCGTTTGTAGAATAAGAAAACCCCAAATTGAGATAAAAAAGGAAAAAAGTTTTTTAAATTAAAATTAAAAAACACACACCAGGGTCGCACGATTTACCTACATGGTTTCCCAAACTATGCAAGAATTGTGTGCACCACACTGTCTGGTAATGGTCACTTTGCATGGTTACCCTGCATGGTTTGTCTAACAATGCTCAAGCCATACAAAAGTTCATGTTAGGAACCTACACTTTTCAGACCTCTCGCGCGGTTTAGACTAACCGTGCGCAAGCCATGCGCAAACCGTGTGCCTGGCCATTTCCAACCCAAAACTTGGTTTTGGCCTCCAAACAATCCCTATAGACCTCTAGAACACCCATGATCAAGTTAAGCATTCACAAAAGTTCATAACAAGGCATTTAAAATGAAAAGAAAAGGAACAATACCTCATACAAAAACCCAGGTTCTTATAATCTTCCCCCCTTATAGCAATTCGTCCCTAAATTTCTCTCTAAAGGGTGGTCAAGGTTTATCTGAGAACAACTCTGGCCACTAATCACATATATAAGACTCCCTCTCCTAAGTCTCATCCTATAAATGGTTGTGCTGTCATGGCACCGATACTAAAGGAACTGACCGGCCTCAAAGAACCTTTACGGTCCTATCAACGATACGAAACAGATGCTTCTCAAAGGATGCATCAACTAGAATATCAAACTCCTTGGGATGAAAAATGTGAGATGGGTCTAAGTGATAGAGGTGTAGTTGAGATGCATGGAAGAATTTTTGCATGTCTCAGTACCTCTGAGGTAACTCCAACCAATAGGCAACCGACCCGACTCTCTCCTAAATCTCAAACGGCCCGACATATCTCAGTGAAAGTTTATCATGTCTCCAGATCCACCTATTTCCCAACCTTGGTGAAACACTCAAGAAAACCCTATCCCCGACCTCAAACTCTAGAGGTCATCTTCGGCGATCGGTGTATGATTTTTGATGATACTGTTCAGTGGCCATCCACTTTTGAATCAACTGGACCAGCTTAGAAGTCTCTTGCACAAGACGCAGTCCATGTAAAGTTGTCTCTTCTACCTCTAACCTGCACAAGGGAGAATGGCATGGCCTATCATATAAATCCTCAAAAGGTTCCATATATATCTTTTCCTGATAACTATTATTGTAGGTGAACTCAACTAGGGTAATGTGACTTTCCCAAGACCCCCAAAATCCTGGTTTCAAGCTTGATGCATGTCCTCGAACCCCTGTATCATACGCTCTGATTGGCCATCATTATGAGGGTGGTATGATGTGATTAGAAGCACCTGTGTACCCAATTCCCTTTGAAACTCTTCTAGAAATGAGACGTAAAGTGGGAATCCCTATTTGAGATGATAGTGTGTAGAACCCCATGTAGTCGTACCACCTCTCATATGTACAAATTTCCATGATCATCAACACTGAAGGTATCCTTGATTGGAAAGAGATTTGCGACCTTCATAAGCCTATCAACAACAACCCACACAACATAGTTACCTCAAGGTGACCTTGGAAAACCCATCAGGAAATCCATCCTAACATCATCCCATTTCCACTCTGGGAAAGGTAACTACTATAAATCCCAGATGGCCACTGATATTCTACCTTCACCAGCTCATAGGTGGAACACCTAGTAACAAATCCAGCCACCTCTCTCTTCATTCCCAGCCACTGGTACTGACATCGCAATTCATGGTAAATCTTGGTGACTCCCGGGTGAACTATCCAAGCTGAAGCACGAAAACCCCACATCAACTCCCCATGTATATCCATTAGGACAGACACATCCATGGATATGAAAGATCTCATCATTGCCTACCATCCAACCAGGAGGATGGCCCTCACCTACCACTCCTTCCTGTAGAACTAGGACTTCTAAATCTGATATTTTCCTCATCCTAACTTTATCCAGTAGGGTAGAGGTAACAGTTAAAGATGAAAGAAAATTCTAGCCATATCTGTCATGCACCTCTAGATGCATCTCAGAAAACAACGCCATAAGCTTCCAGTCGCTACTGGCTTGCTACACCACCTGTATTTGAGTCTTACTCAGTGCATCATCCACTGCATTTCCCTTTCCAGGCATGTAGGCAAGCTCAAAGTCAAGGGATTGTAGGTACTCTAGCCACCTTTTCTGCCTCAAATTTAGATCATGTTTTGTAAAGATATACTTGAGTCTTTTATGGTCTATGTACACCATAAAATGCTCTCCCGGTAAATAGTTCATCCAATAACACATAGCATGAACAAGTATAGCTAGCTTGAGATCATGCATAGGGTAGTTCTTCTCGTGAGGCCTCAACTGATGAGACCCATACACCATGACTCGATCTCCCTATATTATCACTTCCCCCATCCAAATACCCAAAGCATCACAATACATCGTGTAGCTCTTTCCCTGCTCTACAAGTATCAGGACTGGTTCTGATGTCAGCCTCCCTTTTATCTCCTGAAAAGTTGTCTCACAAGATTCTGACCACACAAACTTCACACCCTTCTTAGTCAGGCCCATTAACGGTGCTTCTAATTGTGAGAAGTCTTGTATAAAATTCTTGTAGTTTCTGGATATCCCCATGAAACTCTATATGTTAAAAAACATGCTTGGGTTGTTCCCAAGAAACTATAGATCTCACCTTCTATGGGTCCATTGATACTCCTATCTTCTAGATTATGTGACCCAAGAAGTTAATTTGATCCATACAAAAGTGGAACTTTGGGAGCTTAGAATATAAATAATTATCTCTCAATGTATTAAAAATGATCTCAAGATGTTTGGCATGGTATGTTGATTGTGAGAATACACCAAGATATGATCCACGAAAACCACCACAAAAGAATCCATGTAAGGATATAAAACTCAATTAATCAACGCCATGAAAATTGATGGCACGTTCATGAGACTGAATGACATAACAAGATACTCATATAACCCATACCTACTACTAAAGGTTGTATGAGTAATATATGAAGGTTGAACCTGCACCAGATGATATCCTGGCCTCAAGTCGATCTTCTACAAACACTCGAGCTCCTCGAAGCTAATCAACAAAGTCTTCTATCCATGAAAAAGGATATCAGTTTTTAACTGTCAGCTGGTTTAGTTTCTGATAATTGACGCATATCCTAAGTGTTTTGCCTGTATTTTTCACAAAAAGGACCAGTGAACCCCATAGAGAAGTACTGGGTCTAATAAACCCCTTCACCTTTAAATCCTCTAGCTACCTCTTGAGCTCCTATAACTCCATCATAGTCATCCTGTACATAGGAATGGATACTAACATAGCTCCTGAAACTAGATCTATAGAGAACTCCACCTCTCACTTAGGAGGTAAACCAGAAAATTCATGAGGAAATACATCCCTAAAACACTCAACAACTGGATGAAAGATTGCCTAACTCACTCCTTGATTATTATAAAAGAAACTAACAATTTGGGATTTCATCTCACCCATCCCATAATGCTCGGGTCTAGCTATACTTTCCTGGACATCCCATTAACCCTTGTGAATAAACACTACACACTCTAATGATGTGAAAGTCGCCCTCTAGCAATAGAAGTCAAAGTACTCTTGATAAGCTACAAGCCAATCCATATTGAGAATTACATCAAACCCCATCATCTCAAAGATATATAATCTCTAGAGGAAGTGGTACTCACCAACCTCAAGGGGAAACTCCATACACTGTCATACATCACCTGTTCTAACTCCCAATGGTGTTTCTAGTGTCAAAATGCCATCATAAAGAAAAACCAAAATCCCAAGGCTTTTCACCACTCATACAGAGATAAAACTTTGAGTGGCGCCTATATGGAAAAGAGAAGATGAAATAGTATAAACTACTAAGATCGTACCTCTCACTGTAGATGGTTCGAGATCCTGCCCATGTTGGGTTTGTTGCACTACATAAGTCTGTCTTGTACCATGACCCTATAACCCAGCCTGGCTACCCTGAGATGATCCTCCCTACAGTCTCTGAGAACCTGGTTTCTGGATACTATATCCATGACCACCACTACCCTAGCTTGATCAGAATACACTGATCTAGCTCCCATCTTGACGCGGAGATGAAGACCCTACTCCTGAACCTGATGTCAGACTTGACCCCCCACTACTCGTAGCTGGAGGGAAGGTCCTACAAAACCGCTACATGTTCCCCATCTAGCTGCAAGCTCGACACTCGATTGGGTCACGGTTGAATTTATTTTTCATGTGGCCTCACCTACCACACTGATGGAAAAAACACTAAGTTGCCGGCACCCATACCCTGACTAACACTCACATCACGTGAAGCCTCAAAACTATGTTTCATGCCTAAAGATGTAGATCCAATGGGACGAGAAACATCACTCCCCTATTTTGTACCCCCGGATTTTTTCAAGTTCCAATATAAAATTAGAATATAATTCACAATCTTAGTTATATAAGGCAACCTAAATGAGTTGACCTGAGATATAATAGCATGTCTGAGACCTTCCTTGAAGGGCCTCTCCCTCAATAGATCATCAGTAAGGTACATCAGTGCAAAACACTACAGCTCTGAAAAGTGCGTCAAGTATTCCATAACTGTAATTGTGCCCTGCTCCAGATGCATGAACTCACTAGCCTGCTCTACTCGCCGAGTCACGGGGTAAAAGTAGTCATAGAAGTGGTTTTGGAATTCATCCCAACCCATATTCAGTATCCTTTCATCCTGGTTCAAAAATTTACACCAGCACTTTGCTACTCCACGTAGCATATAAGTCACAAGCTTGACCCTTTTCTCCAGAGGCATCTCTAGATGCTCGAAAATAGCTAATGTGGTCTCTAGCCATAGCTCTATAGCCTATGGTCTTCCATCCCGTGAAAATATAGGAGGAGGATGTTGTTGGAACACCCTTGTCAACTCTTCCATAGTCAAGGCTGGCTACGGTGCTCCGTGGAAAGTCTACTAATAATGAAATAAATCCTCTTATAACTACACCTCAGCACCTGTTTCTAGAACATCCTTAGGTTCCTCAGTTGGCACTATAGGAGGATCAACTGGTATCTCGTGGCCCACTGTCTCCAAAGTATGTTCATCGCCTCCATTGCGGTGTACCACTAGAGGTTGTCGTGGTGGAATGTCTCTATAATTAAAAATGCATGTCTTAGGAAACAACAACATCAAATCATAAAGCTCAAAAGCGTAGGAAAGGCCAAAACCCTCCTAAAAACCAAGTCAAACCCACAGCCTACTCCTAAAGCCAGGACTGTATAAAGAACAACCAAAGAACCACTAGAAATTATGCCTCTTTCCCACTCAAAAGTTTGGTCTATGTCAAGTCTCTATTCAACATCATCAAGTTCCATTTTCATGAAGTTATCCAATAAATTCTCCATGGGCTACCAATTTTGAATCCATGAGGTCCCATAACACCTCCCAAACCCGACCTTGGTTTCCATTCAAATAATACAAGTAACAAGTTCATTTAAGCATTTACATTCCATCAGTACATCATTTTCCACTTCATAAGGGCATATACTCATTATAGATTGAAAGATAACATCACACCTTTATCTACTGTACCTAACTAACACAACAGTAGGAAAAAATATCACATCAATTATCACAATAGTATGAAATATCTAATGCATCCTATATGTCATGTCATAATGCATGGCATGTGATTCTAACAAGTGTCTATATGATGAATGAGATGGAACACCCTCATCTCATCAGGTTTCAACTAAAATAGAACCCAAAATTGCATCAATAGTAATAGAAGAAATCAAGTGTGTCACCCAATGGTGAAATCAAATCAACTTTAATAGTCAAAAACTAGAAAATCAAAATTTAATTTGAGGAATTTTGGATTTTCCCTATACGCGGCGTAGCTAATCCCAAGCACAGTTTATTACCAAATTCTATTTTCTTCATATCCCTATATAATGTCACCAAACAATAATTCAAACCAGAAAATAAAACCTCCTCTCATACCACTTTGTAACGTCCTGAACCCAGATACCACCCAAAACGGTGCCCCATGTCCGGTTGGTCACAAGGCCTCAAGAACATCTCCCCAAATGCCAGAGATAGATAACTAGAGTGAGAGACGAGGTGAGTCAGTAGGGAGACTATGCCCTCAATACCATAGTATCGTATCAGAAGTCAAAACATGCAATAGTGGAAGCGAATATATAAGAAGGAATATACATATCAATAACAAGAAGTGTCTCACATATAAAATGATTCATATGGTACAAGTATCTAGAAAGAATCTAGAACAGTACATAGTAATATAGTACAATACAAGTATCCCAAAAAGAACAAAAGACCAAAAGGTTCCCAGTAACACAAGCCTCAACTTGGTTCTATTCTGCCCTACTCCAAAGCCACAGTCAATAACCTGTACTAGGGCGCTTATCCATATCGTCACCTATAACCATATCATCTGTTTGGGTCCCCAAGGAGGCCCAAATAGGGTGTTAGATAAACATCCCAGTAGGAAACCACCCAGGTCTATACAGTTCTAACAACAATTCTATAAAAGTTATAGCAAGTGAAAAACAAAGTAGTAAGGTAAAGTGAACGTCCATGGAATATGTCTACTATAATAAGAAACCAACAAGCCCTGAAGGCTACCTATAAAAGAGTCAGCTCCTAAAAAGGAGACTAAAATCAAAGTAAACAATAAAAGAACACAGAAACACCGTACATCCATCTATATAAAGCAATACACATCCATGATGTATAAAGAATTCAAGTGTCCCCATGTTTATGCCATATACTGAAGTCAAATATCCCATATCCATGCCATATAGTGAAGTCAAATATCCCATGGCCACATCTTATAGTGAAGTATAAACCCCAAGGGTCAGATCCAATGTGTCAGCAAACCAACGCATCCATATAATAAATATCTAGAGCATGGAGGGTTGGATCTAAAGAGCATGTCCAAGGCATACCATCGATTCCCATGAGCGTCCCTGGTGGAAACTCGATTAGGTACTGGTTGGGGTCCTAAGAGCATGGAAATAGCAAGTCCTATGCGAGCCCAAGAAAGCTAGATCCACGAGGTAGCAAGGCATGAGGAATCCCACAAAATCAAGACCCAAGGGGAAGAGTTAACCCAAGGCATCCACTACCACATTCCAAACCCATGGAGAGAAATCCAAGGCATCTGTCAAACCATTCATTCAATAATTCAATCATTCATAAACATGTGAGTATACCCACTCACATAAAAAAGCAGAAGCCATGAGTATACCCACTCATGAAAACCATTTATAACTTAACAAGAATATGGGGATACCCTCCTATATAAACCATTTAATAATCCATTAGTAATTTTATATAGGTATACTTATCCATATTATCCATTTAGCATGCCAAACTATCAAAATAGTTAAGGCATAACATGATATTCATTAAGTAAGGAGGAAGTAAATCTACTAAGCAAGATAGTCAAGATATCAAGACATATAAGGGACTACTCTAACTAGGAAAGCACAATCACACACCCATTAGGTGGTTTAAACAATCATAAACAAGTAATTTCCTTAAGGCACACCCCTCAGGAGACCTCAAAATGAGCAACGGGTGCCAACGCACCTAAACTGAACCATTGGTCAACCTCACTAGGTCCAAGTAGAGATAATAAAAGATACTCGCTAAAAAATGAGACCTCTTTGGAAATTCTGACAGATGGAATATCAGCTGAATTCCTGAAAAACACCCAGAAAAGATGAAAGAAAGTATAGACCACCTACCTCACCTCGGAAGTAGACAGCTCATCCAGTATCAAGTCTTGATTTATCCCGGTTTGATAGAAATCTAAAGAAAAAATTAAGAACATGATATTAGGGAATATGAGCATAAATCAAAATAGCACAGTCATTGTTCGAAAGAATCCATAATGACTAAAAATGAATGTAGGTCTTACCGATGTGGATCTGATGAGACAATCAGTGATCGAAACGGAGGCCGGACAGAGACTCTGGCTCGATTCTTATCTTAGGCGCCAAAAGGGAGAGATATAGAGGTCTGATATCCATAGAAGAAGAAAAACCCCAATTGGGTTAAAAAATAAAAAATATATTTTTAATTAAAATTAAAAAAACACAAAACAGGGTCACACGACTTTCCCACATGGTTTCCCAAACTGTGTGGAAACCATGCGCACCTCACTGTCTGGCAAGGGGCACTTTTCACGGTTACCCCCACATAGTTTGACTAACCATGCGCAATCCATTTGAAAGTGTCTGTTAAGAACCTTCACTTTTCATACCTCTCACACAGTTTGGACTAACCATGTGCAAGCCGTGCACAAACCATGATCCATGCCATTTCTAGGACAAAACTTGGTTATGGCCTCTGAAGAAGCCCTGTACACCTCTAGAACACTCATGATCAAGTTAATCATTCACAAAATTCCATAACAAGGCATTTAAATGGAAGAGAAAAGGAACAGTATCTCATATGAAAACCCGGGTTCTTACACCAACTACATTAACTCAGGGTTCCTTGATTCATTGAGTGGACTCCCCGATCCTAAAGTCCTATACTTGGATTTCCTCATCACTTGACTCTATGTTACACCAATTCTTACAAGGTAAAATAATATTTATTCTAAATTGGTTAATTCAACCCAAAACATTCATTTGAACTCTCTAATAAATGGAAGTTTCCTAAAAAGGGCCAGACCAACACTTTGATCTATTGTTTTATTCTAAACTAAGTAATGTAAAATGTTACGAGATTAATATTTCCTTGAGAAATTTTTATATTATGTATAAATATTATTTATTTTATACTTTTATATTATTATTAATACTATGTGGATTTTACATAATTAGTTAACCATGCCTTGATAAAATAATTTACACATAATCCATTTATATTATTGCATATTTCATGATTGCTGATTAATTTACTTTATGTGATCATGTTTAACATCCAATAAACATATATCTCATAAAAAATAATTAACCATGTATTGGAAATAAATAAAATAAATTTGTTTCATGGTCATGATATTTTACTACTGGTTAGTTTATTGAGAAGATGATAAAATAACCCATGACCCCAAGAAAATAACTCCATAAACTGAGCTTGGTTCAAGTTGCAATATTACACATATGACCTATATATCTCCTTGTTTGGTTTCACCTCATCTCCATTATAAATCATCCTTACTTGTCTCATATTTCCCTACTTTACATATGTATTCTCACATATTAGAGAGGGGGACCAGGGTTATGGGGTTACATAAAAGAAACTTTAGAGACATATGGACATACATAATAAATAAGTGGGTAGGATTCACATATCATCGTTTTAATTTAATAATAATTATAAAAAATATCCATATAATAATAATTAAATTAAACGTAACCCAATAAATATAAAGGTTGGTTCGGATCATGATCATTTATGTATGTAATGAATATTCATTTAAAACTATCTATCATTCATTTCAATTCATTCTTTATTAAGATAAAATTCATGAATTAATAATTTTTTTGTTTTATTAATTATTTCATTATTTTATCTTAATTTTACTTCAAAATAGTCTTAGAGATAATCATCCACTGTAATTTTAATTAAATTAAATAAATTAATTTAATTTAAAATTATTGGTTCAAATTAAGGTAAATACCTTAAGAGGGGGCTGAATCAAGGTGTGTTGTTTTCTTTTAAACAAACCTCACCAATAATCTTATATCACTATTAGTAGGAACTCCTCTATTCCCTATAAAAGATGTGTAGCACTAAATCTAGTACATAGGAACATAAGTAATTTTTACTTGGCTCATCCAAAATAGGTTAGTCCAAGGAGCATACAATGATGATGTGTTAATGTAACGAAATCAATAAGCACTTACTTATGTACAATGTTTGGAGAGGACTCATTTCCCCTAGTTCACTACCAATCACACTTATAGAAATCAATAGTTATTTACATGTTTAGAGTGGAATCACTATCCCTATTATTTCACTGCCAATCACAAGTTGAAATATCACTTCTCTCTCAACTAAAGTGTACTCACTATTCCTTCAGTAGATTCTTCTGATGAGTTTAATGACTTTTAGTTACACTAAAATTGGTGCATCATGAATCCCTTATTTCATTAAAATAATAAATTCTAATCTACCATTTAATATCTAGGAAACACCCATGAGGTTATCATAACACCCTTCCTTGATGTTTTTGTAACTCTTGTTCGCACAATTCCGTATTCATGAAACACAACCTTCTTTATTCACACAACTAATGTTCACTAAAATGTATTTGCATAGGAAATACGTTCATGTAATTATCATGAAAAAATAGAGAAATTAAACCTTCCTTTACTATTTTTCTCTACTTAATAATAGATTAGAAACCTATTTATAGGTAGAAACAATCCTTATTTCAACTCCTCCATGCTTATAGAATTTACCAACTCTATTCACACTAGTTGCGTTCTACTTCACTTTTACAACATTTTTATGAAACTCCACTGAAAAAAGTCTCATAACTTGTATAATAATTCTTCATTTTCTTCAAAATATAGCACCTCAATATCACTAATTTCATGACACTCCACATGTTCATGAGAAAACTTCCATTACTACAATGTTCTTTACAACTTCCATAACACCTTCAAGTGCTTCAAAAACCACTCCTCTATAAATGTTACAAGGCCTTCATTGTCCCATAATTTTTATACCCACTTTTTTTAAAAAAATATTATAAATGATATTTTTCAACAAATGTGTTGAAACTGCTTTTTCAATAAACACCATCCCAAAAACTCTAAAACATTATATTTATGGATTTTTTCAACAATATCCCCATTTGGTTTTATTGAAAACACTTCAAGATCCTCATACATACCATTAAAAAATATTATAAACCTTATTCTTTAAATACATTCGAACTATGGGACTCTAGATAGTGATCAAATACTCACTCAACGCATAAAATAATCCCTTATGATTCAATATCAGAGTGAGAAAAAAGAGTATCATGAAAATAATATTAATAAATTACTTCATTTAAATCTCGATATTCTCTTATCAAATATCTTGGATCACAATCTCTCTTGATGATATATAATCCACAATAGAAGAGTATCAATATCATCATTTTTAACTATACTCCCCCTTTATCTTTAATCCCCTTGATTGAACATCAAAGAACTCTCCCCATTGTTTATCTCTACTCATCCCTATATTAGGTTTGAACAATATCCCCCTCCCCATTCTCAAAAAATATATTTCCCCATTTATCAATAAACCCAAAAGTCACTCCTTTATGGAATAAAATATTAAAAAGAGTAGTCAATGGTATATGGGGATATTCATAACATATCTTAGGGGCGCTAATAGAAAATATATATTTGGTTTCAAGGTTTTAACATCAGTTATTTGATAATTGATGTTAAAACCCACTAATAAAGGATTTTAACATTGTTTATTAAATAACCAATTTTAAAATTCCACTTTTTAGATTAGTTAGGTGATGACCAACTTTAAAATACTCTATGTGTGGGTTTTAACATCATTTATCAAATAATTAATGTTAGAAGTCAAATTTTAATATTGATTATTTCTAACCAATGTAAAAACCCTTTTAAAAAAATTCAAACACATGGTGTCTCTCTATTCTCTACAATTTTTTATGCCCATTTTCTAAAACCCTAAACTCCACAACTCAGTACTACACTCCATATTCTTTATTCAACCTCATATCTCCTCATTTTTTAATATTTCTCATGTATCTTTCCTTATTTACCCAAGTTTTATGTTATTCCACCACCATTGACTGTATTCCTCCCATTGAAGCATCATTATGTTTGTTGTATTTAAGTTCCATCATTTTCGACCTTCAATATCTATTTTGAAACACACTTATCTTTAATTGATTTCAATATAAAGTCTTTCTTTCACTATTTTGGGTCTCTTTTTCATAGATATTCTTCCTAAATATCAAATTTTTATAATTTAAATTTAAATTTTTTATGTTTATAATATTTCTTAATTATTTTTTAGTTATAAACTATATTCTTTTTTAGCTTTATGTAAATCATAGTCAGTTATAAATGTTCATGGTTATAATTAGTATGTGATTATAATTTCTTTGTGTTCATAAATTCTTTATGTGTATAAATTATAGTTGTAATTTTCTTATGGTTCTAATTGTTTTTATTTATAATTTTTTATGTTTAGAATTTTTTTATTATAATTTTTTTATGGTTAAAATTTTTTATGGAAATAATTTTTTTGTCTATTATAATTTGTTTATGGTTATAAATTATATTAATTTTTTTGGTAGTTTTAATTTTTTCTTGTGTTAAATCATTATCAGTTATAAATTTTACCTCATTTAAATTTTTATTATTATTATTTTAGAATATTTATATTAATATCTTTAAATACTTATATATTTTATTTTTATATGTGTGTATATAATTTCATTCTATATGTTTTAAATATATATATTTATATTTATATTTATTTGTTTTTATTTTTATATATTTATATTTTTTAAATTCATCTATTTATCAATATGTTAAAATATTTATATTTTTTAATATATTTTAATTTTTATTATTATTTTAGGTTATTAATGGATCATAATTAGATATATGCATGAAGAACTAGTGGTGGATATCAGAAAAGTGTTTAATATTTCTTGGACTTTTCCAAATAGAATCTTGAAAATAGAGACATGTATTTTTTTCCAAGCATAAAGTGTTTGAATATGAGAAAGTTAAAGTAAAAATAAATAAATGACATTATCATTTTTTGTGGTTTTAATCATAGTTATAAAAATTGGATCTAGCATGGTTAAATAACAGAAAAGTAAATATCTAACATTGATGAAGATATTCTCTATGAGATAGAGGATTGTATTGATGATTTAATTCACGATATAGGCATTGAAACCATTGAAAAAATATAAACTATTGAATGATTTTATGGGGATGTTGAAAAGACACTATTCCTAGGTTTTACTAAATTTATAATGCTAACAGAAGTACTGAGATCCGTTAACTTAAGATTAATAAATGGTTAGATACCCAATAGTTTCACTAAATTTATTAAACTTTTGAAAGATTTACTTCTAGAATAAAACAAGAATCCGGATTCTAATTATGATGCAAAAAATATTATGTCCAATGGGACTAAGATATAATAAAATACATGCTTATCCCAATGACTATGTGCTATATTTCAAAGAATATAAAGGTTTATAAAAATGTTCTAAATATGGGACATAATGATATAAAATGGATGGGAGATCTAACTATGATTCATTATCAAGGATAAAAACCAAACCTTCTTCTATATAAATCTAATATCTTCCAATAATTCCTTATTTTAAGTGTTTAGTTTAAATTGAAATGATACGAATAGGATGGAAATACATGAAAATGGGTGAATCTATAATAAAAACAACATCACTCTGCTAATTTATTACATTGGAAGAGATTTGATAAAAACTTTCCTAATTTTGGAAATGAATTTAGAGTTCTCAGAATGAGAATATGCATAGATAGAATGAATCCATATTAGAGCCTTTATAGCCAATATAATTCATGACCTATTATGTTCATAGTTTATAACCTATCCCCATAGATATGTATGAAGAAAAAATATATTATGATGTGATTAATGATTTATGGACCAAAATAGATTGAAAATTATATTGATGCTTAAATGCCACTCTTTATTGATGATTTTATATTTTTATAGGAGACAAGTGTTAAAGTGTTTGATGTATACAAGAAAGAATGTTTTCTTTTGTGTGTTATTATAATTTTTACTATAAACTAGTTTTATACACATGAAAACTTATATGGATACAGTCTTAAGGGACATATATCATATCTAATTTTTAGAGAAAGGATTTCATATCAATAATTGTGGAATGGGATAAATATAGTGTATATGGGTTATCGGAGATTTTTTCCAATGGATCACCCATATCAAAGATTAAAAAGGCATTTAATAATTTTTAGAAGTAAGATTTCCCCCCCAAAAACTCAACCAACTTAAGAATATTACAAAAATTTGAAAAACATAGATGATTAATTTTGGAAAATAGAAACTTTGTGCAATTAAAAAAATACATGTAAGAAATTTTCCATCTTATTCAATCTATTTTAATTGATAATTTTGGAGGTAAAACTTAACATTGGTGTTATTCATGTTGAGAAAAATATATGTGACAGTTTGATCATAAAAATATTACACATAAAAGGAAAGTCAAAATATTTATTTCATGAAATAATAGACTTAATATATATGGGAATACATTTGAAGTTATATCATACTATGAAAGAAAAAAGAATATATTTACCTCCAACTTCTCACAAGTTAAGAAAGAGTGAGAAGATGATTTTTTTAATGTCTAAATGAAATTAAAGTACCTAGTGTTTATTTTTCAAATGTAAAAAAATTATTATCATTCAAATATTTGAAGTTTATAGTTATAAACTCTCATGAATTTCATGTATTGATGTAATAATTATTTCCTATTTCACTGTGTATCATATTGTTGATGCTTATAAGAAATTTTATCATCTGGTTGTGCTACTTTTTCAATTACATTTATAGTAAAGACATGGATCTAAATTTTTTAAATTGATATCCCACCTAGTTTTAATACCCTAATAGTTGGGGTTAATTATGGTATGATAGATTAAAATAATTTTTCCCATTCGATATTATTTCATCATTAAACAAAACTCTCTTTTCTCACCATCCCATATCATAGAATTAATGGAACATAACAATTTTACTTGGTTCTACCTCACTGGGATATGTCCAAGGAGAATGTGAAGGAAATGTGATAATTTACCAAATATTCTAAATCAAACTGTTATTACATGGTTTGAAGTAGACCCACTATCCCTTTTGGTTTACAACGGATCATAAACTAAAATCTCACCGCACTCTAAACTAAACTATCTACACTAATCCTTCATAAGATTCATCCATTAATCTGAATCACCTCAGAAAAGTTACACACATACATGAGTGTTCCATGAATCTTCATTTTCACCTAGTAGATGAAATCCACTTCATCGCATAGCGATCTCTTTTTGGGTATTCCTTTCATGAAATATTTTTTCCCTCTCTGATCTACATTAAACCCTTTGAAAAATCCCTTACACTGTGTAGTATGGGTGTTCCATAAAATTAATTTACTTCATAGATTGATGATTCATTAGAAACAAAACTACTTTGTGACCATAAACTAAAATCCTACACAAACTGGACTTCCTTTTTGAATTGAGTTCCTTCACAAACCACCTCCTTCGTGAATTAATTTTAGACCTAGTCAAATTCTTACAGTAATGAATCTCTATAATTTTCTTTTTACTCTATATAATGAATTGATTTGGGGTCATTTATATAGTAAAATAATTCCAAAAACCCATCTAATTATAGTTACCATTAACTCCTTTCAAAATTTTCCCACACTGCAAACTGGACTCGTTATGCAATTCGCATAGCACATAACCCTCTTTATGGAAGCCTATGAGACATTGTCCCCTCACAAATGAAAAACACCATTTTTGGTAACCTCTAACTCATTGACTTTGATCGCAAATTATGAAAAAAAAATTGTTTTCCTTTAACTCACTACCTTTGACCATATACGACGATCACCCTTTTTGGTTCACATAACATTTTTTCTATGCATTTGAATTTACTTTACCAATTTTGCTTCATGATTTAATATACTTTCTATGTGGTTTGAATGTAAAATATATTATATATTCAATATGACTTTTTCAAAAAATCATTATGATCTCCCTAAGTTTCTATGTGGTCTACTGATTTTCATATGTGAGAATCCTTTATTTTCTATAAAACAAATCCTGATTTTCATTCCTATAAAATAGAAAATATTGGGAAGTTGTGCCACCTTAAAAACTCATTATATGGAAATAACCAAGCTAGAATGTTATCAAATATATTTTTCAACAAAAAAACCAACCTAAAAATATTAAAACATAACCTTGTGGGATTTTTTCTCAATATAAATTCATTATAGAGTAAATCTATACTCATACATTATCAACTAGAAATATTTTTTTCACCATTATTTTTTGATATAATACTTAATTTGATAATTCATTTGGTGTGATCAATAAGGATATATTGACCCATATATTTATGTTGTATTTATACTTTTTAAATATGTATGAAAATTATGAAGGGATATGTTAAAAATCATCAACTAAAAAAGGTTTAAATTGTACAAAAATATATATATCAGAGGTGGTTATTGATTTTTTTATAGGTTAATTATATGAATAGTATCATATTGGTCTCCCTATATCTTGGCATCTAACAGTAAATAGTGAATGTAAGGGGATCTATAGCTTGAAAATAAAGTTAATTACATGTGATATAGTGATGCATGAAAATTTATACATTTTGAATAACATAAGTGAGGTTAAACCATATATATATCATAAAATGTTGAATCATTTAATGTAATATGTCTAAAAAAAATTAAAATTTGTTGATGAATGATCATAAAAATACATTTGTTTCAAGATTGAAAGAGAAATTAAACACCGATTCATCTGTATCAGTGAACATGAAATGGTTAAATGTGGGATCATGTGTTAACATAATCATGTGGTCTAGTTTTGACATTAATATTGACAAATTTTGTATAAAAAGTAGGATTAAAATAGCATTGTTCAAAATATAAGAGTAATTTTCATCACTGAAGCAATGAATTTTTCAAGTGAAAAAGATAAAAACCAAATTTCTATATCAAAAACATATTTTGGGGTCTTTGAGAATATATGGGAAATTTAGTATACTAATTTTTAAGTACCATTATTTAAGAGTAACTAGGTTGATAGTAGTAATGGTGCAAAATATGATGATTCTGGATATACACATATTGATTTAAAAATATTTAATTACAAAGAGGAATCATTTATCATAGTGACGGATGTGAAGAAGATAATTTATGTCATTGACCATTAAAATAATCATATTTCCATAATTTTACAAGGGAATAAAATTTATTTTGGTGATGAGAATGTTTAGAATGTTGTGGAATTATGTGAGGTGTCTTCATTTATTACATGATTACATGATGATAACAATGACCATGATGTAAACATCATCTATGTTATCTGAAATGATTATATAGATGGGATATGGGAAAAAACATTGTTACTCTCCTAATTATTTGGGTAAATATCTATTCTAATTTTTTTATAAAACTAACACATGTAAAAAAACTCTGTTTTTTTAAATTAGATATTTAAATCTATAGATGTTGATCATTTTTAGTTATTTTTGAAATACATTTTTTATTCATTAGATTTAGTTAAAAAATTAGTAGAATAAGCTTCAAATCATTATTTTTTAAAACTTACCCATGTAAAAAATATTTTTTAACTTAGATAGTGAAATATATAGATATTGGTCATTTCATCAATTCTGAATTAATTTTTATATTCATCAATTTTCGATGTACATTTTTTGGTCAAAAAAGCTTGACATCATTATTCTTTTGTGAAACTTGCAGATGTAATGCCACTAGTTTTTAAATTAGATATTTAAATTTATAAATTGTTATCATTTATATATTTTTTTTAACACCAAAATATTTTAAAAAGAAAACTATGTTTAGTAGAATATATAACATTTAATATTGAACCTAAATGAACCATAGAATATTATTATTTAAATATTACCATTATAACGTAGTTGATAAATTGGCGAGTATGAATAGGATTAAAAAAATTATGAACTATATATAAAATTTATATGAAATTAAAATTTATTGATAAATTTTTATCCAATAATCACTCAATTTTCTAGTAATGACATTTTATGCTTTAAAGATATGTTTTCTTTAAAAATGAATTTTACTACTTTTTAGAGAAAAGAATGAAATTAATTTTTGAAATTTTAGAAATTTAATTTTATAAAAATGATATATTTTTAGAAATAATCATATAAAAATTACCTTATAATGAAATATTGGAATTTTTCTGAATATATTGATTTTTTAGTGAATAGTAATAAATACTATTTTTTATAAAACATTCATTTAATTTACTTAAAAAAGTAATTTAAAAATACCATTATAATTTGATTTTGATTTAAAAGTAATATAATTATTATTTATTTTTAACTAATATAACTAATTACATTTTAATAATCTTTATATCTAATTTTGGTATTAGTTCATTTTTGGATTTGAAAACACATTTTTCTAAAAAAAGTTTGGCATCGCATTTTGTGTGTTTAATTTTGAATTAAATTGTGAAACATCTATGAGTTGGATTTGATAAAATGGATTTAATATTTTGAATCATCATAATTAATATTATTTAATAATTTAAACTTAACTTTCTTTCATAATGAATATTAAAAACAGAAAAAATTTAATATCACGGTTATGGTTAAAATAGGTTTATCATCGGTTAAACTAAATAGATAAGGGTTAAAATGACATAAAAATTGTCTAGTTTCTATTTTATATACATATGTTGAACCTATATCATCTAATATTTGGTAATTGTTCTTTTTGGATCCATTTGGTATGAATAAGACATTTATATATTATATTATTATAAAAAAATATAACTATGACATCTATTATACTTATAAAAGGAGACCTCCTATCCTATCTTCCATGCACTTCAAGATACATTTTCTCAGAAAATATATAAACTAATACCCTAATTACTACCCTTTACATTTACTTTATTCCATGTTTTGATTATAAAACCCTCTTAGAATGGATTTTGGTGTAAGCCTACAGAGGTTTTTCGAAGAAAAGGTATCGTTCTTAACCGATCATTTTTATTTTATTTTTTCTTCTGCATCCTTCAAATATTATTCAACCATGCTGATATAATAACATAAGTATATAAAATGTAATTAAATGTTATTATTTTAATTTTCTAACCTACATCCATCTCATATTCCATCAAATGGGAAATGAAAATATCATTCATGTATACAGAGGATTACTTCCACACAAACCGATGCAATAAATTTTCCATAATCACATCTCACAGATATTTATGATGATGGATTTAATGTATATATTTGATATTAATGATATATTTATTAATATTTAAAATTAATATATTATATATCTTCTTATGTTTCCATTCATTGAAAGATAATAACATCATTCATTCATTCGTGTGGATTACCACCTCCACGAAGCAATGTGATTCGTTTTTCATTACCGCATCATATGGATAGTATAAATAAGTTTATTTCAAAATAATAATATTATATTTATGAAATAATTATAATTATTTTAATATAAAATAATGCATACCTTATTTTCATCATGATCATTGAAAAATTAAAATTTTACTCATGAATATGTATGGTCTACCATTTCCATGATTGTAGCGTAGTTCATTTTTTATAACCATATTTCATGGTTTATTTTAAAAGTATAATTAATATATAACTATAGTAATTATGTCATTATTATTATTTTTGAGATTATGGAATAATGACCTCATTGACCATAGTAAACCTACTGAAATTATTTTGAACATATGAGCAAATTATCGTAAAAAAGTTTGATGTGATATTAATTAATTAAGTAAATGAATATGACATAATAATAAATAAAATAAAAGGAATAGTGATCTTGAAAATATTTCTTAAGTAAGTAAATAATTAACATAAGTTTATTATTCAAGAATATATGGAATGCATGTGATGATTCGGTCTTGAGGTAAGGGATCTCTCTAAACAACCCTTTTTCTTTAAGTTATGACCATTCTCACTATAACTCACTTTTTATATATCTTTAATCATATAGAACGATTATAAATTATATATATATATATATATCTCCTATATATAGCTATATTATTCTCCCTTCCTTTTATGGGGTAATTTATGCCTTATGATCATTTCTCAATTGCCTTCTTTAAGAAATCTCGTTTGATTATGATATGAGGAAAGATTATGAAACCCATTTTCTTTCCATGGGTAATTATTATGTTTATTCCTTATAATTGATTTGATTTTTTTGGAACACATGTTCAATAAAATTTTATGATGGGTGTACCTAAATGATTCTCAAATGCATTGGGTAAAGTTTTTTACTCATGAGACATTATGTTTGAGATTAAAGAGTAAAACTAATCCACTATGGGACTCTATCTACCATGTGATGTTGTCTTGGAAATTTTCTTTGACTTATTATTATGTCATGTTTTTGTGTTGCTTCAAAATTTCCAATGTTTCCATGATCTTTTGATAACATGTTCTTTATTTGTAATCCCATGTGATTACTCATGATCATTCTCTTTTATGATATAATATTATAATTTTTACTCACATGTTGTGTTTCCTTATCATGATTATAACTTTACTGAGATTTTTATCTCACCCCTTTTGTTTATGTATTCCACAAGTTATCCCATTCATTTTTAGGAAATCAAATCATTTTATGAGATCATTATAGAGATTAAAATAAAGATTATTTATTTTCAGGATGATGTTTTATGTACCTAGTATTCCAAAGATACTAGGACTTTTCAATACCTATTTTGTATTAATGGATATTTATGTTAAAAATATTTTAATAATATAGTTAGTATTAGAGATAATGTATAGTTATTTTTGGATATTAGGACTAGACTACTTTAGTGAGAACCTTTGGGATAAGTCTATGTGTAGAAAAATATCCTAGAATTTTAATGGATTATAGTGTGAGTTGTTTCTAAGAAATTACATCCCTATATGGATACTACAAGTGGAGGTAGCTCTAGAACTACATAGGGGTAAAACTCTAAAAATGTAACATTGGGAATTGACTTGATCATCACTCGGTGCATGAAAAAGAGGCCTTGTTGTACACCTCGTTTGATACTCTTAGTGTATATGCTTTGGAAATTCATAACCTCTTTACAAACCATTATTAATGACTTAAAAATTGTTAGGTTAGAAAATATTATAAGAAACATTACCATGGATAACCTATATTTAAACCTAGAGTCTCATAATTTAGGATATACTTTTTATTTATATGTTTTTTCTCCTAAGATTATAATTTTCCCTTCTCTATATTTATTAGTTAATTTATTCTCAACTTGTTTTTATTTTATTTAGTTAATAGAAGGAAATTGGAGAAACCATTCCAAAAACCAATGTGATAGGAAATGTGATGATTGTACCAATGATATTCCTAACCTTATGGGAGATGGAGTTGATAACTTCATGGAAGTACTAGTTCAAATGGATCAAGTTATGAATAATAATTTTAATCATACAGAAAAACCTCCTTCTCCTGAGAAAGAGAAATTTATATTTAAGTATTTTTATGTAACAAAGGCCTCCTACCTTTAGTGAATCTTCATATCCCCTCATCATTGAATGGTTGATTAATTCCATTGAAAATTTCTTATTTTTACTCTAAAACTCAGAACAAGAAAATTTTGTATTATATATTTATCACATGAGGGGGAATCCGATAAGTGATGGATACTAATTAAATATATTATGTCCAAAGAGGATATTGATTCCATGGAATGATAATAAGTCAATACAATATTTTTCAAAAAATATTTTCCCTAAACTCCCTATCTTAAAATGGATAGGGAGTTCCTCAGACTAAAGAAAATGGAAATTAGTCTATTAGGGTGTATGAGTAAAACTTCATAAGGATTTCATGGTACACTTTTGGCCTTTACATTAACACAGATTGTAAGTTGTACTATTTATTGATTAGATTAAATATGAATATATGAAAATATTTAGTGATTCGGGAATTTAACCAAGAATGAAGAGACTTTTCATTATTCCCTCAAACCTTAGATGGATATTAATGACTCTTAGTGGTCTTGTAATATGGGAGATAAAAAGTATAAAATAGAGTTTTCTTCAGGAGGATCAATAGATAAATCTCATGGAGGAAAGAAAACTCAACATCTCCCATGAAAAAGGTGTGGTAAGAAGCATCATATAAACTATCTAAAGGGAACCAGAAGATACTTCAAATGTGGAAAAAAGGGAAATCATGATAATAAATTATAAAAATATATAAATAATCCCTCTAATTTGGTATGAGAAAATTATTTTTATATTGACACTTCGCCTGTAGTATAGTGTTCTAACTACATATAATGTGGGAATTATATAATCCAATTCTCAAAGATAAGGGTTTTCAAATACAATCACTAAAAACAACCTCCAACCCTAAAGAGCAAGGAAGGGAATATGATATCACTACTACTGAGGTGGATCCTAATAATTATGTGGTGACAGGTATGTCAGTTATTCATTTAAGAATAGAGAACATACTTTTTTATTCTAGTTCTATGAATTCTTTCATATTTTTCACGTTTAAAATAACTATTCAAATACTATCTTAAAACATGGGGGTTGAGCTATCTGTTAGAATATAAAATAGAAAAATTATTGTATCCTAAGTATGTAACTCCTCCCTGGTCAATGTTTTTAGACTTAATATTCTATAAAACCTCATATTAATTTATTTAGTGAAGTTTGATATTATTTTGGGTGTGGATTAGTTGTCCTTATATAAACACAACATTAAATTTTAAGAGATGGATATTGCTATTCACATCCAAAGTAATCCTTTGATTTTTGTACAAGTGTACGGAGGATAAATCTTCTATAGAAACTTCCTCTCAATCATGTATATTTTTACCTTATTATAAGTCATATCTATCCAAAATTATTGAGACAAAGGAGTGAATAATTCTTGAAGATATTCCTATTATGATGGATTATACTAATATATTCCCCCAAGAGTTTCTTAATCATCCTCTTAACTAAGATGCTGATTTATCAATCAAAATTTTACTTGGATCTCCAACCATATTGAAGAAACATTATAAAATGTACACCATTGAGTTGGAAGATATGAGAAATAAGTTATAAGATAATATGTAAAAGGGTTTTATATTCCCAAGTGCTTCATTGTGGGTTGTGTCGGTCCTCTTCATCGAGAAGAAGTATGGGTCAATATGAATTTTTTTTTAACATAAACTCAGAAAAATAATGATAAATATAAAGTACCCCCTACCATGTATAGATGACTTGTTCGGTCAACTATGTGGGGCCTAGTATTTCACTAAGGTGAACCTTCATTCAGGATATCACCAATTAATGGTGAGTAAATAAGATAATATGAAAACATCCATTAAAATATGGTATGAACACTAATAATTCATATTTATGCCTTTCAGTCGCACTAATGCTCAAACAATATTTATGGACATAATGAATAGAATCTTTAGAGATTAACTTGACAAATTTTTTGTAGTATTTATAGATGAATTTATGATATACTCTAAAATCATGGAGGAGCATGAGGAGAATTTAAATATTGTTCTAAAGAATTTGTGAAAGAAGAATTTATATTCAAAGTTCAGTAAATTTGATTTATGGATAAAGGAAGTATAATTCTTAGGTAATGTTATCACTAGAAAAAGGATATCTATGGACCCTTCTAAGAAAAAGTCAATTGAGGAGTGCCCTGAAATAACATATATAATAGAGATCCATATCTTTCTTATACTAGATAGATATTACTAAATATTTGTGTGTAACTTAGAATTATTTATTAAACCCACTAAAAATTTTGACTCAAAAGAGGGTAAATTTTTAGGGACTGATGAATGAAAGGAGAGATTTAAGGAGTTGAAGATCTTATTATCACTATTCAAGTCCTCAAGTTTACCTCAAGTGGGGAAATTTTTGTTGTATATAGTGATGCTTTAAAGAATTTTTTTGGGTTGTATACTAATTAAAAATTAAAAAGTGATAGCCTATACCTCAAGGTAGTTGAAATTTACTGAGAAAAGTTATCCAACACATGATTTGAAGTTGGTTGTAGTGATCTTTTCATTGAAAATATAGTGAAATTATAAATATGGGGAGAATTGTTAAATAATATGAATAATAAGAGCCTAAAATATATAATCACATAGAAGGAGCATAATATGCACCAGTGAATATGGTTAGAGCTGATCAAGGACTATAATTTCTTAATCCATTGCCATCATGGGAAAGCAAACAAAGTAGAAGATTCTCTAAGTAGAAATGATCCAAAAACATTATCAATGATGAGAATTAATTAGGATAAAATCTTATTATAATTGAAAATTATTTAAATGGGAATCATAAAGGAAGAAAAATCATTATTACTTTCTCAAATGATTGCTCAACCATCCCTTGTAGAGAAGATAATGGATGCTCAAAGAGATTATGTGGAAATTCAGAATAAGGTGGAAGCTATAAGAAAATGGAAGTCCTCAGAGTTAAAAATCAATGAATAAGAAGATGTAATATTTGTTACATGACTATTTGTACCATAAAACCGAGAGATAAATAAATAATTTTTGAATAATTCATATAGCTCAACCTTCTCCATCAACCTAGGTAGAAATATGTATCGAGATCTCCAATCATATTATTAGTGGGACAATATGAAGAAGGAGATCAAAATATATATATCAAAGCGTATCATATGTCAACATGTGAAGGTGAAAAGAATAAATTATAATAGGATGATGCAACCATTACCCATACCTACATGGAAATAGGAAAACTTTACCATGGACTTTATCACTAGTCTTCCAAATACATCAAGAGTAAATAATTCCATATGGGCTATGGTGGATCATCTTACAAAGACATCTCACTTTATTATAATTCAAGAGGACATATAACTCAATAAACTTGCATAGATATATATAAAAGAGATGGTAAGGTTTCATGGAATACTAATATTGATTGTATCTGACCAAGATACAAGATTTACCTCAATGTTTTGGAAGATTCTTTAACATGCTCTAATTGCTAAGTTAAACTTTACTAAGGATTATTTACACAAAATGGATTTCCAATATGATCCGGATATTTATACATTGGAACACATGTGAGATCATTATTTATGGACTTGAAACTAGGATGATATCAACATATTCCACTGGTTGAGTTCTCATACAATAATATCAATCACTAAAGCATCTAAATGGATCCTTATGAATCTCTTTATGGGACGAGATGTATAAAAACAATGTATTGGGATGAATTTGGTGAACTCAAGATGTTTTAACCTAAAATGGTTATGTAAATGGTAGAAAATATCAAGACAAAACAACAAAGCATTAGGGATACCCAAATTTTACAAAAGAGTTATGCTGACAATCATCGATGAGACCTAGTGTTTGAGGTTGGGGATAAATTTTTTATCCACATATCTACATGAAATAGAGTCATTTGATTTGCGAAAATGGTAAATATAATACCTAGATACATTTTACTCTTTGATATTCTTTATCAAATTGAAGCTATGGATTATCGACTTGCACATCCACCAAAAATTTCTCAAGTACATGATGTATTCCATGTATCCCTCTTGAGTAAGTACATATCAGATCCCTCACATTTACTAAATTTACAAGTGGTATATATGGAAAATTATCTCTATTGTGAGGAGCATCTGGTGAAGATATTAGACTATAGATATAAAGTTATATGCAATATGACAACTCACCAGATTAAAGTACTATAGAAGAACCATAAATATGAAAAGGAAACCTAGGAACTAGAGGAATCCATAAAGAAAAATAACCCTCACCTATTTTAACATTCATATTTAATATGAAATTTATAGGGAGAAATTTATTAAGGGGGATAATGTAACACCCTAATATTTTAAAAATAAAACTATGTTCGATAGCATATATGACACACAACACTACGCCTAAATGAACCATAAAATATTATTATTTAAATATAACCATAATAACCAAGAAATTAAATTGGAGGGTATAAATAGGATTAACTACATTATAATATATATATATATAAAGGTTTTATTCAATTAAAATTTACTGATAAATTCATAGTAAATAATCACTCATTTTTTCAATAAACACATTTTATACTTCAAAAATACATTTTCTTGAAAAATAATTTTTATTACTTTTTGAGAAACAATAATATAATCAATTTATAGAAATTTTTGAAATATAAAATTATTAAAATTATATATTTTTTGAAATAATAAAATCAAAATTATCTTTGGGTAAAATTTTGAAATTTTTCTAAAAATATTCATTTTTATTGAATAGTGGAAAATACTGATTTTTGTAAAACTGACATTTCTTTTCATTGAATAAAGTAATTTAAAGTACAATTATGATTTAAATTTAATTTAAAAGTAAAATAAGTATTCTTTAATAATATATAAACTGATTAATTAAATTTTAATTGTATTTATATCTGATTTTGGTATAAGTACATTTATGGGTTTAAAAGGGCATTTTTCTGAAAATTTGTTTTTAATTGCGCTTTTTGGGTTTGATTTTAATTTAAATATTTCCCATTATATGAATTGAATTTGATAAAATAGATTCCATATTTATAATAATGATAGTTAATATTATTTTATAATTTCAACTTAATTTTTTCATAATAAATAGTAAAAATAGTAAAAATTTATTACCACGGTTAAGGTTAAAACATTTTTATCAAGGGTTAAAATAAATATATAAGGGTTAAAATGACCTCAAAAAATTTTCTGATTTATATTTTATTTCAATATTTTGACCCTATATCATCTAATATTCATAAATTTTCTATGTGAGATCCATTTAGTGTGAATAATAAATTTATATATTTTATTATTTTTAAAAATTCCAAGTGTGTCCTCTCCCCCACTTATAAAAGGATACCTCTTATCCTCTCCTATAAACACTTTAAGTGCCTTTTTGTTTGGAAAATATCTACCCAAATCCATACATTACTTCCCTTAACAAGTCTTTGAGGCCTTTTTTATTATAAAAACCTTCTAGGAAGTATTTGTTGGATCGGATTACACCAAATATACACAAGAGGGGGGTGAATTGTGTCTTTTCAAAAATATTTACGAGATTTTGTTCTGCCTTTTAACTTTAATCAGATAAAATGATGCAGTGGAAATTTAAATAGCAGAAAAACAAGATTTATAGTGGTTCGGGGAATAGAAGGCTCCTAGTCAACTCCACCAACGTTCTACTCCACGAGCTTAGTGATTTTCACTATCTGGTCCTCGTTTCAACAGGCCGGTTCACAACTGAGTACAGGCAGTTGACACCTTTACAATCCAAGGAAAAACAAATCCTTCTGGTTCACTTACAGAACCTATATAGCTTAGTACGAGAATCCGATCACTCAATAATTAAAAGAAAAGATTTTTCTATTTTGAAAATACTTTCCAGATGTTCTTCACAATTTCAACCTCATGCAATTGACAGTAGATAGATCGTTTCCTTGAGAAATAATAATCTTCACATAAGAAACATTCTGAGTCGATCCCATTGTAGTAGATATAGAAATACAATTCACAACTTCAGTAGTAGAAAATTCAAAGTAGATCTTCGTTGCAGAATAAGTGAATCTTCTGTTGCATTACTTCCTCTTTTAACAAACAGAGCTCTGATACTCCTTTTGAATCAGCAGATCGGTGTGTTTCAGTAGTCTCTGTTTTTCTTTCTTTTCAGAATAATCAAAAGATCACACACAATCAATAATTATTGATGAATTCTAAAAAATCCCATATAAATAAAAGAATGATAAGAACTTATCCTATAAAATTAGATCCAAAAAAAGTCTCTTTTTTATTCACGATATTAAAACATTTGAATTTACAGAGTAGTCGTAACTTCCCTGAAGACTCGGCATAAAAATCTTCTTTAATTCGATTATCAAATCATTGATGAAACGGTTTTGAATCCGTCAAAATCGTACTTTAAAATCAGCTTTAAATCTGGCTTGAAATCCTCCTAATAATCAGCATATTGACCATTGCATAAAAATATTGACTTTAAATTCTCTGATGCCAAATATAAGGTTAAATTGAACTGTATGTGTCCTTTGAATGTAAGGTTGATGACATAGTCTTCAAACGTAAGGTTCACAATGTAAAGTTGACAACATAAGGTTGACAACATAAACTTGACAAAAAACGTAAGGTTCATTCCAAACGTAGGGTTGGTCATCCATACTTTTCTCTTCAACTTTCAAACATACGATAAAAGATCTTTACTTTTAATTGATCCATACTTTTCCAAGAACGTATGGTTGTTTACAAAATTAAGGTTGATGAACCATACTTTTGAGAAACAAACGTAACGTTTAATATTTACGTACGGTTCTCCTTCCATACTTTTCTGATATCCCAAACGTAGGGTTCCTTCCTAACGTAAGGTTCTTCTTCCATACTTTGCCGATAATGTATGGTTTTTTAACCATACTTTTTCCTTATCTCAGAAAGTATACACGGTTTCTATCCTTACACTACATTTATCCATGTAGCGTATGAACAGTGTTTCTAGAACACTCTCAAGAAGATTATGAATAAGTAGCACATGAATAGTGTTTCTAGAACATGCTAAAATACGAATACTTTAATAATAAATTCCTGTAATTTCAAGAGTAAAATTAAATGATAAATTCCTGCAAAATGCTTAACAAATAAAATCATTAGAAAATAATTAAGGGTATTTGTGAGCATCAAAATTATCATAAATAGATAGAGTATTAATATAAACTCCCCATTTAAATAACAATATTATGTATTTTTGAAAACAACACTTGCTAAACAGTATTTTAGTGTAAACTTAAAGATATTGTCTGAATAAGATGTATCATTCCAAACCAAATGTTTTTATATTATTTCTTCTTCACATCATTAAGATATTATTATAACATTATGATATAATAAAATAAATATTTTACATATAATAATATTTTATTTTATTAATTTTTTAACCTGCATCCATCTCCTCCTTTATCGAATGGGGAATGAATCCATCGTTCATGTGTACGGCAGACTACCATCTCGCGAATTGATGTAATCTTTTTCCATCATCTCCCATAACAGATATTTATAATGATAGATTTAATGTATATTTATGATGTTAATTATATATTTATTATTCAATAAAATTAATATATCATATATTTTCTTACCTTTCCATTCATTAAAATATGATAACTTCATTCGTGCATACGTGTGGATTACCACCACCATAAAGCGATATAATTATTTTTTCATTACCACGCCACAAGGATGGAATAAATGAGGGTATTAAAATAAATAAGATGATATTTTTTACCTAATTATAATTCTATAATTATAAAATAACACTTACATTCTTTCTTAGGATCTTTGAAAAATTGAAATGGTATTCATGCTTATGTACGGCCTACCGTCTCCATAATTATAACGTAGTACATTTTTCATAACCATATTTCATGGATGATTTTAAAAGTATAATTTACATATAAATATAATAATTATTTCAAGATTATTATTCTGGATATTATGGAATAATAACCTCATTAACTATAGCCAACCTACTAAATCCATCTTGGACATATGAGTAGAATATCATCAAAACGTCCAATGTAAAATTAATTTTTTAAGTAATTGAATATGAAATGGTAATAAATAAAATAAAATGAAAAATAAAAATGAAAATTTTTATTAACCAAGTAAATAATTAACATAATTTTATTATTCATGAAGACAAAGAAATCATGTGATTATTTAGTCTTGAGGTAATGGATCTCTCTAAACCACAATTAATCTTTAGAATATGACCATTCTCCCTCTAGATCACTTCATATATATATTTAATGTTATGGAATGATTAAAAAATTTGTATATATATGAATCTAACTAATATACCTAGATTTTTATCCCTTAATTTGATTGGTTAATACAATCCTTATGATCATTTCTCCAATGCCTTCTTTATGAAATCTCTTTTGATTATGATATGAGGCAAGATTATTCAAACCATTTTCTTTCCATGGTTAATTCTAATGTTTATGTCTTATAATTGATTTCATTTTTTTGGAACACATAATCATTAACATGTTATGATGGGTGTTCCTAGATAGCACTTCAATGCATTGGGTAAAGATTTTGTCTCATGAGATGTTATGTATAGGATTAGGGAGTAAACCAGATCCACTATGGGACTCTTTCCACCATGTTATGTTGTCTTAAAAGTTAGTCTTTACTTATTACTATATAATTTTTTTATGTCACTAACACATTTACAATATTTCCATGATCTTGTGACACCATTTTATTTATGTTATCATTATAAGTGATTATTCATGAGCCTTCTATTTTATGATATCATGTTATACCTTTGACTCACATGTTATGTTTCCTTATCATGTTTATTCCCTCACTGGGATTTTTATATCCCCCATTTTGTCTATGTATTCCCTAGGTTATCCCATGTAGTTTTAGGAGCTCAAAGGGTCTTAGGATCTAATTATGGAGATTAAAATTTAGATGTTTTATTTTCAAGTTTTTGTTTTACATACCTATTATTCCAAATACACTAGGATTTTCGATCCTTGTTTTTTAATAATGGATATTTGCTTTAAAAATTGTGTAATAATATGTGTAAAAAGGTTTGGGTCATCATAATTTTATATTAATTTTTATATTCATCAATTTTAGTTACACATTGTATGGTTGAATAGGCACAGTGTCATTATTTTGCTGTGATTATTTATCTGTGTTCATTATTTCCATATATTCACTTTTCTTTAGTTATATTAATTAATAGAATAGATATAATTTGATTTTTATTATTAGGAAAAAAATATTACTTCTAATATTTATTTATTTTTAATAAAATACACATACACATAATTTCATTACAATCATCTATTAAAAAGATGAACATGGAGGTAGAGGAACACTTAACAAGGTATGTGTATGTTCTTTTATATTAGTAAATAATTAAATTTTAAATTATTTAATTAAATTAAACTTTTATTTATCAAAATTATTTGCAGTAATACTAGTGATCCTCCTATATTGAAGTCTTTTTCTTCTCTATAGAAGATGATACCCAGAGTTGATAGACATGTGAATATACAATCACCAAGACTTTCACTTGGTTAAGGGGATAATATGTTGAGAATTCAATTTTATATTGATAATAACCTAGTTTGGAACAAATTAAAAGTGCTTTAGGATTTATATAGACTATCAGATTTGTCGTAATATTATAATTTTATATCTTGATTGGAGGAGCATTAAAAAGAAGGTGGAATATTAGTTGTGTAAGTTCATAATGATGAAATATCTAAACTGGTTTGTTTTTTATCCAATTATTCTAATATTATACATTTCACTTCACTAATATTTAATCTATTCAATTATAGATTACATTATTCTTTCATAAAATGAAAAAAAATTAAAATGGTGTGGATATCTTTTGTGGTAGTTAGATGGAGATATTTTAAATCAAAATTGACTAGATTTTATATTTTTGGGAAGGAATGGAATGAAAACTCATGCATAAAATATGTGTATGTAGAGGCATAGGAGAAGTTTGTTGAAATTTAGTGGGAGGAATTCTTTCTTAAATTACAATGATTGCATGAAAAATCAAATTTTAAATGTATTTGTGAATTATTTTATTACTTATTTATTTATTATGACACCCCGAGCCCACACTCCTAGATCTATTTTCATTAACACATAATTAACATAATCACTTTGATAATAGTTATAAAATCCTAGATATAACCATCCTTAATTACAAAATGAATAAAAATTATTCCATATCGTATATCTTGAAGAACTTTTCAGGTTTAGAGATTTAGAGAATTAGGAAAAAATAATAACTAATAAACATCATGTTCATTGCATCAAATGGAAATTTTTTCATTATATATGAAACTACTTAATATATAATGACTCTATAATATCTCCCATAGTTTATCCACACAAGCTATCCTGGTTGGAATTCCATGTGTAATAATTTTCTTTATAACCTTGGGAAATTGAATCATAATAAGGGGTGTGCTCAAATACTCAATAATGTAAAACATACAACTAAGGATATCATGGAGTAAACATGGAATAAATATTCTAGAATGAATAAGTAAACAACATGAATCTATAATAAACATGAAACTAAGATCATTCTATATTAATGATAATAAATAAGAACATGGATATCAATAATACTGATCTCATACTGATGCAATGCATAATGTCATACATTAAAAACATATTGTTAATCCCTTATGCAATGACACTATCCTATTATGGGGAGAGGTATACACCAAAACCCAACATGTTTTTTCTCATGATCCCTATTGATACATTGAGGGGATATATATTTTTTGTCTACACCTTTCACCTGATTAAGTATAATGTATTCACTATAAGAGTCAACAAGGCCTTTCATACTATAAAAACAATCATATCTATATAATGATTAATATGTAATATCAATACATGATTAACCTATATTAGTGGTCAATAATCATCAAGAATATAAATAATTTTCCCCATTTCAATAAAAGGGAAAACATGATCATAAATCGTCCTTAAAAAGAAGGTGGGTAGTCAAACAATACATAGTCAATTTTCTAATCATCATATATATTGGAATAACAATATACGGTATACCATTAATTTTCTCCATGCTAATAAAAGTTATAACATGTTCATAACCCATCTAAAGAAGTAATTTGGATGATAGAAAAAAAATATAACCTCGGTATAATAAAGTAAGCATAGATGTATTTTTTCATGGTTAAAAACATCCTTGCAAAAGAATGCTCAAATGATACCACCCAAGAAGGGATTAGGAATTGGACTATTTAGTACCATGAGTTCATTCCACCCAATGATAAATATATAAATAGTGAAAAATAAACCCTATTAGGGTAAATTATTTTGAAAATGAAAATGGAAATGGGGGTGAAATTTTAAAATACCTTTTAGAAAACATTTTTAACATTGACGTAAAATAAAAATTTACATGAAACTTTAAAAGGTAACTTTTGAAAAGATGACATAAAATATTTTTAAAACCTTTAATTTTAAAAATAATCTATAATAATGGATCTTTGAAAATACATAGAGTTTATATTAGATTAAAAAATGAGAGGAAGACAAAATGTATGAAAGTTAAAGGAAACTCCTTTTTAATATTTTGAAAATTAGATTTGTTGAAACACAAATTATAAAAAAAAGATCTATAAAACAATCTATGTTTTAAAATATTATTTTCCCATAATGGAATATAAAATTCTATATAATAAAATATTAGTGTGTAATAACTCAAGCGTGGAATAAAAATTTCATGATGAAACATTATAACTCAAGGAAATGATATTTGAGTCATCAATATCCTTTACAAAAAGCATACTCCATAAAGCATGAAATAATTAAAAGGGGGTTTATGTGGTAAAAATATAAATAATGGTATAATAATACATAATACAATAAGGAATAATGTACCTATATTATATAAAATAATATCAATTGAATGATCATAACTCAATGAATAAAAATTGAGTTACCAAAAATTATTACGATTGGGGGAACACCTGATTCAAAATACGTTAGAAATAACACAATTTGGATTATTTTATCCCATGAATTGAAAAGAAATTAAGTATCTAAAATTTATGTGATAATAAATAAATATAATTCCATAAAAATTTAACATGATACATAACTTGTAACATGTCTCAAGTAATTATAATTGAGATCAATAAAACTCTTACAACTTGAGTAACATTTTAATCAAATCCCCTTAAAATACATTTCTTGTAATTGTACCTGAAATAATTTGATTAAAAGATAATTCACGTTATATATTTTAAATAGGTGGTGTATATACCATATAAATTAAATTAGGTTCATAATATCAAACATGTTTCAAAGAGAGCAATTTGAGATGGAATCCTGATTCATTCTGCACTTGCACCAAATCCCCTGAATAATTAAATGGATTTCATTAAATACACACTGAATAATGTTATTCATAACCATAACCATTTATACTCCTAATTTATAATCATTATATATATATATATATTAGTTAGTATTTACATATTTTCAAAATCAGGTGTAAGTAATCTTTATCACTTTGAAATAGTTACATAAAAATGGTGTTGGTATTCATTATTGTTAAAAATTACATCATTTTAACAAAACATCAGGTATTTTAATAGATTTTCCATGACACTTTATAGAGATGTAATTTTATTCAATGGTAGTTTTGGTTACAAACCATGTAGATGAAATCAGTATCAATCACATTTCGTTGATTCTTAATGAAAGAATGGTGGTTTATTAATTAATGAGTTAAATGTTGATATAGAATTAAAAAACCAAAAATAAAGCATTATTTTCATATTTATATCATATTATACCAATAAATAAGTTCTCATAGTCATCTATTACCACACCCTGACTGATGCTTCATTTTAATTTAATTATTTTGGGTCTCACATTTGAGCTGAAGTTTGAACCAGTTTTATTTTGAAAGAAATTGGGATCTTATATGGGTGTGTGACCGTACGCACGACCACACACTCGACCACGCAGGTGACTGCGTAGGTGACTGCACAAGTGAACGCACATGCGACCGTACGCGGTGTCCAGCCTTAGTTAATAATTATATTATTATTTTGGATGTTTTTATTATTTTAGTTTCATTATTATTATTATTATTATTTAATTTAATGTCTCAATTAGGTTATTATTAATATTTTTATTTTAGTTAATAATTTAATTTGGTCATTTCTATTATTTTGGTTTTATTATTTTAAGTTTTATTACTTGTATCAAAATTTGTTATTACTAATTAGAATTTTTTTTTATTCTTTTATTTTCATTTTATTTCCTTTTTATTTTATTTTATTTTCTCTCTTCCTCTTTTATTTTATTTTATTCCCTACATTTCTCTCTTCTTTTTTTCATTATCTTTTTTCCCACCCTCTCTCTTTCTCTTCTCTCTCTCTCACACATATTCCTCCCCCCCCCCCTTTGTTTTGCACAACAGCCCCCTCATAACCCTACCCGTGCAACAAACCCTACCCCCTTTCTCTTCTTCTTTGGAGAACAGGCCAGTGCACCTCTCCCTCGAGTCATGTTTCCCTCTTGCTCCCGTCTAGTGCCGCCCCATTAGCCTGCTCATGTCTGGTATTGCCCCGTCATCCTTCTCCTGTTTAGCGTTGCCCCATCAGCCTCCTCCTATCAGACGCCACCCCATCAGCCTCTTACTCTCGTCCGACAACTCACCCTTCCTTATTCCCTCTGGATGCACCAACAAACGACCCCCTCTACACCCCTTTTGGTTCTCCTTGCACATACCCATGCTTCCTTTTCCACAACGTTCTAAACTTGCAATGTCCCCCACACCACCAAACCCATTCCCTCCTCTTTTCTGGCTAGTTTTCTGGTGTGGTACACCTCTCGTGGTCTTCCCCTTGCCTGATTGACCATCCACACCATTGTAGTAGGTGTGTTTTTCTCCAGCTGTTCATTTATTCCCACCTTTATTAGAGTTTTGGTTAGGGTTTCAGTTTTACATTAGTTTATTTTTGACACCTTTGATTCGATTCAATGTTTTATGGCTTTCTTTAAGTCCTTTGCGATGTGATTGAAGTGAAACAATCTTTTCACACCAAGTTGTGAAGTCTGTTAAATCATATTAGGTGGTTCCATGTTTGATTATTAATTGATGAATTAATTTGAAAGTTTAATTAAATTATCATATTATTTAAATTATTTGTTTGGTGCAAAGTTAGTTTTTAGCAATTTATGAATTGATTCGCTTATTTAATTTTGTATCATGTTTATATGTTATGTTTTCCACTTCTTATGAAAACTTATGTTAAATAATTCATTTTTATTTGTTTTAGAAGTTCAGTAATTAATTTATTAAATAGTGCAAATGATTTATTAAACTTCATAGGTGTTTTTTTAAATTGTTTATATGATGTGAATGGTATGTGGAGAATATTCTAGTGTGTGTTGGATTTTAAATAGAATCATTTGAGTGTAGTTTTGTGGTAAAACATTATTGCACACCTTGGAAATGTTCTATTAAGTGTGTAATTTATTTATTAAATAGTTTATGTGTTGAAAAAATAGTTTTAAGAGAGTTTATTATAAGTTTGATTTTGGAAGTGGTATGTTCCTATGAGATATGGTGCGGTTTTGATGAAAATCCACATTGTGTCATCAAATTGTGTTTTATTAAATCACAAAGTTGGTTTATTAAAATGTATGAGGGTTGAAAATTGATTTTTGGAAATGTGTTGGTGTGAATTTGATCAAAAAAGAGACTTTTGTGGGGGGGGGTTGTGCGCAAGGTCTTGTGATACACTTTGGACATTATTTTATAAAAAATTTCAATAGTTTATTAAATTATATCCATGGTGTGAAACTTGTTTGGAGGATGTTTTAGTGTGTGTTTTATTTAAAATATATTTTGTGTGCACAAATGGGGGTTTTGGCATGTATAGTGTCTTGTTTGGTTTGAGTATATCATTATGACATATGACATAAACTCTAAACCAATTTATCATAAATGGGAAGCCTGGGTACTAGGTGGGTGGAATAGATATAGTGTGCTAGTGATCTGGGAGAAACATTGGCCCACTTTCACTTAGTTGGTTTGACAATTACAACACTAACTAAACTTTGGATGATGATTAGAGACCACTAGGTTATAGATGTGTTTCCCTACTAGTGGATCATGCACTAGAACATATATTGTTGTGTTCTTATACCATTGTTCACTGAGACTTGATGTTCTAGGGTCCCACTTCTCGTTATTATCTTTAGGGCCTATCCCATGTATTATGCTCTTCCTTTATTTTTCCCTCACTGTTGGCCCACGGTGTGACATTGTAGTTACCATGAAAGCTGGATTTTCTATGTGTTTTAATTTAAGTTGCTTTCTTTAAAGTAGTTTTCCTTAAAACTATTTTCATTAAAATTTCTTGATCATTTATTTATTTTTCATCTATTAAACTTCAAATGTATTTGTCATTTAATAATTATGTGTGGAACCTTTTCTCAGCGGCATCCTACTGGTGTTTTGGCTCACACCCTACATATACCTTTGGGTGTATGTTGATCATGTTTCTTTTATATTCCAGGTTGAGGCATCATGCATAGCATTTATGGTCTGGGAGGTAGTGGTTTTTCCCATGCAGGTTGGTGGTGGTGGATTGGGGATCTGACTCCTCATGTCGCACGGAGGTTTGAGTTGGAGTTTTGGTTTTTATTTTTTATAGTCTCTTTTGGGTTTTTAGTTCAAATTGTAAAATTTAAACCTGAACTTATTTTAAAGGCATGTTTTTTTGTCTGATTTTAGTTTTGATATATTCATCTTTCTATTTTTTTTATATTTATTTATTCGGGTAAAACATTCCCATGTTTTATTTTTGATACCCAGGAACTCATGCCAGCCCGTGGGGATCAGGAATGCCCCTTTGGCCTTTCCACGGACTGGGTTAGGCATCGGTTTGATGGAGACCCAATTTGGTTCATGACAAAATGGTATTAGGGGAGGTTTTGTTCTTGTTATTTGGGTTGTCAGGTAGATCAGGGATAGGGTTATTAGTACTCGAGGGGTAAGTATGGGAAGAATGTCGCGAACCCTTTCTCGTCTTGATCCTCGAGTAACCAGGGATAGTCTAGGATTTAATTCTTTGGCTTTGGTCTTTGTGTATGGGAGAAGACAGTAGGAGTAAACTGGTACTTTGCGTGGTCTCACATGGAGTATCAACCCATATGATGCCCAAGAGTAAGGTTTGACACTCCTAGTGGTTGGATCCTGCCTAGGGCATGGTCTGCTAAACTATGTAGTCGGGTAAGGCACACCCACTAGTTCTCCATCCAGGTGCATTAGTGTTGGTGATGTCTTGGTTCATGTTTTGTGTTGGCACAAAAGGGTTTTTAAAAAAAGGAATGTGTAATTTGGGGTTTCTCTTATTTTATCTTTGTGTGAGTTCGGCATGATTTTTGGGATGTGTTTCTCTTGGACCTTTTTTTTTGAATTTGGCATTTGATTTGTTGAAATTGAATGTCTAAAAGAATGTATTGGGATATTTGAAATTTAAGTGATTTATTTTGGAAATGGGAATCATTTTAAAAATTTGTCTTGAATTTTTGAAATGGTTTTGGAAAAAGTTATTTTTGAAATATTAGGAATGTTTTGTTTTGAAAGAGGAAAAGCCTTGTTTTTCCCAGTGGTATTCATATGAGTGCTTGTGTGTGCATGTGGACGTGATTAATGGACAGTTGGTGGATTGTGTGGATGGGTGCTTGAGTGGAAGGAAAATGTATATTTTCAAGGCATCATGGAATATCAGTGGTGATTTATTGATTTCTAAGGCTGCTTCTTGTTTCCCGAAAAATGGGTTTTTCTCCAAAATGGTTTTTTTTTGTGCTTAAATTTTTTTGGAAATTAAAAAATGGTTTTGAGCCCAGAGTGAAGGTGATGTGTTCAAAAGAGATGTTAGGATTTGTTTTACTGTGCTTCGTTTTTAAAGTGGGTGTTTTTCTTTAAGGATGTGTTGTTGTTTTAAATTGGAATTATTGGATTTGTGTCTGGAATGTGGATGTTTGTTTGATGAGGTGTTTGGTTTTATGGAAGGCTAGTTTTGTGTTTCTTGTTCGGGATATTCCCTCTAGAAAGTCCCCATGGGTTTCCATCAGGTATCTCAGTTTTTAGCTCATCCCAGACTCCCAGTGGAGTGGTGGAGATGGGTTCTGCTCGGTTGTGTCAATTTTTTGTAGACGTCGAGGTCAGTTGAATATTGTTGAGTGCTTTTGGAAAGTTGGAAGTGTCTCCAGTTTTTGAGGAACTCCAAAATTTTTGTGGGTGTAAGTTTTCTTGAGTATGTATAGGGGAGCAGGACTAGATCGGTAAATGTGGATTGTTCCATTTTTTTTGAGTGGGGATGTCTTGAGTGATCCTCAAGACTAGCCTCATTCAGTAGTTGTACCTAAGGAAGTGAAGGTGAGAGAAATTGGTGGATCCCATAGGTCCTAGACCAGTCAACAGTCAGAGAAGGAGGTGTTTTGACCTTTCTGATTAGCTAGTTTCATGTTCCCCAGAGGTTGTGTGGAACAATCAATTTAAAGTTCATAATAGTTGTTAGTCTTGCTCATATTGTGGTAAGTGAAGGTTCATCATCCAATGAGGAGTGTAAACTAATGGGACTTGTTCTTGAAGTGTTCTTTCCATTAGTTTTCATTGCACATTTGACAGAATGCTCAATCTCTTATCTCTAGTGTGGTCAGTTGGGTACTCTAAGTCTTTCACTGCAATTCTCAATTGGTATTTTGACGGAGTGGCCACTTGGGACATGAGGAGAAGTATATCGGTTTCTTTTCCAGTGGAGTAAGTTCCAGTCAAAGGTGGTCAGCTTATGACTACAAGGAAGTATATTCTTCAGACATCAGGGTTCCATCCATAGGTCTCAGGGTGAAGCTTATGCGCAGTCAAAACCCGTTGTACATGGGATGAGTTCGGCCCGACATAATTCCACAGTAACGGGATGGGGATGGCTTAAATTTCCCTATTGTAGTGTCGTATATAAAGGATTAATTTTTTTTTTATTGGTATGAAGGCCTTGTATCTTTGTTGTGGTATTAATTTATGGGAGTTCCTCTTGGTCCTTAAAGAGGATCGGAGAATCAGTATTCTTGTAAAGCCAGCGGGTGTGCTCTGTGAACCCTCTTATGGTTGGTTATGGATTGAAATTGTACTCATTTCAGAGATGCTCAAGTCTTGTGGAATTAACATGTGCCTATTTGGTTCGCCTCCTGGTTAGAGGTTTCTGCTGTCAAAACCCCTCCAATGTGGTAAAGTTTTGGCTAGTGTAGGAATCGTCTGTGCAGGTCATACCATGTTGGAGGGTTCATGATGAAGAGTTCAGTCTGTACTACTTAAAGTAAACTGGGAATACACGTGCGGGTGCCGTGGTTCTTGGAAAATTTTAAAATGGTGGGGAGACCCAGTGTGGGTATCACTAGCCTCTCCTCTTGTGTTGGTTTGGTTAAACTTATGGAACTTAGAGGGTCAAGATAGTTTTAGAGGTTTTCTAGAGAACCAATATTTAGAAATAATCCTAATATGGTGGGGAGACCACCATAGGACGAACTTGTGGAAAAATATGTTTTGAAAGGGAGATTGGTAGGGAAACCCCTTACTTATGCTCCACTTGACCTTGCCCATGGTGCTTGGTTATCTTGGGTAGTGGTTCTACTGACAAGTGTTTTTGGAGATCTCGAGTGGCCCTAGTGATCCCTAAGTTAGGGGTCGGGGTATTCCATATTTTAGTTGTGTTTGGAGGTGAATTCCTTATTGTTGGATATTTTACTTGGTGATTATAGTTTTGATATCTATGTAGTTTTAGATTATGGGTGTTTTGAATTCTCGGTCTTTGGGTGATTGGGGTTTGGTTTTAAGTATCTTTGCATTCATACTTGGACTCTTGGGTTGACCAAGTCTTTTGGGACTTTATAGGGGCATAAACTATCATGGTGGGGATAATTGTCACACCCCGACTCATGCTTCATTTTAATTTAATTATTTTAGGTGTCACTTTTGAGATGATGTTTGAATATGTTTTATTTTGAAATAAATTGACATCTTATATGGGTGTGTGACCATACTCACAACTGCGCACTCTACCATGCAAGCGACCGTGCACGATGTCCAACCTCAGTTAATAATGATATTATTATTTTGGTTGGTTTTATTATTTTAGTTTTATTATTATTATTATTATTATTATTATTATTTAAGTTAATGTTTCAATTAGGTTATTATTATTATTATTATTTTAGTTAATACTTTAATTTGGTCGTTTCTATTATTTTGGTTTAATTATTTTTATTTTTATTACTAGTATCAAAATTTGTTATTACTAATTAGAATTTTGTTTTATTTTCTTATTTTCATTATATTTCCTTTTTATTTTATTTTATTTTCTCTCTTCCTATTTTTTTTTATTTTCTTCCCTCTATTTATCTCTTCTTTTTTATTTCTCATTTTCCCCTATCTCTTTCTCTCCCCTCTCACTCACGCAAACTTCCCCCCCCCCCCGATTTGTTTTGCAGAGCGGCCCCCTCCGAACCCAACCTGCACCGAAAACCCCCTACCCCCTTTCTCTCCTTCTCCAGTGAACTGGCCGGCACACCTCCCCCTATAGTCATGTTTCCCTCCTACTCTCGTCCAGTTTCGCCCCGTCTGTTTGCTCCTGTCCGGCATTACCCTATCGGCCTGCTCCTATTCGGTGCCACCCCATCGGCCTGCTCCTGTTCGGCACTTCCCCGTCATCCTCTTTCTCCCATCTGGTGTCCTCCCTCCCTTCTTCCCTCCGAATTCACCAACCATCGACCCCCCTCCACACCCCTTTTAGTTTTCCTCGCACCAACCCATGATTCCTTGTCTACAACATGCTGAAATCACATCGTCCTTGCTGCTTCGCACCACTGGACCCACGCCTACCTCTTTTCTGGCTAGTTTTCTGGTGTGGCGCACCTCCAGCAGTCTTTCCCTTGCCCAGTTATCCATCTGCACCATTGTTTCAGGTTCTTTTTACTCTGGTTGTTCATTTCGTCCCACCTTTGGTAGATTTTTGTTAGGGTGTCTATTTTACATTTGTTCGTTTTTGAAACCTTTGATTCGATGCCATGTTTTATAGCTTGCATTAGGCCCTTTACAGTGTGATTTAAGTAAATCTATCTTTCCACACAAGGTTGTGAAGTTTGCTACATAACGATAGCTAGTTCCATGTTTGATTATTAATTGATGAATTAATTTACAAGTTTAATTAAATTAGCATATTATTTAAATTATTTGTTTGGTGTAATTTTAGTTTTTATCAATTGATGAATTTCTTCTCTTATTTAATTTTGTAGCATGTTTATATGTTATGGATTCCACTTTTTGTGAAAACACATGTTAAATCATTCATTTTTATTTATTTTATAAATTGAGTAAATAATTTTTTAAATATTGAAAATGATTTATTAAAATTCATAGGTGTTCTGTTAAATTTTTTAAATGATGAAAACGGTGTGTGGAGAATATTCTAGTGTGTCTTGGATTTTAAAGAGAATCATTTGAGTGTAGTTTTGTGGTAAAACATTGTTGCGCACCTTGGAAGTATTCTATTAAGTGTGTAATTGATTTACTAAATGGTTTATATGTTGAGAAAATAGTTTTAAGAGAGTTTATTATGCGTTTGAATTTTGAAGTGGTATATTCCTACGAGATATGATGCGGTTTTGAGGAAAATACGCATTATGTCATCAAATAGTGTTTTATTAAATCATGTAGTTGGTTTATTAAAATGTATGAGTGTTTTGAATTGCCTTTTGGAAATTTTTTGGTGTGCATTTTATCGTAAAAGAGACTTTTGAGGGGGGGGTTGTGAGCAAGGTCTTGTGATACACTTTGGACATTGTTTTCTAAATTTTTTCAATATTTTATTAAATTATATCCATAGTTTGAAACTTTTTTGGAGGATGTTTTAGTGTGAGTATTATTTCAAATGGATTTTTGTGTGTACAAATTGTGGTTTTTTTGTGTGTAGTGTCTTGTTTGGTTTGAGTATATTATTATAGCATATGACATGAACTATAAACCACTTGAGAAAAAATGGGAATCTTATGTACTAGGTGGGTGGACTAGATCTAGTGTGCTTGTGATACGAGAGCAGTATTGGCCCAGTTTTACTTCACTGGTTTGACGATTACAACACTAATTAAACTTTGGATGATTATTGTAGACCACTAGGTTATGGATGTGTTTCCCTACTAGTGGCTCGTGCACAATAACGTATATTTTTGTGTTCCCATACCATTGTTTACCGAGACGCGATGTTCTAGGGTCCCACTTCTCGATAGTATCTTTAGATCCTCTCCCATGTATTGTGCTCCTCCTTTATTTTTTGCTCACTATTAGCACACGATGTGACATTGTGGTTACAATGAAAGCTGGATTGTGTGTGTGTTTTAATTTAAGTTTATTTCTTTAAAGTAGTTTTCCTTAAAATTGTTTTCATTATAATTTCCTGAGCATTTATTTATTTTTCATCTATTAAATTTCAAATGTATTTTTCATTTAATACTTATGTGTGGAACCTTTTCTCAGTGGCATCCTACTGGTATTTTAGCTCACATCCTACATACACTTTTAGGTGTATGTAGATCCTATTTATTTTGTATTCCTAGTTGAGGAAACATACATAGCATTGATGGTACAGGAAGTAGTGGTTTTTTCCATGTAGTTTGGTAGTGGTGGCTTGGGGATGTGACTCCTCGTGTTTCATGTAGGTTTGAGTTGGAGTTTGTGTTTTCATTTTTTGTAGTCTCTTTTGAGTTTTTAGTTCAAGTTGAAAAATTTAAATCTAAACTTAGTTTAATGGCCTGTTTGTTTACCAGATTTTTGTTTTGATTTATTCAACTTGTAGTTTGTTTTATATTTATTTATTCAGGTAAATGATTACCATGTTTTATTTTTGATACCCAGGCACTCGTGCTAGCCCATGGGGATCGGGAATTCCCCTCAGGCCTTGCCACGAACCGGGTCGGGTGTCGGTTTGATGGAGACCCAATTTTTTTCGTGACATCCATGATATAAATGCATAGTATTGTTCAAGTGGGTGGTTAAACCGGCCAAAACATGAACCCACCATGATTAATGGATGATTATGAGGTGGTTTAGTTGTAATATCATTATACCAGAAGTAGAATGATATTATTTAGTGTTTATTAGTATGATGTATTAAAATAAGAATAAATTATAATAACAATTAATGGATATGAAAATATTCATAATGTGAAAAAATATTAACCTCTTAGTATGCTTGTTTAAGATAGTTAATGTTACAATTATAACTTATTTCTAATATTAATTATAAAATAACTTTTTCGGAGGGCCTATGAGCAGCGGCTTACCCCCACTCCCTTGTGCGGCTAGGGTTTTCCCTTTAAGGCATCTCCTCCCCTCCTCAGGCATGGCCCGACCTCAGCGGAGGTTATCTCCTCTCAACTTGGTGTTGTCGAGTGTTGGATCTGCTTGTTCTGGCTTCGCTATGGGCTCGGCGGCAACTCCGTGTCTGCTTCAGGTTCTTTCCTCGACACTGGTTTTGTTGTTGGCTTTGGTGTTTAGTGACGACCTCAGTGTTCCCAGATGAAAGATCTCATATCGGCGTTAACGTGCAACTCTGAGTGGTCTTTCTTTGGGATCTCGTCATGGATGCAGCTCCGAGTGGCTTAGGTACGACTCCTTCTGGAGCTCTGAGGTCTTGTCGCGGCTACAGCTCATCATTGGCCCAGTTCTCATGTCGGTCTTCTCTTCTTGTTTGGGATTTTGTTGTGGTTGCGGTGTACTCAGCAATGGCGTGTTCTACAATGGCGAATCTGGCTCCAGTTTCATTTATCGGCTTCGACTCAGCCTAAAGTCGGTGATGCAGTGTACTTGGGGTCGGTTCCAGTGGCTTGGAGGGGGGAGGAATATCATTTTGGTGTTTTTTACTGGAGTTTAATTGGATGATCTATTGGGGAACCCAGACTTTCTTCAAGGTTTTGATTCAGATGAGGATAGATCTGTTTGTCTTCACCGTGCATGACTTTTCAGATTTGGAAGATTGAGAGGGTATGGTGCAGCCATCGGTACCGTGCCCGTTCACCCTTGCACGGGACTGCTTGCTGAGCAGTCATGCTTTGGTGGAGGAGTTCCTTAATGATGTTGATGCTAGGTTGAATCATTTCCTCGTTGTTTTGTTCTAGGTTGTAACCCCCTTTCTTCTTGATTTTTTTGATGTCTTGATGTCCTTGAAGTCTTAGTTTTCTCCCCCTTTACTCTTAAAAGGGGGCTTATCTAAAATCAATAAAAATTTCGGCCTTCGAGTCATTCAATCATTATAGAATACCTAATTTATATTTAAAAAATATAAATAATTACATAAATAACATATATTTTTACTAAATCCATTTATATAACTATCCTTTAATATTAGTGATGAAAAACGAAATGTGTTGTTTATGGAGGCGGTTATTCACACACACACATGAGCAATATTTTAATTTTTTCAGTTGAATGAGTGGGGAATAGATAATGGTTATACCATAAATATAATAACATTTTATTATATTATTTATAATAATGTAATTATATACATATGTTAAGAATGGGTTTAGAGGAGGCTGGATGGGAAGTATAAAGAATAAAATTAAAAGGGTAAGTAATACCTACATTGAGAATTTGGATCTTCTCTTGAAGTATCCTTTGGAAATGAAGGACTTGGGGAAATTTTTTTGAGGCTGGGGGATACAAAAAATGTACAAGGGATCTATAAAAATTCAATTAGGAAAAGTTTCATGAGAATTTTAAACTATAGGTGTTTCTTTATGTGGGAGGAATTGATCTCCCTTTATATGTTAAAATGTGGGGAAAATCTTTGGAAAAGAATGTTAGGTAAGGGATAAGAATGGAATTGTATACGATTTATGTGAGTTAGGTGGATAAATGATAGTTTATACATGTGGGTATGACATTAATATGTAAACAATGATTTCTAGAAGGTGTATGTGACATTTTAATTATTAAAAAATTGAGATACCTCATTTACCCATTTTACCCTTATTAATATTGATTAAAAATTAACCATAGTAATTATTTTATTAATAAAAATATAATATGGACCTTTTTACCAAGTTTTTACATTATGAATAAAAATTTGGAATCTATTTAACCTAATTAAATTTCAAGATATGAGAAAATTAACTTTTAAACTAAAACATAAGATGTAGGAAAAGTTATTTTTATAGAAAAATGTCTTTTACATATTAAGTGTTTTTACCCTTACTTCATATAAATTATTTATTAAAAAAATGTATATATTTTTTTATGTGTTTAAAAAAATTATTAGAGTCATATTTTAAATTATATTAATATAATTTATTTATATAAAAATTATATAACTCTTATAAAATTAATTCTTTGAAAACAACAATTTTAATTTTATTGTGGTAATCAATATTTTTCCTAAATATTTTATTTTCAACTACTAAAAATAATATTGGAATGGTTACATAATTTTTACATAATGATTATAAATATAAATTCCAATTTATAAAATAAAATTAATATATATATATATAATTAATTTTAATATTTGAGTGCATAACACCCATTTTTTTAAAAAAAAACCCAAAAACCAATCTAAAGAAAATATTATTATGCTTGATCCAAAAATGATACTCATTTTTTGGAATAAAATTTCTAATTGTTTTAAATTTAATATTTAAATAAAATCATAAAATATAGCACAGAACTATTCATATCAAAAAATAGATTTGCTAAAATGTTAACTATTATTTATTCTTATTTCCTATCAATTGATAATTATTTTATTAGTAATATATTATTTATTTATAAATATATTTTACTATAATCTAGTCATAATATACTTATTCTCATGAAATAAAACACCAATTTTAGAAAAATTAAATTTTAAGCATAAAAATATTTTCTTGGTTTTTTAGCTATGCTAATTGAATTTCATTCATATTAAAATAGATATTGTTTTCTTTATATAAATATTCATAAATATATTACCCATATTCATCCCCACTAACTCAAAATATATGTTTTAAAGGTTATACTTAAATATTTATATTCTATCTAAATATATATTTTTTCATTTAAGTTTGGTGTTATGTGTGGAAAAAGTTTTCATACACATTGACTTATTTAAAAGTAATCATATATTAATATTTCAAGGTGTAACATCCCCCCTAAATAAATTACATCTTCAAAATTTTAATTATTACTCATTGCAGAAATTAGGTGTGGTCGTTCTAAATATATTCATCATTTTGAGTATAACCTCTCATATGACATCTACCTTACCATCTTAGGCAATATAAAGTTAAATATCCTTCCTCAAATAACATTACTAATTCCTAAAATAATATATCCAATTATGTATGTACCTTAATCCTATATTCTCTATAACATACATTTCCAAAGACCATTTAGATCTCCTAGACATTAAAACACAATGAGATTATATATTCTTATAATAATTAATTCTATTTTTATCCCTCTAATTTATTAATCGCTAGTTTATAAATACAAAAACTTGTCAATATATATCATAATACAAAAAATTAGAAAAAAATCACCAAAAATATCATGGATTACTTTTTATTTAAATCAATAATCAATTCCAATTCTATCTAACTCGCTTTTCTCAAAATTAGTCAACCCTTTATTACCTCAAAATCAAGTATGTATTAAACCTAAGTGTTACCCATAACTCAATCATGTATTCTCTAATAATTATCCCCAAAAATAAAATCTTTTCATAAAATCACTTTTAAATGTTATTGATTCCACTAAATATATGTTTCCAAACCTTTATAACATAATTATTAAAGAAAAATCCTTAGATATTTCACATAATCCTCTAAACTTTTAAAACATATCAAAATATCATTGATAAATATCAATAACTAATGAATATAGATAAGAGTATCAAGAATTAAGTTATATTATGATATCAACCTCAATACCATAGGTAAGACTAGGATACTCACCTTTTCCATAATAATAGGCATATACTAAAATTATTAACCATTTATGTATGCTCCCTTATTCGGTTATAAGACATAATTGTTTCTTGACACATACCTTTATCAGGTTCATCATTGTAATAATGTTTTGACTAAATAATAAAACCAAAATTATTATGATAATATCCAAAATATAAATTTGAAAAAATCTATATGAATATTTATTCCCTTATGACACCTTTGTTTTTAAAATATGATACTTTCGAATAAACCTATGACACGATTTTTTCAGTCCTTGGTTATCCATGGTCATTTTTATATTAGGTTTTCTAAACTAACTATTTGACATCATTATTAAATCCTTAATAATGGTTTGTACAGAGAATGTTATTAACCAAAGAATATCCCCTAGGAGTGTCTAGGTAAGTGTGTAGTCTTGGGTCCATTCACTATGCACCAAAGTGAAGATCAAGTCAAATCTCAATCATCCTTTTCAATGGTAAATGCCTATAGATTAATTTGTTCCATAGATGCATAAAATTTATATTATCCAGTCATGGATGTATTTCTAGTAAAATCACATACTCAAAAAATTTACCAAAACATCAAGCTTTCATCATATACATATACTTATTCCTAGGATTTTCACTAAAGTTATCTTATCCTAATCTATAAATAAAAAGTGAATTATTAGGTTAATGTTAAATCATACACTATCACAAAGGGTTATTTATACCTTCGAAATAATGATTAAACTTAACCTACCAACCCTTAAATTAGACTCAAATAATATAATAATCTTCAAAGTTATCTAAACCTTTCCTTTTATACCCACTGTGATGCCATAGACCAGCACTCCTGAATCTGGTGAGATAAACACAAACTTTATATACTCACTTTAATACCAGTTGTAAAATCCTAAATATAACCATCCTTAATCAAAAAATAAAAAATTATTATTTTATCTCTTATATACCATGGATATTTTCATTTTTAGAGCTTTAGGTAATTCAAACAAAATAATAACTAACAAATACCATGATCATTGTATAAAATAGAAATTTTATTCCATTATATATAAAACTAATTAATCTATAATGAGTCTTTATAATATCTCATAAATTATCCAAAAATATATTTTTTAAGGAATATCATTTGTAATACTTTCTTCATAACCTGAGAAAATGGAAACATAATAAGGGGTGAGATCAAATGTTCAGTAAAGGAAAATATAGAACGATGGAAATCATGGCATAAATATTATGGTAGAAATATGTAAACAACGTGAAGAAATAATAAACTTGAAATCGATATCATGCTATATCCATGAAAATAAATTAAAACATATATATTAGTAATATTTATCTCATACAAATGGAATGCATAATTTTGGATTTAAAAAAAATTCAAGGCCCTGTTCTAAGACTCTTTCCTATTATGGAGAGAGGTATACACCAAAACCCAACATTTTTTGTCACATGAGACCTGTAAATGCATCAAGGGTATATATAATTCTTGACCCCACCTATCATTTCATTAAGTATATTTCATTCACTATAAGATTCAATAAGACATTTCATACTATTCCCTAAGGAACCATTGGTTTAATAAAATCATGATTATCCAAATAATAAAGAATACATAATATAAATACATGAAAATCTTGAGTTAGTGTCCAAAAATCATCAATAATTTCAATACATTTACCTATGTTAATAAAATTTATAACATGATCATAACACATCTTAATAAAGAAGGTGGACAATCAAACAATACATAGTCAATTTACCAATAATAATCCATATTGGAATAATAATATATAGTACGCCAATAATTTTATTTGAATCAATAAAAGGTGTAACATAATCATAACCCATACATAGAGATAAGGTGGATGTTTTCAAAAGATCATGACCATAGTGTAATAAAGGAAACATATACGGATGTTGATATAGATGAAAAACATCCTTGCAAAAGAATTATTAAACGATACCACTTAAGAAGGGATCGAGAATTGGATTGTTTGGTACTGTGATTTCATTCCCCAAAATGGAAAATATATAAATAGTGAAATATAAACCCTATTAGGGAAAATAATTTTGAAAATGAAAATTTAAATGTAAGTTAAAACTTAAAATATCTTTTATAAAATATGTTTATCATTGATGTAAAATACAAATTTATATGTCTATTTAAGAGGTTACTTTTGAAAAGGTGACATGAGATATTTCTAAAAAATTTACTTTTAAAAATAATCTAAAATAATATATCCTTGAAAATATATAAATTTTATCTTGCATAAATGAGGATAGGAATAAAACACATATGAATGTGCAAGGAATGTCTATTTTAATTTTTTGAATAAAAATTGAGTTAATAAAAACTCTTACGATTGTGGTAACACATGATTCAAAATAATTTTAAAGAAAATAAATTGATTTATATTATTTTATCACATAAATTATAAGTAAATTAAGGATATAAATTAATGGGATATTAAATCAACATAGCACTATATAAGGGAAACACGGTTCATAACATGTAACATGTCTCAAGGACTCAGAATTGAGACCAAGAAAACTATTGTGTCTTTGAGTAAAATTTTATTCAAAACCCCTTGAAAGAGAGGGATTATAATTGAAGTTAGAATAAAATTATTAAAATATAATACATGAAATTATATCTAAAATAGGTAGTATATACAAAACATAAATAAAATTAGGTGCATAATGCCAAACATGTTTCAAAGCGATGAATTTGAGATAAAAACCCTTACCTTGATCCTGGTTTATTCTGAAATTGCACCAAATGCCCTGAATAATTAAATTAAGATCATTAAATAAATACCTAAGAACATTATTCATAACTATAACCATTTATAATCCTAATTTACAATCATTTAATACATATGTACATATATATTAATTAGTTTTTACCAATTTTCAACATTATGTGTAAGTATTCTTTATCACTTTGAACTAGTTTTGTAAAAATGGTGTTGGTATTCATTATTATTAAAACTAAATAATTATTATATCATATAAGGTACTATAATATATGTTCCATTATATTTTATAAATCTAAAATTTCATTCCATGGTATTTCTAGTTACAAAACATGAATATGAAATCAGCAATGATCGTGTTTCTGTGATTCTTAATGAATGAATGGTGATTTATTAATTAATGATTTAAATGTTGATATAATATTACCATAACAAAAAAACATTATTTTCATATTTATATAATATTATACTAGTGAATAAGTTATCATAGTCATATATGATATAAATGCATAGTATTTTTCAAGTAAGTGGTTAAACCAATGCAAACATGAATCTACCATGATTAATGGGTTATTTTGAGCTAGTTTAGTTGTAATATCATTATAAAAAATAATAATGAAATTATTTTGTGTTTATTAGTGTGATATATTAAAATTGAAATGAATTGTAAGAAAAAGTAATGAATATTACAGTATTACATAATGTGAAAAAAAATATTTTCTTCTTAGTATGCTTGTTTAAGATAGTTAATGTTGTAATGATCACTTATTTATAATATTAATAATAGATTTTATAATTAATATTTATTAAATATAAATCATGACATAAATAAAATATATATTCAATAAACCCATTTCTATAACCATCCTTGAAAGGTAATTATTAAAAATGAAACATATCGTTCAAGGAGAGGGTAGTCCGCACATGTGCATGAGAAATGTTTTCATTTTATTGATTTAATGGGAGGGGAATAGTTGATGGTTATAAAATAAAGATAATAAAATTTAATTATATTGTTTATAATGATACATATAGTTATAATGGGTTTGGATTAGGTTTTATGGGAAGGGAAAAGAAAAAAATTAAAATGGTAAGTAATACTTATATTGAGAATTTGGATCTTCTCTTGAAGTATCCTTTGGAAATGAAGGACTTGATCGACTTTTCTTAGGATAAGGGATTCCAAATGTGTAGATAGGATAAAGAATAAGTAAATTAGGTATAGTTTCATGGGAATTTTTAACTATAGGTGTGTCTTGAAGTGGGATGAATTGAGCTCCTTTTATAGGTGAAAACGACAGACAAATCTTTGGAAAAGAATGTAATGTAAGGTATAAGAATGGAATTGCATTAGAGTTAGGTGAGTTAGGTGGTGAAATTTAAGTTGAGAAATGTGGGTATGAATTTAATTCCAAAAACTTCTTTCTATATGATGTATTTAATCTTTTAATTATTAAAAATTCAATATATCTCATTTACCCTTTTTACCCTTATTAATCATGATTAAAAATTAACCATGGTAATTATTTTATTACTAAAAATTTAAGATCAAACTTATTATTGAATTATAAGATTATTAATATTAATTTTGGATCCATTTAACCTAATTAATTTTATAAGTATGATAAAATTAACTTTTAAATTAAAATATAAGATATAGGGAAAAATTATAGAAAAATGTCTTGTTTATCTGAAGTTTGTTTATCCGTATTTCCTATAAATTATCAATTTAATGAGAATATATATATATATATGTGTGTGTGTGTGTGTGTGTGAATTTGAAAATCATATTAGAGTCATATTTTAAATTATATTAATCTAATTTATTTATATAAAAATTATATAAGTATTATAAAATTAATTCTCTAAAAACAATTATTTTACTTTAATCGTGGTAATTAATCATTATCATAAGAAATTTATTTTCAATGAATAAAAATATGATTTGAATAGTTACATAATTTGGATATACTATTACTAAATATAAATCCCATTTTATCAAATAAAATTAATATGTGTCGGGAAAATTAATTTTAACATTTGTGCGCATAAAACCCATTTTTTAGAAAAATACAAAAAATTAATCTTAAGAAAATATTATTATGTGTTGGACTCCTCATGTGTTAATAATGTTTTAATAATCAAAAATCATATACATTCTATAAATCCTGTTAATCATATTCAATCTATATAAATTCATATATACATATTATTAGTTTCTTTAAAAATTAAATAATTATTGAAAACTATTTTGTTTCTAATGAAATTATCCTATGAATGATTAAGTTTAATTAATTATATGAATATCACTATTTAAGTCTGTGTATAGAGATTTGACTAAGTCTGAGAAACCATGAGTCTGCCACTAGTTGTGTTTTTTTAGAAAAGTACCCAGACACTGTAACCATCCAGACACCGTAACCATCTAGAGACCATGACCATCCAAACACAGTGACCATCCAGACATTGTAACCATCCAGCCATGAAAATCCAGACACCGTAACCATCCAGACACCATGAATATCTAGACACCGTGACCATCCAGACACTGTGACTATCTAGACATTGTCACCATCCAGACATTGTGACCATCCAGACACTATGACCATCTAGACACCGTAACCATCCAGAAACCATGACCATCCAGAAACTATGACCATCCAGACATCGTGACCATCCAGACACCGTGATCATCCAAACATCATGACTAGACACTATGATCCTAACACCACATTTATGCTACCAGTTTCTGATCTCTATACAACTATTCCATCATTGTTGTCTCACTGCTCAAATAAAAAGAAAGAGACATCATTTCAAGGAGTCACTGTTTCATGGAGGCACCGTTTATAGACAAACTGTGAAACCATTTCTTAATCTGTTTTTTCATTTTTTAAATTTAATTTCTGATGGTCATATTTGAAGCTTTTAAATGCACTGACATAATTAATGTTTCTTTATAGACATGTCACCTGACAGTACAAGGTACGAGGTTCAGAATACATGCATCATGTTCACTCCAACATGTGCATTCCAAGAATAAAAAGAAAAATGCGGTGAGAAGAAAAATAGGTGTGATCGTGGTGACAATAGAGATGACAGTGTAATAGAAAAACAAGTGTGTGGGTGATGACGAATAAGAACGATCTTTCATGTAACTCGACGCAACTAAAGAACACATGAAATATAATCTAACCCTAGAGTGGAGAAAATTTCTGCATCATCAACTCCACAAAGAACATGAGCCAGATCTAGATAACCTATGATACTTTGTTTTCCATGAGAGGACTTGATTTCTGCATTTTCTTCATCCCAGAAGTCCAGAACTGCATAGACTAACACTCAGAGAACTTCTAACCTTATCTCATCATCTCTTATCTGTTGTGTGTTATATTTTATCTTTCGAGTAGTGTGTGTGTGTGTCATTATTAAACACGCATTGTCTCTTGCATCGGACTAAAGGATACTAGATATCCTTTCTCTTATATCTTTTTGCACTTTTTTATTCCCATCGATAAGTGTAGAAGAGGTTGTGTGTGACCATTTAGTTTATACCCACGAAGAACAACGGAAGAGGTATTATGACCTGGATAGTCTTGTGTACTATTGTAAAGCCTGATACAGGCTGTGTATCAGGTTTATTTATATATACTGCTTTGTGGCAGGTAATCAACAAGTGGAGTTGATTAGGTCTTGGCTAGAGACTGAACCACTTTTTTTATATCTACTATTTTTTTATTTTAGTGTTCTCTATTTTACTGTTTAATTTAGAAATCACTAAATTTACTTTGATATTTAATCTTGGAAAGTAGTTATAATTATTTTTCCTTATTATAATAGCTTCAAAAGTAATGTTAATAACTTATATTAAGATTACTGAGAATTAATCAATCTTCTAAGAAGTTATTCAAACAGTAAAATGTTCATAACCGTATAACCTTGATTGACTGGGCTGTATTTAAATTTATTGGGGAACCTTTTTAAGAATACATTTTAAACAAAAAAATTAATAGATACTCAATTCACCCCCCCCCCCTCTTTAGTACTCTACTCCAAAAAACATTATGATTAATCCAAAAAATAAATTTTATTTTGTAAAATTAAATTTCTAAAATTTTATTTTTCAATATTTTAAAAAAATCATAAAAAAATAGTGTAGAACTATTTATATATGAAAAAAGATTTTTAAAATGTTAAGTATTATTCGTTATTATTTCCTATCAATTACTAATTAATTTATTGGTAAACTATTATTTACGTTATCAATATATTTTATTATTATTTAATCACATTATACTTAGTTTCTTGAAATAAAACACCAATTTTATAAAAATATATTTTTAAGCATAAAATGATTTTCTTAATTGTTATACCTATACTAATTGAATTAAATTCATATTAAAAGTGGAAAAAAATCCAATAAATATTTTATAAATAGGTAACTAGTATCTATAACCACTAATTAAATAGAGAGTTTTTTACTGGTCATACTTAAATATTTATATTTTATCTAAATATATCATGATTTCATTTAAGTTCAATGTTTCATGTGGAAAAAGATATCAAACACATTGACTTATTTAAAGGTAATCATATATTATGATCTCGGGGTGTTACATTTATCCTTATGTGACATGCCTCCAAGAGATATTACCAATAGATCTAATCACAGAATGTATACTCTCATACATTTTTGCGATAAGGGTATTATTTACTGGGGGAGTAAATAATTACTAAAAATTTTGTTCAATTGAGAGAAAAAACTAGTAACGGATTTGAAGAGGTACATTTTGGTCCTTTATCTCCCCCCATTGGACAAGAAAAATAGAAAAGTATGAGGATGATAAAAAAGGGAAAGTTTTTTATAGAACCATCAATAAAAGTAACTAATAAGATTGTAAGAAATTAATAAACATTTTTATTTAATATTAGTATTTTTAAAACTCATTGTAATAATATATCATTTCAAGACACCCATCAAGAGAAAGTGACAAAGGGGACCTTTATCCTTGAGGAAAGGATGAACATTCTAGCTATTAATTTAGGAAATCAAGAATACTCAGGTTGTGTAATAGGATATGAGGTGGATGTTTCTATTAGAAATTTTTTTGATCATCCTAGTTTGGTATCGAGGGATGCAATATACTAGGGAGAAATAGATGCCCAAAATTTTTAACTTCAGGAGATGAATCAATAGATAAAATATTGAATTAAATCTAATATACCTGATATATTCATATAAATGGTGAGATGGATGCAGCCTATACAGATTGCCTATCCAAATACCCCACCTTCATATTTAAACCTAACTATATACTATGAGTTGTATATTATGGATCCATGTTTCCATATTTTAGAATTAAAAATCATACATAATTTATAGAATTGTGTAAATCATCATCTAATGTAGTCAGGTTAGGTAAAAGATGTGGTAGATTTTATTATTGATCAAACCACTCTGGTGTCATTGCCTAGTGAGAATGATGCTATAAATAATGATTTTATGGTTCATTTTTTACTCTGTCTAGCTACCCTTTTCCATTAGTTGGCATATGAGGTGTGTGTTATTTTTTATTTTTTATTTTCTTTTAATTTAAAATTATTTTTAATAATTTATTATATTTACCTTATATAGTAGTATTTGAAATCAAAGGAATCATTAAAAAATAAGAAAAATTTATAGGAATTATAACCTTTAGATACTTCTCTAGTTTTCAATAGACTAAAAAAATTATCCATGAATTATTTTATTTTAGTGATGTATTATTATTTTTTTGACTGGTCACATATGTGAGAGATACTAGGAATTAAGAATATTTAAAAAGATACCATGGATGTTTTTGTAACATCCTATGAATTTAATCATATTATTCTTTTAAATAAATGTTATTAAATGTATTTCGTTATAATTTAAATAAACCAATATAATTTTTAATATAAAGAATTTCTATAAAACTAAATGATTTTCTTTAATTAGAAGAAGTTTTGATTATAAATTTTAAAATATAAATTTTACTTTTCCAGGGAAATTTATTTTTATTAAGGAATATTTTAATGAAAATATTTTTAAATATTTATACTCTTTTAATAAATTTATTTTCTGAAATCAACCTTAAATTTTTTTAATGTTGATATTTTAAAAAAAATATGATTCTTTATTTAAAAAGTACTTTTATTTTGATATAAAAGTTTTAGTTTTCAACACCACATATTTTTAATATTGTAAATTTTGAATATGTTTCTATTTTTCAAGAAATGCTATTTTTATAGTATAAATTCTATTTTAATGTAAATATATTTATTTATTTTGTTAAATGTCTACAAAATCCATTTTTGAAAATTTTAAATAGAATAGAGCTATAAGTGATTAAATTTAATAAATTTTGTGAAAAAATATTTAACACTTATTTTGTAAGAAAATTATTTTTAATTACGGTAACTAAAATTTTGTTACTAAAATATTAATATTATTAGTAATTTAATCTAAGAAAACATTAAAAGAAAAAACAAGACAATAAGTAAAGGCACTAAGTATAATTTTAAAATGATATGTGTATAATATGTTTTATTTTTGAATTTTAACAACTTGGTATTAATATGTTATGTTAAAATAAAAAATATATAAGTATCTAACATAATTATAGTGAAAATAAACATATTAAAAATGGTTATCCATTAGGCCAACCAAGGTATCACCTCAACCGCTTTTGGAAACCTAGGGTTTACCATGTGGGAGGAAATCAACCCTGTAAATACCACATGGTGATAGGAAGGGAACTGATCACCTGCACATAGATAGGCAAGTGGTGGGAATGCATAATGCATGATGATTGTACACTCTAAGGCATACATGGGTTTCCTTATATGGTCCATGTAGGTGAGGCATGTTTGGTGTGGGATGTAGCTGAGGTGTGCCCAGGTGTCGATCCCCTAGTGTCTTGGAACATTGGTGTTCAGTGATTGGTTGTATTATATTGAATCACCTAACTATACGAAAGTTTGATATGGGATTCACTAATGCCAAAACTATTTTCCCACCATTAAAAGTATCATCTATATCATGACCATCCGATTAGATGAATCTGATCCGTTTGACCAACGCACAACTCATACTCTTCCTTGTGCCTTATTTTTAAACCCTTAATGTCAACTTTTTCCTCTTTATCCAACATTACCTTCATCCACAACAAACCTATGGCCTAGATCAATGTCATCCTTTTCATATTTTTTTAATGAAAAATCTATTTGTGGCTCAAATCTAGATTTCCTCTTCATCAGGTGATACTAATTTCAGTAAACTAGTTGGAGATGAATTATATATATATATATATATATATAATTCAATATAAAAATAATATTTAAAGCTAAGATTATCTGTAGTTCATTTATGATCTTACAAGATCATAGTTTTCTTCTCCTAAGATTACATAGGAAGTAATTATGAATTATATATATATATATGATAGAACCTTCCTGGTTTTCTTTAGTGGTTTTGTCTATACACATAGATCAAATAATTTACACATTTATATATATATCTTTCATGACATGTTTTAGATTTGAAAAATTAGAGTAATTTGGATATATATATATATATATGTATATATATACATATATCTAAATCTTACACTAAAATATGACAAGATTTTATTATATTTTATGGATTGATTTATTAAATGTTAATTTATAACTAACTTGACTAAAGAAACCACTTGTAGTTGGTTTTCTATTAAAAGGGAATCTATTTTCTCCATAGAAAACCCTCATGGACAAACTCTCTCTCTCAATCTTCTCATTATTATTTTCTTATTCCACTCATTAAATTCAAAATTTTTGAAGATAAAACAACACTACCAACACCAAGAAGTATAAGGTAAGGGGATTAATTTAAAAAATTTATTTTCGTATATTTAAAGATCTCATCTATTTTTCATGATTTCAGAAGAAATAAATTTTATGATTCTCTGTATTAATTCAAAACCTTTTTTTGTAAGGGAAAACGTTTCAAGAAATACTCTATTTTTAATGAAAGTTATAATTGTATGTAAGGATGATACATTTATAAATCCCTTTTTTCAAAAAATGTTTGATTGAAATTTACATATTTTCAAAAACCTATTTATATATGGAAATATGTATTTCTTATGTATCTTTTACAACCCTAATTCTAAGAAGAAATTTTTTATTTTATTTTAATATCCCATTTTAATAAAATCTTATCTCAATAATTTTACTTACAAATTTTAAGTGATTTTTAGTTATTATTTTATGAATAATATGTTCTTTAAAATTTTTGGATTTTATTAATAATTATAGTAATTTCCATAAACTATATCTATTATTAACATTACATGAATTATTATTGAAGCATTTGTTTATGTTATGTTTTCCAAAATAGTTTATGAATACTGCCTTTGAATTTATGAAATTATTCTAAAATTGTGGATTTATCCTTACCCTTAAGGTATTTATAAAAGAAAGATTTTTATAAGGTTTAGAGTATAGAAAATTATTTTCCCATTAGAAGATAATTTATTTAAGTTTTGAATGGTTTTTGATGGATTATAAATGAGAAAGACAAACTTTAAAAAAATCTTAAAATAAAATTTGGCACTTGTGTATCAAATGATTTAATGAAGAATGGGGTGATTCCATTATCACAAAAGATGAAGTTATCCTAAAACTAATACTACAAGTGGCCTAATGGTTTTCTTAAGGTTTTACAAGTATCATTTTAATCCATAAAAACTTATTATTTTCAAAATATTTTAAAGGATAAAACCAAATTTATTTCAAATATTACTTATTTTGAAATTAAATGGGTTTTTAAAATATTATATATTTTAAAGGGTTTTAAAAAGTATTTTTCTATAGATTATTAAAAAAACCTTTTGTTATTAATTGGTGAAAATATATCAAATGATTTATATTTGATATAAAATAAAAATTATTTTTATATAATTGTGGATAGTATTTATAAAATTATTTTACCCCAAGTTTTAAAACCCCTTACTAAGAAATTTTATGCTTACTCTACATTTTAAAAAGTTTTTCACAGGATATTTAGAAGTTACAAGGTGTGTCGTTTCATTTAAGGAACTAGCACAGGTGAATAAAAATAGTTTTTTTATTTTTAAATTTCATAATACTTTTATATATTGTAATGAATTTTCCTATTCTTCCAAAATCTAGATTGAAAAGTATCATTAGGTATATAAAGGACTATATTTTTTAGTCACATTTTATAAAAAAAAAATATACAACATGTTTCTAACATTGGATCTATAAGTGTTGGTATCAAGAATTCATTTTATTATTGGTGATGAGTGTTAACACCTCAAGTTTTCTAAAATAATAAATCTATTTTCAATAACATATATGATATGCACCCACAAGCCTTATCGAACCATGAAATATCATTATTTAAATATGACCATTACAACCTTACCTTAAAATTAGTGGGTAAGAATAGGATTAATATATTTATAAAATATATATGAATTTCCTACTCAATATTGATAACTTATTTGTAAATAATCACTCAATTTTTAGTAAAGTCGTTTTATTCTTCAAAATTGTGTTTTCTTCAAAATCGGTTTTTTATTGCTTTTTGTAAAAATCATATTATAATTAATTTTAGAAAATTTTAAAAATTTATTTTATAAAAAAGATATCATTTTTTAAATCATAATATCAAAATTATATTAGGGTGAAATTTTTGGGATTTTTTTAAAAATAGTGATTTTTCAGTGAATAGTGAAAAATACCTCTTTTTGTAAAAATATCATTTCTTTTCAATAAATAAAGTAATTTAAAATTAATATTACGATTTTAATTTCATTTAATGTAATATAAGTATTATTTAGTTATATTTAATATAATTAAATACATTTTAATCATCGTTATATCTAATTTTCATAGAAGTGCATCTTTGTGTTTAAAAACACATTTTTCTAGAAACAAATTCATCGTGTTTTACAGGTTTGATTTTAAATATAATTTTTCCACATATATGAATTTAGTTTGATAAAATATATTTCATATTTATAAGAAAAATAATTAATATTAGGTAATAATTTTATCTTAATTTTTTTTATAATGAATAGTAAAACAATAAAAATGTGTTTCCATGATTAAGGTTAAAACAGGTTTATCGGGGGTTAAACTCAAGATATAAGGGTTAGAATGGCCTAAATATTGTATAATTTATATTTTATTCCCATATTTATAATATATTTCATCTAATATTCTATAATGGTCCATTTTTTTATCCATTTTTTTTATTAATACATTTATATATTTTATTCTTTTCAAGAATTCCAAGTTTGTCCTCGCCCCTACTTACAAAATGACATCTCCTATCATCTTTTCTTCACAAGTAAAAAAACAATTTATTTTTTCAAATCCCTAACCAAATACCTTCCTTAATTCCCTTAATATGTCTTAGAGTCTTTTATTTCATTATAAAACCCTCCTAGGTAGGCTTTTAGTGTAAACTTAAAGAGGTTGTCTGAAGAAGAAGTATCATTCTTAACCGAGCATTTTCGTTTTATTTCTAATTAATCCTAATTTAAATATCATTAAACCATGATGATATAATAAAATTTTTATCTCCAATATAATGATATGTTATTATTTTAATATTATAACCTACATCCATAACTTCTTCCATTAAATGGGAAATGAATCTAACATTTGTGTGTATGACGAACTACTGCCTCGTGAACTGATGTAATTAGTTTTTCATCATCACCTCTCATGAATATTTATGATGATGGATTAAATGTATATATATTATATTCATGACATATTTATAATTTTTTAATATTAATATATCATATATTTTCTTACCTTTCGATTCATTAAAAGATTATAACGTCGTTCGTATGTACGTGTGGATTACCATCTCCAAGAAGCAGTGTGATTCATTTTTCATTACAACATCACATGGATGGTATATATAAGTATATTTAAATAAATAATATGATATTTATGATATAATGATCATTATATAAATATAAAATTAGACTGGCCTTCTTTCTATCATGATCTTTGAAGAATGGAAATGTTCTTCATGCGTACGTATGTCCTACCATCTCCATAATTGTAACGTAGTTGATTTTCCATAACAATATTTTATAGTTTTTTTAAAGGTATAATTGATGTATAAAATTTATAATTATATCATTATTATTATTCTGTATAAAACATCATTGACCATAGTCAATCTGTCGAAGTCATTTTGGACTTATGATCCAAATATCATTAAAATGCCCGACATGAGCCTAAAAAATTAAGTAATTGAATATAATATAATAAAAAAATAAAAGGAATAATAAATTATAAAAAGGTTATTATAAAATTATATAATTAATATAATATTATTATTTATGAATATTAAGAACATTCAAGATATTTTGGACTCAAGGTAAAGGATCTCTCTAAACCACCCTTTTCTTCGGGTTATGACCATTCTTATCTAACTCACTTTATCTCTATATTTAATGATTTTCAATGATTATAAATTTTTTATATATGTCTCTCACATATATACCTATATTATCCTTGTTTACTTTTATGGTATAATGCATTCCTTGTGATCATTTATCAAATTTCTTCTTTAAGAAATAACTTTTGATTATGATGTGAGGCAAGATTATGAAACCCATTTTCTTTCCATGGGAAATTATCATGCTTATGCCTTGTGATTTATTTACTTTTTGGTTGAACACATAATCATGATCATGTTATGATGGGTGTTCCTAGATTGTGATCTAATTCATTGGGTAAAAAAATTCTCATGAGACATTATGTATGGGATTAGGGAGTAAAATTAATCCACTATAGGAATTTTCCCACCATATGATATTATCTTGGAAATTATCCTTGACATATGATTATGTCATGTTTTTGGTTCCTAACACATTTCATATGTTACCATGATCTTATGATTCCATTTTCTTTATGATTTTCTCCATGTGATTACTCATGAGCTTTCTCTTCGATGATATCATGTTACACATTTGAATCACGCATTATGTGTCATTTCCATGTTTATTCCCTTAATGGGATTTTTAGATCACCCCTTTTTTATATGAATTATACAAGTTATCTTATGCATTTTTAGGATCTCAAATGGATATAATATCTCATTATAGAGATTATAATAAACACAGTTTATTTTCATGTTGATGTGTTAGGTACCTAGTATTCCAAAGATACTAGGACTTTTTTATCCTTGTTTTTCATTAATGTATATTCATGTTAGCAATCATGTAATAATATGTGTAAAATGTATTGGGTAGCTATTGATGGTATCAGATCATGGTCTCGTAATTTTGGGATATTAGGACTAGAATACTTTAGTAAGAACCCTATTTATAAGTCTAACTATATGAAAATATCCTAGAAGTTTGGTGAAGTATATAACGAGTGGTTTCCAAGAAATTATATCCCAATCTAGATACTACAAGTGGATATATCTATAGAATAGTTGTACCTAGGGGTAATAACTAAAAAATGTGTGCATTGTTCTTTGACTCAATTTTCACCTAGTTCACAACAATGAGGCCATGTTTCATACCTAGTTCATTCTCAAGTGATATTCTTTATAAATTTAAACTATTTATGAACCATTATGAAGGACTTGAAAAAAGTGTTTGGTTAGAAAAAATAATATGAAACATTACCATGGATAACCTATATTGAAACCTAGAGACTCATAAATTAGGATATAATTATCATTTATAAGTTATTCCCTATATGTTTATAAGTTTCCCTTTTGTATGTTAATTGGTTAATGTATTCTCATCTTATTTTTATTTTTAGTTAATGGTGGAAATACTAGAAACCATTCCAACAGCAACTATAATAGGAAATGTGATGATTTCCCCAATGATATGCCTAAACATATAAGATAAATAGCAGAGAAATACATGGTAGTACTAGATCAACTGGATCAAGTTATGAATAATAACTTGAATCGTGAATAACTTCCTCATTCTACTAAGAAATTGCAATTTGTAGTCCATTATTTTTTGTAAAAAATGATTTCTACCTATAGTGTAGTTATAATTCCCTCATCACTGAACAATGGATTAACTTCATTGAGAATATATTATATATCCTCTAATGCTTATAGAAAGAGAAAGTGGTTTGGGTTGTTTGTCACATGGAGGGGGAAGCCAATCAGTGGTGGATGCTGATCAAGAACACAAAGTCCAAAGAGGAAATTGATTCCATATAATGGGGTGAATTAAAGAAAATATTTTTTAATAAATATTTTCCCCGAACACTCCATATTAAAATAGAGAGAGATTTCTTCAGACTTATGAAAAAGGAATTTGAATCTAGCAGGGCTTATGAGGTAAACTTCACAAGGCTTGAAAGGTACACCTCTAGCTTTGTCATCAACACAAAAATTAAGGTTTTCCATTTCTTTAAAGGGTTAAAGTTGATTCTACAAAAATGTTTAGTTATTTAGGACTTTTAAAGCTATAAAGATATTATTTTTTGTTCCCTAAAGGTTGATATAGATACACTACTACAAATTAACCCTTCAACAGTGCTAGTAAAAGGGTTTTATCAGTGCTATAGAAGCGCTGATATTTTAAGCGATGTTAAATGGATAAATTTAACAAAGCTTATAAAAAGTACAGATAAAGGCCCCCTTTAACAGCATTAAAAAATCACTAATAAAGGACCCTATAATAAAGGGTATAATTTTTTTCACACTCCCCCCCCCCCCCCCTTCAGTGCTTCTCCCACCCCATTTTCAGCACTTTAGATAATCCCACCCCCAAACACACGCCCCCACCTCTAGCGAGTTTCGAACCTAAGACCTACAGATTATATATGAGTGCCTTTTCCACTCCCTCATACTGTTTTGTTTTACATTTTAGGATATATATATATATATATATTTCATTTTAATTTTTTATCCATATATTTATATATATGTTTATATATATGTTTATATATATGTTAATATATATATATATATATATTGAAATACATATTTATTTATATATTTTTTAATAAAATGGATATTATTTTTTATTAAGATAAGGTTTATATATTGAGAAATATATTTTATATATAAATATTTTTAATTATTTATTTATAAAATTTAAATTTTTATGTGTGAAAATATAAAAAAAATATGTATATATTATTATATATTTGATTATAAATACCATTAAATTGTGAAAAATGATAAAATTTTAAAGAAATAATATCAATATGAATGTAATCCCAGGGAATAAATTCATTACCTATTGAGAAAAGGAAAAAATACCCACTTAAATGAGACTTGAAATCCATTTAATGTTAAAAAATTAGGATATGGAGGATAAAAACTCAGTTTTGGAGGAATTCTATGTCTTTTTTGCCTTGAAAGAGGTGATTATGGGATCATATGGGTCACTAAGGTGTACAGATCATCACAAAATTCAATTTTATATGTGGTATATCCCAAACGGACACCAAGAGCAGAAGTTATGGCAGTTTGAAAGGACATCAAATGTGAAAAAAGCAGGGTACGATGAATATAAACTCATTTTTTCCTTGATAAAGGTGATCAAAGGTTACCATGGGTTACTGGGGCATATATATCTTCACAAGATTCGATTTTATATGCAATATATGCCGAACGTACACCTGGATTAGAAGTTATAGTCATTTTACTTTTAATAAATTTGGGTACCCCGACTAAAAACATAATTTTGGTGGTCTTTTAGGACTTTCTGGGGGTTAAAAAATAGGAAAAAGGTCTTAGAGATTAGACTATCCCTATGAAGCATATATATCATCACATGCTTTGATTTAATATGTGGTGGATCCCAAAACAGACACCCGGATCAAAAGTTATGGTTGTTTAAAGTTTGAATTCAATTTCTAAATTTCTTAAAACTGTAATATATTTTATTCATTTGATTATCACACAATTTAAATATCATGTGGTTTTATTTTGTGTCATAAGTTTCAATTTGACTGGTTTTAAAGTTGAAATGGACTCCTCAATCAAAATTTATGGTTATTTTAGTGTTTTTAGGGTTTCTTGATGTTTTTATGGGTTTTAAGGGTTTCTAGAGTTATTATCAATTTTTTGGGTTTTTTTGGGTTTGTAGGGATTTTCTAGAGTTATAATCCATTTTAACTAAATATCTTATATATTATGTGTAAATACCTATTTAGGATTATTTAATAACATGTTTAAAAAATTTATATTATATTTATATCAATATAAATATATTTATATATTAATATATTAATATATTAATATATTAATATATTAATATATCAATATTTTTTAATGAAATATATATATTTTTTGAAATATACCTTTTATCAGTGCTAGGGAAAATGAACTAATAAATGGGGGTCTTTATCGGTGCTTTTAAAAAAATGTTGATAAATACCCCCCTTTATCATTTATTTTTTACCATCACTGATAAAGGACCCCCTTTATAAGTGCTTTTTTAAAAGCACTGATAATTTCCATTTTTATCAGTGCATTTTTACTATTGCTGATAAAGGTTCCCCTTTAACATTACTAAAAAAGTACTGTAAAGACCCCCTTGAACATCACTTTTTCTAACACAAAGAAAAGGGGTTTTTAACAGTGATTTTAGCTAGCACCGGATAAACCAAGTTTTGTAGTAGTGAGATCAATAACACTAAGGGGTCTCATGGGTCTAGAGATAAAAATCAGAAAATAGAGTTTTATTTGGGAGGATCAATGGATAAATCTTGTGGAGGAAAGAAAACCCAACATCTCATGTGTCAAATTTTTGAGAATAATCACCCTAGAAACTATCTCAAGGGAACTGTAAAATGATTCAAATGTGGAAAATAGAGGAATCGATCTAATCAATGATGAAAGGATATAAAGAATCCCACTAATGTGATAGAGGAAAAAAAGTTTAGATCAACACTCATCCTTTGTTACAGTGTTTCAACTACAAGAAACATAGGAACTATACATGACAATGACCTAAGCCAAGGGTTGTTCGAGATAATCAATGACAACAACCTCAAAGGACTAGAGATAAAGGAAGTGAATATGATGTCACTAGTGTAGAGGTGGATCTTGAAAATGATTTAGTGTAAGGTATGTTGGTCATTCATTCAATAATATTGAACATAGTTTTCTATTTTGATTCAATGAATTCTTTCATATAAAGACCACCTCAAAACATGGGGGTTGAGCTATCTGTGAGAACAAAAAATAGATAAATTATTGTCTCCTAGGTATATAACTCCTACACAATCAATGTTTGTGGATTTAGTCTTCCATAAAATCTTATATCACTTCCTTTAGTTAAGCTATATGCTATATTGGGCATGGATTGGTTATCCTTATATAAATCCAACACCAACTGTCAAGAGGGAGATCACTCTTCACCTCCCAATTCATCCACTGATTTTGTACAAGTGTAAAAAGGAGGACAGATCTCCCTTAGGATATTCTTCTCAAGCATGAATATTATTATCTTATGAGATAGAATATATTTCCCAAATGATTGAGATAAATGAGACAATCATGCTTGAAGACATGCCCATTATGAGGTATTATACTAATGTGTTCCTGGAAGAGTTTTTCTTCTAACTCTTGAATGAGAGGTTGAGTTCTCAATAAAACTTATAACTGGATATCTATCCATATCAAGGAATCCTTATATAATATCCACTATTGAGTTGGATGATCTAAAAAATTAGTTACAAGAGAATCTAGAAAATTATTTTATACACATGAGTGTTTCACTGTGCGGTGTTCTAGTCCTCTTCATTAAGAAGAAGGATGGGCCAATGCACCTCTGCATTTATTATCATGAACTCAAAAAATCATGATAAAGAAAAAGTATCCCATTCCATGGATAAATGACTTGTTCGATCAACTATGTGGAGCCTATTATTTCTATAAGGTGGACCTTTGGTTGAGATATCTCCAACTAATGGTAAATAATGAAGATATTACCAAAATTACCTTTAGAGAAGGGTATAGACACTATCAGTTCATAGTTATGCCTTTTGGAATCACTAATTCTCTAGTAATATTTATAAAGATAATTAATGGAGTCTTTATAGATTGTCGTGAAAAATATTTGGTAGTATTTATAGATGATATTATCATATAATCCAAAATAAAGGAGGAGCATTAGGAGAATTTGAATATTGTGCTAAATATTTTATGAAAGGAGAAGCTATATGAAAAGTATGGTGAATTTGAGTTCTAGATGAAGGAATTATCATTATTGGGGCTTGTTATCACTATAAAAGGGATATATATAGACCCTTATAAGATAAATTCAATTGAGGAGTGGCTCAAACCGACCTCTGTAATAGAGATATATAGTTTCCTTGGATGATTTGGGTATTTTTGATGATTTATGATAAACTTGTCATGATTTTAAAACCTACTAACCAAGATGAATCATAAGGGGGTAATTTTTTTCTAGATCATTGAATACAAAGAGATATTTAAAGAGTTGAAAAATAGGATTATCACTATACCAGTCCTCATGATGCCCTCAAGTGTGGAAATTTTCATGGTATATAGTGATGCTTCAAATAAGGTTTTAGGATGTTGGCAAATGAAAAATGAAAAACTGATAGACTACGCCTCAAGGCGGTTTAAATTTCATGAGTAAAATTATACAACACATGACTTGGAGTTGGATGTAGTGATCTTTTCCTTGAAAATATGGTGAAATTAACTCTATAGGGAGAATTCTGAAATATTTTCAGACCATAAGAGACTCAAATATATATTCACATATAGGGATATTACTATAAACTAGCAAATATAGTTATAATTAATCAAGGAAAATGACTACTCAATCTATTATCATCCTATGAAATAAAAAAAGTGGTAGATTCTTTAAGTGGAAAGGATCTGACAACTTTATGAATGATGAGAATTGATAAGGGTCTAATATTCTTAGACTTGAAAAGAATAGACATGGGAATAATAAATTAAGGAACATCATTATTTCTTTATCAAATTATTACTCAATTATCCCTGCTTCAAAAGATAAAGGAATATAAAGAAGATGATGTTGAAATTAATATAAAGTTAGAAGCTATAATAAAAGGGAAAACCTTAGAGTTCATAATTGATAAAGAAGGAGTTGTAATATTTTAGTCACGAGTATTTTAATCATAAAATCTTGATATAAATAAAGATATATTGAATAATACACATAGCTTGACCTTCTCTATCCACTCAAAGAGAACAAAGATGTCTTTAGATCTCTACAAGCACTATTGGTGGGACAATATAAACAAGAAGATCATGGAATATACATCAAGGTTTCTGGTATGTCAGAAAGTGAAGGCTGAAAGGAAAATGTATAATGGTATGTTGCAACTATTACTCATACCTACATGAAAATGGGAAAGCGTCACCATTGAATTTGTCATTGGTATTCAAAATACATTAAGAGAAAATAATTTCATATAGGTTGTGGTGGATTTTCTTAAAAATACTTCTCACTTAATTAAAATTTTAGATGAATTATCACTCAATCAACTTTCTAGGATATACATTAGATAGGTGGTGAGGCTTCATGGAACACTAATATCGATTGTATCTAACTAAGATACAAGGTTTAACTCCATGTTTTGGAAGAGTATCTAACATTCTATAAATACTAAGTTGAAATTCAATAAATATTATCACCCCCAAATTTATGGACAATTAGAGTGGGCTATTTAAAATTGGAAGACGTGTTGAGAGTATGATTGATATACTTTAAAGGATGATTGGGTTAATATATTCCACTGGTTGTGTTCTTGTATAATAATATCTTTCACTCAAGAATCCAAATAGATCATAAAGAAGCCCTTTATGGGAAAATATCTAGAAAGAATGTGTGTTATAATGAAATTGGTGAATGAAATGTGTTGGTACATGAAATGGTTTAGGAAATGATAGAATAGGTCAAGCAGCAACACATCAAGGCTGCTTAGAGTTAACATAAGATCTATGTTGATAATGGTCGACGTGACCTAGAGTTTAAGGTTGTGGATAACATATTTATATACATATCTCCATATAATGTATTCATGATATTTAAGAAGGGAAATATAATCCCTAATTACATCATCCTATTTTATATTCTTGATCACATCAGAGTTGTATCTTATCAACTAAGACTCCCATAATCCATTTCTCAAGTACACAACATATTCCATGTATCCCTCTAAAGGAAGAACATACTTGATCCCTAAAATGTATTGAATTAAGATATGGTATATCTAGAAAATGATATTTCATTATGAGGAGAATTCAGTGAAGATCTTGGACCACAGAGATAAAGTTATACTCAATAAGACAACTCACTTAGTTAAAGTACTATGGTGGAACCATAAATACGAAGAGGAAACCTATGAACCAGAGGAATCCATGAAGTATAATTACCCTAACTTATTTTCACATTAGTATATAATATGAAATTTTGAGGGAGAAATTTATTAAGGGGGAAATAATGTAACTCCCTAAGTTTTTTTTAAGAAAACTATGTTTGATAGCATATACAACACGCAACACCGAGCCTAAAAAACCTTGATATATTAGTATTTAAATATGAATTTTATAATCTAGACATTAAAATAAAAATTATTAATAGGATTAATGTATTTATAAAATATATATAAATTTATTACTTAGCATTGATAATTTCATAGTAAATAATCTCTCAATTTTTAGTGAAGTCATTTTATTCTTCTAAAATATGTTTTTTTTAAAATATTTTTTTATTGCTTCTTATGAGTGAATATTATAATTAATTTATGTAAATTTTAGAAATTTTATTTTATAAAAAAATGATATATTTTTTGAAATTTTCATATAAAAATTATCTTAGGGTGAAATTTTGGGATTTTTCTGAAAATAGTGATTTTTTCAGTGAATAGTTAAAAAATACAGATTTTGTAAAACTATCATTTATTTTCTATAAATTAAGTAATTTTAAATTATTATAATTATATAAAGTTAATCTATAATTAAAATAAATATAATTTATTTAAATTTAATCTAATTAATTACATATGAATCGTCTTTATATCTGCTTTTTTTATAAGTACATTTTTTCCTTTAAGAATTCATTTTTCTGAAAAATTGTTTTTCATCGCATTTTGAAAGTTAAATTTTAAATTAAATTATAAAAATTATTTGAATTTAATTAGATAAAATGGATAACATATTTTTAATTGGAATAATTAATATTAATTGATAAGGTGAACTTAATTTTTTCCTATAATTAACAGTAAAAATAGTTAAAATGGGTTACCACAATTAAGGTTAAAATAGGTTTATTAGGGGTTAAAATAAATAAATAAGGGTTTAAATGACCTAAAAACTTATCTAATTTATATTTTATAACTATATTTATACCCTATATCATCTAAAATTTATAAATGGTATGTTTTAGATCCATTTTGTATGAATAATACATTTATATATTTTATTCTTTTCAACAATTCCAAGTGTGTCCTCTCCCATGCTTATAAAAGGATACCTCCTCTCCTCCTTTATTCATAATTAAAAACCTTTTGGTTAATATAATACCTAAAAAAATACCTTACTTAATTCCCTTACCACATCCTAGAGACTTTTTTTTATTAAAACCCCTCTTAGGAAGGCTTTTGGTGTAAACCTAAAGTGGTTGTCTGAAGAAGATGTATCATTATTAACCGAGTGTTTTTCTTTATTTAATTTTACACATTCTTAAAAAAAATCAAACATTATGATATAATAAAATTATTATATACCATATACCTACATTTTAATTTTTTAATATCTTAACCTACATCCATATCCTCTACCATCAAATGGTAAATGAAACCCTTGATCATGTGTTAGGTGGATTGCCTTCTTATGAATTGATATAATTCATTTTCCATAATCACATATCATGTCTATTTATGATGATGTATTTAATATATATATATATATATATATATATTCATGAAATTTTCATCCTTATATAAAATTAATACACTGTATATTTTCTAACCTTTTCATTCATTGAAAAATGATAATGTCATTTGTGTGTACGTGTGGATTACCACCTCCATGAAGTGATGTGATTCATTTTTCATTATAGCGTCACATGGTTGGTATATATATAAATCTATTTAAAGAAATAATATGATATTTATGATATAATTATCATTATTTAATGATCAAATGACACTTACCTTTATTTTATCAGGGTTATTGAAAAATAGAAACGTTACTCATGAGTGTATACGACCTACCATCTCCGTGATTGTAACATAGTTCATTTTTCATAAGAATATTACATAGTTGGTTTTAAAATTATAATTGATGTATATAAATGATTATTATTTCATTATTATTATTCAGTATATGATTAAATACTGACCACATTGACCATATTCAACCAACCAAATTCATTTAGGACTTATGAGTCGAATATCATCAAAACATCTGATATGAACCTAAATGAATAAGTAATTGAATATAAAATGATAATAAGTAAAATAAATGGAAAAATAAACTTTAAAAATATTATTAATAAATAAAATTATTACCATAAGTTTATTATTTAGGATGATAAAAAATATAGGTGATGATTTGGACTCAATGTAAGGGATATCTACAAACCACACTTTTCATCAGGTTATGACCATTATCTCTCTAACACAATTTATATCTCTTTAATGTTATGGAGTGATTATAAATTATGTATATATGTCTCTCACATATATACCTAGATTATAATTCTTTACTTTTAAGGGTTAATACATTCCTTGCGATCATTTCTCAAATTCCTTCTTTAAGAAATTTCTTTTGATTATGATATGAGGCAAGATTATACAACCAATTTTATTTCCATCGTTAATTATTATGTTTATGACTTATGATTGATTCTATTTTTAGTGGAATACATAATCATGTACATTTTATTATGGTTGTTCTTAGATAGATATCTAATGCTTTGGGTAAAGTTTTTGTCTCATGAGATCATATATATAGGATTAGGGAGTTAACCTAATCCACTATGGGACTCTTCACACCATGTGATGATGTCTTGAAATTTAGCCTTGACTTGTGATTATATCATGTTTTGTATTACTGCCACATTTAATATTTTTATATAATATTTTTATACCATGTTCTTTATGTCATGCTCCCATGTGATTGCTTATAATTCATTTCTTTTATGATGCCACGTTATACCTTTAACTCACATGTTATGTTTACTTATCAGGTTTATTATTTTACTTGGATTTTTAGATCACCCATTTTGTATATACATTCCCCGGGTTATCCTATGAAATTTTAGGAGATCAAATGTATTTAGGATCTCATTATGAAGATTAAAATAAATATGCTTTATTTTCATGTTGATGTTTTACATACCTAGTCTTCTAAAGACACTAGGACTTTTCAATCCTTTTTTTGTTTTAATGAATATTTATGTTAAAAACATGTTAAAATATGTGTAAAAAGACTTGGTTCGCTATATGATTTATTTGTACCTATGATCAATTTTTTTCATGTAAGTAAATTTTCATTTCTTGAAATAAAAATAACTATTAGTGAATTAATTTATTGTTTATCTAACTATCTGTCTCCACACCCTTTGTATCTAAAATGATAGAACATTCGTTTATGGTTTTGGTGGTCTATAATACATTTCAATGTTTTTAAAATATCTAAACAATATTTCTAGAGTTAAAAATAAATCTGAAAGATTTGTAAAAATAAAGACTGGTCATTGGTTTCTACCATTCCATGATAGGTAAGAAGACTATTATAATTATGGACTATTATTCATTATAATGTCATTAATGTTGAAACTTTTTTGTTTTAGTGAAAATTAGATGTTTTTCATTTTCTTCCCACATGAATTCAATACATATTGTTTATTCTCTTTTTTGGGTGGAGTTTCTAAATGTTTTAAATTATTATTGAATTCATAAGTTTTATTTTATTTTATTAGTTATTGAATCTTAATTTTCTTATAATATATGTTTTGGTAATTAATATATGGAAATACAGGTCATATAAATAGATTAAAAAAGTTCACGTATCAATAAATAATCCAAATAAAATTAAATTTGTGAAAGTGCAGGAAGATAACTTTTATATTAATTAATAATTGTTTTGTGTTATATATATAGCGTTTCTTATTTTGTGAGTGTTAATTTATAACCACAGTTTCTTTATCAAAGAGGAAGCTTTGAATGCATTCTATTATGTTTTTTTATTTATTTTTTAGATAATCATGACTATAATGATGATATATTTTCAAAAGGTTAATTCCATTACAACTTTTTCATTTTAAACCAATATGTTGTATTGTTAATTTTTTAACATTTATTATTTTTTAGTTTTTTATGATGTTTCATCCTATACAGATATTGATTTAAACTACCTTTGAAGTTTATTTGTAGACAATTTTATAGGTTTGGTTGATTTATATATGATAATTTAAATGTTTCATGTATGTGGATTTTTATTTTGGTTAAAGTTTATATTGAGTATTTTGTTTCATGTTTGATTCAATTTTCTACTATTGGAATTCATGTTATAGGTCTTGGGTTGATATGTTTTATTATATTTTTTAACAAATTAATTAATTTTAAATGTTGGTTTTTTGTAAAACTGATATTGAAAGATCTTTAAGCATTATTTTTAAATAAAAACCATTGTCAAAAATGTATTTCAACATCCAATTTCGTAAAAAATAATATTGAAAGCTCAATTATATAAACATTTTTTGTGAATTCAAATATTTATTTTTATAAAAACTCGATGCTTAAATCCCCTCTTAGTGAAAATTTTAGTGTCTATTATTATATTAATTAATGTTGAAAGTCCATGAATGTCCCTTGGAAGCTTTTAACTCATTGTATCAATTGTATTTATCATTCCAGTCACCTTAATTAGACTACTTCACATGTCTATAGAGAGTCTAATGAGATGGTGGTTGCTCTGTTGAAGAGGGAGATCATGTAAATGAGTAAGATGTAGGCCTTTAAGACCCTATATTATTGTACACCAATGGTGGTTGTGGATATGCAAGAAGTGATTTAATCCCATTTGTGTAAAACCCCTTATAATGCTTGAATTTGCATGTTTATTTTATTTATAACTTTTTAGGACCATCTTGGCCATTTCCTAGATTTTCTTGGTAATATTGAAAGTATTTTTAAATTTTTTTTAAAATAACCAATATTAAAACAATAATTTTAATATCAAATTTATTCATATTTCTTTTTAACCGATGTTGAAAATAAAAAAAAAGACATCTTTAAAAAGATTCTTTCCACCAGTTAGATTAGGGGTTCCACATCCACATTGTCTAAGTGTAGAGGATCAACTAGAATCTAGAACCTATCTAATTGATATAAAATTATTAATTGGGTACAACCTTTTCCATGATATCCATAACTTGAAGTATGGTAAACATATACTATGATTTCACTAACCCATGCTCGACATTCTTCTTTATTAAGTGATACATGATTTCAATGTGCACTATCCTTGAGTGATGTATGCGATTGTTTCTAATATTGATAGAACATTAATTATAACATTTTATTCATATAGGTGATTTCACTTCAACTCCCGTATCTTCAAGCTATTTCTTCATCTGTAATAATTTTATATAAGATTTATTAAACGTAATATATTCAGCTTTTGTCAAGAATAGTGAGATACAATCATCTTTCTTGATAATATAAGAAATACATAGTATTCCAAGTTAGAATCCACCACCTAAGTTATATTTATATCATCAATTGATTTGTCCCAATATACATCAGTATATCCCTATAACTCTAACTCTAATGTTGTACTATAGAGGAAACTAAAATTCACTATGAATTTGATATACTATAGTATTCATTTCACCACTAGTAAGTTTCTTTCTACTGGATTAATTTGGTACCTCAATACTTGACAAGTGGAAAACATGTTATCGGGTTGTGTCACTATTAAGTACAACAAGATCCCAAAAATATACCTATATTCTATTAAATTGACTACTTTTCCATAGTCATACCTTGATAACTTCATTCGGGTAAAAACCATGTTTTCATCACCCTAGAATCCTCTATTAAAAATTATTTTAAAACCTATTGGAATATTTGTATTTAGAGATAAAATTTTCATGATCCCCTTCAGCCGCCTACAGTCTAAGGAAAAATTTAAACTCCCCAATCATCAACATTTAAAACTCACACCTCATAAACATTAAAAACTACATAGAATGTACTTTTTTCAATCCACCAAAGATTATGTTATGATAATATAGGAGCATCATCATCCATTGATAACTCTTCTTTTTTATATAGTGATGATGATAAATTCCACCATACTGAAAACCAAGTGTCTTCAACTACTAGTCTAGTCTTTAATATCATGATCTTAATGGTTAATTTAGCCTACAAATTTTCTTCTTTATCCAAAAAAAAATTTATCATCTTTATATTCAAGAAAACCATATGAATGTTAAATTTACATGTCTTATTTAAGTAATCCATTTAGAAATACTTATTTGACATCCATCTGGAATAATTTGAGTCACTTTTTCATCACTATGGTCAAGAATGATTGAATTGTTACTAACGAAACCATTGGTAAAAAATTCTCATCTATATTGATAACTTCAATATAGTAGTATCCCTTACACACCATTCATACCTTATTTTTAATCACCATGTCATATTCATTAAATTTATTATGGAACAACTATTTAGTATTGATGATTTTCTTATCTTCCAACCTCAAAACAACCTCCTGTGTCCAATTATTCTCAATTGGGTCAATATCATCATGCATTACATGGAACCAATTATCATATTTAGTATCTTCTTCAAAAAAAATTGGATATACCTATGATAAGAGTGAAATTTTTTTATATATAATTAACTCTTATAATTTTCACTGGTGTTCTATGATTATTAATGATATTCTTCTCATCAGTTTCAGATTTTTTGGTTGGAATTAGTGCAGTTTCTAGTCTAACTTCTATCTTCTCTTCATTAGTGTCTTATTAAAAATCAATATTGGAACCTTTTCCTTCCACTGATATTCTAAAATCATCACTACTTTCTTATGAATTTTTTTTATGTTTCATTGTAAAGTCCATTCAGTTTCCATTATATTGATGTATTATCTTTCAATAATCTTTTCAATCCATTTTTTTAAGCATCTGTATGGCTTTATCTTTGAGGAGTGTCCAATAAAAATCCCCTCATATCCTCAAGACTCAATATTTTTATGTTTATCATTATTGAGAATAAACCACTCACTACTAAATATTTGAAAGTACTTTAACATTGGATTTATTCCATACCATATCTCGTATGGAGTCTTCTCTTATCTCATACATAATAAATTTATATTGAAAATATATACTGATTTCATGACTTCCTCTATCCAAATCTTCTATAGTGCCTCTTTATAAATAATATTTTTAACCATATTGTTTATGATCTATTTTATCCTCTAAAAAACACTATTTTGTTAAGGAGTTATCACTGCTAAAACATAGTGAATTATCTCATGATACTTGAGATAATCCACCACCTAGATATTGGTAAACTTGATTCAATTATCATTATGGAATTTTATAATTTTCTATTTGAGATTTCTTTAACCTTTGTATAATAATGAGTAATTTAACTAAATACCTCAGAATTGTGAATGATGACCATCAACCAAGACATCTTATTTTAATCATCAATTAAAAACACACAATATCTCTTCCCATCAATGTCCCTTCATGATATCGGTCCATAAACATCAACATGTATTAAATCAAGAACCCATGTTGATTTCTAGTTTTTTTACTTTTACATCTTCTGAATGATCTTCCCTTTTTGAAAATATATCACACATGTGTGTACGATCACATGGAAATTTAGGGATATCATGATCTATATCATTGTTTACCAGATCTTCCAAGGACTATTAGATCATGTGGCCAAGACATTTATTCCATGATTTTTTTATTCTTACTTGGATAGAAAGAACATATATTATTCTCTTATAATGAATTAGATATTCTCCTATAGTTTATTTCCATTCATTAAAACTGTACCTTCCTTTTCATTAATGAAACAATTATTCTTGTAGAAATTCACAGCATGGCCTGAGTCACACAATTAACTTACACTCAACAAGTTATGACCCAAACCTTAAATGACCAAGACATCCTTTCATATTATATCTGTATCCCAAAATTTTAATTTCTCTTATCTAGTAATTTTAAACCCTTCATCATTTCCAAATTTTATGACACCTTGTTTTTCATATATCATGCCCGTGACATAATAATTATTTCTCATAATATTTTAAGTACAACCACTATCAAGATTCTATACACCAAAATGATATGATGCTCTCAGGGAAATCCATACAATAGTTTCCTTCCCATCTTTTTTCTTATTGATACATGTTTTCTTTCTTCACATCCATTTTCAATTTTCACATTTGATATTATTATGAATATGATGTACCAAATTCCTCTTATAAAGAGACAAACTAATTTTAAATTTTCAACCCACTTGAAGATTCTTTGAGCTGATACATATGACTATTATGGTTCATCATAGGCACATTCAACTATATTGTTAATGAAAAATACATGGTTAAATGACCATATCCTCTGCACCAGAAATAATGGGCATCGAAATTATTCATAAATTTTAAACTTTGGTTAGCTTCCTTTATTTATAGTATAAATTCTAGTATCTCTTTTCTATGGAACACACATTCAGAGAATATAATACCTTTCAAAAATAATAAAACTTGATACATATTACATTCTTTTGTGTATTTTTTGTAATACTAGAGGTATTATGGGTTCTTTAGGAGTTTTAATTTTAATTCATATCTAGGTTAACATTCAAATTTAGAGTAAGTGTTTTTATATTGGCATCAAAAAAAATTGGAAACTTGATAAGAGGTGAAATTTTATAATTTTTTATCTATAATTCAATGTTTCTTTTCCTTGGATTCCATTAAAATTTAGGTATTTATAAAATTTTCACAATTCAATTTGATTTGGATAAATAAAATAAATATGGTTTAATTTTTTTGATTTTATTAAAGAAAATTAACATTGAATTTAATATTGAATTTAATGGATTTAATATTATTATTTAAATGTTTTATTCATTCTCGGAATTAAATGGAAGATTCATACCTTGATTTTTTATAATCTTGATTTAATTATTAGAAGGATAATTTTCATGGTTTTTATTTGATTTTATTATTTTTGATATTTTAGTGGATAAAGCCTCTCTTTGAATTTTTATTATTTATGTTCTAAGGTACCCTTACACCAGGGATACATACTCGCATAAGGGTAACATCTACAGGTTCACAAAATGGTAAAGATCACTCCACATGTTTCATGAGGGTAATGTTCATGAGGTGTAATGGTACCACTCATTCCAACCACTATGTCGTGTAAAGGTCCAATAGCCATGACCCTACAAACTACATAAAGGTATATAGAGGATATCATGTAAGGTTATTAGAGATGCTCAATACATCGGGTCAATGTCTTACTGATGATACATATGTTACATAAGAGTAATAGTCATGGACATACATCTACATAATGGTAGATCATGAGTTGTGAATGTTATATAAAGGTCCTCCCCATAGAGAATGAACCCACATGAGGGTAACATCTTCAGCTACATAAGGGTCTCTTCAACCAGAGCCACCAGAGCCTGAGGTATTATAATCCCTCATTCAAATTTTTCTCTATCTACCACAATACCTCATTCAATTGACCAAGCTACCATGGTCAATTTCATTAATCAAGTTCATTGCAATCTATTATAAGGTGGTTTTGTCATGCCCTCTACTCAAAACAATCTCCCCCAACCCTAATGAAATCTAGTTCAAGCCACAACACCAACATATTCACTAAGTCATAGAACATCATTTTCATGAATATATGAGGATGATCTAATTTGGATTAATTAGAATTAGTGAAGTCTAAAAATTAATTGAATTAAGAATTCTGATCTCAAATTTTGATTTCTACTGAGCCTGAGAAAAATTAGTGGAGTCAATAACATTGAGTTGTATATATTAGAATAATGAATTCTAATAGTGATAAACTAAGTAGGAAGATTGTTTTTTATTATTATTTTCCTATTTGAAGGTTCAACGGGGCCTCACATCACCCCAATGCACCAGTTGTGAGGATGAATATCACTACATGCATGTTTTCTGATGATATTACTCAATGAGTTCAAACCAACCAAATGAGGAAATTTCCAACAGCATAATAGATCTCAACTCATATTGAAGCTATATTAGGATATTTTATAGAACCACCTACCGAATGCTCAGTAAAATTCCTAAATTAGTTTAGTCCCATGGATGTAGCATCATGATCAAGCTCCTCCTACAATATTACTTCATTGCATTGAACTTAAATTAATTTTTGTTTTTCGTTATATTTTTTGAAGATCCAAAAAGGTACTCATACCTCTTAGGTTAACTGATAATCTGCTCCAAATGAGTTACCAACCATATAATTGATGAAACTCTTCTATGAACCTGCTACTCAATACCAACCAAACATATTTCCCAGCTCGTAGGTCTTTACTAGAAAATAACCACACTTACAACATATAACTTTCCTGAATTTCAATTTCTTAGTATTTCACATCATAGATTCTAGATTCTCGAGCCTAGTTCCACTTGAAGAAGTACCAAATCTCTAATGAATCTCCTAACCAATTGATTGAAGTTTCATCCCAACTGAAGATGACCAGTTTGAGATAGCTTGATATATTTTATTGTAGTAAATATCCCATAATCCCAAGACAAAACAGTCTCAATTTTTGAATCCCATCATCAAATCCCATTTTTAGGTCCAATATTACCCTCACTCAAGTACAGTCTATCTTTGGAATATGTATCATTTATAACCAATTCTTCACATGAGCATTTTGAGAAATATTCATCATTCACTGAAACTATGATGTAATGAAGCAAACTCACTTTGATTTTTCTCGAAGGCGAAAAAAATTTGATCTATGGATGATCAGTATTATTTTTTTATTTTTTTATAAAAGGGGATAATATAATATTTATTTAAAGGTAAAATGGGTGAGCAAGATGGGGAATTACCTTTAGGAGACTGTTCTAACTCTTTTTATTTTTTTACCTTTGTAATTAAGAATTTATTTATATTCTATAAAAGTGAAATTATATTATTTATCTCACTTATTCTTTTCATTATTGTCGATTATTCCTTTATATTTTGAATATGAACACTCAACATTATGATCATGGAGTATTTACCTAATACAAATTCTTAAGGGAGGTCTCATAGTGCTCCCAATTCCCCTCACATTTTATTTCTTTATGTTTTGATTTTGTGGTGATGGAGTAATGGATTTTCCTATGAATTGAAACTATATTCTCACTTTCCATGGATAATCTCCATAAAATCATTCCGATATTAACCAAATCACTTCCACTCCCTTATATTGTCCTAAATTTCATGTTCTTATAGTCATGTGGATCAATGGATGAATGTTTCAGGATTGGAAATGGGTAAAGGATGGTGGATTGTCTATGGTTGTGTCATGTCCATCACTCAATACTATAAAGGATTTGATACATGGTTTGTCTGGGAAATTTTTAAAAGTGAACTAACCCTCATAAATCAATTTGAGGTTGGTAATCCATGAAATGATTTTGGGTGGATTATTAATAGATCTAAAACAATTAAATTGGAAAGTTAAGGATCTGTGTTTACCTAGTATTAGACTAACATGGTCAGCTACTAGGATTTATTTTAAGTTAAAATAAATTCTATTTGATCATGTAACACAATAATTTTTTGAGAAAATTGGTGTAGTTTCCAAGTAGTTGGTTTGGTAATTCAATGTTCTTATTAATATTTAAAATAATTTACTAATTTAAAATTTAATTTTTTTAAAAAAAATAAATACCATCTCATCCTTGGAAAGCATTGTTACATATTTTTTCTATAAAATTAGTGATATGTTCAAGAATTTTATAGAAAGATATTTTATGGAGTTTATTGGAGACCTTAAAGAAGTATGAAATAATATTTTTTGGAACCCTTAATAAAATAAATTAAACATTTTTCACATTTTTTCCATTATTTTTATATAGGATAGTTGGAGGATTAGTTTTAGGATCAAAGATAAAAATTCATCCTTCCAACATTTAAAGAAGATATCCATCAGATTGAAAGAAAAATGGAGTGTCTACTACCAATCCTAGAAAGTGTTTTCACAAAGGACGTACATAAATAAAATCATTAGAAACATAAATAAATAAGTGATATAAACTTAACATTGACATATTTTATTCTAGTTTGATTGGAGTTGAATTAAACAATAGCCATACCTTTGTTAAAATTGTATAATCAACCCTAATTTTTCATGATCTAGGTGATTGAGATGATACCACCACAAGTGAGGAGTTGAATTTTTAATGGAATTATGAAGACCCACTACCCACACTCTTAGAAAGTGAATTTACATTGGTTATATAAGAGGAAAAGGAAATATTAGCTTCTTCATCACTAGTAAAATATACCCTGGGGAAGATAATGGATGGATACATAGAGGAAGTTTTTGAAATGATAGAGGAAATATTGGATTATGGTTTGACTTGGATGCACATTCTATAAGATAATAATAAAGCACACAACAAGGCACCGCTAGATGTAAGAGTAAATGAAGAGAGCATAGAGGACATGTGCATTTTGTTTCCTCTAACCTAACAATATTAACATCACTAGAAAAAAATTAAAAGAGATGGTAGTACTACACATTATTGAAAAAAATATATATAGAAGAAGAAGAATATTGTGAAGAGAAAATGAACTACATGGATGTGGTGGTTTTTACCGCATAATATCTACCCACCACATGATTGGGGATAATCCAAATGATATAAATATGTAGATTGGATAAATTATAGTACTCCTTGGGGGTTTTACCCAATATTATTCTCTATTTTCTCCACTTCCAATTATTTTCAGTTTTGTGTTTTAATATTTAATAAAATGTAAAAAATTTCTTGTTTTTCTATGCAAGACAAAAGTGTACAGTAGCATCAATACCTCTTAAAAGAGAAATAGAATTCAATAAAATAAGGATTTATACCTTCTCAGGTTTGACCACATGTAAGAAATAACTTCATCCAGGTTGTCTCCTTCCATACTCATTTTTTACATGTTTTAAAATTTTATTCTTCTTGAAATATTAATGATTACTATTGAATAACATTGAGGATATAGTTGAAACTAAGTGGAGGGGATGAATAAAATATTATTTACTTTATATTACTTATTTTGGTTAGTATGTTTTATTAATTCTATTTTTTAAAATATATAAAACATAAATAAATAAATAAATAGTAAAAAATAGAGTTGTTTTTTAATCTATACAAAGCTTTTTAGAATAGTTTTGTGTGTTTTTTTCAAAATTTATTTGATCTAAATTAGATAACTCAAATTAGTTGTTAAACTATAATTCGATTTTGATGAGCTTGATCGTATTATCAAAGCCTTAAATCTCAAATGATGGTTTATTTGTGTTTGTTTTCTTGGGTTGTGATATTCAAAAAAATCATGACTTTTTACTGGAAATTGAAGTCCAACAACTACTAGTGGATGATCATTTTTTAAATGCCTTACCCGGGATACATTGTAATACTTTTTTGCATATTATTTTTGATAACCACTTTCTTGATATTATTATTTCATGAATAAAAACAATAACATGCCTTGATTCTATTTGAAACCATTTATTTTAGTGTGTTACATCCATGATAGAGGCCATCATTCATTGAAAAAACCCTTGTTACAATTAGCCTATATTTTAGGACACCTTAAAATTTAATCCCCATTAAGATTTATATACCATGAAATACCCATTAGTAAATCCACATTATAAGATTTAATTAGCCCCACCTACCCATATCTGCATTCTTGTAAAATTTTAAGAAAATGTGGGGGTGTTTTAATGGGAAATCTAGGGAAAAATTCATTGTTATGGGTTGAAAGGAGGAAACAATTATATTGGTCAGTGGTTTCACAAACCTTATATTTTCCATTGTGTTAAAAAAAATTATCTTTATCCCCATAAAATAAATGTATATAAAAAATGACAGTTATGTACATTTGAAGAAAAATAAACATAATAAGAAAAAAATTATATAAAACAATTTAGAGAAAAATGTAATTTTAATTATTATTTCAATTTTGGCTACTAACCATGAAAAATCAACAAAGGGGAGAGTGAGTTGGGAGTGATACACTTGTGAGCGGTTGAGTGAGTTGCATTTTCTATGTTACAATTATTAAATTTCAACATGGTTTGTACTTAAGAGATCAAACACTACTCTTCTGCGTCACATTTTTAAAAATTAAATCCTACCAACCCATAAACCTCAGAACAAAATATTGGAATTACTATCGAGTGGCACACTATATTATGTCAGTAGAGAACTTATTACCTTGACAACCATAAAGTAAGATCTCATGAACTTTGGGGAATGATCAAAACTTCACTTTCAAATGTTACTAAAGAAAAGAGGGGAAAATATAAGTGAGGTAGATCGTGAAATGTATTTAAATGAATATTAAAGGTTTTATTTCATTTGGATAGAATAATTTAGTGAATTTATAATTAAATTAATTTAGAAATCATGATGTGATTTTTCAATGAAAAGAACCGGAAAAGTTCCCTCACTTTTGTTTGGTTGTCAGAATTTGCTATGAGTGTCTCTTTTTTTGTTCACTAATTGAACTTCATAATAAAACTGAAAATATTATTTTAGAGAGATACTCTATTTAAATTATAAATTTTAAGACAAATAATTTTCTAGGAGTGTGATATTTTAAGTGTGGGGGAGTGATGATATATGAAATTTCAAAAACAATGTCTGTAATTAATTGTTTGATTCCATTATATCCCATAAAAATCCTGGTATTTATCACATTTTTCATAATTTGGTGTGATTTGGGTCAATAAAATAAATCTAGTTTAAATTATTTATTTTATTTGTGCAAGTAAACATTGAATTTAGTTTAGAATTTAATAAATTTAATATTATTAGTTAATTTTTTTATTAATTCTTGGAATTAAATAAAAAAGGCATACCTTGGTTTTGTATAATCTAGAGTTAATTATTGGTAGGTTAATTTTCATGGTTTTTATTTGATTTTATAATATATTTTACTGAAAAAAAATCCTCTCTTGGAGTTCTATTTTTTTATATTTTGAGGTACCCTTAGTCAAGGGATACATACTCATGTAAGGGTAACATCTACAGGTTTATGGAAGGGTAAATAGCACTCCACACACTAAATTAATGTAAAGAGTATACTATATAAAGGTACCACTCGTTCTAGCCTTTAGAGCTCGCATAAGGGTGTTAGACACGCAAGTCCTGCTAGTAATCCATATATTGCAAGAGTGATATCTATGGATAGCCATCTATTTATGGGTAGATCGCAAGTTAGGAATTATATATAAAGTTCATACCCATATATAATACACCCACATGAGGGTAACATATTTAGTTGTGTGAGTGTCTCTATAAGCAGAGCCAGATCTACCACAATCCCAGATTTTAAATGGCTCCCAAGCTACCAAATACCCTCATTCAACCAACCATGAGCTATGTGAAGCTACAACAATAAATTACATCATATGAATTTATTATAATATACCCCAAGGTGGATTTTAATCATACATTGTCTACTCTAATACATCTCCTCCAGTCCTAATGTGATCCAATTCAAGCCACAACACACATATCTTCACTCATCCACAACACAAAATATTTATAAATATTTTTGGTTGATCAAAGGTATCTTTATAAGATTCAATGAACTATATAAATAAATTAAAGTAATAATTATAATATCTAATGATTATTTTGACTAATATTGATCTAAATTGGTGAATTCATTGACTTTGAGCTATGTACATTGAGGATGATGAAGTATGATAGTGAGAAATCGAGTAAGAATATTTTTTACCACTCATATTTTCCTTTTTGTAGGTTCTATGGGGATATTAATCACCCCAATGCATTACTTTAAAGCATGAAGATAATTGTACCCATGGTGTTTTATGATATGCCTCAATGAGTGTAAATTGACCAGATGAGTCACTTTCCAACACCATGTCAGATCACAACTCATATCAAGGCATCACCATGATATTTTTTCAAAAATTCATACCAAATATTTGATAAAAACCTGAATAATTCTAGGACTAATTATGAAATTACATGACCGATATCCTCATATAAAATTACTTTATTTCATTTCTATTAAACTAATTTATTCTTTTTTCTCTATTTATACAAATACTACAAAATAATCATACCTCTAATGTAAAATTATCATCACTCTAAATAATCCAAGAACCATATGTTCAATGAAACTCCTCTATGATTTTTTTAAATGATATCATACAAACAAAGTTCCCATCACTCAGTATGCCTTTACTATGAAAATCACCTCCCTTGTAGTATCTGACCTTCCTACTGCTCAATCACTCAACACCGCACATCCTAGCTTCTAGCTGCCTAAGTTCAAATATACTATGGTTAGTAATATATCACTCCACTAAAGCTCCAAATAAATCAATTAAAGCTTCATCCCAACTAAATAAGACCATTTTGAGATAGATTGACATATTTTATCACTATGAAGATCCCATAGTCCCAAGAAAAAACCATCCCCACTTTTTTACACCCACCATCAAAGCTCATTCCTAGGTTGAAGCCTTCCCTCACTCAAGTCTAGACTAGATTTAGAACATGCATTATTTATCTCTAATTTCTCACATGATCATGATAATCAACACTAATATTCCAATAAATACACAATTTAGTGAAATAAATTAGCTTAAATTATTCTTTAAGGCGTATAGATTTTGATCATGGGATGATTGGTATGAAATTTTATTACTTTCATAAAAAAGGCAATCAACTGTTATTTATTTAAAGGTTCAAGGGGTTATGGAGAGGTAGGATTCCCTATGAGGAAATTATTCTAAATCTTTTTTTTCTTCTACATTTTCAATTAACAGTCTATTTATGTTCTATGCAAGTGAAATTATATTCTCTATCTAACTTATTTTTTTCATTATTTTTGATTCTTGTGTTATGTTGTGAATGTGAAATCTCAACTCTCTGATAATGGAGTACTAAGTAAGGAAAATACTTAGGTGATTTACTATATTTCTCCCAATTCCCCTTTAATTTTATTTCAATTTTTTTATTTTTTTGTGATGGAGTAGTGGATTTTCCCAAGAATTGTGAGGAGAATTCTCATTTTCCCTAGGTAATATTTATAGCCTCATTCCATTCTCATTCAAATCAATTATCCTCCCTTATATCAATCCACATTTCATGTGATTGGAGTTATGCAGATCAAGGGATGAACATTTTACAATTAGGAAGAGGTAAAGGGTGGTGGATTTTCTACAATTCTAGAATGTCCATCACTCGACAATAAGAAAAAGGTGAGACTTGTTGTGCCTAGGTACAATATAAAAATTCACTAATCCTCATGAATAAAGTTGAGGTTAGTAATCCATGAAATGATATTCAGTGGATTATCAATAGGTATTTAAATAATTAATTTGGATAGTTAATGGTTCTTGTTTACCAAATCTGGGATTTACCCCTTTCCCTCATAACAATTTTTTTAGGTTTCTTTTGTATTTTTTTATTATAAAAAACACACACTAAATAAATCACAACCCTCATTCATTTTTTTTTAATATATAATTAAGTAAAACAAAAGAAAAATATAATAAGTGGTTGAAAATAATGAAGAATCAGACCCAAACTTCTTAAGAACGACCATGGTTAGCCTAAGTTTAACTGTGGCCCATAACAACCATGTAATCACTTCTACATATAATCAAGACCCATATCAGCTTTTTTTTATGTCTCATTATTTTATAGACTATCATCTAACTACATTTTTGAACCTCATTTCTTCTCCTTTACTTTTTCTACATCTCGTTCGACTAAACTCCCTAATTCCTTGTTGAGAGTTAATAGTTTCTCATTATCCTATAATTTTCATCACACAACGATGATCTGTCCTTCCAGATATTCGATACGTGTGGCCTAATATTTTACTGTGCTATTCAAATTGTTGATAACTTGAGTATTCTCTTTAATTTTTTACTTGTACTCAATAACCTTCTCTAGGTTTTTTGGATTCCCAAATATAAGGTTTTCAATCTCCTACTTTAACATAGACTTTTCATCTTCCTCTGTCTGCATATAGAGTTTAGAATCACAAAACACTCCATTGGATTTCTTCATTTTGTCTCTATAAAATTGATTTCTTCAAGAGTAGATTCAAATTATGATAAATGAGCAACTTGTTAGAGTTGGCTTCCTAGAACCAAATTTATGTACTTTAATTACATGTATATTTGATTAATTGAATATTAATAAAACATCTTATTATATATTTTTCATTATTTTTCATAATATTAATATAATAATGTCCTAGGGTATCTGTTGCATTGATAAGATCATGGTAGTTCCTCGCTATGATGAAAACCTTCAAGTAATATAATTATATTCCTACATATAGTTTTATAGTTGGATAATTTACTTTGATAGGACATATAGTATTTATATTGATGGTTTTGAGTAATGATAAGTAGATGAGGCTTCTTCTCATGAAGTTTTCACTTGGTAATCTCCAAGGTAGGAGATTATGAGAACAAACCCAACAATAGGAATTTCATGTGTTTTTATGTCATCGAATATTTCTATCTATGAGTATGTGTAATGGTCCATAGACTTCAATATTATCATTGATACTTGTCATGAATCATGAAATTTTATTTACTGAAGAAAACTCTCATTTCATATGTTGGTAGGAAGTATGGTATGTTGGGTGCGTCATGAATGACATGTTATTAATGGATATATTGGTGAAGTATTTTTCCCTTCTATCATTATGAAAGCTTATATATGGTCCATTTTATTATAATAGAACTATTGAATTAAATTCCATGGTAATGGTGTAACGACTTGTTTATTTTAGATAGTCAAATAAAGACTTATTGAGCACATATATTGATTAAATGGATCTGTAACTAGATTGATGGGATATTTTTACAAAAAAGATTATATTACACATTGAGTATTCATATGTGGTTGTAATTATTGTGACATTTAGTTCTTTCTTTTGGGTTACTTAACCCATTTCTAGACAATAATCTGGGACTTTAGGTGGTCCCACCTAATATCAATGAGAAATAATTCTAGATGGTCACACACTAAGTGATTCCATTGATATCAATAAAATTTTATTTTAATTTAATTGATAAAATAAATATTATTCTCAAGACCGATGAATAATTTTAATTATGTTTTATCGATCGTAAGTATTTATTTATGAATGAAATATTTTATTAAATAGTTATTTGGGTATTTAATAAATGATGAGGATTTCAAACAAACCATGACCATGTCCGGTGATAAATATTTATTTACAAGCTGATAAAGTAATATTTATTATTGCGCAAGTTATCATACATGCCATAAAATAATAATATTATTATTATAATTATTTTGGAATGGGTTTTAATAAAAATTATTATATTATTTAAGAGTCGACATGTAATTAAATAATATTTTAACCTAAATTTAATCTCTATAAATATATGGTTATTTATTTTGGGTAGGGTTAATCAAGATATAGAGGATCGTTCTACACAATGGATTTATCTCTCAAATTCCTCTTTCACTCTCCTTCTCAAGAATGGGAAACATGAGAGAGATTCCTTCAAGATTGAAGGATGAACAGTCAACACAAATAATTAATGCCAATTCATTCATCACACTAGCACCCAAAAATCAATTGGTGTTGCTTGGAGATCAAAGGAGCACATGTGGATCACCACTATAGGGATTCTATACTTGAATCCTTATAGCACAACAAAGGTAATTTGAAAGTGTTTTCAAAAGATTGACATCATCATCAAAGAAAGGATCCTGAGATGAGGTAATCAATTCTTCTTGATTTAAATAAACTAATTATAAATTTAACAAAAAATATCCTCTCTCAAGGTTTATAAAAACTCAATATTAAAATAAATTTTAATTTAACACCCACCAAAGGTGTTTTCTCTATGCCCATAACCATCATGTGGTATTAGAGGGGTCTCATTTTAAATTTATAATTATTTATTTTATTTTTTATCTATATACACAATCATGGTAGAATATTTCATTTCATATTATTCTTTCTTTAATATAATTTGAATTAACTCGTTTTTGACATATTAATCATCATCATTTATTGTTTCATTTTCTTAAAAGACTAAGAGTATATGAAGAATGACTAGAGATTCCATCAAAAAGTGTCGAGGATTTAGGCTAGATAACATGGAACTATATGGTGTGTATCCAGAGTAAACATCATGTACCCAAGTGCACTGCACATGGATGTGTCTCTAAATATATGGAACTCAAAGCAGTAATTAAATGTAGATCGGGCCAATATAGCACATGGCATGTCGGATTACATGACATGTTGTTGGAGTACACGTCATGTAGTCTACACGGTTCAGCGAAAAAATATTCACAATCCGTGTGGTCATTATACATGTTCAAACTACATGATACTAGCATTATGAAGCATTAATGATATACATGAGTTGTATGGGGTGTACACAGCATGTAGTTCATCATTTCATACCTTCTAAGTACTCGCCGAATCATTCAGCGTGAAAATTGGACACATGGAATGCATTATACAGGGCATGTATTTTTCTTGTACACATCATGTAGTACCATGTCTGATGAACACATTGAGTCCTTTGGTGGGTCACACAGACACACGAAATAAAGATCACATGGCATGTTTCTCAATTTTACACATTGTATAATTTACTGAGATACACACAAAATACCCATATGTGTATCACGGGCACACAGAAAGCAGAACACTAAACATGTAACTAGTAGTACATTCTATGTGGTTTAACCAATTTAAATATTGAATCCTCGTGCATGTAACCTGAGTATATAGAAACTGAGATACATAGTGTGTAACACATAAGTACACGTCATGTAGTCTCCCAATTATGTACATAATTAAATTATATTAAATTGATAATTGTTGCATAAAAACCTTATTTAATTGATTGACTCCATTTGTGTTTGAAAATTTAATAATGGTTTTAAAGGATTTTAAATACTCAATTAATTTATTATAATAAATCTATTATTATTGGTTTTTTCATTTATTTTCCATGAATTCCATTATGATGGGTATCTCCAAATGAATTTTTATGGTCATTAAGATGAAACGGAATTGATTAATGAAAGTGCATTAATATTAATAATAAATAACTAATATAATTAAATGTTAACTAGTTTACTTTTGTGCATGCATTGTATTTATGACCAATCATGAGCTTGATCAAGACCTATGTATGTATTTGATATTTTAATTCAATTTATTACATGTGTTTGAAATTATTTAATATTAAATTAAATATGATGACCTGTGTGTCATCCCTCCCCCCATTATTATGTATAACTAGCATGTCTATGGTTATTTATGAAATCCCCATTAACTAATCATTTGGTTCCCCTCGCATTAATGTGAGTTATAAATACATGTAATTAATGGAGTATCCCAAGTTGTGTGGAGGTGGTTCAAGATGGAACCATAATGATGTCAACTCAGGTGATACACAGGTGAACAGGTTGAATGTTGTAACTAGTTCCAAGATCAGCATAAGGAGTCATTCCCCTCGGTCAAAAGTTGATTTATTGTCCTCTTAATAAATCAACAATTAGATAAGATCATTATTGGGTCATTTATTATTTATTTATTTCTATATCATGAATTATTTATTTTATGGATTCAATACCACTATCATATAAATTAATTAATTAATGTGAAAGGATAAAATTTAAATAAATTAATTATGCATAAATGTTTTGTCCAACAAGGTGAATTAATTAAGTAAATTACACTTAATATTAAAAATTTATGTAAATGATAAAATAAGATAAAATTTATGCATAATAAATAAAAATCCCTCAAATATATATTAATTCAGACTTTGTCTTCCACTACTTGATTAGAAATGAAATCCTTAGAACTAAGTGTTTGAATAACCCTCAATAGGACACTTACTTTTAACATAGATTTATTATGAAGGTTGTGGGTTGAATTAACCATCATAAATCAAGACAATTGGCCCTCACTAGACTTGATATAACTTGGAGGAAAGTGTTAAGGAAATCCAAGTCAATATTTGAGGACTAGGGAGTCCACTCAATGAATCCAAGAACAGTAAGTCCACTATTGGAAAAGTCCCTCCTACCAAAATACCTTTAAGTAGCTTGACCAACCCTCATTGGGGTTATGAAAAAGGTAATATTGTTCCTTTACAAAAAAAATTCATAGATAATAGACATTATAAGTCTAATGGTTAGGGATATTGGGACTTGATAAAATAGTGTGAGATTTAATCAAATTAATTATTAGTATTTCTCACATAATTTGTAATCCAAAAATTACTAATAATATGATATTTTATAATTATAGAAAATGGAAAGTATATTATCCACACTATCATTATTATATATATTGAAGAAAGGTAATCTCCTAATTTGGAGTAACTTCCAAGAGTGGTTTAGACACATTTGGGTTGTGTTGTTCCATGAACAGAAATCTTACTTGTTAAAATCCACAGTACCTGATCCGCTTTCCAAGGAGATAAGTGATGAAGAGTTACATACCAACGAAAAACATAAGAACTATGTGGTATAAATTCAATGTTTTATGCTATCATATATTTCTATTGAACTCATGAAGTCTCATGAAAATATGGATGCTTATAGCATACTCGAGAATATATATGGTCTATACCAGAAGAGAGATAGATTATAATAGTTTGAGATCTTAGAGGATTTTTTTCAAAAAATATTAGAGAGGGTTCGCCAGATGGGCATCACTTATTCAAGCTCATTGGCTATATTGAGTGTATGGATGTTATAGGGTTTAAAATCCCTAAATAATTGGGAACTTATCACATTCTTGCATCACTCCCTCATATATTCACAATTATTTTTGTAAATTTTAATATGAACATCATAGATAAGTATCTCTCATAACTACTTACTCTTCTTTGCCAAGTTGATAAGGAGATAAAGTGAAAAAATCCTTTTGCCATTATGGTGAACAAACTGAAAGGGAAATTTAAGAGTTCTAAACCCAAATCTTCTTTAAACCCTTTTAAGAAGAGGAAGATCAGAGGAAAGAAAGGTAACAGGATGTTATCCATTTCACATGTGGAAATAAGGTCCACAGGAAGAAAAAATGCACCCATACAAAGAAGAAAGGGGAAGCTTCAGGTGTGTTTATTATGAAGTGAAATTTAACAGTTTTTTAATTTTTTTTATTATATATAGCTTATGGTTCCCACAGATGTTTCCAAATATAGAAACCAAGTAGATCTAGAAATATTGAAAGAGGGGAGGTAGATCTATAAGAAGCCAACATAAATAATTTTTTTTGTTGTAGATATCAATGACTACTACTTCACATTGCCAATTGTAATGATCTTGGTTTTAAAATATAGTTATTATGTGTGATCTATTACCAGAAATATTGTTTCTTTATCTATACTATATACATATGGATTTTTTTTGAAATTTGATAATAAATTTTTCTTCTTTCATAAAGATATAATTTTTTAAAGTAATAAACATTTAAATAATGGTCTTTATGTGTTGGATTATGTAAACCAAGTAATGGAAATCGATAACAAAATTACTTTACATGAATCATACCACACCCAACTTTGGAATCATTAGATAGGTCATGTAAATTAAAATTGTTTGAATAAATTATACAAAATGGATATTTATATTCTTTTAAACTAAAACCAGTTGGCATATGTCGCACATGTTTACAAGAAAAATTTACCAAATATCCATTTAGTGAAAAAGGTGAAAGGGATAAAGAGATTATTGAATTAGTTTATACTGATGTGAGTGGAACATTTACTATTGAGGAAATGGGTGGGTACTCATACTTCATAAATTTTACTGTTTCTTTTAGTAAATATGGATATATCTACTTAATGATGTATAAGTTGGGTTCTTTTGAAAAATTCAAAGAATAAAAGAATAAATTTTAGAAATATATTGGTAAGAAGATTAAGAAACTCCTCTCAGACTAGAGTGGATAATATCTTAATCAGTACTTTATTGATTACTTATGGGAGTTTGGGATTTTATCTCAACTCACTCCTATTTAAACACATCAATGGAATGGTGTAAGTGAAAGGAGTAACCACACCTTGTTGAATATGGTGATATCAATGATGAGTCATATGAATCTTTAATTATCCTTTTGGGGATACACATTACATATAGTGAAAAAAATATTAAACTAAGTGCCAACTAAAGTAGAAAACTATATACCATACCAATTTTGGAATGTAAAGAAACCTGTTTTCTCATACATACATGTGTGGGGTTGTGAAGAATTTATTAAGGCCTCTTTAAGTAAAAAAAATCACCCTAAGGCACAAATTATAACTTTATAGGATACCCCAAAGAAATAAAAAGTTATTACCTATACAATTCCTTAGAAACAAAGGTGATAGTGTAAAGACATGAAATATTCATTGAGAGGGAGAACATCTCTAAAATAGTTAGTGGGGGAGAGATAGACTTTGATGAAGTTGAGGATCAAGGTTCACAAGAGTTGGTAGAAGAACAAATTCCATAAATCCTCATGGAAGAAGAAGTTTTTCTAGAGACACAAGTACTACATAAGATTAAAAGTGAGGTTAGAGAACTAGAACAGTAGTGTTTTCTAGTCACTGAAAATGGTGAATCATTATTAGATTATAGTAATGATTCTCTAATATACGAGGAAGTAGTAAGTGACACAGATGTTTCTAAGTGGAAAGAATCCATGAATTATGAAATGGATTCCATGTACCAAAACCGAGTATGGATTTTGTAGATCCTTCATTGGATATAAATCCCATCAGTTGTAAATGGGTATTTAAGAAGAAAATGGACATGGATAGGAAATTCAATACCTATAACGCATGGTTTTTTGCAAAAAGGTTTTAAACAACATCAAGGAATTTACTACAAGGAAACCTTTTCACCAGTTGCTAAGATGAAATCTATTAAAATTATACTTTACATTTTGGACTTCCATGATTATGATATTTGGAAAATGGATTTCAAAACATTATTCCTTAATGGGAACCTTATGGAAGATGTCTATATGACACAACCTGAAGGTTTTGTGACTCCAAAGGATTATAACAAGGTATGAAAAATTTAAAGATTCATTTATGGATTAAAGAAAGCATCTAGGTCATGGAACATTCATTTTGATGAATCCATAATGGAATTGGGTTCCATAAAGAATGAATGTGAGTCGTGTGTCTATAAGCAGTTTAGTGGGAGTATAGAAATTTTCTTAATAGTATATGTTAATGACATATTACTTATTAGAAATGAAATACCAATCTTATATTATGTTAAATCCTGGTTGAATAAATGATTCTTTATGAAGGACTTAGATGAGACATCATATATTATTAGGATCAAAATCCATCATGATAGATTTAATAGGATGATCTTATTAAGTCAAGGTATATATATTAATAAGATATCAAAGAGTTTCAGTTAGGAAAAAATCAATATGGGATTGTTTCAAGTGTCACATAGAATTCATATTTCAAAGAAAATGTGTCTAAAGACATGTGAGGCAATAAATAAAATGGTGAGGATTCCATACACGATACTGATTTGGTAAATCATGTATGTTATGCTATGTTCTAGGATAGATTTCTCCTATGCATTAAGTGTGGTAGGAAGATGTCAAGTTGACCTCGGTGACCACCATAGGATGGTATTTAAGACTATCCTTAAGTATCTAAGGCGTACTAAGGACATGTTCTTGATCTATGGGGCAGATGAAGAAATAGTCATTTGAGGATATATAGATGATAGTTCCCAAATAGATCAAGATGATATGAAATCAAAAATGAGATACATTTTCACTTTGAATGGAAGTGTTGTGAGATGGAAGAGATCAAAGATGGTTTTTGTCATAGATTCTACAGTAGATTTTGTGGATTTTTAGGTAGCTAAATAAGTAGTTTGGATATGATTTTTTTAAGAGATTAATGTGGTGCCTATTAGTAAAAATCATATCACATTCTATTATGATAACACTATAGCAGTAGATCTTGCAAAGAAGACAAGGTCGCATCATCGGAAGAAGCACATACTTCATAAGTATCATTTTTTAGGGATTTTCCTTAGATTGGTGATGTTATTGTGAGAATTATTTTCATGAAATAAAACATTGCAGACCCCTTGAATAAAGCCTTAACTCATCATAAACATTATTATCATTTGATGTCTAGAGGACTAAAAGTCTTATTCAGTTGGCTCTAGTATATGTTGGAGTTTTTTGGAGTGGTTGTCCTAGGAACAACTGTATTTAATGTAATTATATGTATATTGGATGAATTGAATATTAAAAAACATCTTATTACATATTTTTCATTGTTCTATATGAATTTAATGTAATAATGACCTAGGGTATCTTTTGTATTCATAAGTTCATAGTTTTTTCCCACTTTGATGAGAACCTTGAAGTACTATGATGATATTATTAAATATAGTTCTATGGTTGGATAACAAACTATGCTAAGACACATAGTATATAGACTACTATGTGAGATTACTTGTAATTGGATGTGGCATATTCTATTGAATTTTATAATTGATAAACTCTAAGATCATAGATTATGAGAATAGACCCGTCAGTAGGAATTCCATTTATTTTTTGTGTTAAAAGATATTCATATTTGTGAGCAAGTGTAATTGTACTTTGAATTTAAGATGATCATTGATGTGTGTAATGAATCAATCACTTATATTTACTAATGAAATCCATCATGAAATATGTTGGTGGGAAGTAAGGTACATTAGGTGTGTCACAAATGACACGTTATTAATGGATAAGTTGGGGAAGGATTTGTATCTTCCATATTTATAGAAGATTATATCTTGGACCATTTATTGGAATAAAAATATAGAATTAAATTCCATGGCCATGGTATAATTAGATGTTTATTTTAGATAGCCAAAGAAAGATGTATCGAGAAAATAGGTTGATGGAATGGATGTGAAACTTTCTTGATGTGATATTTTAACAAAGGGATTATATTACATAGTGATAATTCATATGTGGTTTTCTTCATTGTGACATTAAGTTCTTTTGTTTGGGTTTCTTAACCCATTTCTAGACATTAATCTTGGACTTTAAACAAACCCACCTAATAACAATGAGTAATAATCCTAGAGGGTCACACACTAAGTGTTTCCATTGATCTAAATTATATTCTATTTGAATTTAATTAATATAATAAATATTATTGTTACAATCTTGAAATAATATTATTCATGTTTTATCTATTGAAAATATTTATTGATGAATAAAATATTTTATTAAATATTTAATTAGGTATTCTATAAATGCCAAGAAGTTTTAATGTACCAAAACCGCATCAAATGATAAATAATTATTTACAAGAAAGTAAAATAATATTTATTATTACACAAGTTAGTGCACACTTCATAAAACAATAATATTATTATTATTATTTTGTAATGGGGTTTAATAAATATTATTATATTATATAAGGACCTGCATGAAATTAAATAATATTTTAACCTAAACTCATTCTTTATAAATATATGGTTATGTTTATTTTGTAGGGTTAATAAAGATATATATAATTGTTCCACACAATATATTTTTCTCTCTAATTACTCTTTTTATCTCCTTCTCAACAACTATAAACATAAGAGATATTCCTTTAATATTGATGGATGGGCGATTAACATGAAAAACTTAAGACAATTAATTAACCACGCTAGAACCCAAAAAACAATTGGAGTTTCTTGGATATTAAAGGATCAAGTGTGGATCACTGCTATAGGGGATCTACACTTAAATACTTATAGTGAAACAAAGGTAATTTGAAATGTTTTTTAGAATATCAAAATATTCATCAAAGAAATGATCCTAAGACGTTGTAATCATTTCTTCCAGATTTAAATAAATTAATTATAAATTTAACATGAAATATCTTCTCTTGGGGTTTTAGGAATATCAATATTAAAAAATTAATTTAACACCCATGAAAGGTGCTTCTTTTGTGCTCAAAACCTTCACAACTTTCCCTTATACCTTCTCTTTAGTCATCATCATTGTATTCCCTTTTTTGGAAATTACTAACAAATTTCATTAGGGAATATTCATTAAGGTATTTATAGTTATATATTTTTTTATCTTCTATATCTTATAGTTTATTATATACTTGTAAAATTAGGTTTTGTTTCTTGAAGAATTTATTATAATTGTTCCTTATATATTTCACTTTAGATGAATATTTCTTCATGGGAACTTCATCATGATCGTCATCATCTTCAAACTTCTTAGAACACTTTTTTGGATGGTGAGAATACTTCCACATAAAAATCACATGAGTGGAAGTTTACCTTTGAACTTTATTTTTACATTTTTTAGATTTTAGGAAATGAATGAAAAATTCTCATCAACTCCTACTTTATTATCATTATCCATGGTGAGATTCCTTAACACCTTGAATGCCACCTCTTTAGACTTCCCCTTTTCCATAGAATTGTTATCATCATTCCACATCTCATGTACAAAAAGATAATTGCGAATAGTATCTAATGTTATCTTATTTATATCATTATCCTTAAGAATAAATATTTTTAGATTAAATCATGGTGGAAACCTTAACAAGATGAACTTGATGATATTTACATCATTGTGGTTTTCTATAAGATTATTAATATCCTCAACAATAACATTTACCTGATCAAAAATGAATATACAGATTTGTTTGGGTGAATCCTCAAGTCCTCTTAATTGTTCCATAGAACCTGAAATTTAGCTTCTCTTAATTTTAAGCTATCATAATAAATATTAATCATCTTTTCCTATATAGTATGAGAGTATTTACATGAAAAAACCTTAATGTAGATTGTGATGAATAAGGATCACCCTAAAGAATTGATTCCTCTATCATCAACATACAGTTCTTTATGGTCTCCATATAATACAGATCTATTTCCTATACTAAGAAAAATTTCATTAATAATAGTTTTATAAACGTACATGCCTAATGATCAGAAGTAGTGATGCATTATATTCTTCCATAGTTGAAAATTATTCCCCTAAAAGATCAAAATTCAATTGTGATTTAGTTTTCTCATTACTTCTACTTAACATAGAGTTACACTAACTTAATCTTTTAACATTCATACCACTTGTTAGACCCAATAAAGGAAAATGACTTAAGAGGGGGTGAATCAGGGTATATCTATTTCTTTTAAACAACCCTCTCCAATGAAATTTTTCCACTATCAGTAGGAACGCCTCTCTCCCTCACAACAGATGTGAAACTTTAAAGCACATAAAGAGGCATACAAGAAATTTTTACTTAGTTCACCTGTACTAGGCTAGTCTATGGAGTATACAACAGAAATGTTTCGATTTACCAATTTCACTGAGTGTGTTCTTATTTATAATGTTTTTATTAGACTCATAGTCCCCCTATTTCACTATTAATAACCTTTATAGAACTTAATTTTATCTTAATTAATCTCACTTTTTGTTTACAAGTTTGAAGTGAACTAATTGTGCCTCTTGTTTTACTACCAATTATGTGTTGAAATCTCACTACTATATTTATTGAATTTTCCTCATTATTCCTTCAATATATTCTTTTAATTAGTTGAATCGCCTTTAGTTACACCATAATTAATATATTATGGATCCCTTTTTTCATTCATATAATGAATTCCAATTTACCATATAATTTCAAAGAAACTCCTTTGAAGTTTACATAACTCTCTTCCTTGAGTTATGCACAACTCTTATTCACACAAATCCTTGTTCATGAAACATAACCTCCTTTCTACATGAAAATGATATTCACATAAAATGTATTCACATAATAAATATGTTCATATAAGTCTTACATGAAAAAAAATTCCATTAGTTTACCCTTACTCTCTAATTAATTATGAATTAGTGGCCTATTTATATGTAGAACCAATCCCTTGTGCAACTCTTCTATACTGGAAAAATTTATCACCTCAATTCTCACTAGTCTCACATAGCTCCACTTGTACAGCATGTTACCTTAGTCCACTTCCATGATTCACCTCACATGTGTGATAATTCTTCCTTTACTTCAAAATGTGGCACCTATATGTCACTGATTTCATTAAACTCTACACATTCATAATAATCCTTCCTTTTCTTTGATATTCATCACAACTTCTTGAACACCTTCAAGTGAATCCAAAGCTACTACTCCATGAGTGTTGTAAGGTCTTCATGATCCTAGAATTTTTTTCCAACCCAATTTTCTAATAAAACACTATAAACCAACTTTGTCAATAAATATGGTCAAATCACCTTTTCAACAAATACCACCCCAAAAACTATAATTCATTATCTTCTTGTGTTTTTTCAATAAAAAATAATCCGTAAATGGTTTGTGCTGGTAGGGAACACAACATGAACCAATCTAGTCAGTTTTAATTTTTTATGGAAATTAACACGGAAATTACTGGAGTCATCATGATTTGTACCCTTATTCTCTACATGATGTGAACTATTACTCACAAGGCATGTGACTTCACTATGTATTGTACTTGTCATGTACTATGTACTTGCAAATCATGTACGGCTACATAGTGTGCCATGATATTACACAATGTATTGTTTAGTGAGTCAAGCCGCATAGTCAGTGTGATGTTTATAACTACATGGGAAGTCATTAATTTTCATGACATGTTCCACTAAAAATTATCATGTGTATAACAACTATACATAATGTGTAGTTTTAGAATAATATATAAAATAATTCATTTACGCATTTAATTCCACATGACTCACCAAAACTCACTCGGTGTGCAATTTATGGAAAATCCCTATCACACATCGTGTACACTTACTACATGTTGTGTAGTTTAGATTTAATTATATAATTAATGTTTTTTGATTGATTAATTCATGCAGTATAACCTATCTTGGCATATACATCATGTGAATGAGTAAGAGTTACACAGTGTTTACATCTCACTAAAAACTGAGTTCCCTATTCTTTTTCTATCCACATTACTTTCTTAGGGACTTGAAATGTTTTCCACATAGAAATTTACGTGTCACATGATTTGTATACTATCTACACTCTATGTAATCACAACTAGCTTGTATTTCTTGAATGGAAATAAATGTGTGGTGTGTAATAATTACATGTTGTGTATTTTGACCACTTGGCTTCCATGATTCCAATAGGGCCTAACTGTGTGGGGTTAAACTGTATGTATACCAACTACATTTCATGTAACCTTATCAAACCACATACCATCTGTTCAATCAATATGTGGTGTGTATGTAACACCCGGTTATTTTTATGAAATATTTTCTCTAAATAATTTTAATTCTTAAATAACTTTCATTACATGCAATTGTGAGTTTAAATGAATCACGATATGCCTTTAGTTTTTTAACCTAGATATTGGGTTAGAGAGAATAAATATAAATAACTTATGAAAATGTAAGGTGAAGTCATTTTCTACCAATTATTTATAAAAAATATATAAATCAATTATATATTTTTATTTTTGTATTCATAAATAGAGTGAATTACTATTAGTAAATGAAATTAATGAAATATATATTTTATATACTTAATAAAGTATTTTTTTATTCATCCAATATATATTTCTATCATAGGGTATAAATAAACCCTATTTGATGTATAAAAACTGATATTTTTTCAAAAGGGTAATTTTCTACCTTTTAATGGGGAACCCGTTTTAAATTAATATTTCAACACATTAATAATTTTTATATGAAAAAATAAACATGTTCTTTGTAATCGGGATATAAAAATTTATATTGGATGAAATTTTAATATTATTCTCATAACTTTCAAATTTTGATGAATACTAAAAATACACTAAATTTTAATTGAAAACAACTTATTTCATCAAAATAATTTATATGGATAAATTATAATATTTAATGGTTTTAAAGTATAAATTAAATATATTTTTATCATTAAATATAATTTATTTCATTATCATTAATTTTACATTAAATTCAGATGTAAAAAAAATCAATCTTTTGAAATGTTTTAACTTTAAAAACTTGTTCTCTCTTTCGAACAACGGGATTAATTTTAAATTAATTAATGTGAATTATGTATTTTAAATTTTGAAAAATAGATTCCATATTTGGAATTAGTGGGTCCAAATTATATAAATATATTTTTTTTTATTTTTGGCCATTATGAATAGTAACTTCGGTAATTTTTATTAATGCAGTAAAAGGGTAAAATGGGTAATTAAGGGTAATAATACTATTATAAAATTACCCTATAATTGTATTAATATCATTTTATGAGTTTTTTTCTACCTAAATCATCCTTGTCGAAATGGTGTCCTTTTAAACTCACTTGGATGATATTTGGACATTTAATTTATTTTATTTAAAGAAAAGTTAAATATGTCTCACTCAAATTTTAATAACTAAATCGTTTTTATAAGGTTATAAAGAATATAAATTAAATTATAAATACTCATTTGAAATTTAAAATTTTTTATTTATAATGGTAATTTATTTGTAATTTTTATAAAATAAATAATTACCATGAAGACTTATACTTTGATGATGTAAAAATTAATTAATTGATGAGAAATCAATAAAACAATTTTTATTAAAATATTAATAACCATAACAGGACCCAAAAACTTGACCAAATCTTATTGGTAGAGTATATATCGACCATAATCATCCAAGGGTCTCATTAGTAGCCATTTGGATCCTTATATAATAGATTGTAACACTTATATTATTTTATTTAAAGCGAAGTTAAAGTTGTCACATTCATAATTTAATAACTTTAACATTTTAAATGTTGGATTTTCCAGAAGGTAAATTAGACTACATATATTATTATGAAATATAGCATATTTATATTCTTCGTAGTATTTTATTTTTAATTTTTATTAAACAAATAAGTATACTAAATAATTACACAAAATTGATGTAGTAATTATTTTATTAATAGAGATATCAAATAAATATTATTAAAATATTAAAATAAATATAATTTGGGTTAATTAAAATTTCAAATGAATTTTTTATATTACCTTGACCTCTTATGAATATAATAAAATAGTTTTTTTGAAGTTAACTTGTTAGCTTAATATTTTTAAAAATCAATGAATTGAATAGTGTCAAAATTGACTTTATTGATTGTTTATCAAAATAATGTTTTATTAAATTATTTAAAAAATAATAAAACATTTTAAAATATATATATAATAATTATTATATGGTCTAAAATTTTCTAAGGTACTTATTTATGGTCTAATTTACATCAAATAAATAAATATTTCACCCTTTAATATAAAAATATTAAAATTTTATAGTATAACTAAGTGCTACTTAAAATGATAATGTTTGAATTGATATAAAAACTTGTATAAGATTTATTTTTTGATGATATTACAACCCTATATCATATAATATTCTAAATTGTTACATTTTTGAGGTTTTTGGGTAGGGTTTCATTTTATTATAAATTAATATTTTTGGAGATTCCAAAAGTGCCCCTCACCTCAATTATAAAAGAAAACCTTCTCCCTCACCTCTTCACTTCACTTTGAGCCTTCAATATCTTTACTACCCTACCCATTTCCCTTATAAAATTCCCTAGTTACATTATACAGGTTCTGTTATTCTTTAAAGACCAACACTAGTGTTATAAGAGGAGATTTAGAGGAAACATGTCAAAGAAGAGGTAATCTCCTCTACTGATTCTTTAAAAATTATTTCTTATTATACTTCCTCTCCATGAGTTGTTTCATTATAAAGTAATAAATAAAGTATTAATTATATACTTAGATTTTATTATAATTATGAAACAACTATATTTCACCTTCTATCCATCCAAAGAAAAAATGAAATCACCACACGTGCGTACGTATGGCTTACTGTCTCCACGCTGTGGAGTAATCTGTTTTTCACCTTCACCTTACATGGAGGAAATATAATGGTGGAAATAATAACAATATATTATTACCATAACATTATTTTGATTTTTAAATATTATACACCATCCACTTCAATACCATTCAACAATTATGAGAATGATATCGTCGCTCGTGCGTACGTACGGCTTACCGTCTCCACATGAGATACGATTCATTCTACATGATATTCATTAAAGAATGATAATATAAATGTAAAAAATGAATAAATATGGTATATATTATGTTAATATCATTTTTTTAATGATATAAATATGACCTAATAAAGATAATTAGAACTTATTCGAAAAAACATGAATAAGAACATAAAGTAATTAATATCTGAATAACGAGTAACAATGAAATGTTACTAACAAATGGATAATAATATGATCATAGATGATGTAATAAAAATTACTATGATTATGTAATAAGTAAATGACATTATTTAAATCATTATATAGGAGTTTTGGATACATACGATGGATATCAGACCTAAGGTAAGGGATACTTTTTCATTCTCATTGTTATAAAATATTATTTATTCATAAGTATTTATCAGGGTATATTTATCATCTAAAAACATTTTCCCTAAAAAAAGTACTATATTCTATTATCCTATAATTTTTTAAAGCCAATTTGTCCCATTGGTGATTTTTATTAAATGGTATGAAAGGAATATTTTGTTTTTATTCGATACGAGGTAATTTTGACTTTTCTAGTAAAAGTATGAGGAGAATATTATTTTAACTGATATGAAATGAATTGATTTTTATGTATTCATAACCCCTTATTTCCTTTATGATTAATCTAAATTATTTCAATTTTATTTTCAAATAAATTTTGTTCTTTGAAAATTGTGTGACATTTTGTAACACCCCGAGCTTCCACGATACACTTCTCTTTCAATAATGCAATAGCTTGCATTGTACGCAAGTTCGAGATTATAACACACCGCGACTAATCAAAATAGTCATTATGAATAGTAATACCCACTTTTTGAAATTATATATATTTTATATTTCAAAATGGACTTCATTTTTGGATTCGGAATGTTGAAATTAGCCTATGTTGAATTTTTTTTAATTTTCTGAGAACTTCCAAATTTTTATGAATAGTGAAAAATACTTAAAACAAATTTTTTAATCAAAATAATTTATAGTGATAAATTATACTATTGAGTGGTTTTAAAGTATAATTAGAATATATTTTTACCATTTTATCCAATGGTGTTCATTAGAATTAATTTCACTTTGAAATTGAACATAAACAATTGTCAATCTTTTGATATATATTGTTTCCTAAAAATACGCTATTTGTTGTGACAGCGGGAATTAATTATAAAATTAATTAATTCAACTTATATGTTTGGAATTTCATAAAATAGAAATCATTTTTGAATTTGGAATATCAATTATATCTTAGGGTGAAATTTTGGCATTGTTCTGAAAAACTTCAATTTTTGATGAATATTGAAACCACTAAGTGGTAGTTAAATAACTGATTTTTCTTTTAAATGAAATATTATAACTTCTGTGATTTGATTTTCAAAAATCCGACATAAATGGTTGTCATTAGGAAGTAAAATGTGGTTCAATGGGATTAAAATATTTTTTTGGTGAATAGTAACTTTTAAGTTTAATTAATCGCGATTAAAGGTAATTAGTGAAAATTTAAGGTAAAGATAGTGTTATAATAATATGAAATGACCATGACACTTGTCCTACCACTATTTTATGTGTCATGGCCGACCAATACAATCCATGGGTCAACTTGGGGGCCCCATGGAGCCACTTTGGTAGGAAAAGGACATAAATAACTTTTTATTTAATGTTAAAATGAAAATGTCACAAACAAGAGTTGTTTTACTAAAACAATTTTTAAATGGGGTTATACAAGTCATATTTTTGACTATAAATATTCATTAGAAAGATAAAAAGATTTCCTACATCATGATATTTGTTTTATAATTTTTAGACATTAAATAAATTAAATTATTTATGACACCATGATGATGCAGCGATTACCTCGTTAATTAACGATTTAAATAAAATGAAACGATAATGTAAAATATAAGGCTTAAACTTGTCAAAAACCTATTGGATGAGGAGATTTAGAACCCTTATCACATTATCCTTGAATTATATAATTGTGTGACCTTTGGAATCCGAAAATCATTGTATAATAATGTAATGTTTCCTTACTTTCCAAGAGTGTCCCTCCTCTCCACTTATAAAAGGCCCCCACCACTACCACCTTAATCACACGTTCAAAGCCTTTTGGCTCGGCCAAACTCTGCCCAAATACACCCCCAACATCCCTCCCTTACTCCTAGAAGCCTCACTTTGGTCAGAATTTTTCCCAAGGAAGTCTTTGGCTCAAATCAAAAGAGTTACCCGATTTTAAGGTAATGTCTTCTCTTATGTTATTTTGTTTTATTTTTCTTCTCCAACCCCCTAAAATATTTTTATTAATTTCTTTTGTAACAACACAAGTATCCTAAATATACTATGATGTTTTTATAAGAATGATTCTAGCTACACTTACACACACCTACATCTAATGGTTAAAGAACATACTGTTTCTGTGGATGGCGAATTTTTTCCTCACGAAACAATGATTGTTCAACACTCATATAACACCTCTAATGGTGGAAATTATGATGAAACTATTTTTATATATGATATATATTATGTTTTTGTTTTCCTTATGATTTTTTATTTTTCATTTATGGCATACCTTTATGGTTTCCATTATGGGTAAACGCGATATTTTCATTTTAGGAAGTGCGGACTACCGCCCCCTCAAAGTGATTTGAATCGTTAATGCCATATGTGGGATGTATAAATGATGGATTAAATGATATTATATATGATATTATACTGGAATTATAATATACCTTTATATAATTATGATTTAATTCCATTAAATATGAAATAGAAATGAAAGTAGCGTTCATGCGTACGTACGGCTTACCGTCTCCATGAACGGTGCATTTCATTTCTTACCTCTAAATGTCATGTAATATTATGAATGAATGTATATACTGGATATATATGAGATATATGATATCTATATCATGAATATAATTCTGGATATAACTGATATTTCACCACATGAACAACTTGTAATTATAAGAAGTCTATTTTTGACTCAAGTACCAAAGATTGACAAAACGACCGTTATTAACTTAAATAATTATATAATGTTCATAACATGGTAATAAGTGATATTAAAGGAATAAGGAACTTGAAAAGGTTTTTAAGAAACTATAAATTAACTCTAGTTTATTATTCAGGAGGTTAAATAACGGTCGAGTCAAGACGGGACGCAAGGTAAGGGGACTTCTTAACCCAATTTCCATTCTTTGGGTTAATCTCCTACTTTCAAATTATGTAATGATATTATTATGTCCTATCTTGTATTTGTACTTTATTTATGTGTACTTATAGTGAATACACATAATAGATCTATTTTATTTAAAAAAATGATCTTTGTGAGGGACTTCGTCTCAATCTCCTTTCATTGAGGCATATTTGGTTTTATACACAACTTTCCTTTATACGGTGTATAAACCCCTTTGACTTTTACATTTATTCAAAAGGAATCTTTTTATACGAATTTTTTTACTAAACGACAAAAAGGAATGTTTTTCTTGTCGTACGTATGTGGCGACAACGACTTCTCCGCCGCCATGGCCATTATTTGGGTTTCGGCTTCCTCTACAAGCCATAACTTTTTTAAAATGAAAAATAAATTCCATGTTTTAATTTTATTTTATTTTGGTATTGAAATTGGTTTTGAAAGTTTTTTTATTATATCAATGTGTTGTATTGATATCTTGTGATTGAAATGTGGAAATGTTATGTTTCCTTTATGCATATTTTATATGATATGATTATGTTATGGTTTATGATATGTTTAAACCTGTTCATATGAGGAATGAATTGGACTTAATAAGTGAAGGGTGGAGCCCGCTATAGCTTCTCGATGCATCAGCAGGTCTCATGAGACAAACTAGTGTCTTGGCATGAGGCCTTGACAAAATATTATTTGTGGTCTTGGCACGAGGCCTTGGCTACGTGGTTATGATAGTCTGGAATTATGCATTCCATCATTATGAAAGTGGTTATTGATATTGCATGTGATTATTCGACCAATAGAATATCCATGTAAAGAAGTAAATGGCATTATCTCATTTTACTTTTGCCATATTATGTTTAAGTTCAAGTTTAAAAGGCTTTTGTTTTAGTTATATGTTGCCTTAAATGTTAATGTTTATTTATGAAAGCTTCCGCTATATTTTTATCCTTACTGAGCATCTGATCTCACCCCTTTCAATGTTTTAATTTTTCCAGGATGTGAAGAAGTATATTATGAATGAACTTCAGGGGTAGTATGAGGGGATATGAATACAAGATGTTTTTGTAGTTTTTTTTTACTTAATGATGTAATGTAAGACTTATTAATGTATCTAGTGTTTCCTAGGCTACTAAACTAATCGGTCTTTCGAGACATGATCTTTTGTGATCATGCCAATGTTACGAAGTAATGCACCGACTCTGGGTAGCTAGGGTCGGGGCGTTACAGTTGGTATCAGAGGTAGTTTAGTAATAACCTTGGAAGCTAGATTTAGATAAACTCTGATTAGAGCACATAGCCCAAAGATAGACTTTGAGGATTAGTATAGAAGAACTTCCTAGAATTTTGGTATTATAGAGATGTTGTGAGTTTTCCGAGCAATACATCCCTGTCTGGATACGAGAAGATAGAGGTGGATCTGGCACAGATGTACCTAGGGGTAAAACCTGAAAACACGGCTTTGAGCTAGACTCGAACGGGAACTGGTGCACAACAACGGGCCTTGCAGCACTCTTGGTTACGACACTCCCGGGGGATATGCTTAGGATAATTCTCATTTTCTTTACAAACCACTATGAAGGGTTATGAGTATATACTTCCTCAAAGAAAACATTTCTGTTTATGATTATGGATTATATCCATAAATAGTTCAATTTATGTAAAGTATTTTACAAGTATGGAATTATGTATTTTGATTCATAAACTAATCTAGTTTATGCCATTGTTTAGAAATGGCGCCTAGTGGAAGGAATGAAAACTGTATCAATGCACGCACTCCATGTAGTGATTGCCCTCCTACTCAAGATAATTATTGTGGAGTTGAAGATACAACTGGTTCTGATCAACTTATTACCATACTGGGACAACTCACTCAGGTTATGAATAATAACCTTACTCGTATGGAGCACCCCGATCCGCAACATGGAGGATAAATGTTAGACCGCTTCATGAGGCAATAACCGCCAACATTTAATGGGGGTAAAAATCCATTAGTAGTTGAGCAATGGATAAACTCCTTAGAGAAAACATTCCACGCCTTGGGGAGTAGCGAAAGGGAGAAGGTTATCATGGTAGTTTACCGCCTCACTAGAGATTCCGATCAATGGTGGTCATTGATTCAAAATAAAAAGGAAGATGAAGAAGTATCAAGTATGGAATAGAGAGAGTTCAAAGATCTTTTCTTAGAAAAATACTTTCCACATGACCATCGAGCAGATATGGAAAGGCAATTTCTGAGTCTGAGACAAAAGGAGGATGAGAATGTCGCAAAGTATGAGGATAACTTTACAAGGTTAGTGAGGCATGCAGAAGATTATATACGTAACCCAAGAAGTAATATTGATCGTTTCTTTGATGGGTTAAAACCATTTCTCCATCGAGCTTTAGTATCACAACCCTTCTCATCATACGAAGATATTATCTTGTGTGCTATCAAGACAGAAAAGGAATTCTCTAAGTCTTATGACAACAAAGTAAAGAAAGAGAAGAAAAGAACGGTGGAATAAGAGACGGATAAAGGGAAAAAGGGAAAGAAGGATTTTCCATTATGTGATAATTGTGGGAAGAATCACCCCGGTGCTTTCCTAAAGGGAATGGGAGTTTGTTATAAATGTGGAGAAAAAGGTCACCAGGCTCGTGATTGCAAGGGAAAGAAAGAGGCTATCAATGTTGAATGCTACAATTATAGAGAAATGGGCCATTATGCAAATGAATGTCCTACGCGTCAGGGAAACTTACCTCAGAAAAGGCCAAGGGATCAAGGCCAATCCTATGTTGTTACTACAGTTGAAGCGGAATAATTAATGTATTGGTGCTTTTGGAGACAAGGATTATATTCTGGTTATAATAATAATGTGATATATATAAGGATTGTACTGCAGTACTTGTTTTTTCATTAAGGTTTTAATATGATGAAGGTAATCATATTTTAAGTATGTGACAATAAGAGAAACTTTACTTTGTTTGGGGAATCTGATGTTACAATTGATTTTGGAATTTTGAGACCTTTTAGAAAAAGTCTGGACGGAGGTATTTTGGATAACTATAAAGGTTGGAATGGATTAAGTTGATCTTTTGATAGTATTGTTTAAGGTTAAAACATTTCTCAAGATTATTTTTGGAATATTATAATAGTTTTAGAAAAAGGAAAACCTTCAGGTTGGGGGATAACCCGTCGCTTCGAACAAAGCTGCAGGAATTGAACCCACAACCATATTGCGACAGGAATTTATGACCTACCACTATCCTACAGGAAGTCCCTGGTTATTACAAAATAGTTTTTGTAATCTAAATGGTATGGGTTAATATTTTTAACCTTATATAATTAGGATAAATATAATATTTTTGAGTTCTATTATCTTTTTGGGTGAAAGATAAGTTTGTGGTAGAAATTAGTTGAACGTTGAAACTCTACTTGTCAAGCATAAATATATATATATACCTTTATCTTATTCTGTGAATAAATTAATTCTTAAACTTTAGTAAAGGGATATTAAAACAAAAAAAATGTGTTATCCTAATACCTTATGTCTTGTTGAACTGATGATATTTTAAATCAACATAGATTGAAGGCTTTGAGGCCCTCAATTTGACACTTGTTTGTGATTGATGACCTCAATCACTCCCTACAAATATTTACATTTTCCCTCCAATTATATGTCCCTAATTGCCACCAATGTTCTCCTAATCAAGATCATAATTGGGTGGTGACTTTTTCATTTCCCTTTCCCTCTTATTAAGGCTAAATTTTATTAACCTTATTTCCGATGTGGGTTTTACACAAAGGTATTTTCTATTTTAAACCTTTTATTTTCAAAGAAAATTTTCAAATTGTGAGGATGCAATTTATTGAAGGAGGGGAGAATGTAACACCCCGAGCTTCCACGATACGCTTCTCTTTCAATAATGCAATAGTTTTCATTGTACGCAAGTTCGAGATTCTAACACACCGCGACTAATCAAAATAGCCATTATGAATAGTAATACCCACTTTTTGAAATTATATATATTTTATATTTTAAAATGGACTTCATTTTTGGATTCGGAATGTCCAAATTAGCCTATGTTGAATTTTTTTAAATTTTCTGAGAACTTCCAAATTTTTATAAATAGTGAAAAATAATTAAAACAAATTTTTTAATCAAAATAATTTATAGTGATAAATTATACTATTGAGTGGTTTTAAAGTATAATTAGAATATATTTTTACCATTTTATCCAATGGTGTTCATTAGAATTAATTTCACTTTTAAATTGAACATAAACAATTGTCAATCTTTTGATATATATTGTTTCTTAAAAACACGCTATTTGTTGTGACAGCGGGAATTAATTATAAAATTAATTAATGAAACTTATACGTTTGGAATTTCATAAAATAGACATCATTTTTTAATTCGTAAAATCACTATAGCTTAGGGTGAAATTTTCGCATTGTTCTGAAAAACTTCAATTTTTGATGAATAGTGAAACCACTAAGTGGTAGTTAAATAACTGATTTTTCGTTTAAATGATATATTATCACTTTTATGATTTTATTTTCAAAAATCCGATATGCATGGTTGTCATTAGGAAGTAAAATGTGGTTCAATGGGACTAAAATAATTTTTTGGTGAATAGTAACTTTTAAGTTTAATTAATCGCGATTAAAGGTAATTAGTGAAAATTTAAGGTAAAGATAGTGTTATAATAATATGAAATGACCTTGACACTTGTCCTACCACTATTGGATGTGTCATGGCCGACCAAGACAATCCATGGGTCAACTTGGGGACCCCATGGAGCCACTTTGGTAGGAAAAGGACATAAATAACTTTTTATTTAATGTTAAAATAAAAATGTCACAAACAAGATTTGTTTTACTAAAACAATTTTTAAATGCGGTTATACAAGTCATATTTTTGACTATAAATATTCATTAGAAAGATAAAACGATTTCCTACATCATGATATTTTTATTATAATTTTTAGACATTAAATAAAATAAATTATTTATGACACCATGATGATGCAGCGATTACCTCATTAATTAATGATTTAAATAAAATAAAAGGATAATGTAAAATCTAAGGCTTACACTTGTCTAAAACCTATTGGATGAGGATATTTAGAATTATTATCACCTTATCCTTGAATTATATAAGTGTGGGTCCTTTGGAATCCGAAAATAATTGTATAATAATGTAACATTTCCTTACTTTCCAAGAGTGCCCCTCCTCTCCACTTATAAAAGGCCCCCACCACTACCACCTTACTCACACTTTAAAAGCCTTTTGGCTCGGCCAACCTCTACCCAAACACACCCCCAACTTCCCTCCCTTACTCCTAGAAGCCTCACTTTGGGCAGAATTCTTCCCAAGGAAGTCTTTGGCTCAAATCAAAAGAGTTACCTGATTTTAAGGTAATGTCTTCTCTTATGTTATTTTGTTTTATTTTTATTCTCCAACCCCATAAACTCTTTTTATTCATTTATTTTGTAACAACACAAGTATCCTCAATATACTAGGATGTTGTTATAAGAAGTATTTGAGCTACACTTACACACACCTACATCTAATGGTTAAAGAACATACTGTTTCTGTGGATGGCGAATTTTTGCCTCACGAAACGATGATTGTTCAACACTCATATAACACCTATAATGATGGACATTATGATGACAATATTTTTATATATGATATATATTATGTTTTTTTTTCCTTATGATTTTTTATTTTTCATTTATGGCATACCTTTATGGTTTCCATTATGGGTAAACGCGATATTTTCATTTTAGGAAGTGCGGACTACCGCCCCCTCAAAGTGATTTGAATCGTTAGTGCCATATGTGGGATGTATAAAGGATGGAGTAAATGATATTATATATGATATTATACTGGAATTATAATATACCTTTATATCATTATGATTTCATTCCATTAAATATGAAATAGAAATGAAAGTAGCGTTCATGCGTACGTACGGCTTACCGTCTCCATGAACGGTGCATTTCATTTCTTACCTCTAAATGTCATGTAATATTATGAATGAATGTATATACTGGATATATATGAGATATATGATATCTATATCATTAATATAATTCTGGATATAACGGATATTTCACCACATGAACAACTTGTAATTATAATAAGTCTATTTTTTACTCAAGTACCAAAGATCGACAAAACGACCGTTATTAACTTAAATAATTACATAATGTTCATACCATGGTTATAAGTGATATTAAAGGAATAAGGAACTTGAAAATGTTCTTAAGAAACTATAAATTAACTCTAGTTTATTATTCAGGAGGTTAAATAACGGTCGAGTCAAGACAGGATGCAAGGTAAGGGGACTTCCTAACCCAATTTCCATTCTTTGGGTTAATCTCCTACTTTCAAATTATGTCATGATATTATTATTTCATATCTTGTATTTTTACTTTCTTTATGTGTACTTATAGTGAATACACATAATAGATATATTTTATTTAAAAAAAATGATCTTTGTGAGGGACTTCGTCTCAATCTCCTTTCATTGAGGCATATTTGGTTTTATACACAACTTTCCTTTATACGGTGTATAAACCCCTTTGACTTTTATGTTTATTCAAAAGGAATATTTTTATACGAAGTGTTTTAATAAATGAGAAAAAGGAATGTTTTTCTTGTCGTATGTATGTGGCGACAACGACTTCTCCGTCGCCATGGCCATTATTTGGGTTTCGGCTTCATCTACAAGCCATAACTTTTTTAAAATGAAAAATAAATTCCATGTTTTAATTTTCTTTTATTTTGGTATTGAAAATGGTTTTGAAAGTGTTTATATTATATCAATGTGTTGTATTGATATCTTTTTATTGAAATGTGTAAATTTTATGTTTCCTTTATGCATATTTTATGTGATATGATTATGTTATGGTTTATGATATGTTTAAACCTGTTCATATGAGGAATGCATTGGACTTAATAAGTGACGGGTGGAGTCTGCTATAGCTCCTCGATGCATCGGCAGGTCTCATGAGACAAACTGGTGTCTTGGAACGAGACCTTGACAAAATCTTATTTGTGGTCTTGGCACGAGGCCTTGGCTACGTGGTTATGATAGTCTAGAATTATGCATTCCATCATTATGAAAGTGGTTATTGATATTCCATGTGATTATTCAACCAGTAGAATATCCATGTGAAGAAGTAAATGGAATTATCTCATTTTACTTTTTCCATATTATGTTTAAGTTCAAGTTTAAAAGGTTTTTGTTTTAGTTATACATTGCCTTAAATGTTAATGTTTATTTATGAAAGCTTCTGCTATATTTTTATCCTTACTGAGCATCTGAGCTCACCCCTTTCAATGTTTTAATTTTTCCAGGATGTGAAGAAGTATATTATGAATGACCTGCAGGGGTAGTATGAGGGGATATGAAGACAAGATGTTTTTGTAGTTTTGTTTTACTTAATGATGTAATGTAAGACTTATGAATGTATCTAGTGTTTCATAGGCTACTAAACTAATCGGTCTTTCGAGACTTGATCTTTTGTGATCATGCCAATGTTACGAAGTAATACACCGACTCTGGGTAGCTGGGGTCGGGGCGTTACACATTTTGAGAAAAGAAAATGTTTTTGAAAAAGAAAGGATATTTTCTTCAAGAATTAATTTCAAGAGTTATATCAAAATTATTTTCCATCTAAGATGGAATTGTTTAATAGGGTTATGTTTAAATTATAATATAATTATTGTTCCTATGATTTTATTTTTTTTGTGATGGAATGATATTTATGAAATCCATTTGTTTTACATGGATTATGTTATGGTGGAATGATGTTTAAAGAAACCCATTTTATTCCTTGGGTTATGATAAATGATTTATTCTATTTCGGAACACATAAGAATGACTTCATTATGATATGGGTGTGACCTATATCTACCTCCAATTAATTGGGTAAATATTTGTATCTTATGAGATAGACATGGTTGGAATGAGAAATGATCTCGGTTCAGTAATACAGGGATGGAACGAGGAGTGAACTCAGTTCAGTAATGGACTTGGTCCGCTAGGATGGTATTGGAAATGAGCCTTCACTATAGTTAAATAATTCATTATGATTATTTGTATGACATAAAAATTAATTTCTTATGTTATGACTTTTGGGATTATGTTCATTGATTCTTATAAACTTTTATTATTTATCCCATGGCATGATATCATGATATGTCATATGCAGGATAAAAAATTCAAATGTTATGTTCTTATGTCTTATATTTTATGATATGATTGATATCTCCATTTATTAACCTTACTGAACATTTATCTCATCCTTTCATATATTTCTTTTCCCCAGGTCATAAATAAGGGTATTAAATAAGATATATCAAAAAGGGATCTAGTTATGCTAAAATAAGTGGGAGACAATGAAGATGTATTATGAACTAGTTGTTTATATTTCCCAGTTTCTAAATACACTATACCTATATAGTCCTATTGGGGTTCAGATATATTTTTTAATGAATATTCTTCAATTTTGAAGTAATATAAATTTATGTAAAGTATGGGGCGTTATATTTGTTATTAGATTAAAGGTATAGTTGACCTTTATAAAATAGGATGAGAAAACCTTAGGAAGAACCCTAAGGATATGTCGAAGTATAGGTTACAATCCTAGTGTTTTAGAAATGATCATGAATAACCTAGGATAAAACCTAATGTGACCAAAATTTAAATTTTATTCTTTATTATGTGGTTTTGGAATTATTATTAGTGTTGCTCACACTATTCTTCTTGGTTTTAGGAAACGGCTGGAACCCAAAGGAACCATGTTAATGCTGAATGTGATAGAAAATGAAATGATTGTCCTGCTAAGAAACCAAATGTTATGGGATCTGGAATGGAAAATCTTGTATCTATTCTCACACAACTTTCTCAAGATATAAATCATGCATGACTTCCAAATGAGAAAATGAGGGAACAAAACTCTATTGAGTCCTTCATGAGGTAGTTCCCAACTTATTTCAGTGGGTCTTCTAATCCAAGAGTGGCTGAACAATGGATCAATACCACAGAAAATATATTTTCAATTCTCTAATGTTCAAAACATGATTCGTCTTAGAAATCTATATTTTGGAAGGTGAATTTGATCAATGGTGGAACCTTATAAATAATATGAGGCAAATAGATGAAATTGAATTCATGTAATGGGACGAGTTCAATAACTTATTTTTCAATAAGTACTTTCCTCATATTCTTTGAATAAAGATAGATAAGGAGTTCTTTGAGATTACGAAAAAAGATGATGAATCTATTGGTACCTATGAATAAAATTTTACAAGACTTTCAAGGTACTCTTCTGGAATTATTATTCAACATGAGTAAAAATGATTGATTCTTTAGTGGCTTAAAACCAAGTCTCTAAAGGGAATTATCCATAATGGACTTCAATAGCTATGAAGAAATCATTCGATGTGATCTCAAGGATGATATGGAGATCGGAGTAACCGACCAGTCCTATGTGTTTGATAAGAAGAGAAAAATTAAATTTAATGTAAAATTTAAAGACCACTCTAAAAAGAAGATGAGTTTTCCGTTATTCTCAAAGTGTGGGAAGAAACATGGATGAAATTATCTTAAAGGGACTAGTAAATATTTTAAATGTAGAAAAGAAGTTCATCGGGAAATTGAATACTGAAGTTATGGAAAAAATATTTCTAATGATGTGAATATAGAAAAGGCTGCATAGAATGCACCTCATACACTTCAATGTTACAAGTGATAGGAAATGGGTCATTATGTCAATCAATGCCCTAATCCATGGGTTATTGATGATGATCAATATCAGTATACTCTTATGGCCAAAGACAAAGGAAAGTCACATGCGATCACTATCTTTGATTTGGAGTATGATAATGAAGTGGTGAAAGGTACACATACCATCTACTCTAAAGTAAAAAATGTTTTATTTGATTATGGATCCACCCACTCTTTTATTTCTAAAGAATTTTTTATGGGTATCACCATATTACCTCAACAATTAGATGTTGGGTTAGCTGTGAAAACTCCTAATGGAATAATAGTCGCATCAAAATTTTATAATTCTTCACTGGTTGAAGTTTGTGGTAACGTGCTTCTTGAAAATCTTGTGACCCAACCTATAGTGGAATTTTATTTGATTCTTGGCATGGATTGTCTTTATCTCTATGGATAACATATCAATTTCTAAGGAAGTGAAGTCACATTTCATATTCTGGATCAATCTATGATCATGTATCAGTGCAAGGATGAATATAACCTTCTAGTAGAAATTTCTTCCATCTTATGGGTCTTGATTCCTATAGATGAAGGTTATTTATCTTAAATGGTTGGGGAGAAACTCATGATTAGGAATACACCCATAGTACGGGAGTTTTATGATGTATTTCTACAATAATTTCTAGGTCTTCCACCAAATCATGAAGTTGTGTTTTCAATAGAACTCATACCGGGTGTTATGCTTATTTCAAAGACACCTTATAGAATTCCCAAAATTGAGTTGAAGGAATTGAAGAAGAAACTCCAAGATAATATTGATAAGAGATTCATACGCCCTAGTATGTCTCCTTGGGGTGAACCTGTTCTGTTTTTTAAGAAGAAATATAGATCAATGATACTCTGCATTGATTATTGAGAACTTAACAAGATCACTATTAAGAAAAAATATCATCTTCCCTACATTGATGAATTATTCTACCAACTATGCAGAGCTCAATGATTTTACAAGATTGATCTTCATTCAGAATATCATCAATTAAGGGTTAAGAAATAGGATATACTAAAGATAGTATTCCGTACAAGGTATGGACACTATGAATTTATAGTGATGCCTTTTGGTCTTACTAATTCCCCTGATATATTCATATATCTAATGAATAGAGTCTTTAGAGAATATCTTGATCAGTTTTTGGTAGTCATTATAGATGATATTCTTGTCTATTAAAAGAGAAATGAAGAGCATGAGGATCACTTGAGAATTGTACTGAAGACCTTGAGAGAGGATAATCTTTATGAAAAATTTACCATGTGTGAATTTTGGATTTATAAAGTTTCATTTTTAGGTCACATAATCTCAAGAGAGGGGATATCTGTGGATCCAGAAAAAATAGAAGTTATTAAAAGATATCCAATACCAAATACGGTAACTAAGATCCAAAGTTTTCTTGTTTTGGCTAGATATTATCGATATTTTTTGAAAAAAATCACAATTATCTAATCCACTCACCAAGTTGACTTGAAAAGGAGTTAAGCTCATGTGGATGGAGGAATGTGAATAGAATTTCAAATAGCTCAAAAGAAGGTTAGCCAGTGAACCTGTTCTCACACTGCCTTATAGTATAGAAAGGTTTTTGATCTACAGAGATGCATCCAAAAAGGGGATGGTTTGTGTCCTCATGCAAAATGATATGGTGATAGTTTATGCCTCATAGAAATTGAAAATTCATGAGAAAAATTATCCAACTCATGATTTGGAGTTAGTTGTGGAAATCTTTGAATTAATGATATGGAGGCACTATCTTTATTGTAAAGACCCAAAAATTTCAAGGAAAATTTTTTTCTTAATTTCTTTGGGATTTTACAAGAACTTAGTTTCTGACGGCACCTGATTCTGAGGCCCGATGTGCCCGGAATCATTTTCCGAAGTTTAGCTCGGGTACGTTCAGTGAACGAACGAGAGGGTTTTTCCTAACTTTTGAACCGGTGCTCGGAATCGAAATCAGAGGACACCGATGGAATCACAGCGCCGGTAATTGCTTAAAAACACCTTTTCCGGAGTTGCGTTTTCTCAGGTGGAATTTTACTTAATTGGGTTTACTAATGAATAAAATAAAATACTGCGCTACAGATTTTGTTTTTATTCAAGGAAGTGTTAACCTAAGCTAAGTGGTTGAGTGGGACCCACATCCTAACTAATCTGCTAGGTAGGATATTAGTGGTGTGGGGCCCACACGAGTACCACCCTTTTAACTTCCTCAAACCCTTTTTAATTAAGGTAATGCACCCGCACCCCCCCCCCCCTTTAAACAAAGTCAACTCGTGCGTTTAATTAAATATTAAACGCCTCTATTAATTGGGCAGTTTAAAACGTTGCAATTAATTCAATTAATCGTTTGATTCAATTTTGAATTTCAAACTTAAGGCTTGAGTAATAAAATAAGAAGGTGTCTTATTTTATTATTGTGGGAGCTTGTTGTGTTGAGTTTTTGGGAGAAAAATGAGAGTTTTGAAGTTATTCGTTCTTCATCGAAGAACGCGAAGAACGCGAAGAACGCTGACCTCCGACGAAGGTCGACAAGAACGCTGGATCCTCGGAGATTGACGACGCGACGCCGACGAATCTTTTCTCCACGACGCGATGATCCTCCTTCCGTGACCTCTCTTTCCGTGATGATCAATTCCACGACGTCACTTTCCGTGAAAAACCTCATTCGACGACTACACTCGAAGTAGGGGCTTAAATTGAGAATATTAATAATATCATGATTGTTTTCCTTCTAAAACAAGAATTCGGATCAACTCATTATTAAGTTGATCCGCAAAAGTTTTTGTTGCGGGTTTGGAATTTCCTTTTGATTGCGGAAAAACAGTAGGGAGATTATTTCTTTTGTTCCTGATTACTTACATCACTGTTTATCATCCTTATTTGAGTCGCCTGATATCACAATAACGGGAGGAGGTTGGACCGCACGAACACGGCTGACCCTCCTCCCCCCTTGGTTGTTGATTTTGTTGCGGCACATGTAAGGCAGCGCGGTGCCGTTGCACCGCGCGGAAGCTATGAGTTTGGGCGAAGAAGAGTGGCGCCGTCACGCCGCTCCGTTGAAGTCGAACAAGTCGCGGCGTCGTCGCGCCGTGCCGGGGAACCTGGAAGAGACCGCGGTCAGAGCAGGGCCGCAGCGGAGGGGCGCAGCGCCGTCGCGTCGTGCCGGACGGACCAAGGCCGCGGCCTTTGGCCGCGGCGGAGCAGGGAGCGACGCCTGGCTTCCGGCCACCGGCGCCGGAGCAGGAGGGCGAGACCGCGGGGTCCCGCGGTAGCAGCCCGGCCGGCTAGCCGGGCCGGCCGGCTTCCGAGAAGAGCCGAGGGTCGTAACCCCTGGCTGGCCAGCAGGAGCGGCCCCCCTCATGGGGGTCGTGGTTTCACGCGGGGGGCAGTGCTTCCCCCCCCCCCCCATCGCTCGGCCGTTACGGCCGAGCCGCCGGGCCGCCAGGCCGGGCCACGCCCTATTGGGCCGAACCCGGACCCGGGTCGGTTCGACATGGTTCGGGCCGACCCAGGGGGTATCGGGCCGGGTCGGACCGGGCCCGAACCCCCTATTCACGGAGCTCTTACGGTCTTTTTCCCATATCTTGGGCTGCGGACCTCCGATAGACGCACCGTCAGCTGCGATGTGATCCTTGGATCGAGAGGGTTGTTTCGGTATATTACACTCAAGGTTTTGGAGGACTTTGAGTATGACCGGGTTGGTTCGGATACGAAACCAACCGGGCCCTCGGAGCGGAAACGCTTATATCTTGAGCTACGGGCGTCCGATTGATGTGTCGTCAACTTTGTTGGATTCCTCTTGATGAGACAGGACTTTTGGCATACTTATCCAGAGTTTTGGTTGCAGTTGGATAGTGGTAGGGTTGGATTGTACCCGAAATCCAACCGGTCCCCTGGAACGGAAAAGTTGATAACCTTCAGACCGAACGTCTGTTTGACAAACCGTCGGCGGCGTTGGTAATCACGTTGAGAAACGGTCCCTATGAGCTTACCCTATGAGATTTCGGGGTACATTTGAGATGCGGCCCGGTTGGTTCGCACACGAAACCAACCGGGGCCCTCTGACGAAAAGTCTAATAACTCACAGACCGGGCGTCCGATTGACGCATCGTCTATTGCGTTGAGACCCCTAAGACGAGGCGGTCCTTTGAGATACTTCTTCGTGGAACTTTGAGATACTTGGAGTATCAACCAGTAGATCGTTGCGCGGACCCTCCCGGAGACGAGCGTACGGAGTACGGAGACCGTGTAGCCGACTGAGACCTGACGAATGCTTGACAGACTCGACTTGGAGTGAGTCGACTAGCCCAGTGGACAGAGCACTACTTTGTTTGGGTGTAGACCCATGGTAGATGGAGCACTACTTGGTTGGGTGCAGACCCACGGTACTCGTCCGAATAGTACCTCTGCAGACTATTAGGGGGATGCACTACTGTGTTTGGGTGGCATACCCCGGCGGGAAGAACTACTGTGTTTGGGTGGCTGACCTGCGGTACTCAACAGGAGGAGTACCTCAGCAGTCTTAGGTTAGTGAGCAGTACCTCGGAGTCGTGACAGGATCATTGTACACTCCAGAGACGGGGCTCTTCAGCAGTTACGGTTTCGATAATGAAAAATCCTGGTTTGAGATGAGTCTATAATCTTTGTGTTTCCTCATGATTGAGATGGGTTACTTGATAACATAGGTATATGTATGGGCATATAGCTAAGTAGAGGTTATTAGTTGAGATCTTCTTTTTGGTTATCCTTGTTGGTTTTAGTGAGACCTTGAGGGTCTCGGGGTCCCTACTGAGTATCGTTATACTCACCCCTACACGGGCTATGCCCGCACCTCGTTGTGTTGGTTGCAGACGATGGGCAGTGCTGACAGAGGTCGAGTGTTCGAATACTGGACGATACCCGGAGGTGGACCTCACGACGAGTCAGTATCAGGAGGTGGACTTCACGGCGAGACGATACTCGGAGGAGGTTGACGGGAAAGAGCGTTGTGGAGGCTATCTGTACCTACCCTTCAGGTAGGATCCGTGGTGGACAATCCAGGAACTGCGCTATCTGTACCTACCCTTCAGGTAGGATACGTGGTGGAAGATCCAGGAGCTGCACTATCTATACCTACCCTTCAGGTAGGATCTGAGGAGGACGACCCAGGAGCTGCTTCCTTTCTTCCAACTGTTGTCTTTTTTTGTTGTACTTTTGTTCAGTTGTAGCTGTACTTTCGATTGGGTTTGTATTCTGGCCCACTTACTTTTCAGCACTTTCTTTTGTTCTTAGTGTATTACTTCCGCTTGTACTCTGTGTGTTTTGTTTACTTTTATAAAGTCAAGGCCTTCCTAGTTATCGGGATTTACGCCTTTGGTGCTAGTCGCCAGCCCCTGGCCTATGGAAGGCAGGCTTGGGGTAGTCACGGCACGGGCCCTGAGGACGGGTCGTGAAAAATTAGTATCAGAGGAGTTCGGTTCTACCGCAGAACTTATAACTCTGATATTTTCTTTCTGTGAAGCGACAGTGTTAAGATTACCGAGTGTGGTTTTCATTTCAGGGAGTCCAGTGTTGGTACGGGCGGCCGACATATCCATACACCAGGACCTTGACAACTGATTTCTGACTTTGTGCACGAAAACACTGATTGCGTGTGTGTTTTCAAAGTTTTTCCCTTAAAACAGCTCAAACCAGGTCATCTCACCAGGTATAAATCGTTTGACCGTGTCATGTTGTTTCTTCAGGATGCCTTTTCACGGAAGACCAGCTAGAGCCCAGATGGATGTGCGTACTGACAGCCTGCCGAGCGACGAGGCTTCGGTACAGGGCCCTCTTGCAGTTGAGGCACCAGCAGAGGCACCAGCGGTACTACCATACGTTGGGCCACCGATGCCACCAGCCCCAGCAACAGGCGATGCACACCGCTTGAGTACGCTGCACGAGTTCCAGCGCCAGAGGCCACCCTGGTTCCGGGGAGAGGCGGACCCGCAGGTGGCTGAGGATTGGCTGGAGGTTGTGGTGAGAGTCTTCAGGCTAGTAGGGACGCTAGCAGACTTCATGGTGATCTTTGCTGCCAGCCTCCTTCAGGCAGTAGCTGAGAGATAGTGGAACCACTTATTCCAGTTTTTCGATGAGATGACCTTCACATGGGGAGACTTCGAGACCTTTTTCAGGGTGGAGTTTGCACCAGTAGCTCTACACCCCGAGCATGTTCAGGAGATGCTGCCTTTGCCGCATGTTTTTCGATCAGTAGCCGAGTCATCTGTGGGCAGTAGACAGATGATGCAGAGGTCCAAGAGGACCAGATCCATCCATACGAGGAGCAGGAAGTGTTATGAATGTGGCAGGAAGGGTCACCTGGCACGTGACTGTCCGACCCCCCGCACAGTTGATCCACGGGTGTTGGAGGAGCCACCGAGGCAGAAGCAGCGGTGGGTGCTTGAGCAATAGTCGAGCAGTGGACAAGGCAGTAGAGCTCCAGAATCAGGTGGATAGGAGCGGAACTAGTGGATACCTTTTTGTTATTGGTACTTCTAGTTCCATTTTGTTGTTGTTGTTGTTGTGTCTTTATACTATGAGCTGCTATAATAAAAGACACTTATCTTTGTGGTGTTTGATTTCCTGTCCTTTTGTTCGGTTTATACTGAGAGGTTCTGGTTAAAAACTGTTGACTTGACCCTCACTTTCGATATTTCTACTGGAGAAGACCCAGTGACCTCACACTGATGCTGACAGTGTGACTCGACCCTTGGAGGCCAGAGTGACAGTTGGATCTCTTGGTAGTTACGTTGAGGCCTTATGACATCAACCATGGCATGAATGCATCATTCATGTTAGGATTGACTGTATTAGACAATGGGCATGGTCCATCTAGGGGATGAGACCGAGTTTCTCTTTTCGGCAAAGGAGAAATTTTAGCAGCTCTTACAGATCGTAGGCAAAGAAGGTGCAGATCATCCAGGAGCGGATGAAGACTGCACAATGCAGTAAGAAATAGGAAATTGGCGCCATTATTAGAGACTCGGGTGTGTTAAATGTTTCAAGAAGAGGAAGATTTAAGGGGAGATGAGTCTGCAAAGCAGCAGACGTGGAGGCAAAGCTAGGAGAGCAGCATGAGGTGGTGTACATTTTAACATGCTACAACCACCCGCCTTAGTTGTCCCCACCAGGCTCAGGGAGCTGGAGGGAGGAGGAAGAGTGTGGCTGCATGCGGTCAAGGAGTGTGACCCAATGGCTCTAAAAATGATTCAAGGGACAGTCTGTGTCCACTACTAGCTTCCGTAGTAACAGACGTTGATATGAATCATTCCTTCCTTACACGAATCTTGTCCCAGACCTAGATATTCAGGTAATCCATGGACTTGACCCTCACGTCTAGAGATACCTTGGGACGAGACTCCATAATCACACTTACATCGACGGTGTGGTCAGACCCTCAAGGCGAGAGTTTCGGTTGGAATCTCTTGGTGGCAGCATCGAGGCCTTACGACGTTGGTTTGATTATGGACTGGGCAATCACATTTCATATACAAATTGATGATATTAGGCAAAAAGGTTGTGGTTTAACTACAACGTCGGGATGGGTTTTCCTTTGTCGGTGAAAAGGAAACCCCAGACAGCATAGGATAAACTCATGCACAGGAGGGTGCGTTCGATCACTCTTGAGTCGGTCAACCTTACCCTCGTGGAAGTAGTCATTTTGAGTTTCAGTTCTAACAGGAATTGGAGACCTCTTGAGTTTGAGGATGATGATCACGTCCTTATACGGGTCTCACCTCGACAAGGATTACGGAGATGTGGTCGAGGCGACAAGTTATATCCGAGGTTCAACGGACCTTTCTAGGTCCTCAGCAGGGTAGGTGAAGTGGTTTACCGCTTGACCCATCCACCTTAGTTGTACCAGGTGCATGATGACTTCCACGTATCTCAACTGAGGAGATATGTGCTTGACCCAACGCATATCATCGACCATGGGGAGCTGGACTTTGGCGATGGGGTGACCTTCATGGAGGTTCTAGTGGAGATTGAGGATCGACAGGAATGGATCCTACGAGGACGGTCGATTTATCGGGTGCGCTTTCACTGGCAGTATGGGAACCTCCAGGTGAGCACTTGGGAGCGGAAGGCTCAGATGTGTGCTCAGTACCACTTTTGTATCCCTAGTTTGTGTTAAAGATTTACGGGGACGTAAAGCCCTGAGGTGGGAGTAATGTAAAGATCCGGAAATTTCAAGGAAATTTTTTTTCTTAATTTCTTTGGGATTTTACAAGAATGCAGTTTCTGACGGCACCTGATTCCGAGGCCCGGTGTGCCCTGAATCATTTTCCGAAGTTTAGTTCGGGTACGTTCAGTGAACGAACGAGCGGGTTTTTCCTAAATTCTGAACCGGTGCTCGGAATAAAAATCTGAGGACACCGATGGAATCGCAGCGCCGATAATTGCTTAAAAACACCTTTTCCGGAGTTTCATTTTCTCGGGTGGAGTTTTACTTAATTGGGTTAATTAATGAATAAAATAAAATAGTGCGCTGCAGATTTTATTTTTATTCAAGGAAGTGTTACGGCCGAGCCGCCGGGCCGCCTGGCCAGGCCGCCAGGCCGAGCCGCACCCAGGCTGGGCCGGGCCGCGCCCTATTGGGCTGGACCCGGACCCGAGTCGGGCCGACCCAGGGGGTATCGGGCCGGGTCGAATCGGGCCCGAACCCCCTATTCGCGGACCTCTTACGGTCTTTTGCCCATATCTTTTGATGAAGACCTCTGATCGATGCACCGTCAACTTTTATGCGATCCTTGGATCGAGGCGGTCGTTTTGGTATATTACACTCATGGTTTCGGAGAACTTTGAGTATAGCCGAGTTGGTTCGGATACGAAACCAACCGTGCCCTTGGAGCGGAAACGCTTATATCTTGAGCTTCGGACGTCCGATTGACGTGTCGTTGACTTTGTTGGATTCCTCTTGATGAGACGGAACTTTTGGCATACTTATCCTGAGTTTTGGTTGCAGTTGGATAGTGGCCGGGTTTGATTGTACCCGAAATCCAACCGGGCCCCTGGAACGGAAAAGCTGATAACCTTCAGACCAGACGTCCGTTTGACGAACCGTCAGCGGCGTTGGTGATCACGTTGAGAAATGGTCCCTATGAGATTACCCTATGATAGTTTTGGGTACAGTTGAGATACGTCCGGGTTGGTTCGCACACGAAACCAACCGGGCCCTTGGGATGAAAAGGCTAATAACTCACAGACCGGGTGTCCGATTGACGCGTCGTCTGTTGTGTTGAGACCCCTAAGACGAGGCGGTCTTTTGAGATACTTCTTCATGGTACTTTAAGATACTTGGAGTATCGACCAGTAGCTCGTGGAGCAGACCCTCCCGGAGGCGATCGTACGAATTACGGAGACCATGTAGCCGACTGAGACCTGACGACTGCTTGACCGACTTGACTTGGAGTGAGTCAACTAGCCCAGTGGACGGAGCACTACTTTGTTTGGGTGCAGACCCATGGCGGATGGAGCACTACTTGTTTGGGTGTAGACCCACGGTACTCATCCGGAGAGTACCTCTGCAGGCTATTAGGGGGGATGCACTACTGTGTTTGGGTGGCATACCCCGGCGGGAAACACTACTGTGTTTGGGTGGCTGACCCGCGGTACTTGACAGGAGGAGTACCTCAGTAGTCTTCGGTTAGTGAGCAGTACCTCGGAGTCATGACAGGATCACTGTACACTCCAGAGACGGGGCTCTTCAGCAATTACGGTTTCGATAATGAAAAATCCTGGTTTGAGCTAAGTCTATAATCTTTGTGTTTCCTCATGATTGAGATGGGTTACTTGATAACTTAGGTATATGTATGGGCATATACCTAAGTAGAGGTTATCTGTTGAGATCTTCTTTGTGGTTATCCTTTTTGGTTTTATTGAGACCTTGAGGGTCTCGGTATCCCTACTGAGTATCGTTATACTCACCCATGCATGGGCTATACCCGCACCTCGTTATGTTGGTTGCAGACGACGGGCGGTGCTGATGGAGGCCGAGTGTTCGAAGACTGGACGATACCCGGAGTTGGACCTCACGACGAGTCAGTATCAGGAGGTGGACTTCACGGTGAGATGATACTCGGAGGAGGTTGACGGGCAAGAGCGTTGTGGAGGCTATCTGTACCTACCCTTCAAGTAGGATCCGTGGTGGATGATCTAGGAGATGCGCTATCTGTACCTACCCTTCAGGTAGGATCTGTGGTGGACGATACAGGAGATGCGCTATCTATACCTACCCTTCAGGTAGGATCCGTGGTGGATGATTCAGGAGCTGCGCTATCTGTACCTACCCTTCAGGTAGGATCTGAGGAGGACGACCCAGGAGCTGCTTTCTTTCTTCCAGCTGTTGTCTTTTTCTGTTGCAGTTGTAGCTGTACTTTCGATTGGGTTTGTATTCTGGCCCACTTACTTTTCAGCACTTTATTTTGTTCTTAGTGTATTACTTCCTCTTGTACTCTGTGTGCTTTGTTTACTTTTATAAAGGCAATGCCTTCCCAGTTATCGGGATTTACGCCTTTGGTACTAGTCTCCAGCCTATAGCCTATGGAAGGCGGGCTTGGGGTAGTCACGGCATGGGCCCTGAGGACGGGTCGTGACATTTATAATGAAAGGTGTGATATTTATACTGATCATAAAAGTTTAAAGTGTATTTTCATACAAAAGGAGTTGAATATGCACTAAAGAAGATGGTTGGAGTTGATTAAAGATTATGACTTCTAAATACATTATCACCTTGGGAAATAGAACAAGGTGTAAGTTTCTTTGAGTTGAAATGACCGTGCTAGCCTATCCATGATGAGGATCACAAAAGATCTAATATTTATTCATTTTCAAAGGATACATCTTATAATTGTAAAATAAGGGGAGAAATATTATCTTTCGCAAATGAATGTTCAACCATCTATATAAGTGAAGATTGGGGAGGTGCAGAAGGACGATGTAGAACTACAAAATAAGGTGAGAAATGTTCCTAAATTAAACCTTGATTATGATGGAATAATAAGGTTCAAGAATTGGGTTTGAGTTCCTCCCATAACAGAATTAAAGAAGGAGTTATTGGATGAGGCTCATAGTTCTTCATTCTTTATTCACCCTAGAAGCAAAAATATGTACAGGGACCTGAAAGAGAATTTATGGTGGGATGGTATGAAAAGAGATGTTTCCAAATATGTCTCTCGATGCTTGATTTTTTACCAAGTTAAGGCTAAGAGATAGAAGTCTAAGGGGATGTTAAAACCTTTACCCATACTATAATATAAATGGGAAAACATCACTATGGACTTTGTCATCAAACTTCCCAAAACATATAAAGGCCTTAATGCTATATGGGTTATAATTGATCACCTTACAAAGTTGGTAAACTTCATTGCTATTAGAGAGGATTTATATTTTGATCATCTTGATAGGATATATGTAAAGGAAGTGGTAATATTGCATGGATTACAACTTTCCATTATATATGATCAAGATCTGAGGTTTACCTTGAAGTTCTGGTGAAATCTTCAGTAGGCTTTTGATACATAGTTAAGTTTTAGAACTGGTTATCATCCTCAGACAGAAGATTAGTCTGAGAGGACAATTAAAACTCTAGAAGACATGTTGAGAGATTTCTCTATGGATTTTAAAGTTGGTTGGGATCAAAACCTACCTTTGGTGAAATTTTATTACAACAATAACTTTCACTCTAGTATTCAGATAGATCCTTATGAATACCTCTATGAAAATAAGTGTAGAACTCTAACTTTCAAGTATGAAGTTGGGGAAACAAATATATTGGGACTTGATCTTGTTGATGAAATAGCAGAAAAAGGGAAGATCTATTCAACAACACATAAGAAAAACTCAGAGTCGACAAAAAAGTTATGATGACAACTGAAGAAAATAACTAGAGTTTGAAGTGGGTGAAAAGTTGTTTCTATGAATATCTCCCTGGAATAGATTAATGAGATTTGGAAAGAAGGGAAAGCTGAGCCCTAGGTATATTGGTCCTTTTGAAATTTTGGATTGTGTGGGGAAGGTAGCTTACCGATTGGCATTTCCAATGAATCTATCTCAAGTTCATGATGTGTTCCATGTATCTATACTAAGAAATTACATACCTAATCCTTCACATGTAATGAACTCATAAATCATACATCTAGATCAAGATCTTTCTTATAAAGAACAATTGATAGAGATTCTGGATCGTAATGAAAAGTTTCTATGAAACAAGACGACTTGCTTGGTTAAAGTTTTGTGGAAGAGCAAAAAATTTGAGAAATTTGCATGGTAACTTGAGGACATTATGAGGGAGAGATATCCTTATTTTTTGTATCCAAGTGACGAATTTTGAGGGTGAAATTCAGTTTAAGGGGGATATAATGTAACACCCCATTGTTTTTATGAAATATTTTCTCTAAATAATTTTAATTATTAAATAGCTTGCATTGCATAAAATCATGAGTTTAAATGAATCATGAGATACCTTTAGTATTTTTAACCTATCAATTAGGTTAGTAGGAATAAATATAACTAACTTATTAAAATTTATGGTGAATTCATTCACTACCAATTATTTATAAAAAAATATAAATCAATTTTTTTTTTGTATTTTTGTATTCATAAATTTATTGAATTACTATTAGTAAATGAAATTAATGAAATATATATGTTATATACTAAATAAATTATTTTTTAGATTCATTCAATAGATATTTTTTCATAGGGTATAAATAAACCATATTTGATGTATAAAAACCTATCTTTTTTCAAAAGGGTAATTTTTCGCCATTTAATGGAATACCCCTTTTAAATTAATATTTTCACACATTAATAATTTTTATATGACAACATAAAAATGTTATTTTTAATCGGGATATAAAAATTTACATTAGATGAAATTTTAATATTTTTCTGAAAACTTTCAAATTTTGATGAATAGAAAAAACACAATAAATTTTAATTGAAAACAACTTTTTTATCGAAATAATTTATAAGGATAAATTATAACATTTAATGGTTTTAAAATATAATATAATATATTTTTATCATTCAATATATTTTATTCCATTATCATTTATTATACATTGAATTCAGATATAAAAACATCTCAATCTTTGGCAATGTTTTAACTTTTAAAACTCATTCTCTTTTCGGACAACGGGATTAATTTTAAATTAATTACTAAAAATTATGGGTTTTAAATTTATAAAAATTGATTCCATATTTGAAATCAGTAGGTATAATTTTTGTAAATATCTTTGTTATATTTTTGGGAATTAAGAATAGTAACTTTGATAATTTTTATTAATACGGTAAAAGGTTAAAATGGGTAATTAAGGGTAAGAATATTGTTATATAATTACCCTAACACTTATATTAATATCATTAGATGAGTTTTTTTATACCTAAATCATCCTTGGGTTGAAATGGTGTCCTTTGGATGCCACTTGGATGAGATTAGGACATTTAATTTATTTTATTTAAAGAAAAGTTAAATATATCTCACTCAAATTTTAATACCTAACTCATTTTTTATAAGGTAATACAAAAGATGGATTTGATTATAAATAGTCATTTGAAAGATAAAATTTTTTCTTTATCATGGTAATTTATTTGTAATTTTTATGAAATAAATAATTACCTTAAATACTTAAACATTGATGATGTAAAGATTAATTAATTGATGAGAAATCAAAAAAAAATATTAAAATATTAATAACAATCAAAGAACCCAAAAACTTGACCAAATATTATTAGTATAGAATATATCTACTATAACCATACAAGGGTCGAGTTAGTGACCATTTGGAGCCTTATATACCAGGAAAGCTCAGTCTGAGACAAAGCCTCAGACCATTTATTAAGAAAGGAAAAGTCCAGTGAACAGGCAAACAAACAAGAGGTACCAGTTACATGTCATAAAAGTCATACCCATCTCCGCACCCATGAAAATCCTCCGCAATGACTGATTCCCATTTAGAGATCTCATAATTCTTGAGTATCTTCGCGTACTTACTTTTGAGGTTCAGTTTCTCTAGAGATATCAATTCCTTAGAGGATTGCTTGATAGAGGACCTAATTGCAACTGGCTTTGGCAAATCAGAATAGTTCTTCTTTGGCCTTCTTTTAACTGGAGGAGGGTCCTCCGTTCCAGACTTCTTCTTCCCATCCTTGACAACATCACTATAAGAGGGCTTGACCAAACCATTATGATTCTCTTTATCACTCTCCGACACATCCCCCCATTTTCCAGTGACATTAGCAACTTGGCAAGCAGCTTGGACCTGTTCATATCGTCCATTATTGTCAATCATATCCAAACACTGTGGGGGCTCCACAAATTCATGACCATCATCAACTTCCTTCCTCAAACCACCCTCTAAGGAAATATGCAATATCTCATTCCTCATTGAAGATATCCCCTCCACTTCATCATGAGAAAATTCCTAGAATTGATTGCAAGTGTCAACTGTGATCAGCAAACCACCATCAGATTTCGGCTGCACATTCTCTTGGATAGCCGGACAAAGAGTACTTCCATCATGTACTGGCCCATCACCAGCTGGACTCAAAGGAAACCCTCCCTCCTTTTTTACATCAACACTAGAAATACACAACCCACTGATCTCACCTGCAACAGCCTGACTAAGCCGATTCACACGAAGCAAAGCAGCCCTTGAGGAATCAATCACTCCCGAACTGCCTCCAAAACCATCACCAGGACCAAGACCATTCACAACAGAACTCAATTGAAGATATTGCTTCAATCTATCAAAGACCGTAACCACAGACATGTTACTGTGTGCCCCCACTCATTTTTCCGACACTGAACCGCCCAGCTCAATAGTATTTCCATGCTTTCCATCATCTGTGTCGAATGGCCCCTGACTAGATGATCTATTAGGCTTCTTCAATACAGAAGATGACCTTATTCTCCTTGTTCCACCAAGACAGTAACTAGCCATATGACCCAGGTGGAAATAGCTCGAGCAATAATCAACCCAATCCTCAAAAACAACCGCTTTCCTCCATCGAAACTCCTCACCAATAGTAATCCATATCCAATCGACCGGTGGCCTCGAAGCATCCACCTCAACGCAAATACGTGGATTAACCGGGTGGCTCACAGAGGATGTGCGAACATCAGAACATAAAAATTGACCAACCAGGTTACCTATCATATGGATTATTGAGGGATTTTGAAAGGTCAAAGGGAGATGCGGAAGACTTACCCATGTCGCTACCGCAGGAGGATCCTATTTCATGCAAAGGTCAAATGACCAGCGAAGAAGGGAAAATTTGCATCTGTTGCATCTCCGAGGAGCTCGGGACCAAGCACAAATCAAGTCATCCACTAAAGAAAAATGTATCATCATGTGACAATTATCAATCAAACTAATAACTGCGCAGTCCTGTAAATCCCATTTACTGAACACAAAATGATCGAAATCATCAACCGAAGGTCATCGATGCGAAAACTAGGCAACCAGGGTCAGATCCAAGAAACTTGAGGCCTCAGAGAATTACGATAACGTGATCGAGATCTGGGGTTCCCCAAGGTTAAGGTTTGGAACTTTTGGGCTTATAGAAATCAACGGAAAGTTAGGAAGGAAACTAGGGTTCGAAAAAAGGCACAAAGGGCCCCTGCGACCCCCGATGCGGTGAAGCCAGCCCATCCTCCCCCCTCCCACCGCCAGGAAGGGGGGGAGTCCATTATCAGTCATCATCTGGGGCATCGCTTCTCCATATCCATCACCTCGCCTCCATTTGGAGCCTTATATAAGATATTGTGACACTTATATTATTTTATTTAAAGTGATGTTAAAGTTGTCACATTCATAAGTTAATAAGTATAACATTTTAAATATTGTATTTTCCAAAAGATAAATTCAACTACTTATATTATTTTGAAATATAGTAAATTTATATTCATCATAATATTTTAGTTTTAATTTTTATTCAACAAATAAGTATACTAAATAATTACAAAAAAATGATGTAGTAATTATTCTATTAATAGAGATATCAAATAAATGTTATTAAAATATTAAAATAAATATAATTTGGGTTAATTAATATGTAAAATAAAAAATCTATATTACCTTGACCTCTTTTAAATATAATAAAATAGGTTTTTATAAGTTAAATTGTTATATTAATATTTTTAAAAATCAATGAATTGAATAGTGTCAAAATTGATACTATTGATTGTTTATCAAAATAATGTTTTATTAAATTATTTAAAAATCATAAAACATTTTAAAAAATTATAGAATAATTATTATATGTTCTAAAATGTTCTAAGGTAATTATTTATGGTCTTATTTACATCAGATAAATAAATATTTCACCCTTTTATTATTGAAATATTTGTTAGTTTAATTAAAATTAAATTGAATAATTAAGTGTTAATTAAAATGATAATATTTAAATTAACATAAAAACTTATCTAAAATTTATTGTTTGATGATATTACAACACTATATCATCTCATCTTCTTAATTGGTATATTTTGGAGGTTTTGGGTAGGGTTTCATTTTATTATAAATTAATATTTTTGGAGATCCCAAAAGTGCCCCTCACATCAATTATAAAAGGGCACCTCCTCCATCACCTATTTAATTTGCTTTGAACCTTCAAGTTCATCCATACCCTACCCTTTTCCCTTATCAAATTCCCTAGTTACGTTCTTGATGTTATGGTCTTCTTCAAAGACCAATTCTAGTGCTCTAAGAGGAGATTTAGAGGAATCTCATTGAAGAAGAGGTAATCTCCTCTACTGATTATTTTAAACTTCTTTCTTCTTTTACTTCCTATTAATGATTTGTTTAATTATAAATTAATTACTCCAGTATCACTTATATACTGATATGTTGTTATAATTATTAAATAACTATATTTCACCTTCTATCCATCCTATGAAAAAATAAAATCACCACACGTGTGTACATACGGCTTACCGTCTCCACGCTGTGGTGTAATATTATTTTCACCTTCAACTTACATGGATGGGTATAATGATGAAAATAATAACTATATATTATTATTATAACATGATATTTATTATTAAATATTATACACCATCCAATTCAATACCATTCAAAAATTATGGGAATGATATCATCGCTCGTATGTACGTACGACCTATTGTCTCCACGATGTGATGCGATTCATTCTACATGATCTTCATTAAAGCATGATTATATAAATGTAAAGAATGAATAAATATTGTATATATTATGTTAATATCATTTTTTAATGATATAAATATGACCTAATAAAAATAACTAGAACTTATTCGACAAAACATGCATAAGAACATAAAGCAGTTAATATCTGAATAACGAGTAATAATGAAATGATACTAACAAACAGATGATAATATGATAATATATGATATCATAAAAATGAATATGATTATATAATAAGTAAATGACATTATTTAAATAATTATATAGGAGGTTTAGATACATATGAAGGATATCGGACCTATGGGAAGGGATAATTTTTTAATCTCATTATTATCTAAGTTTGTTTATTCGTAAGTATTTACTGGGGTATATTTTTCATCCACATCCATATTCCCTAAAAATTTAATACTATTTTTATTATACTACAATTTTTTAAAGTCAATTTTACCCATTGTTGAATTTTTACTAACCATATGAAAGGAATATTTTGTCGTTATTCGATAAGAGGTACTTTTTTACTTTTCTGGCAAAAGTATGAGGAGAATATTTTTTTATATTTTACGGAATGAATGGATTTTTACATATTCATAAAAACTTATTTCTATGAAGCTTACTATACATTATTCCAAGTTTATTTTAAAATAAATTATTTTATTTTAAAATTACATGACATTTTGAGAAAAGAAAAAGTTTTTGAAAAAGAAAGGATATTTTCTTCAAGAATTAATTTCAAGTGTTATATCAAAATTATTTTCCATCTAAGATGGAATTATTTAATAGGGTTATATTTCAAGTATAATATCCTTATTATTCCTATGATTTTATTGTGTTTATTATGGAATGATATTTATGAAATCCATTTGTTTTACATGGATTATGTTATGGTGGAATGATGTTTAAGGAAGCCCATCTTATTCCTTGGGTTATGATGAATGATTTATTCTATTTTGGAACAAATAATAATGATTTCATTATGAGATTGGTGGGACCTATATCTCCCTAAAATACATTAGGTAAAGATTTATTTCTCATTAGATAGGCATGGATGGAATTCTAAATGATCTCAATTCAGTAATATATGGCCAGAACAATGAGTGAACTCAGTTCAATAATGGACTTTGTCTATTATGATGGACTTGGTAATGATCCTTGACTAAAATTAAATGATTATATATGATTATATGTATGCCACAAAACCTCATGTCGTATGTTATGAATTTGGGATTATGTTCTTTGGTTATTATAAACTTTTATGATTTATCACATGGCATGATATCACGATCTTTCATATGCAGGATAAGATTTTCAAATGTTATGTTATTATGTATTATGTTTTACGATATGATTGATATCTCCCTTTATTACCCTTAATGATAATTTGATCCCACCTTTTCATATGTTTCTTTTCCATGGGTCATGAAAAAGGGTATTAAATAATATATGTCAAAAGGGGTATAGTTATGATGAAATAAGTAGGAGAGAATAAAGATGTCTTAGGAATTAGTTGTTTACATTTTCTAGTTTCTAAAGACACTATACCTATATGGTCCAATAATGGTTTTGTTATATTTCATAATGAATATAATTCAATTTTTAAGTAATATAAATGTATGTAAAGTATGGTGTGTTATAGTGTAATGATGTCATGTGTTGTTCTCCCTCACGACATGTCATGTTTTCCATAACTCATCCTGTTGCAGAGAACATTAATACATGGTGTGTAATTTTTAGTTACATGCCATGTGAAAATGTTATCTAGATAAAATCTTCATCACCTCCAAATGGGATATTTGAACATTCTTCATCTGTTTTTTTGGACTGTTCTTTGTTATATGAATGTGTACAATCATATTATCTCAACTTTGGGATTAAAGTACATATAAAATAGAAATGAAAAACTAAAAATAAAATACATAATTATATCAACAAATAATAAATAATTATAAATTAATATAGAACCACTCTAATACCACTTAAAGGTTCTGGGGTGCAGCAGAAGTGGGTTGGACCAATGCTGCTTAATTTTTTTCATCAATTTATTTAGATAAATCCTCATAAATGGATTAAAGAAAACTAAAAAGATTATATAGAGGATATTTTCACATATAATTTATAATTAATTTATATAAATAAGAATTAAATTTCCTATAATTGTTTCTCCATTATCAAATCAGTTGACTACTCTTATTGTGCAATCATTATATTAAAATATTTGGGGATAAAATTCCTATAACTATAGTAAACCAATATTTTCATACATGGATATTAAATATTTTTATATGGATATTCAATACATTACACAAACACACACCTAAGGACTAAAATATTTTAGTACCTATGGAAACTTGAAACATAAACTTCTAATTTGGTTAAAGATATTTAATGTCTCCCATAAAGATCTTCCCTTTTAGTATTTTTAAAAAAACATACCCTAATTAAAACCTTTCTTCATAACCTAGGTAAATGAAAGATAAGAAAGGGTGAGTTCAGATTCTTAGTAAGGGTAAACATAATAAATCTCAATCAATGATCATATGAAATCATGAGATAAGCATGAGGGAATGTGATCATGAACATAACTTACAAATTTCATACCCAACCTTCCATGGATCATAAACATGAGTCATGGAATAAAACTTTATCATTTTAGAAAACACGGGTCCTAAGAGTGATAAATCCTCATAAACCAAAAACACATGTCTTAAAAGTGTTTCTCCATCATAAATATATAAAACTATTTCATGTGTCAAGGTTAAATACCAACACTATAAACATAGTGGATTAGGGCACACTTGTTTCTCATAATGGATCAGGATGCACCTGTTACCCATTTTGGATCAGGACACACCTATTTCCCATAGTAGATCAATATTGTCGACTTGTTTTCCATTTTTATATCATGAGATATAAAGCTTTAACTAATGTATTGGAGGGAGATATAAGTCCCACCTATCACGTAATGAAAATTGTACACATGTGTTCCATGAGATCATAAATATTCATTATATCGTAACCCATAAAATTAAATGGATTTCATAAAAATTTTATCATATCATAAATTTTGGAAAAGAGACAGGTTTAATAATCATTTCATCATTTCATCATAGCAGAACCCGTGAAAAGAAGCGGGTTTCATAAGAATTATATCATGGTATAACCCTTGGAAGATAGATAGGTTTCATAAACATTTTTTTATAATAAACCATTCAACTAAATAGTAATAAGGGTATCCTTGGTTCATATCCCTAAAAAATCATAATTAATATCAAGGATGTCATCTTAGATGGGAAATAATTTTGAAAGATAACCATGGATATTTCTTGAGGAAAATATATTTTCTTTGAAAATAAATTATTAAAACTTAAAAAAAATTAAAATCATTTTATTTTAAAATAACCATGAAAACTTATAAAGGAATCTTTGAAATCATTTAAAACATTTCTTAAGGAAAATATCCTTTCTTATTTGAAAAATGATTTTTTAAAACATAAAATATTTTGAAAAACTTTTTCTTAGAAATAACCTCAAAAATTTATAAGGGGATATTTGAAAATAATTTAAAAATATTATTGGGTAAAATATCATTTTACACTTGAGAAAACATATTTTAAAACATTTTTTAAAATATTTTTAAAAAACATGGTTCTCCTAGAAATTCCAACTAGAAATAAAAAAACATTATTTTGAAATTTTAAGTACATAAAGGGAGTAAAATAAAGGTAAAACATGTATTCTTATGAATAACAAGAGGATAAGAAAAATCATGATAATTATTGGAATTTATATCCTAATATTTCAACATTGGGGACTTAATCATAAATAATTGTGATAAATGATGAGATTGTGAAATAAAACTCTTACCACTTTGGTAACATTGAATCATAATCCCCATGAAAGGATAAAATAAAATTAAACATTAAAACATCATGAGTATAAATAAATAAATTATATTATATTTCAAAGGGTTTTTATACACACCTTGTAAAATAATATAGGTACATTGCATAATATATGTCTCAAAAAAATAAAATTGAGACAAAAATCCCTTACCAATTTTCTAACTTTTGAATCGCAAACCCCCTGAAAGAGAGATCATAAAATGGATATATAAATCCAAATAATTTTAATTATAATAATTATATAATAAATTAATGGGTAGTATATACACCACAAAAAAAAGAAATAGGTGGTGAATATGGCATATGTCTCACAGAAGTAAAAAGTGGGACGAAAATATCTTTCCTTAAGTAATGACTTCCTACAAATTCATTAAAACCTCATGTATAATAAATATAATTTTATTATAAATATATTAAATAAAAATATTTATACATTTAATACCATATATTATTTTATTATGGCCTTTTATTACCCGTTTATTAACAATTCTATTCTAAAGTTACATTTCGGGTAATAACCGCTTTGTTTTTCGTATATGTTTTTGATTTGTTGTATTTTTTGTCCTCTTACATATATCATGGTTCCATAATATCCAGAATTTAAATAATGATATAAATATCATATATATTAAGTATATATTTATTTATAGTAATACATAAAATTTAGTGATAGGAAATGAAATACACTATTCATAGAGACGGTATGTCGTATGTATGCATGAACACAATTTCCATTTTTGTTTTAGATTGAAATAAAGAAAATTAAATAATATATTATAATTAAATAATCATCTTTATTTAAAATATATTACATATTTTCATTATAATCATCCTTAATACATTCCATGTAAAGTGTGAATGAATCACATCGCTTCGCGAGATGGTAGTCTGCCGTACACATAAACGACGTTATCGTACTCCCACAAAACAAAGAGTATAAAGGTATGTGTGATATAATCATTTAATAATCATAATAACATTATAAATATCATATATAAGGTATAAATATATCATTATTTTCAACCTTTTTATGTGGTGATGGAAAAAATAATAGCATCAGTCCGTGAGGAAGTGGTGTGTCGTACATATGAACGATGATTTTATAACCCTTTTGATAGAAGTGGAGATGGTTGTAGGTAATGTCCTTAACATAAAAAAATGTCGTTATATTTAATATACTAAGGTTATTATATAATCATGGAATAATAATAATTAAATTTGGTGGAGGGAAAAATAAAACAAAAATGCTTATTGATGAATGTTACCTCTTCTTTGGGTATCCTCCTTAGATTTTCACTAATTCCTTACTTGGTTAAATTTATAACAAAATAAGGATTATAATACGAGTTTATTGAAGTTTTAAAGTTATTTAGGGAGGTATTGTTCAATATAAATGGCTTGAGATGTGTGAATAATTTAGGGGAGTGAGTACCCTTTTATAGTTGAGGAGGAGTGTCATTTTTGTAAATACCCAAAAGTATTTACTATTGGGAGGTCTCCCTTATACCATGTGCCTCAAACATTGGAAATAAAATAGGTTATAATTTATGAGGTATATAAAAACCTATAATATGCAAAAATAAACACATTTTTATCATTTTACTCCTTATTCTTTAAGTTTACTCAATTTTACCCTTTTAGTTTTTACCACAGTAACTTGTATCTTTTTATTTACCTAGGTAATTTATTATTTAAGAATAAAATTAAAATAAATTTTATTATATAATTTAGACCTATTTATTCTAAATATTAAATTCAATTTACTAAATAAAAATATTATGTGTGTGTAAAATTAATTTTCATACAAACGCATGTAATACGCAACACCCCATTTTAACCATAATCCCAATAATTAATTTTAACTGTTTTCACTGATCATTAAGCTTGAAAATTAAGTTAACCTTATTAAATAATATAAATTATTTTTATTCCAAATATTGATTCCATTTTTTTAAATTCTATTCATATAAGTGATATAATATAATTAAAAATTAATCCTACATATGCGATGAGAAAGTTGGTTTTTAAAGAGAAAATGATCAAAAGTTTACAAAGTTTTTATATCCAATTTCAGTATTAAATTGATTATAATGAACTAAATTGGATTAATAGATGTATAATTGAACTAATTATACTTTAAAAACAATTTAAAATATTATTTATATGTTTTAATAATTTAGGGGAAAAGATAGTTTTAAATTAAAATTCAATATTTTTCACTATTCATCAAAAAATGAAACTTTTCAGAAAAATAAAAAAATTATCCCAAAAATAATTTTGATATGAATATTTAAAAAATAAATTTTTTAAAATTTTCAAATATTAGTTTTAAAATAAGTGCTCCATAAAATGGAGAAAAAATTGTTTTTTAGAAAAACAAAACATTTTTTAAGTGTAAAATTAGATTTATTATTATATATTTTCTAGGAAACACATCATATGAATTTTAAATATTTTATTTAATATATAATATATAAATTTAATTAAAATAATTCACTAAAAGTGTTTTTTTATTTTATGGAGGTGGAACATGTTTTTTTAATAAAAGAGATTTGTTTTTTAGAAAAAGATATCCTTTATTTTCAAATAGTTTGTATTTTAATTTATAATTAATTAGTCACCAAATAATTAATTATATATACATATTTAAACCATATTTTTATGATTGATTTAATCCTATTCATACCCATCATTCCAACAACTAGATGATAACTATCATATTAAATAATAACTTTTTAATTGTATGTCACATTTCGTTTAAACTCGGTGTTACGTGTAACACAAGATAAACTCAGAATTGTGTGTACCAAAAGACAAATTTAGTGTTGCATGTAATGAAAACTAAAATCATTATTGAATAAAATTTCCAAAATATTAAATATATTTGAAAAAAAAAATATTTCAAAAAATCTCAGAGTGTTACGCTAATGGTATCCACACGTGCTCTATAAACCTCAGAATGTCACTGTATAATCTTCATGTGCTAGGATGGATGATCATAGACACTTAAATCATATTTAATTGATCACAACAATAATCCTTTATGAGCTTGAAGTATTTTATCTAGTTCTCTTATCCTTGAGAGAGAGGAGAAGGATTGATGATCACCGTTCTTGAGAGCATTCTTGAGAAGGTTCTCTCTAGGGCTTGAGAGAATACTTTAGAGAGTTCATTATGTGCACAATCCTCTATAATTCAAAAAATTATGTAATCATGTTTACATATATAGGTGAGAGAATTAGTTATTGTACAAAGTCCCTTATCCAATTACTTAATCCTAAATAATCCCCATATCGATTATTATTATTATTATTATTATTATTATTATTATTATTATTTTATTGACACACACAAAACTCCTGGATAATAAAAAAATTATTTCTTAAATAACTAAATTAATATATAATACAATGATATTAAATAAATATATGATTCTAACCAGACCCTTAACTCAGTTTGTCAATCCTCCTTAATATTTATATAACCTTGAATAATATTAATTTATTTAAATAAAAAAATTCACTTTATTATTTGTTTAATAAATAAATAAATCTCAGATTCAATAACTGGTGAATAAATATTTATTTAATATTCAATTCATATATATTATTTTTAATAAATAGTGACTGAATATTTTTTATCAAAATAATTTGAGTAATTATTTTTCCTTGGAACATGAGAATAATATTTATTATAATATTAAAATAAAATAGAATTTAACTAGGATTATGAATACACTTGGTGTGAGGCCCTCTAGGACACTTTCTTAGTGGAATTAAACTAATTATCCTAGAGTCCATGATCATCATCAAAAAACACATCAAGTAACCCATATAGAAATATGTTAATTTCATAATGACAGCAACCTCCTACAAAAGTTTATTATGTAATATAATCCCTTTATCTTGATATATCATCAAATAAGTTTCATTACTAGTGTCATCAACATATATTCTTAATATATATTTATTTGAATTTCCTAAAATTAACTCATTGATAAAATACCATGAACATGGACTTAATAAGATAGTTTTAATCTAATCAAAGGGATTGATATATCTAAATCCATTAAATCAGAAGGTACAAATCCTTTCTTGAATTATTCATTAATATCATATCACTTATGATGCACCCAACATATCCTACCTCATCACGAGCACTTGTCATCATGGTTTTAGTTAATACATATAATTTTATTATTAATAATATACATTAATAATAATCTAAATTATAAGTACTAATGCACACATATTTAGATAAGAACATCCAATGACACATATAACATGTGAAATTTCTATGAGCGAGTTTTTTTCTCATAACCTCCTCTCTTAAGGATTACCAAGTGTAAAATTCCTGATAAGAAGCCCTAATTTATTATGAACTCAAATAATCAATATCCTATAATATTTATATCCTAGAAGATAGATTTAATTCATCCATAGAATATTTATTTAAGAATATTTCCATAGCACTTCAAGTTTTTCATCATAATGGGTAACTGATATTATCTTTAAATGTGATAGATACTCTAAGTACATTATCACATTAATGTTATATGGAATAACACTTATCAAGTGATAAGATATTTATTAATATTAAATTATTTAAATATACAATTAATTTAAAGTACAAATTAGTTGGTTCTAGGGTACCATCTCAAATAGAGAGTGCCCTCCAAAAACATGATAACTACTTGGAAAATCACTAGGGGATGCTTCAGAATATAGAGACGTGGATAGGATAGTTTTCTTAAAAGATAAAAAAAGTATAAATTTGAAGTATTTTTGGGTAAAATAAAGGTACCAAGGTAAGATTTTAAGGACATCACCTTTAAAAATAGATGATAGATATAGGAGATGAAGGAGTCATAGTTTAAGTAATTTGAGGTTGTGAAAAAAAAACTAGTGAAATAAAATATTGAGAGGAGTAAATAAGTGATGGATAAACACACAACCCAAGCAACAAAAGATGAAAATACTATATACCCAGTGAATAATAATACATAAGTGAATCCATATAAACCACCTATACACTTCCTGGATAGGATACACCATGGAAATATGGAAGAGAATTACAAGAATTTTATGGATATCTTCAAACAGTTGTATGTCAACATTCCATTTTCTAACGTTATTTCACAAATATAGGAATATACCAGATTCCTTAGATATATGATCTTGAATAAAAATATATTGGATGACTTGGGTATGGTTTCATTAAGTAAATAATGTTCAGTAGTGGTACATTATAATCTCTTTCCAAAGCTTCGAGATCCTGGCAGTTTTTCAACACATGCACGATTATATCATACACTTTTGGAAATTCTCTATGATGCAGGAGCTAGTGTGAATTTTATATTTCTGAATGTTTTCAGGAATATTATATTTATAAATCTGAAACCCAAAAGAGTTGTGTTGTAATGAGAATATAGTTTGGTGAAGTATCCCAATGGTATCCTTAAAGATGTCTTGAGAAAGGTGGAAAAGTTCATTTTTCCCAATGAATTTATAATTCCAAAGATGGATAGAGAGGTATAGATTTTTATCATTCGTATTCAAACTTTATTTACTAATAATAATTCTCTCATCTATATTAACCAATGGTGACTTATTTTATAAGTTTTAGATTAATAGGTTTAGTTTGATCTTATTAAAGTAGTGAATATGGATATAAATCAGAGGATTTTTATCTCACTATAAACACTAAAGATATTTACTGACTCTTGGAGATTAGTTATATGTAGGAGATATAAATATTTTAAGAATAGTTTGAGAAATAAGAATAAAATAATGTATAGATAAAGGTATTGAAATGTTTTTCAAGTTATAGAACAACTTTTGATGAAGACTTTCCCAGAATTAACTCCATAATTATGGTAGAAACAAATCTCGAACTGAAGAAACTTATATGTATTTATTGATACCTTTTTTGGATTAATATAAGGAATTTTTATTTATTGTTAATATAATCCTATCAAAATAAAAAAAATCTTATCAATCACAATGTTAAAATAATAGAGGAATGTGATCACATAGATCATTGAAGATATTAAAGGCATCAACCCCTCTATTTTCACTCATAAAGTAAAATTAGAAGGAGTGAAGAATCCAAAATAGAATCCCAAAATTATTTTTACTCCTAATTTGGAATATTTTTTGAAAATTTAAGTGTTAAAGTTGTGGGATATTGGGATAATTTACCCCATTTCAGACAATAAATGGGTGATCCCACTCCTAGTCATTCCAAAGAAAGGATAATGACTATGGTGAAAATAGATTATGAGTAGATTTCTACCTAGATGGTGATGAGGTGGAGAGTATTAAATGACTGTAGGAATATTAACAATATAACATAGAAGGATCATTTTCCCATTTTATTCATTGATCGAATGTTGGAGAGACAAGTCGAGCATGACTATTACTATTTCCTAGAGTGGTATTCTAGGTATAACTAGATTCTTATGGTATTTGAGGAAAAATCAAAGACTAAATTCACATTACCATATGAAACCTTCACCTACCAATGAATGTATTTTGGAATGTTTAATGCATACACTACTTTTCAACAATCCATGACACATATCATTCATGGGATGGTAGAGATGTTCCTTGAAATTTTCATGAATGCCTTTTTGTTCCATGATCAATCATTCAAATAATTCTCGAAGAATATATACTTGGTTCAATATAGGTGTCAAGAGACATTAATTATGTTGAATTGGGATAAATACCATTTTATGGTAACTAATATCATTTTTCTTGGCCACTAAATCTCAAAGTAAGGAATAGAATTTGATCCTATAAAAAAATAAAATTAATTAAGGAGCTATAAGGGATGAATAAAATTTAGGAGATCTGAAGTTTTTTGGGCCATGATGGATTTTACCAAATATTTATCATATATTTCTCACAAATATCTCATCCCCTCACTCACCTCCTAACAAAATACATGGACATAAAATTTTATGAGTAATGCAAGAAGGTTTTCAAGGATTTGAAGATAAATTTTATCATTGATCCTATCATGATACCTATAAATTAGAAATATTTGTTTGAATTTATGTGTTAAGAAATAAATTACATGGTGGGAGAAATACATAAATAGAGTAGGAATATAGTTTTTTAATTAATCCATTATACTGGTAAAACCTTAGCATAAGCTCAGATTAACTACACCACAATATAGAAAGAGTTACTTGCAGTGGTATTTTCCATCGACAAGTTTAGACCTTACCTTATACTATCTAAAGTGGTTATCTAAAATAATCAAGTATCATTGAAATAATTTCTTACAAAGAAGGTTGTAAACCCCTGATTGATTGGGTGGATTCTTTTTCTATAATAATTCAGTAATGAGGTTTAGGATAAAAGAGGGTTGGATGAAATTTTTTTACCATCTTTCAAGGAAGTATTTTCTAAATCTATTTGGAAATTATAGATCTAGGATGAGTTCTTGAATGAATATTTATTTTCAAAGGACCTCATAGTGAGACCATGGTTCACCGAAATCACAAACTACCTAGCCATCGAGACCATATACCTATAGTTTTTTATATTATCATAATAATATGATTTTAGATAGCACATATCACTAATTTTGGGATGATAAATTGTTATTAAACAATATTAAGATGGGATAATCTAGAGATTCATACCTGAAATTGAAATTGGTAGTGTATTGGATTTCTATCACTCTTTACTAACAAGATGACATTATGGACTAGAGCACAAGGTGGATAATATTTTACCGAGTGTATTTTTCTAATCATCACTATAATAGGATATAAGAAGCTTTATGGCTATATAAATCCATATTGAATTCATAAGGGACATCAAAAAAATAGATTAAATGCCATAAAACCTGATCATGAAAGTGGAAGTGTTTTTTATTTGGGATATTGACTTTATGGTCTCTTTCCCCATATCTTTCAACCATACATACATCTTAGTGTGTGTTTATTATATTTCCAAATTGGTTGAGGCTAAATTTACCGCAGCAAACATCATGAAAGTGGTCACTGATTTTTTTAAGAAGACCATATTTTCTATATTTGGGGTACCAAATTTGTTGATTAATGATCAGGAAACACATTTTGATAACCATATAATAAGAGAAGTGAAGAAGAAATATAGGATCCATTACAGCACTAGGGGATCGTATCATCCACATATAATAAGAAATTAGATTGATAAAATATAAAACTAAAGTATATCTTGGAAAATACTATGAATTCAAGTTGAAAGTATTTTTTAAAGAAACTCGACAATGTTTTTTGGGATTTTTAAAAAGCCTAAAATACACCATTGGGGTGCCTTCGTTTTGATTGGTGTATGGAAAACAATTCCACCTTCTGATGGAGCTCTCCCAATAATCATTTTAAGAATCCAGGGCTATTAAATGGTAAGAAGATGAAGTTGAAATAAGTAAGTTACTATAATTGGATAAATTTGAAGAGATATAGGGGGATGTTTATGAAAAAACTGAAATCTACAAGGAAAAAATACAAGAAGATGGCATGAAATACACATTTGAAGGAAATAGATACACCTAATATAAAAGGAACTATCATTTAATTCATGTTTTTAATTGTTTTTAGGGAATCTGAGGTCCGGAAGGTTGGGGCCATTCATGATTGTACAAGTGTTCATGTATAAAATAATGGATATTTAAAAGGATAAATAGTTTCCCTTTAAAATGAATAGACATCAGTTAAATCTATACATATACTACTATTAGGTGAGGGTGTCCTTTCACACAAATTCAAATGAGGATCCAAAGTATGCTAGGCCTTATACTTTAAAAACATTTATGGGAGGAAAACTTAGTAAGTTTTTTATTTATATTGGGTAATTTTTCTTTTCGAGTCATTTAGTTAATGTTTGTAGAGTTAGCCTTTGAGGTGCTGAAGTGTTCTCTCCTAGATCCTCATTGGTAATCTCAAACCTCCCAAAGATATTGATTAGGGAAGGGGGGAAATATACTAAGTCAATTTGGGAGATTAACTAAAGGATAAAAAACTTACAAAGGTAAGGAAAACCATGTCGTAAGCACAAGGCCATTCCATGAAGGGTAAGTTGAGGTAGAAAGAAAATTTAGAATTTTGGAACTATTTAGGTGTCCATGGTGCAATAAAATAATTACACCACATAATTTTAATGTATAAAAAAGGAAAATTTTCAACTTATCTAGAGCTTTTGGCATCATCGCGTCACAGCAGGTGCAACATGTCATGAGCCTCTAACCAATTGAAGAAAATTAATAGAAAAATCATTTCCCATGACATAATTTCCTTTATCATTTCAAATATAACAAATATAGAAAATTACTTCAAGGATTTATAGAGAAATATCTTCTTAAATACCAAAAAAAATTATCCTAGAATAAAGAATTTGAGAATTGGGTTGTCTAGAAATTTTTGGCACCTCAACACCACAACCAATGTGTCATGTCACAAGGTGAACTTATAAAGAATAGGTATATTAGGAATACACACTAAAATAGAGGTTTATATGATTTGGGATTTAGGTATGGTTGATCTTATAAAATTTTGAGGAAAAATTCATGCTTTGGTACTTTAGACCCTGTTGCAACACATTTACTTGCTATAAATATTTAGTCGAAAACTTAATTTCACATAATAACCCCACATGTCCCATAATCCATATCCATATTTGATAAACCTATCTAGATTTTATAAATACTATTTTATCTATTTTTGGGTTAGGAAATTGAGCCTTCATTCTTCCTTGGTGATTCCTAAAGTTTCCTCCTTTATCTTATCATTTCTCAAAATTGTCACCCAACCCCCTATTTTACCAACTCGCACCCCATTTTTTAAAAACCATCCATTGAACCATAATAAACCCCCATTACCTATCTATTAACCTTATTAATTACCTTCTATAATGTTTTGGGTGAAGTGTTCCAAATCCCTATCCACTGTGGAGATCTCTTACTCCTCACCCTTATCCCAAAATCCTCCTCCTAAAACCAAACCTCCTCCAAAGACCAAAACCCCTCTTAAAATAACATCAAGCCTCAAAATAACCTCTAGTTACACTAGACAAGAAATCCAATTTTTGTTGAAGGAAAAATCCAACCCCTACCCCTAATCCCACACCTAGTCCATCCCCATCCTCATCCCCACCTCCTTCCCAACCCCAGCCTTCATCCCCTACCCCAAGTTATTTCTATTTTACTTAAACATCCCAATACCAGCATCATAAGTGCCTATTATTAGTGTAGGGAACTAATAAAATGAATCTATAATAATAGAAAATTAAACCCCTATATATAAATAAAACACTAGATTTCAAAGTGATTTAAAAAATTGGTATGGAGGCCCTTGGGGATATGAATTTATGGAATATTATTTTAGTACAAGTGTAGGATTTTAAGGAATTAATACTGGATTTTATAACTAACTGGATCTAGGTGTAGAATTCATCACATTCTGATAGGGTGAGAAATATCATAAGATAACTCTTGTGGACTTTGGTGTAGTCCATGGTGTGTATACTTCTTAGGCACACTGGCATATATAGCATTGGATCTTGAGATTAGTAGGGATCTTATATATGAGATATGGAAGTTTTTGGCAGTTGACCCCACCATCTTCCATGATGTTTTTTAAAGATAAAAATCATTTAGCTAAGGATATATCTTTTACAAATCATTCATCGAGCCATCACCCATGCCTATCTGGAAAAGGGTAACTCTTAAAGATTAGTAATCTAACTATATTTTCTCATTATATACTCTATATATGGGAGGAAAAAGATAAATATGGCTTACCATACTTCCTTATATTTTGAGGGTCAGAGAAAGAAGTAGAAAGGAGCACTCATGGGTGGTAATTTATCAACCATCTATCCAAACATTTGAATGTTTTCATTGGGAACCATCAACTTTTCTCTCTTGGTAATATGGAATTACTTGATCTATATTTACTGGAAAATATGGGCATACTGGAAAAGACTGGTGATGAGTATGTGTGGGCTTCTGAGTATTCCCTGTATTCTACCACTAATGAGGGGGGATGACTTCTCTCAGGCCACCTCCTGCCCCAGAGATCTTACAGTATAAAAATTTATAGACCTAATTATCCTTCAATTTAGAAATATTCCATAAGATGAGTGGAACTTTTATTTTAACATGACATTGCAGTTTCTTTTCACTATCATGGGACACATTTGAGAATCCATCGGTACCACTATAGAACTCCTGCCTAGTACCTCCCATATTTCATACCAACTAGATTCATGCCTATACATGAGTTTGACCCTACCTATCACTACACATATTCCACCCAAAATAGTCTTCTACCAATATACTTTGAGCACACATTTTAGTAGACTCCATATTGGTCACCACCTCTATTGGATCATGTCTCAACGACTATAGAAATCTAGGATTAACATACATGGAAATTACATCATTTTAGATGAATATTCAGTACATTACAAAAATACATAATAGAGGACCATAATAGTTTAGTGTATTTGGAAACATGGAAACAAAATCTTCTATATTGGTGAAAGATCTTCAACATCCCCCATAAAGATCTACACTATTAACACTTCTACCTAAAACCTTTCTTCATAACCTGGAGAAAGGAAACATAAGAAAGGGGTGAGCTCAGGTGCTCAGTAAGGGTAAAAAAGAGATACTTATAAGAATAAACATGAAAATAGTATTATGGTAATGTGATCGTAACATTAGGAGATCATAACCTACATATCAAATGTCATAAACATGAACTATGTGATAAAGCTTGGCAGTTCATAAGACATGAATCATAAGGAAATAAACATCATGAGCCATGAAATCATAACTAAGGAATAAGACATAAGATTTGTATCATGCATATAATAATAGAATCTTTTATGTCAGGGATACCTACCAAGACATTTATAACATATTAGGCTTGGGCTTCAACCCATGTACCTACTTCAGCCTTGGGCTAGCAACTCATGTACCCACTTTCTTTTAGGCTTGGTCTACAACCCATGTACATTCTCGTTTTTTGGGATTGGGATACAACCCGTGTACCCTATTTCTTTTAGGATTGGGCTACAACACATCTACCTTATTGTGTTTGGGATTGGTCAACTACCCATGTACTCTATTTCATTTAGGCTTGGGCTACATCCCGTACACCCTCTTTCTTTTTGGCCTTGGGCTATAACCCATAAACACTCTTTCTTTTCGGGCTTGGGATAAAACCTATGTACCCTTTGATCTCATATAAAACTTATCATTACCCAATTAATTGGAGGGAGATATAGGTCCCACCCATATCATAGTAAAATCATTCACACATTTTCTATAAGATAATAAACTATTCATTATATCATGACCCCATAAAAAGACATAGGTCATATAAACACCAAATCATGACCCATAAAATGAAATGGGTATCATTGATATTTCATCACATCATAACATATGGAAGATAGATAGGTTTAATAACCATTTAATTGAAGCATAACATGTGAAAGAGAAATGGATTTCATAAACATATAACCTGTGAAAGAGAAACATGTTTTATAAAGACCATGACATTAAGCGTGACCCATTCATAGAAATTATACAAATGGAACCTTTAGATAATTTCCAAAAAGGGTATGAGTAAAATAAAAGGATGTTATATTAGATTTAAAATAGTTTTTAAATATATTTTAAAACCATCTCATGAGTAAAATATCCTTTCTTCTTTGAAAAAGGCTTTTTAATACATAAAACCATTTAAAAATCATTTTCTTAGAAAATACATTGAAAACATATAAAGAATACTTGAAACCATTTTGAAAATATTTTTCCTTGAAAATTACTTTTAAAAAAATTTCTTAAAGAATAAATTTTTAAAAATGAAAAGGGAATCTTCAAATGAATGATGGTGGGTAAATCTGTACATGTCGTATGAAGTAAAAAAGGAACATTCCTTTTTGCACAGTAAAAAAGGGCAGAAGGAGTGCCTTGTTCGAAAAGAGAAAAGAAGATTACCTTGAAGTAATTGTGAAATGAAAAAAAGGTAAAAATTTCTTTAAAATCATATAGGATAATGTCATAATATTCTTGGAAACTTTTTTTAGAAGGCAAAGATTTCTGACCTAAGAGAGGGTAAAGTCGGGCTTTTCTAAAACACTTTCTAAACTATATTATGTACCAAAAAGTATAATATGGTACTAATACATGATTATATCATGAAATGACATAATATAATGAAAATAATGAATATTATTGAGATATGTATCATAATATTTCATAAAGGTAAGTAATAACATAAATAATCTCGGAAAGCGATGGGATTGTCTCAATAAACTCTTATGACATGGTAACTTGGGATCATACTCTCCATGTAAAAAAAAGGAAATCACATGAATCTTAATATATCATAAATATAATTATATTCATGGTATAACATGTAAAATTCAAGTATATACACTTTGAAAAATATTTTAGATTCATAAAAAAACATGAATCTCAAAGAAGGCAAATTGAGACAAAATTGTTTTACCGGTTTGGTAACTTTTGAAAGCGAAACCCCATGGAAGAAGGATCATCCAATGGGAATGTGAATACCCAAAATTTTAATTACAAGATACATATAATAAAATCATTTGAAGTACATACATCACACAAAATAAAAGAGTGGCAAACATAGCTTGTATCTCACATAAATTAATAGTGGGATGAAAATCTCCTTACCTTGTGTCTTGACCCTCTCTATACTCATACAAGATTCCTGTATAATAAATATAAGTTTATTATAAATATTTTCTATAATAATATTCTTATATATATTACCATATATTCTTTGATTATGACTTTATATTATCTTCTTGTTAACTATCCAATGTCAAGGTTTCACTTCGGGTAATATTCGCTTTGTTCTTCACATGTGTCTTAATTTGTTATATCGTTGATCCTTATACTTATATCATGATTTAATAATGTAGAACATGATATAAATATCAGTTATATCTAGTATAAGTATATTATAATAATATATATCATAATGGAGTACGTAATGGAATGCACTATTTAGGGAGACGGTAAGTTGTACTTACGCATAAATGATGTTTTCCGTTTTAATTGTCATATCGAAATAAAGTATGTAAATGATATATGTATATGTATGTATGTATATATATATATCATTATTAAAGTATCATGAATATATAATATATATCATATAAGTTCATTAAACCCAATCTTAATACATTCTATGTGGTGTGTGAACAAATCACATCGCTTTGAGGGGGCGGTAGTCCACTTCATCAAATGAGATTATCATATTAACACCAAATATAAGGTAAAAATATGTGTGTTGTAAAAGGAATAAAGAAGCTTAAATACATAATAAATATAATATATTACATATATAAACAAAGTTTCTATCATAATGGCCACCATGATTGGTGGTAAATTAGAAATGATCAATCAACCTTTCGTGAGGCAGTAGTTCACCATACATAGAAATAGTATGTTCAACATCCATTAGATGGAGGTGTGTGCAAGTTTAGGTCAGTCCTTTCCTTTATTTTTGTGAGGTAGTAGTTCACCATTTGGTTGTACCAAAAGGATTCCTTGAGAGGGTTTCTTCCCCAAGGAAGGATTCAAGGTCGAAGGGAGGATTGTTGGGAGGAAATTTTTGCAGGTCTTCACAAACTTAAAAGGATTGAGTGGTTTTAGTAATGGGTAGAGGTGGTGGTCTTTTATAGGGAAGTAAAAGGACTCACATGGAATTTTTAGAAACAAATTTGGTGTGCACATGTTCTTAACTAAAAAAAGTCTTACCAAACCAAACAAACTCAATAATTTAAGGTTTATTGATGAAATATGGATATATAATGGGTGTTGGACAAGTTTCTAGGTCATTTTGACCCTTAATTTTAAGGTTTAGTCCCTAATTAAGGTTAATTTGGCCTTAACCGCTATGATTGATTTTAATCACTTTTACTAATCATTTTGGTCAAAAATTAACATGGTCTTATTAGAATCTAAAAATTAGATTGAATACAGTGGTTTATGTCAAATTTTTTAAATTCCAATCATAGAAGTAGAAAAATTAAGATTAGTGCTAATCCTGCAGATGGGACGAAATAACGGGGTTTTAAAGTAGAAAAAAGTTCACAAGTTTGTTAAGATTTTATATTCAGTTTTAAAGTGAAATTTACTATAATGAATTAAATTGTATTAATATATGTAATATTCATATAATGTGACCTTAAAACATATTTATAATATCATTTATCATTTTTAATTAATTAGAAAAAAAGATGGTTTTTATGAAAAAAGCAATATTTTTCACTATTCATCAAAAAATGAAGTTTCTTAGAAAAATCCCAAAAATTCACCCTAGGATCATTTCAACATTATGAATTAAAAAATAAATTTTATTTTATCTAATTCAATTTCTAAATTTGTCTAAAATTACTTTCATTATTATAAGTAGTTCATTCGAGAAAACGATGTTTTTAAAAATAAAAAGGTCTTTACCAAAAATATTATCTTTCATTATCAATATGTTTTATTTATATAAAACAAGAATATTTGAAAATTAATTATTACTAAGTTTAATAGATAGTTTATAATTATATTATTTACATAATTAAAATAATAAAAAGAGATGTTTTGTAGAAACTTAGTGTTTTGTGCATCATACGCCAAGTTGGTGTTGCTTATAGTGCAATCCAAGTTGGTATTTAATAAAGAATTATCATGAGTGCTCTAAAAAATATTTATACTAAGTGAAACACAATGGCTGACCTAGGTTGATCTCTTGATGAGCCTTTGTAGTCAATCACTCACTACTTATAATCCACAATTTTTTTATATTTTCTATATATATAAAATAAAATGACCAGAAATGAGATTTTATAATTGAAAATTAAATACTAAATTTAAATATGCAGATTCAATGAAAACAGAATGAATGCAAACAGAATGCTGTTAGAAGAAAGTAGACATTCCTGAGAGCATCACCCAGAGTGAACCTTCATCATCTCAATATTAGTTTCTAATTTACATTATGAATATGCTTCATCGTATGCATGAACATCCACTTATGCCTATGTTTGTGAACATACAGTACACTCAACTATCCCTGAGAGACCGTACAACAACCTCCTTGATCGAGGGAAAATATTGCAGAAGTGAAAGCTAAACCTCATATGGCAATTGGTGACACAAAAGCACCTTACCCACTAAGATCCCCCTTGGTCTAACTCTATGAAAATAAGAAAAATTAATAATGAATTTTCAAAATATTGGTTACATCACTGGATTACTCCCCCTGGAACTTCTTTGGGTTAGATACTCATGATCACGAGCATAAGAGTTCACAGTGGAAAGAAAACGGGGGAAGAAAACAAAAGAGAGAAAGAAATGGAGAGAAATGAGAACACTTAAATTAAAACATGAAATGAAATTACAGAATGAAATTAAAAGAAAATAAAATACTAAACTACATAAAATGGCCAAAAAAATTTATCCCTACGTTTCCAACCCCTTTGAAATGAAAGAGGGATACACTTTTATAGGCAAAGGGAGTGAATTATTTCTCTCCAAAATCAGCCTCCGAAAGTATGAGCATGGTAGACCTCTTTAATTACATAATTTGGGAACTATTATCACTTTAAAGTTGTTCCAATATTTCTTCTCTATAGACTCAAGAAATTTCAGATTCATTGGCCAAGTAATAAAGGAGTTATGGCTGCTTTACTCTGAAACTTTAATTAGTCCAAACAGACTGTTTGTATTCCAATGCACTGAGTTCCAATGAATTAATAGCCTTGATAATTAATGAATCAGGCATGTTCATATTAATTAATTTTATTACACTATATTTATTCTTGGTCCATGTAAAATATCATCTCATTTGGTTTATCCATTTATGAGATATGTTCCCAACAATGAAATTATCCAGTTCTGTGCATAGTTTTAGAGGCCTGATTTGTGAGCTGAATTTGAGCTTCCAAATTATGGATTGATCTTTGGGTACAGAATTATAAAATTAAACCCATCGAATATATAAATCTATAAAAAAAGAATTTTGTAATTTGTATTAGTGTCGAAAAACCTATGGCCTAAAAATTAAAAAAAAATTAAAACTGTTTAAATCCAAAATAAGCCATTTTTTCAATTAAGCTCAAAAATACTCCTAAAACATAAAATCTGACACTTTCCCTTTAAATAACACATTGGTGGGATTAAAAACATTAAAATTCAGAATAAAATAATTGAAAATATTTTTTATATCAATTCCCCCACACATAAACATTTCACTCTTGGGAAATTATCTTATACCATGGTCAAAACAAACTTCTCAAAGTATAAATAACAACACAACCCAATTATCATATCAAGGAAAATATCATGCCTCCTACATGGATCAAAATTTCAGAACTACTAAAAAATAATAAGAATTCATTCAATCTCATTTTAATCCTCACATGAATGTCGTACCAACCTCCCTGGAAAAATATTTCTATCTTCACTCAAGGATTTTCAATGTGGAGTTTTTCTCATTCCCAAGAACATGTGTGATATCTATAAGCTTGATATCTTCCTAGTATCTCTACTTCACAGAGTAAAAAAAATTCAGTCATGAGGTATTTTTCATGGGTTGTTCTAAGACTGAGGTTTGGCAGGTTTTAAATGTAAAAACATATGAGGCAGAATGAGGAGGGTTAATCTCTAAAGTGAAGTAAATGCATGAAAATAGTTTTTCTCAAGAATGGTGTGCTCCTTAATCAGATAAAAAATGAATCACATACAAACACCTATTTCTTTTGGAAGTTCAAAAATTTAATTTCATCATCAATGAATGTCTTCCCTCTTTTCCCGAATTTCAACATTCTTTTAGCTTGAATTCAGATCTGGATTTCTCTTTAGAATCATGTAATTGAGGAAAAGAGAGGTATCTTTTGATCTTAAAATATTAGTGAACACTCGGACCATCATTGTAATGATATTTTCTTCCACCCATCAATCTTCCCATCATGAAATTTCTTCCAACCAAGTAGCAATAAATATGGCAACACTTTCAATTCAACTCAAATAGATTCTTCAGGAAAGCAAAATACAGCCCATCTTCTCCCTCCCCCACACCTGAGTTCAACAATAATCATGCATTTAACATCTATAATAGGTTGGAAAAGGATAAATGGTTTATAATTTGGCTTCAAAAAAAGGTATTTCATGGATAATAGGATCCTAATTAAGGTCAAATTAAAAGGTAGTCCAAAAGAAGAGTTCAATGCAAAAGGAATTTCAAAGTGATGCCTCAATCATACTTGACACATTCCTTGAAATCTAAAAACTTTGAAAAAGATAAAAACAGAAAGTTATGGATCACACAAAATTTCTCAAGACTCTTAATAAAAATATAAATGTAAGAATATTTCAAACAGGTTTAGAAACCTCTCGGGTTGGGAAATATTTTCAAATTGGACAGTACTAGTGCACAAGAGTTTCACAATCAATCAAACTTATTAAAATGAAAATATCAGAAATCAAGAAACAAAATCCATTCAGAAATAATTTAAATCCTAAAATACTCAAACTAAGAAATTTTTCACAAACACCAAGATGTTTTGAATTTTCCAAAGTATTCAATTCAACTTAAGAATCCTAAAAACACACTAAAAAATGAAAAAGGAAAACAAGAAATTTTCAAAAAAAACAACATTAAAAATGAAAGAACAAAAAAAATTCCTAAAAACAAGTTGAAATACCTCCCCCACACTTATTCAATTTAATAACCTCTTTTTAGATTAAATCAGATCAATAGAAATTTTCACACAGAATTTATATTGGGAAGCAAATAAAATAAAGAAAAGGAAAGACCCAACATGATTTATTTTTCAGTGGCAACCTTGAGTTATTCTCTTAGCTACTACCACTTTAAAACTACAGGGAAAAATGACAAGACAAAATAAAAATAGAGAAAAATAAAGAAAAAAAGGGATATAAAGAGATAATTCTTGTCTTGACCCCCCAAGCGGGAGCTAGGTTTTTACTGCCCTTAGTCAGGCAGTCACAACAGATTATCCCCAATCAGAAGGTGGATGTGGTTTCTTTGAGATAAACCACCACATGTAAATTTTCCCAATGTACATGAGTAAATAATGATATTGGAGAACCCCAAAGAAGATAATAATGTTCCCAAACCCCAAGAAAAAATACAAAGAGAATTTAAGGTCCAGAGTGGGAGGGAATAGAATATAGGGGTTCTCCTTATTAACTTCAGTGGTGTCCTCCTCTATATGGTATCCAATTTGTTGCAGGGGAGGTAGTCACACCACCACCATCTTCTCTAGTTAATATTCTTAAATCAACACCACTTGGGTGGTCTATTCTTCAACATCCAAGGTCTGGTCCATTTGTGCTATATCAGAAATTTTAAGAAAGGAGAAGTCAGAAAAAAAAATTATGTTTGAATAATATTAAAACATGATGAATCAATTAAGAAATATTCCCTTTCAAGTAAGTCAGTTTGGAAATTGATCTCTTCAGGAAATACTATTGGAAACTCCATATCAATAGGTGAATCTTCTTAATCATCTTCCAAATCAAGAGAGAGGTCAAAAGGTGTTTATTTATCAATATCAATGATGGGAAGATCAAGTTTCAGATTATCTTCAACAAAGTGATTCCAAGATTCTTCCAAAATTTGTTGATCTCCCATAAGTGAATCAGATGGAAAGTTTACATCATGGACCTCCTTAAGAAATGGTTGAGTACGGGATGATATGATTAACTCCTTTAGTAGCTCCTTCTCACCCACCTCTAGTTCCTTAACATAAAAATGATCGATGAAATCTCTTCCACCACACATTTTGGTTCAGGTTCTGGTTCTGGTTGTTGCACCAATGAACAAATATATTCTTTAACCCTTTAATCTTTGATCTTTAGTTTTTTTATGTATTATTTAAGTTCTGGCAGCTTAGATTCATTATTCCATGTAGAATAATCACCATTGAAATACATCACGAACAAAGACGTTCTTTTTAGTTTTTGAAATTTATGATTTTTGTGTGTTTTTATAATGAAATGAAGAAAACAAATTACAAAATGTGAATAAAAATAGTTAGTGAAGACCACTTGGCTCCCCAGAAATAGTGAAAATTTGATAAAGTGTTTTCGTACATTCTCTCAAAAATATTTATACTAAGTGCAATACAGTGGCTGACCTAGATTGATCTCTTGAGGAGCCTTTGTAGTCAAGCACTCACTACTTATAATCAACAATTATTTTATATTTTCTATATATATAAAACAAAATGACTATAAATGAGATTTTATAATTAAAAATTAAATACTAAAATTAAATATGTAGATGCAATGCAAAATGAATGAATGAAAACAGAATGATGTTAGAATAAAGGAGACATTCCCGAGAGCATCACCCAGAGTGAACCTTCATCGTCTCATAAAAAGTTTATAATTTACTTAATGAACATGCACCATCATATGTATGAACATCCCCTTAGGCCTATGGTTTTGAACATACGGTATACTCAACGATCTCCAAGATACCCCACATCAACCTCCTCGGTCGATGGAAAATATTGCAGAAGTGAAAGTTAAACCTCGGGTGGAAAGTGGAGACATAAAGGTGCCTTTCCCACTAAGATCCCCCTAGGTATAAATATAATAAAATAAGAAACATTAATAATTAATGTTAAACGGCTTGGGTTCATCACTATATTACTCCCTCAGTAACTTCCTTGAGTTAGCTACTCAGGATCACGAGTATAAGAGTTCACAGTGGAAAGAAAATGGGGGAAGAAAACAAGAGAGAAAGAAATGGAGAGAAAGGAGAACACTAAAATTAAAACATGAAATGCAATTTTAGAATGAAATTAAAATAAAATAAAACACTAAACTACATAAAATTTCTAACAAAGGCTACCCCTAAGTTTCCAACCCCTTTGAAATGAAATAGGGATACACTTTTATAGGCAAAGGGAGTGAATTATTTGTCTCCAAAATCATCTTCCGATAGTTTGAGCGTGGTAGACCTCCTTAATGACATAATTTGGGAATGGGTCCTTCTGTAAATTTTTCCAATATTTATCCTCTGTTGACTCACAAAATTTCAGATTCATTGTCCAAGTAATGAAGGCATTATGGTCGCTTTACTCTAAAACTTTAATTCTTCCAAACAGACAGTTCGTATACCAATACACCGCATTCCAACGCATTTATGGCCTTGATAATGAATGAATCATGTGCTTACATATTAATTAAAGTTGTTCCTATGGATGTATTGTTGGTCCATGTAAAATATCTTCTCATTTGGTTTATCCATTTATGAGATATGGTCCCAAAAATGAAATTATTCGGTTCTGTGCACAGTTTTCAAGGTGAGAATTGTGAGCTGAATTTGAGATTCCAAATTATGGATTGATATTTGGGTACATAAAGATAAAATAAAACCCATTGAACATAGAAACCTATAAAAGAAGAATTTTTTAATTTGTATTAGTTTTTAAATAGTTATGGATGAATCATTAAAATAAATTAAAACTGTTTAAATCCAAAATAAGCCTTTTTTCCAATTAAGCTCAAAAATTATCCTAAAACATAAAATGTGAAAATTTACATTTAAATAACACATTGGTGGGATTAAAAACATTGAAATTCAGAATAAAATAATTTAAAATATTTTTTCTATCAGTATTAAGTGCAGTGCAAGACAAGTTGGTATTATGTTTGAAATGAATGTTTGAATTAGTGTTTTAATATATATATATATATATATATTTAGTGTCATGTGAAATGAAAAATATTGAAAATTTAAATTAATTCAAAAAATAATAATTCTCAAAATCTCGAGGTGTTACATTCTACCCCCTTAAAATTAATTTCACTCTTGAAAATCATTTTAAGGGGTGTCAATGGTTTAATACTTGAAAGTTTCATTCATAGAAACCGACATCGTAAAAATAGATACTAAAACTTCCCTTAAAAAGGAAAATTGTGAACCATAATGGTTATCCAAAGTAACATATAACTGGGTTTCCACATAGGAGAACATAGTTTGGGAGTGAAGATTGGACATGGAGGAAAATAGTAAATATTTATAGGGATTGATTGAGGTCATCAATCACAAACAAGTTAATGATCAAAGGAAAGTTTAGGGCCTCAAATTCATAAATCTATGATGATTTAAAAGGCCACCAGCTCAACAAAAATTAAGGTATTGGGATTAAAAAAATTATCACTTCCATAACATTGAGTAATTCTTGATAAATTTCTATGAACAAAATTTCATTCTTGGGTTTTGCTTTGAAAAATTTCTAATACATCCATTACCTCATAGAATGAATGTCTAGAAATTAACTTTGATGAATAAATCACAAAAATATGGTTTTAATGGATCTTAAGGCCCATAAAAGAATAAAAAGTCTAACTATTTGTCTCTTAAAAAACAACACGCATTAATCTATAAAAAGTAACACTAATTTTTCATCATAAATATTTATTCATTAAAAATAAATACACATTAACCAGGACATTGCATAGACCAGTGGTAGGCATGAAACCCTTATCATCCTTTGGTCATGGGTTCAAGACCCGCGACCTTATCGGACTTGATTGGTTGTCACCCAACATACATGATGTCCTTTTTTTAAAAACACACTAATATAATATATAATATGGACATCCTTGAAATAATTTTAATCACTAATTATCCTTTTAACCAAGGTTTTCAAGGCAAACTTGGTGAAAAAATACTTCCTCTGATGTTTAACTGAAAATTTTCATGAACGGATAACCTTATAACCCTTCAGAAAGATGAAAATCAAAAACCTTAGAAAGCGAGTCACAAAATCATATTAACATTTATTACCCTATATTACAAATTATATCTTGGTTGTAACATTCCAAACATGTGAATACCCTTATTGTATATTCCCTTGAAACATGATAACAACCAAAATTACCATAAATCCTTTTGGAAAACATGCATGCATCCTCATTCCAAAGTATATTGGATTTAATCCTTAAATCCAAAAATGTTTTAAACTTAATTAGTGGTAGCATAAAACACCTATATACATGTCTTTACTTAGTTCCAATGTAATCAGTACTTTCCAATTTACTTATTCATATCCCATGTATCTTTATCCATACAACATTATCTTAACATAAAGAACATGTTAATGGTTACCTTACCTTAGTAAAAATGTTAACTTTCATGAGATAAACTTTCTTGTCCATCATGACTATTCAACATATTCTTGTAAATACTTAGCAAAACATAAACTAAACAATCCATACATAATTCACCATTCTTAATTATGGAATCCAAATATATAAATACTTCGATTACTTCATCCTTAATCCATTAATAACAATACATATTTCCTTTCAAATTTCATCCACGGTCTCATAATCATCCATAATATAACTATTATTGGAGCCACCTTGTTGATTCTCTTTAGGAAAATTCCTCTTGTGACATTGAGTTGCATAATGGCCATTTTCTCCACTTTTAAAACACCTAACCTTTGATGACGACTTAGGGAGGCCAAAATTACCACCCATTTCATTAACTAAACTCTTTATTTTTCCCTTGCAGTCACTTTATTTGTGTCCTTCTTTTCCATAGTAAAAACACCTTACATGTTCCTCTAAGACATTCACATAGTTTATTCTTTCTACATTCTTGACATAAAGGAAACTGAATCATCTTTCCTGCATGGTCTCCATTACCAAAACTCTCAGCGAACTCATTATTTCTCTTACTTGGTGAGTCTGAGAGTTGATTAAGGTAAACATTATTAATAATATTTTGTGAAAATTGATTAGGCATGACCACAACATCTTTCACCCCAGTTATCATCCCACTTTTCTGCTCATCATAAAATCTCCCATCACATTCAACATTAATCCATTTCCTTCTAGTTCCTTCCATTTACTAAAACCATAAGCATGGTGTGATCATAACTTATCATAGAAAAAAATCACATAGTCATGAAAATAATTACTTATAGTATGTATTAATCATGACACCTTCTATAATCTATGACACCTTAGTTTTATACTAGGTTATTCATAGCTAACTTATATCTAAATCATTTGTGATGGTTCATGAAGAGTTTTTTAATTCTCAAAGAACATCCTCCAGGAGTGTCAAAATAGGTGTGAAAAAAGGCCTATTATCATGTACCAGATTACCCCGAGTCAAGCCTGTAACATCTTGTTAGAGTATTTACTCCTAGGTAAATCTATCTGAGAGCCACATCCACTTGTAGTATTTGAATAGGGATGTATTTCTAGGAAACCACTTACTCTATCCTTTACCAAAATTCCAAGACATTTTTCTAAATGTTAACTCATCCTTATACTTATCCTTAGAGATATCCCAAGACATATCCTTAGAAATATACCTAGGGATCTCACAAAAGTGTTATGATTCTAGTTTCCAATGTTTGACTAAACCGTTTCTTTGATTCCAACTATAGCGACCCATGATTAACATACATGGATATTACATAATTTTAGATGAATATTTAATACGTTACAAAAATACATGCCAGAGGACCATAATAGTTTAGCATCTTTTGAAACTTCGAAAAAAAATCTTCTATCCTAGTTAAAGATCTTTAACATCTCCCATAAAGATATACACCCTTATCACTTCTACCAAAAACTTTTCTTCATAACCAAGAGAAAGGAAACATAAGAAAAGGGTGATCTCATATGCTAAATAAGGGTAAACAAGGGATACTTGTAGGAATAAACATGAACATAGTAGTATGATAACATGATCTTAACATTAGGAGATCATACCCTTCATATCAAAGGTCATAAACATGAACTATGGGATAAATCTTGGAAGTTCATAAGACATGAATCATAAGGAAATAAACATCATGAGCCAAGAAATCATAACTAAGGAATAAGACATAGGGTTTTTAGCATGCATATAAGAATAGAAACTTTTATGTTAGGGATACCTACTAATACCTTTATAACATGTTAGTCTTGGGCTATGACCTATGTACCTACTTTAAGCTTGGGCAATCAACCTGTGTACCTGCTTTCTTTTAGGATTGGGCTAAAACCCATATACCATCTTATTTCCAGGCTTGGGATACAACCCCTATACCCTCTTTCTTTTAGGCTTGGGATACAACAAGTGTACCTTCTTGTGTTTGGGCTTGGGATACTACCCATGTACTCTCTTTCATTTTGGCTTGGGCTACAACCTATACACCCTCTTTCTTTTTGAGTTGGGGCTACAACCCATACACCCTCTTTCCTTTCGGTCTTGGGCTAAAACCCATGTACGCTTTGAGATCATATAAAACTTATCATTACCCAATGAATTGGAGGGAGATATTGGTACCATCCATCTCATAGTAACATCATTCACACATGTGCCACAATATAATAAAATATTCATCAAATCATGACCCATAAAAAGATATAGGTCTTATAAACATCAAATTATGACCCATAAAATGAAATGGGTATCATTAACATTTCATCACATAATAACCTATGGAAAAGAGACAGGTTTCATAACCATTTCACCACAGCATAACCCGTGAAATAGAAACGGATTTCATAAACATATAACATGTGAAAGAGAAACAGGTTTCATAAAGACCATGACATTAAGCGTGACCCATTCACAGAAAGGATATGAATGGAACATTTAGATAATTTCAAAAAATGGCATGATTAACATCAATGTATGTCATATTAGATGGAAAATAGTTTTTAAATATCTTTTAAAAACGTTTCTTGAGTAAAATATCCTTTCTTCTTTGAAAAAGTCAAATTAATACATAAAAACATTTAAAAATAATTTTCTCAGAAAATATTGTGAAAATGTATAAAGAAGAATTGAAACCATTTTAAAAATATGTTTCCTTGAAAATTACTTTTAAAACAATTTCTTAAAGATTAATCTTTTAAAAATGAAAAGGAATCTTCAAATTAATGACAATGGGTAAATTTGTACATGTCATATGAAGTAAAAAAGGAATGTTTCTTTTTGAATGGTAAAAAATATTAGAAGGAATGCCTTATTTGGAAAGAAAAAATAAGATTACCTTGAATTTATTGTTAAAATACCAAAAGGGTAAAAAATTTATTTAAAAGTTTATAGGATAATGGTATAATATTCTTGAAAACTCTTTTTAGAAAACATATATTTCCGACCAAAGAGAGGGTAAAGTCAGGATTTCATAAAAACAATTTATTAACTATATTATGTACCAAAGATTTGAATATGGTAATAATACATGATTATATCATGAAAAACATAGGAGAAGGAAACTCTTGAATATTCTTGAGATATATATCATAATATTTCATCAAGGGAAGCAATAACATAAATAATCTTGGAAAGTGATGAGATTTTATTAATAAACTCTTATAACTCAGTAACTTGGGATCATACTCTCCATGTAAAAAAAAGGAAATTACATGAAGATTAATATATAATTAAAATAATTAGATTCATGTTATAACATGTAAAATGTAATTATATACACTTCAAATAATAGTTTAGGTTCATAACAAAACATGAATCTCAAAGAAGGCAAATCGAGACAAAATTGTTTTACTGATTTGGTAACTTTTGAAAGCTAAACCCCATGGAATAAGGATCATAAAATGGGAATGTTAATACACAAAATTTTAATTAAAAGATACATATAATACAATCATTTTAAGTAAATACACTATATAAAAGGAAAGAGTTTTGAACATATCTTGTATCTCACAAAAATTAATTGTGATATGAAAATCCCCTTACCTTATGTCTTGACTCTTTCCATACTCATACAAGATTCTTGTATAATAAATAAAAGTTTATTATAAATATTTTACAGAATAATATTATTAAATATATTACCATATATTTTTTTATTATGACTTTATACCGCCTTCTTTTTAACGATCCTATGTCAAGGTTTCACTTTGGGTAATATTCGCTTTGTTCTTCACATGTGTCTTAATTTGTTATGTCATTGATCATTATACTTATATCATGATTTCAGAATGTAAAAATATGATATAAATATCATGTATATCTATTATAATTATATTATAATAACTTATATCATAATAGAGTATGTAATAGAATACATTGTTCATGGAGACGGTAAGTCATACATACGCATGAACACTATTTTCTATTTTTATTATCATATTGAAAGAAGGTATGTAAATGATATCTATTTATATATGTGTATATATATATATATCATTATTAAAGTATTATTAATATATCATATATATAATATAAGTTCATTAAACCCAACCTTAATACATTTTATGTGGTGTATGAACGAATCACGTCGCTTTGAGGGGGCGGTAGTCCACACTTCCTCAAATGAGATTATCATATTAAAACCAAATGGAAGGTAAAAATATGTGTCATTTAAAATTAATACATAAGCTTAAAGGCATAATAAATATAATATATTACATATATAAACAAATTTTCCATCATAATGGCCACCATGATTGGTGGTAAAGGAGATGTGAGCAATCATCCTTTTGTGAGGCAGTAGTTCGACATACATAGAAACAGTATATTCAACATCTATTAGTTGGAGGTGTGTGTAAGTGTAGGTCATAAACTTGGAATAAAAAAATCCAAGTATACAGATGATACTATTTTTTCACACAATAATGGAATAAAGAGACTGTAGGGGATGGAGAAGGAAAATAAAGGAAAGAAGCTTGAGAGAAGACATTACCTCTTTATCAGGTAACTCCTTTTGGTTTGTGCCAAAAGGCTTCCTTGAGAGGGTTTATTCACAAAGGGAGGATTCAAGTTTAAAGGGAGTACTTTTGGGAGGAAATTTTGGTAGGTATTCTCTGAACATAAGAGGCTTGAGAGGTGTGTGGAATGGGTAGAGGTGGTGGCCTTTTATAGGGAAGGAAAAGGACTCACATGGAAGTTTTACAAACAAATTAGGTTTGCACATGTTCTTACCTAAAAAAGTATTAAAAACCCAAAAAAACTCTAAAATGGAAGGTTTATGTCCTAAATATGGAAATAAAATGGGTTTTTTACAATTTTCTAGGTCATTTGGGCCCTTAATTTTAAGGTTTAGACCCTAATTAAGCTTAATTTGGCCTTAACCGTTGTGATTAGTTTTAATCACTTTTAGTAATCATTTTAGTAAAAAATTAACATGGTATTATTAGACTATAAACATTAGACTTAATACAATGGTTTATTTAGTATTTTTAAAATTAAAATCAAAGAAGTGGCAAAATTAATATTAGTTCTAATCCCGCAGACGAGACGAAATAACGGGGTTTTAAAGTTGGAAAAAGTTCAAAAGTTTATTAAGATTTTATATTCAGTTTCAAAGTGAAATTTACTATAATGAATTAAATTGTATTAATATATGTAATTTTCATCTAATTTGACCTTAAAATGTATTTATAATATCATTTATAATTAATAATTAATTGGACAAAAAGGTAATTTTTAACAAAAAAAAGTATTTTTTTTTACTATTCATCAAAAAACGAAGTTTCTCAGAAAAATCCCAAATATTTACCCTCAACTAATTTCAATGTTCTGAATTCAAAATTGAATTTTATTTTATCTAATTCATTTTCTAAATGTGTCTAAAATTTATTTCATTATTATAAGTTGTTCATTCAAGAAAACGATGTTTTTAAAAATAAAAAGGACTTTACCAAAAATATTATCTTTCATTATCAATATGTTTTATTTATAAAAAACAAAATTATTTACAAATTACTTATTTTAATGTATATTTTATAATTATCTTATTTATATAATTCAAAATAATAAAAAGAGATGTTTCGTAGAAACTCAGTGTTGTGTGCATCCAACGCCGAGTCTGTGCTTCTTGTAGCGCAAGCCAAGTTGGTATTGTGTGTAGCACAAGTCAAGTTGGTATTGTGTGTGAAAGGAATGTTTGACTTGGTGTTTTAAAATATATATATATATATATAATACTATTTCAAGTGTCATGTGAAATGAAAAATATTGAAAAGTTAAATTAATTCGAAAAAAAATTCTCAAAATCTCGGGGTGTTACATTCTACCCCCCTTAAAATGAATTTCACCCTTGAAAATAATCCAGGTTATCGAAGGTTTAATACTTGAAGGTTTCATTCATAGAGACTCACATTGTAAAAATGGATACTAGAACTTCCCTTAAAAAGTAAAATTTGGAACCATAATTGTTACCCAAAGTAACATATAACCGGGTTTCCACATAGGAGAACATAGGTTGGGAGTGAAGATTGGACATGAAGGAAAAGCATAAATATTTATAGGGAGTGATTGAGGTCATAAATCAAAAACAATTTAATGATCAAGGAATTTTTAGGGCCTAGAATTCATAAATATATGACAATTTAAAAGGCCATCAACTCAATGAAAATTAAGGTATTAGGATAACAATTTTTTTCGATCACTTTCAGAACATTGAGTAATTCATGATAAATTTCTATAAACAAAATTTCATTCTTTCATTATGATTTGAAAAAATTATAATGCATCCATTACCTCATGGAATGAATTTATAGAAATTAAATTTGATGAATAAATCACTAAAATATGCTTTTAATGGATCTCAAGGCCCATAAAAGAATAAAAAGTTTAACTATTTGTCTCTTAAAAATGCATTAATCTATAAAAAGTAACACTAATAATTCATCATAAATATTTATTCATTAAAAATAAATACATATTAACCAGGACATTGTGTAGGCCAGTGGTAGGCATGAAACACATATCGTCCTTCAGTTATGCATTCAAGACCCGCAGCCTTGTCGGACTAGATTGGTTGTCACTAGACATACATGATGTCATTTTTTTAAAACACACTAATATAATATATAAGATGGAAATCCTTGGAATAATTTTAATCACTGATTATCCTTTTAACCAAAATTTTCAATGGAAACTCAGTGAAAAAAATACTTCCTCTGAAGTTTAACTAAAACTTTTCGTGAATGGATAACCTTATAACCCTTTAGAAAGATGAAAATCCAAAACCTTAGAAATAGAGTCAGGAAATTAGATTAACATTTATTCTCCTGTATCAGAAAGTATCAATTGGTTATAAATTTCTAAACATGTGAATACCTTTATTGTACATTCCTTTGAAACATGGGAACAACCTGAATTTCCATATATCCTTTTGGAAAACATGCATTATTCCTCATTAAAAAGTATATTAGATTTACTCCTTAAATCCTAAAATGTTGTAAACTACATTAGTGGTAGAATAAACCACCTATAAATATGTCTTTACTTAGTTCCAAGGTAATCAGTATTTTCCCATTTAATTATTCATATCCTATGTATCTTTATCCATACAACATTATCTTAACATAAAGAATGTGTTAAGGGTTACCTTCCCTTAGTCAAGATGTTAACATTCAGGAGATAACCTTTTTAGTCCATCGTGACCATTCAACATATTTTTGTAAATCTTTAGAAAAACATAAACTAAAAAATCCATACATAATTCACCATTCTTAATTCTAGAATCCAAATACATAAATACTTCGATTACTTCATCCTCAATCCATTAATGATAATACCTCTTTCCTTTCACATTTCATCTACAATCTCATCTTCATCCACAATGTAACCATTACTCGCACCACCTTGCTGATTCTCTTCAAGAACATTCCTCTTGTGAAATTGGTTTGCATAATGACCATTTTATCCACATTTAAAACACTTAACCTTCAATGATGACTTAGGGAGGATAAAATTACCATCCATTTTGTTAACCAAACTCTTCATTTTTCCCTTATAGCCACTTTCTTTGTGTCCTTATTTTACACAGTCAAAGCATGTTCATGTTCCTTTAAGACATTCATATAGGTGATTATTTCCACATTCTTGACACAAAGAAAACCGAAACTTCTTTCCTCCATGGTCTCCATTACCTAAACTCTCAGTGAACTTTTTCTTTCTCTTCCTTGGTGAGTCTGAGAGTTGGTTAAGGTAAAAATTGTTAATCATATTTTTTGAAAACTAATTAGGCATGATCGCAACATATTTCACTCCATTGATCCTCCCACTTGACTACTCATCAGTAAATCTCTTTTCACATTCAACATTAATCTAGTTCTCGTCATTGACTAAAACCATAAGCATAGTGTTATAATTACTTATCATAGTAGAAAATCGCATATTCGTGATAAGAATTACTTATAGGATGTCTAAATCATGAAACATTCCATAATCTATGACACCTTGGGTTTATCCTAGGTTATTCATAGCACACTTATATCAATATCATTTGTGATGGTTCATGAAGTGTTTGTTAATTCCCAAATCATATCCACTAGGAGTGTCAAACCAGGTGTGCAGCAAAGCCTGTTTTCATGTACCAGATTACCCCAAGTCAAGCTCAAAACATCTTATCACAGTTGTTACCCCTAGGTATATCCGTTCTAGATCCACATCCACTTGTAGTATCCAGATAGGTATGTATTACTAGGAAACCACTCACTCTATCCTTTACCAAAATTCTAGGACATTTTTCTAAATATTAACTCATCCTTATAATTGTCCTTAGAGAAATCCTATGACATGTCCTTATAAATATACCTAGGGATATCACTAAATTTTTCTCATTCTAGTTTACAAAGGTTTCTAAACCTTTCCTTTTATACCAACTATAGTGACCAAGGCTTAACATACATGGATATTAAATCATTTTATATAAATATTCAATACATTAGAAAAATACATGCTAGAGAACCATAATAGTTTGGTGTCTTTGGAAACTCAGAAAAAAAATCATTTATCCTGGTGAAAGATCTTCAACATCTCCCATAAAGTTCTACACCATTAGCACTTAGACCTAAAACCTTTCTTCAGAACCTATAGAAAGGAAACATAAGAAATGGGTGAGCTCAGATGCTCAGTAAGGGTAAACAAGGGAGACTTGTAAGAATAAACATGAACATGGTAGTATGATAACGCAATAACAACATTAATAGATCATACCCTGTGTATCAAAGTCTTAAACATGAACTATGGGATAAATCTTGGTAGTTCATAAGACATGAATCATAAGGAAATAAACATCATGAGCCATAAAATCATAACTAAGTAATAAGACATGGTATTTGTAGCATGCATATAAGAATAGAAACTTTTATGTAATGGTAACCTACCAAGACCTTTATAACATGTTAGTCTTGGGCTATGACCCATGTACCTACTTTGAGCTTGGGCTAGAAACCTGTGTACCCACTTTCTTTTAGAATTTTTCTACAACCCATGTACCTTCTTATTTTTGTTGTAGTTGGTGGCCTATAACCAACTACTTTTTACTTTAGTCATTAATAAATACCTTATCATATCTTTATTGTTCTTCTACATGAAAATGCACATGATAATTTCCTAAGGATAGTTGTTGCATTAAAGGGTCATAGTGGATACCTACAATAATGATAACCCATAAGTGCCATAATACTATTCTTGAATATATAAGTTCTATGGACAGATGATGTTTTTTGAGGGACAAAAATAATATAGGTCATTAGGGGTGAGGACTCATAAAATCTTGAGGCATCATCTCATAGTGTGCACCCTTGGTAATATCTAGGAGGATATTATGAGAACGAGACCCGCCAGCAGTAAATCCATATTTCATAGTGTCATTGGATGTTCTTATTTTTAGACGTGTGTATTGGTCCTTAGATTTTAAGATTGTTGTTAATGGTTATTACAACTCATGCACTTAGATATATTGATGAAAACTGTGATGACACATTGTTCGCAGTGAGGTAGGATATGTTGGGTGCATCATGAGTAATACTGCAAAAATAGATAATGTAATAAAGGATTTGTCCCTTCGATTCCATAATGGAAGTAGATATCTCATGCCCTTTGATGGAATTGATATAGCCTAAATAAATCCACGACCATGGTAAGGAATGGGAGAGTTCAATTTTGAAAGGTCAAAGAAAGAATAATCGATCATATGGGTTTATGGCACTAGTATGAACCCCTCTTGATTAGAGATATCGAGACAAAGGTATTACATTACATAATAAGCATTCGTAGGAGGTGACACGTCATTTCAGTGTTAACAACTTTATCTATGGGTCCTTGGCATGTTTCTAGATGCTAACCTTGGACTTTATGCAGGCTCCGCCTAATGCCACTAAGAAAGAGGCCTATAGGGTCACACACTAAGTGTGTCCAAATATCTTAGTTAAATATTAATTTAACAAGTTTAATAAAGATTATTCCCGATTGTGGTTTAATAATTATTTAAAGATGTCTAATCGCATTTATTTTGACACTGGTTATTCGAGGGTATATATTGTGAGTGAAATAATATATTTATTAGCGAATAATGCAGTGATATTTATTTAATAAATAAATAGCCATTATTCAAGGTCTAATAAATGTGGTATAGGAAATAAAGAAAATGGAAAAACAAAAATACACGCCGTGTATATTAATATACACACCATGTAATTTTTCTAGGGATTTGTGAGAAATAATATTATTTATTTAATTAAATAATATTAGGTGTAATTTGTTGGGCATATGTTAAGTAATAATAATAGTCAACTTTTATTATTAGACATGGGGTCTTACTAAGAATTAAATGAAATGAATAAATGCTTTCGGGTAATTAATTAATTTTATTATTCTAAGTAATTAAAATCTCAATTATATAATTCTCATTATCCTAGACATTTTTTGGGGTCATTCACAACGGATCTAGAAAAATCTCTCAAGAAAAGAGAGAATTATTTTTCTTCCAAGAATTCTCTCAGGGTAAGAGAGAGATCATCCTCCACCAGATCAAGGAGAGCTCTTTTCAAATGGATCTCAAGGTGATTGAAGGTGGAACGATGGATCACATCGGATCGTGACCGAAAACATCAACGGAGAGAGAATTCCATCAAGGTAATTATTGTATTTTAATTAAATTAATTATAACCAACATATGATGATCCTCTCTATGGTTCTGGGACTCCCTTATTTTATTTAGTTCTTCATTCTATTCTGAAGATATGATGTTTTATTATCATGATGGATCTCATATTGATCATTGTTAATGGAAAAATTAAGTTGGGTACACCCACCAATGCTCTTTCGCTGCGCTCAAAACCTACAAGTGGTATCAGAGAAGTCATATCATTGATTATAATTATTTAGTTTTTTGTTGATGATTTACGCATTTAATAATTTAGTTATTTTCAATTCAAGTTAATCATTCTGTAAATTTGAATCTCGAGATCTATTCCTCCTCTTTCGTTTCTATTTCACCTTACAGAAATGATTATTTTCTTTTAATTTTGATTAAAATAAAATAGAGGATCTCATCCGGAGGTTCCAAATCTTCCTGTCCATACAACACCAGAACACACTACATGTATTCGGCAGTACACGTCATGTAGTATAGGTTCCATGCACCAGGACGATCCCCCAAACCAGGCCATGTCATTGGATTCTATCTAAGTCTTTAAGACTCTATGTGTTGACCAGGAACAGGTGGCACACTGTTTCCATATTACACATCGTGTGGACCATTGAACACGGCGTGTAGTCCCTTCAGGTTAGGGTTGGACTGTGTACCCTATACATGGATTGACCGGCTAAAAACCATGTAATGTAGATACTACACAGCATGTGTTCCATTGAACACGTTGTATACTCTAAAGATTTCCGAAGTACATCTACACACCATGTCCCCAAGTGTGTACTTCGGATGGACGGTGAACAAAAGTACATGCTGTGTACTCGGAACTACATGCTATTTACTCGTCCAAATTATGCAGATTTATTAAAATTTATTATTATATTATACAACCCCTTGAGACATGTACCATAGTGCGGGAGTAAAACTGAGGCACAATACGTGATAGGTGTTTTATATATATGTGTTTAATTTAATATCTGCATAATGTTCATTTCAACTCATTGGGTAGTTATGAATGGGAATTCATTTGGTTTCCTCTAAGGTACAAGTTACATAGAAAGATAATTTTAAATTAATTTATTTGTTTAAAATTATCATGGATGAGAATCTCAAAGAAATTCAGAAAAAGGGTTTAAGATAAAAATATTGATTAATTAAAGATAACTAATTGATTCGAGCATGATTTATCTTAAACAAGAAAGATTAAAGAATTGAATGTTAGTTTTATTTATGTGTAAATATTATTGCATATATAGATGATCATGATCTAGGCCAAGACCTTTGTATGTGAATGGTTTCTTTTAATTTATTTATTTAAATTAAATTTTTTGGTCTATGAGCCTTCTCCTCATTAACAAGTAGGGCATGCATTCCCAAGGTTTCTTTTATGTAAAACCCCATTTTACACCTCACCTGCAGGTGAGATAAAATCATATGTAATGGATGGAGCTCCCAAGTTAGTAGAGGCAACTCAAGTTAGGAGCCAAGGTGAAACCAATCCAAGGAGATACAAAGGTGGATATGTGGAAAGCTGTAAACACAAACCCAAAAGGTTCAAGGTGTTTCTCCCCTAGGTCTTGGGTTAGTTTATCAACCACTAGATAAACTAACCAATTTAACAAGGTAATTATCATACCATTTATTTTATTTCTATCAGTTTCATGGTTTATTTGTTGTGTATGTGTTGTCACGATCACACAATTAATGAATTAAACAAGCATGCAAGATGGAACTAAAATAAGACTGGCTTATGCGTAAATATTATCTTAGACATGGTTAATCACTTAATTATATCCCACTTAATATTAAAAATCATGTAATCAAAGATAATAAAATGAAAATTTATGTATAAGTATAAAATCCCTCAAAGAAAATATTAAGTTGGTATATCCTTCCATAATTTTGGTTAGAGTTGAACCATAGTTCAAAGTGATTGACCAACCCTAGTTGGGGTTCTTTCAATTATCAGGGAATTCTAATTCAAGGTTTTGGTTTGACTTGACTTGGTTCACATCAAGGGTTTACTACCACAGAAAGACTTAGTGTGACCAACACGCAAAGGTTGAGGAAATCCAAAATAAAAGGATTTTCGGATTGGGGAGTCCACTCAGCAGATCAAGGAGCTGAAAGTTAATGTAGTTGGAATTTGGAATACATACCTAAAACCCTTCATGTTTCTTGAATAACCCTAGTTGTGGTAATGCGAAGGTCAATATGGATCCTTGCCACTATAATATTCAGGCAACAGAATATTCCAGAGTCAATGGTGAGGGCTATTGGATTTAGATAAAATAGTGAGAGACTAATAAGTATTAAATCATTTATTTGTCTCAGTTTTATCATGATAAAGTACTAAACCTTTTCTCATATTAATTTTTAGAAATGGAAAAAACGACTTCAAACATATCATTAAGAACCATACTCAATAAATAAAACCTTCTCACTGGAACCAATTTCTAATAATTGTAGAGGCATTTACGCATCGTCTTTCACCACGAGAGAAAATTGTACATGCTGGAGGAGCCTATTCTAGTTGCACCTGGAAAAGAGGCCAATGATGAGAAACTATCTCTCTATATAAAACATATGGATGATTCCACATATGTCCAATGTTCCATGATATCATCCATGTATAATGAGATCTTGAAGCAACATGAAAACATGGATATTTATAGCATGATGTCTCACCTTAAGGATCTCTATCAAGAGAACGCGAGATAAGAGAGATATGAGATCTCTAATTATTTGTTTACAACTAAGCTTGGATAGTCTGCATTAATTGGGCCTCATGTATTCAAGCTTATTGGCTACATTGAGCACCTAGACATATTAGGGATTAATTCCTTATATGAGTTGCATACAGATCTCATCCTATCATTACTGCCCAATACCTTCTCTAGATTTATTGTCGACTACAACATGAGCAACAATGAGAAGAGTCTATCGAAACTTTTGACCTTAATTCTCCACGTAGATAAGGACATGGGGTGTGAAAAACCCGCAGTCCTTATAGTTAATAAGAAAAGGAAGGAAAATGTAAAGGGGCCAAGGATTCATAAACTGTCTAGATCCCCTAAGCATCGTCCCTCCAAGAATGGGAAGATCCAGAGGCAGGGCAAGGAATGGGAGGTGGTATGTTTTGCATGTGGAAAGTCAGGCCACTAGAAGAGGAACTACACCTAAAAGCATGGGGATGCTAAAGGTGCATTTGTTATCGAGTGTAATCTTTTCATCTATACACATTGGTTATTAGATACAGCTTTTGGGTCTCACATCTGCATTCAAATGCAGGAACCAAGTAGATTTGGAAATATTTATAGAGGAGAGGTGGATCTTCAAGCTGCTAGTGGTGCGAGGCTAGATGCATTGGCCATTGGCAATTACCATCTCTCATTTTTCAATTAGGATGATTTTGGTTTTACGTAACTGTTATTATGTGCCTAGTGTTACCAAGAACATAATTTATGTATCATGTTTGGATATGGATGGATTAATTTTCAAGTTTTGAAATAAGTGTCGTTTTTTATAAGAACATCGTATATTATGGTATGGTGCATTTAAATACTAGTTTGTATGTATTAAATTAAGAAAACCAAGTGTTGGGAATAGATAAAAAAAACTCACATGACTCATACATCACCCAGTTGTGGAATCCCCATCTTGGTCATGTAAACGAGAAGTGCTTGACAAAGCTCTGCCAAGATGGTTATTTAGACTCTACTGATCTAAAACCACTTGATAGATGTCACACTTGTTTACAAGGTAAAATGACCAAGTCTACTTTTGGTGGATAGGGTGAAAGGGCCATAGAGCTTCTAGGATTAGTGCACACGGATTTGTGTGGATCATTTCCATTAGAATCTAGAGGTGGATATTCTTAATTCATTAGTTTTACTGATTATTTGAGTAGATATGGTTATGTCTACTTAATGAGGTTTAAGTCAGAGTCCTTAGAGAAATTTAAGGAATTCAAGAATGAAGTAGAGAATCAACTCGGTAAGAAGGTAAATAAACTTCAATCAGATCGAGGTGGAGAATATATGAACCAAGAGTTCATCAATCTTATATGGGAGTCTGGGATTCTATCTTATCTCACTCCTTATACACCACATTAGAATGGTGTTAGTGAAATGAGGAACCACACCTTATTGGACATGGTGAGTTTGATGATGAGTCGTGCAGATCTCCCATTATCCTTTTGAGGATATGCATTACAAACTACAGCATACACATTAAATCGAGTACCAACTAAGGCGGAAAATGGAATTCCCTCTGAGTTATGGAATGGAAAGAAACCCATTCTTTCGCACACACATGTATGGGGATGCAAGGAATTTTTTAAGGCCTTATCAGGAAACAAACTAGCACCCCAGGGCATGAGGTGTATCTTTATAGGATATCCCGAGAAAATGAAATGATATTACCTATATAACCCTTCAGAAAAGAAAGTGATTTCCTCCAAACAAGAAGTCTTTCTTGAGAGGAAGAACATCCTCAAAAAGGATAGTGGGAGCAAGATTGACTTCGATGAAGTTGATTCTCAAAATACATAGGAGTTGGTATAGGAACGAGTTCCACAGGTCCCCATGGAAGTGGTTCTAGAAACAAAAGTACTGCATAGGAGCTCGAGAGAGGTAAGGGAACCAGAGAGATTTGGTTTCCTAGTCATTGAGGATGGTGAATCATTATTATTGGACAATGATGAACCTCTCTCCTACAAGGAAGTAGTATAAAGATCATAAGCTACAAGATGGATAGAAGTTATGAATTGTAATATGGATTCCATGTATCAGAACTAAGTTTGGGTTCTGTTCGATGAGCCAATTGATGTAAATCCTGTTGGATGCAAATGGGTATTCAAGCGAAATTTGGACATGGAAGGTCAAGTTAGCACCTATAAAGTAAGGATAGTGGCTAAAGGATTCAGACAGCATCAAGTAATTGACTATGATGAACCCTTATCGCCAGTTTCCATGTTTAAATCCATAAGAATCATACTTTCCATAGAAGCTTAACATGACTATGAGATTTTTCATATGGATGTCAAAAAAGAATACCTTAATGGTAACCTTAAAGAAGATGTCTATATGACACAACCAGAAGGGTTTGTGACACCAGGTAAATCCAAACAGGTTTTAAAGTTGCAGAAATCAATTTATGGATTAATGAAAGCTCCAGGTCATGGAACATTAGATTTGATGAAGCTGTAAAGTAATTTGGTTTCATTAAGAAAGAATGTGAGCCATGTGTTTATAAGCAGTTTAATGGGAATTTAATCATTATCCTAGTAGTATATTTTGATTAAATATTACTTATTGGTAACGATGTACCAATATTAAAGTTAGTTAAGGACTGTTTGAGCAAGTGTTTCTCCATGAAAGAATTAGGTGAAGTATCCAATATTCTAAGGATCAAGATCATTTGTGATAGATCCAAGAGGATACTTTGAATAAATTAGGGTACATACATTGACCAGATACTAAAGATATTTATTGTGGAACAATACAATAGGGTATTAGTTCCAGTGTCACATGGCCTACATATTTCTAAGAAAATGTGTAACACCCCGACCCCAGTTACCCAGAGTCGGTGCATTATTTTAATACATTGGCATGATTACAAGGAATCAAGTCCCGAAGGACCGATCAGTTTAGTAGTCTTGGAAAATATATTACATACGTGAATGTTACATTACACTTCATAACATACAAAAAAACCTAAATAATCCTTTATGAATGCCATTATTCCCTTGTCTTAACCCTGCATATCAATCAAAATACACTTCTTGGAATTCTGGGAAAAATAAAACATAGAAAGGGGTGAGCTCAAACGCTCAGTAAGGGTAAGCAATACAACGAAAACTTTCATAAATAAGCATAAACATTTAAGGCAATGTATAACTAAAACAAAATCTTTTTAAACTTGAACTTCAGCATAATATTTCAAAGATAAAATGAAATAATTCCTTTTACTTATTCACATGGATATTCTACTAGTCGAATAATCACATGCAATATCACTAACCACATTCATAATGATGGAATTCATAATGTCAGACTATCATAACCACATAGCCAAGGCCTTGTTACAAGAATACAAATAAGATTTTGTCAATGCCTCGTGCCAAGACACTAGTTTGTCTCATGAGACCTACCGATGAAATTTTTTTTTAGAAGATACTTATGTTTAAAATTTCTCAAATATACTCCAGTGTTTTTCTGAAAATATTATTCAAGCTTCTGAAAACAAAATAACTAAATTCTGAGACTACTCGACTAATTACAGGCCATGATGGGTCCATGACCAATCCCTTCCTGTCTACCACACTTGAGAGTCGGGTTTTCTGAAAACATTTTTAAACTTGCATTAAATATGTATACATTTGCACTGGATTTTCATATATTTGAGAGAAATATCTCTCTATTTTTTGAAATCATTTAAAAATCACATAATTATAAAAGAAAACCTTTATTTTGAAAATATTCTTAGAAGCTTGTAAGGGATGTTTCGAAGATTTTATAATGGAGGAAAATAGCCACACCCGCTGCATAAGTTAAAAAACATTCTTACCTTAATTCTGTCGAAAAGGTTAAAAAGGACCTTGTTTGGAAAACGGCAGAAAGATTCCCTTATAAACCTCTTATAAAAAGTCAAAAAAGGAAATAAATGACTTTAACCCATATTCTAGTAAATAGTAAAGAATTTTTGAAATACATTTTTAGGAAACATGGATGTGGATGATAAAGAGGTCCCAGTAGATAATTACGTATAAACAACCTCAGATAATGAAGAGATTGTGAAATAAACCCTTACCAATTTGGTAACACAAGAAACATACACCCCATGAAAGAGGTATCGTAAAATGAAAATTTAAATACACATAAATTAAAGTGTATTACCCAAAGAATACAATTATATCCAGTACATACACCACACAAAAGGTAATAGTGGCAATATGGCATGAATCTCACGGGAATAAGGAGTGAGATGAAAACCCCTTACCAATTTGGTAACTTACGAAACATACACCCCATGAAAGAGGTATCATAAAATGAATATGTAAATACACATAAATTAAATTGTATTAGAAAAAGAATACAATTATGGGCTGTACATACACCACACAAAAGTTAATAGTGGCAATACGGCATGAATCTCACGGGAATAAGGAGTGAGATGAAAACCCCTTACCTTGCACTTTCCTTTAGTCCAGGGTACGTTTAACCTCCTGTAAGAAGATCGTAGTATGTTATTAAATTATACCAGAACCATATTAATATTTATGATATCATACATGATTCACATATGACTTTATACTACCTATTTAATAATAATTTCCATGTTAAATTTACATTTCGGGTGATAATCGTTTTCTTTATCGTACGTGTTTTAACTTGTTACTCTTGATTGCATCAATTAGATCATGATTTAAATACTTCCAGAATATAAAACATGATAAATATATCATATATATTTAGAATATAAATATGTATAATAGACATATATATGAAATGGAAAACACCGTTTATAGAGACAGTAGTCCGTACATACGCCTAAACGCTGTTTCTGTTTTAATATAATATTGAACAGAAGTAAGTGAATGTAAGTACATAAATACTTATATATATATATAAATATATATATCTCCAATAGAATTATTATTTCATATATTACATAATTATTAGTAATATATATTTTTATAATCGTCGATGAATGGTGAACTTGGAAATGAATCTCATCGCGTCGTGGAGACAGTAATCCGTACGTACGCACAAGCGAAAATATCATTCTTTTGATATTAAAATAATATATAATTGGATGGTATATCATATATACAGAATCATTATCATGTAAAATTTATTATTTACATGAATTATACATCATTATTATAACCATCTAAATAATAATATATTGAATAACAATTACACCACAACGTGGAGACGGTAGGTCATACGGACGCATGTATGGTGACATGTCATTCAAGGGATGGGTAGAATAATGAATTTGTTTGGTCCATAATTATAATAACATGAAAATATATATAAGATACTAGAGTTATTATTTTAGAATGAAAATAACAAGGAAAGAAGAAGTTTAATAGGAAAGGAACCTTAAAGAGGGTGGTGAAGATGTTACCTCTTCTTCGGGTTCTTCCTTTTGATTTGATCAAAATGGCTCCTTAGGTTGGATTTCTGATCAAACTAAGTCCTATAGGATGAATTGAGGGAAGTTTAGAGAGTATTTGGGCAGGGTTTGTCCGAATAAAAAGGCTTTGAAGGTGTGAAAAATTGGTTAGAAGTTGGGTCCTTTTATAAGGGGGGGAGGGGCTCTTTAGGAAAAACTTAAAGTATTAATTTATAATAAATTCATATTCGGTTTCTAATGGATATAAAGTGGATTATTCAAATTATAATGTGGGTATGGGTCTAAATACTTTCAACTAAAAGATTTTATATAGTTTTGGGTCATTATATTAACCTTATATTTTAGTCTTAACTCTTGTTTAATTAGTTTAACACTTACCATGTCACATTGTATTTTTATAATATATAGTTAATAAACTTTCTATATACATCCAGGAGACCCCCAAGTGGTCCATTAATGACATAACAATAATGATATAAGTCCTTTTTCCTATACTTAGGGTTTTAGGAATAGAATATAAATTAATAATATAATATTTTTTTTAAAAACTCATTTATGTTAATTTTGACACTACTCAATAATTGATTTTTTTTTAAGTCATAAAAACTTTATTAATTCGAACCAAATTAATTTAATCAATCCTAACATTTCATTAACCAATAAAATTCGTTTATGTCATCAAAACTTTCAAATTATATTTATTTTAACATTTATATTACCAATTATTTGATTCATTCATTAATAAGGAAAATACTGCATCATCATTGTGTCATATATATTTTTACGTTTTCAATGTCTAAAAATTATAAATAAAATATAATTATGTAGAAAATCTTTTTGGATTTATAATGAATATTTATAATTGAAAATATAACATATATAACCCTATGTAAAAATTGTTTTTCTAAAAGATATAAGCTTATGTCATTTTTGTATTTACTTTATCTTAATTAAAATAAAGTGTCCCTATCACCTACAAGTGGCTCCATGGGGTCCCAAAAATCGACCCAAAGATCCCCATGGTTGGACATGTATCCACCAATAAGGTTAGGACACATTTTAGGGTAATTTAGTATTACTATAATATTATTTTTTAACCCTTATTTACTGGATTTACCATTTAACCATGGTAAATAAAATATTTACCGAAGTATTTATTCAAAATGTCTAAAAATTAAAGTTACCTATTTACACAATTTGGACATCCTGATTCCAAATATGGAATCCATTTTTCCAAATTCAAAACACAGAAGTGGCCAAAATTAATTTAAAATTAATTCCCGTTGTCAAAACAAAAAGCGTGTTTTTAAGATATAATAACTATCAAAAGATTGACACTTGTTTATGTCCGGTTTAATTCTGAAATTATGTACAATTACAAAAATTGTATTAAATGGTAAAAATATATTCTAATTATACTTTAAAACCACTAAATTTCATAATTTGTCACTACTAATTATTTTGAAAAAAAAAATTTGATTTTAATTAAAATTTAGTAATTTTCACTATTCATCAAAATATAAAAGTTATCCGAAAAGTACCAAAATTTCACCCTGGGATAAATTAGATATTCCAAATCCCAAAATGAAGTCCATTTTGAGAGATAAAATTTATAAAATTTTAAAAAGTGGTTATTACTATTCATAACATCTACTTTGATTGGTTGTGGTGTGTGTTAGAACTCGAAGTTACGTACAACACACGCTACTGTATTATTCAAAGAGAAGCGTACCGTGGAAGCTTGGGGTGTTAAATTGTAAATTTTTGATGTACCCATTCTAAGGAATAAATTTATTTAGTCAAATTGAATATATAAAAGTTTAAAATATTGGATTTAAAAAGGGTTCACTATTAAAAGTTGGTAAAAGTGCATTTTCAAAAAATACTTCTTTTTTCTGAAAAAAAAATTAATTTGTTCTTACATTATGTCTAAGAAACTCATAATATGGATTATAAAATTATAAGGATTATATAATGTTCAAATTTTAGTTAATACTATTCATAACCTCTTTTGAACGGCTTGTTTGGTAAGTCATGGTGCGCTTGACTCAGTGTTGCGTGTAGTGCAAGTTATTGACTTGTTTTGAAGAAGTAAGTACTATGAAATATTGGTGTGTTACATTATTATATCCTTCAATAAATTGCATCCTCACAATTTGATATTGTTCTTCGAAAATAAAGGTTGAAAATAGAAAATATCTTTGTGGTAAAACCCACATCAGAAATTTGGTTAATAAAATTTAGTCTTAATAAGAGGAAAAGAGAAATGAAAGGGTCACCACCAAATTATGATCTAGATTAGGAGAACATTGGTGGAAATTAGAGACATATAATTGGAGGAAAATTTAAATATTTATAGGTAGTTATTGAGGTCATCAATCATAAACAAGTTTAAAATTGAGGTCCTTAAATTCATCAATCTATGATGATTTAAAATGCCATCGGTTCAACAAAACATAAGGTATTAGGATTACCCATTTTTGGTTTTAAGATCCCTTCAATAAAGTATAATAATTAATTTCTTCATATAATAAGATGAGAAGAAAAATATATTCTTGAAAAGTAGAGTTCCATCTTTTAACTAATTTCTACCACAAACTCATCTTTCACTCTAAATGATAATAGAACTTAAAAAAATATTCTCTTTATCCTATTCGTTTGGGGTTAAAAAATGAATTTATAATTCATCTACTAGACATTCTTAAAATAAACTACATTATTTAATCCAAGACATCTCGTGGGCCAGTGGTAGGTGATACACCCTTTCCGCCCTTCGGTTGCGGGTTCAAGTCTCGTGGCCTTGTCAGTCGCGACGGGTTGCCGCCCGACCTCCTGGTTGTCCTTTTATAGAAATCCAAAATTAATCTCAAACTAGAATTATCCAAAATACATCTATCCAAACTCACAGCCCAACATTTATAAGGAAGGTAAACATAATGTAGATCCTTTTTACCCTATAATAGCATGTGAATACCTTCATCATGTATTCTTTTAAAACACTGAAACATCCTGAATTACCATAATCCTTATTGATTACATTCATGCTCCCTTATTCTATATAGAATACTGGATATACTTCATCCATCCAAAAATGTTGTAAACTCCAACAATGATGGAATATACAAATCTTTAATCGGTTTCATGGCAATCAAGAATATCCAATATAATTTACCCAAATCAACCATATCTTATTCCAAAATCAGTACCTCAATATTAGGACCATATTAAGGTTTATCTTTCCATCAACCATGTAATTTCCAAAAAGTTTAACTTGCAGTAGAGTCACTTTTCTTAGTACCATAAAATCTCAAATCCTCAATGAAATTATACTAAAGTACAATCCTTATATACTCCATAATTATTCTAACAAGTACATTATTGATACAACACTCAAATGACATAATCAACATAAGAACTCTAATCATTCCTCTTCATCTGTGGTAGTATCATAACTTGATTATTATCCAATAGCTTCATTTGAGGAATAGTCTGATGACTGGTACATAGGTTCGTGTAGTGTCCAAACTCCTTGCAAATGAAGCATTGTACATTTTAAACCATTTTCTTACCCTTGCAGTCACATACTTGGTGCCCTTTTCCTCCACGCTTATAACAAACTCTCATTCCTTTCAGGAAATTTCCAGGGTGTTTCCTCCCACAGTTATCACATATGGGGAAATTCTTCTTTTCCCTCTTCCCTTTATCCATCTTTCTCTCTTCCATCCTTTTCTTATCTTGCTTCCCTTTAAATCCATAGGACTCAGTAAACTCTTTACTTATCTTATCAACACATGATACTATTTCTTCATATGATTATAATACATGGGAGACTATTTACCTTCTAAGTGATGGCTTAATACCATGAAAGATACAATCCTTCTTACTCTTTGGATCATACGTATTGCTGGAGTTCGCATTCCTTCTACTGGGCGCCATTTCTATACAATAGCATAAACTAGGTCAGTTTATGAATTGCAATGAATAATTCCAAACATGTAAAATACCTAACATAAATTGAATAGTTTATGGATATAATCCATAATCACCAAAATGTTTTCTTTAAGGAGGTATATACTCATAAACCCTTCATAGCGGTTTGTAAATAAAATGACAATTATCTTAAGCATATCCCCCGGGAGTTTCGTAACCAAGAGTGCAGCAAGGCCCGTTGTCGTGCACCAGTTCCCGTTCGAGTCTAGCTCAAAGCAGTGTTTTTGAGTTTTACCCCTAGGTACATCTATGCCAGAGCCGCCTCTACCTGCTCATATCCAGACAGAGATGTATTACTCTGAAAACTCACAAAATCTCTACAATACCAAAATTCTAAGAAGCTCTTCTATAATAATCCTCAAAGTATATCTTAGGGTTATGTGCTCTAATCAGAGTTTATCTAAATCTAGCTTCCAATATTATTGCTAAACTTCCTCTAATACCAACTGTAATGCCCCGACCCCAGTTACCCAGAGTCGGTGCATTATTTTAATACATTGGCATGATTATAAGGAATCAAGTCCCGAAGGACCGATCAGTTTAGCAGTCTTGGAAAATAGATTACATACATGAATGTTACATTACACTTCATAACATACAAAACAACCTAAATAATCCTTTATGAATGCCATTATTCCCTTGTCTTAACCCTGCATATCAATCACAATACACTTCTTGGAATCCTAGGGAAAATAAAACATAGAAAGGGGTGAGCTCAAACGCTCAGTAAGGGTAAGCAATACAGCGGAAACTTTCATAAATAAGCATAAACATTTAAGGCAATGTATAACTAAAACAAAAGCCTTTTAAACTTGAACTTCAGCATAATATGGAAAAGATAAAATGAAATAATGCCTTTTACTTATTCACATGGATATTCTACTAGTCGAATAATCACATGCAATATCACTAACCACTTTCATAATGATGGAATGCATGATGTCAGACTATCATAACCACGTTGCCAAGGCCTCGTTCCAAGACTACAAATAAGATTTTGTCAAGTCCTCATGCCAAGACACTAGTTTGTCTCATGAGACCTACCGATGCAATTTTTTTTAGAATATACTTATGTTTAAAATTTCTCAAATATACTCCAGTGTTTTTTTGAAAACATTATTCAAGATTCTGAAAACAAAATAACTAAATTCTGAGACTGCTCAACTAATTACAGGCCATGATGGGTCCACGCCTAATCCCTTCCTGTCTACCACACTCTAGAGTCAGGTTTTCTGAAAACATTTTTAAGCTTGCATTAAATACGTATACATTTGCACTGGATTTTCATATATTTGAGAGAAATATCTCTCTATTTTTTGAAATCATTTAAAAATCACATAATTATAAAAGAAAACCTTTACTTTGAAAATATTCTTAGAATCTTGTAAGGGAAGCTTCGAAGATTTTATAACAGTGGAAAATAGCTGCACCCGCCGCATAAGTTAAAAAAACATTCTTACCTTAATTATGTCAAAAAGGTTAAAAAGGACCTTGTTTGGAAAATGACGGAAAGATTCCTTTATAAACCTCTTATAAAAAGTCAAAGAAGGGAATAAATGACTTTAACCCGTATTCTAGTAAATAGTAAATAATTTGTGAAATACATTTTTAAGAAACATGGATGTGGATGATAAAGAGTTCCCAGTAGATAATTACGTATAAACAACCTCGGATAATGAAGAGATTGTGAAATAAACCATTACCAATTTGGTAACACACGAAACATACACCCCATGAAAGAGGTATCATAGAATTAATATTTAAATACACATAAATTAAATTTTATTACACAAATAAAATAATTATAGGCAGTACATACACCACACAAAAGGTAATAGTGGCAATATGGCATGAATCTCACGGGAATAAGGAGTGAGATGAAAACCCCTTACCAATTTGGTAACTTATGAAACATACACCCCATGAAAGAGGTATCATAAAATGAATATGTAAATACACATAAATTAAAGTGTATTACAAAAAGAATACAATTATGGGCAGTACATACACCACACAAAAGGTAATAGTGGCAATACGGCATGAATCTCATGGGAATAAGGAGTGAGATGAAAACCCCTTACCTTGCACTTTCCTTTAGTCCAGGGTATGTTTAACCTCCTGTACGAAGATCATAGTATGTTATTTAATTATACCAGAACCATATTAATATTTATGATATCATAAATGATTCATTTATGACTTTATATTACCCATTTAATAATAATTTCCATGTTAACTTTACATTTCGGGTGATAATCGTTTTCTTTATCATATGTGTTTTAACTTGTTACTCTTGATTGTATCACTTAGATCATGATTTAAATACTTCTAGAATATAAAACATGATAAATATATCATATATATTTAGAATATAAATATGTATAATAGACATATATATGAAATGGAAAACACCGTTTATGGAGACGGTAGTCCGTACGTACGCATAAACGCTGTTTCTATTTTCATATAGTATTGAACGGAAGTAAGTGAATGTAAGTACATAAATAATTATATATGTATATAAATATATATATCTCCAGTATCATTATTATTTCATATATTACATACTTATTAGTAATATATATTTTTATAATCATCGATGAATGGTGAACTTGGAAATGAATCTCATCGCGTCGTGGAGACGGTAATCCGTACGTACGCACGATCGAAAATATAATTTTTTGATATTAAAATAATATATAATTGGATGGTATATCATATATACAGAGTCATTATCATGTTATATTTATTATTTACATGAATTATACATCATTATTATAACCATCTAAATAATAATATATTGAATAACAATTACACCACAACGTGGAGACGGTAGGTCGTACGTACGCACGTATGGTGACATGTCATTCAAGGGATGGGTAGAATAATGAATTTGTTTGTTCCATAATTATAATAACATCAAAATATATATAATATACTGGATTTATTATTTTAGAATGGAAATAACAAGGAAAGAAGAAGTTGAAGAGGAAAGGAACCTTAAAGAGGGTGGTGAAGATGTTACCTCTTCTTCGGGTTATTCCTTTTGATTTGATCAAAATGGCTCCTTAGGTTGGCTTTATGATCAAACTAAGGTCTCTAGGATGAATTTATGAAAGTTGAGAGAGTATTTCGGCAGGGTTTTTCCAAACCAAAATCTTTGAAGGTGTGAATAATTGGTTAGAAGTTGGGTCCTTTTATAAGGGGGAGGAGGGGCTCTTTAGGAAAAACTTAAAGTATTAATTTATAATAAATTCATATTTGGTTTTTAATGGATCCAAACTGTATTATTCAAATTATAATGTGGGTATGGGTCTAAATATTTTCAACCAATAGATTTTAGACAGGTTTAGGTCATTATATTAACCTTATCTTTTATTTTTAACTCTTGGTTAATTAGTTTAACACTTACCATGTCACATTGTATTTTTATAATATATAGTTAATAAACTTACTATATACATCCAGGAGACCCCCAAGTGGTCCATTAATGACACACCAATAATGATATAAGTCCTTTGGCCAAACCTTAGGGTTTTAGGAATAGAATATAAATTAATAATATAATATTTTTTTAAAAAACTCATTTATGTTAATTTTGACACTACTCAATAATTGATTTTTGTTAAAGTCATAAAAACTTTATTAATTCAAACCAAATTAATTTAAGCAATCCTAAAATGTCATTAAAAAATAAAATTCGTTTATGTCATTAAAACTTTCAAATTATATTTATTTTAACATTTATAATACTAATTATTTGATTCTTTCATTAATAAGGAAAATACTACATCATCATTGTGTCATATATATTTTTATGTTTTCAATGTCTAAAAATTATAAATAAAATATAATTATGTAGGAAATCTTTTTAAATTTCTAATGAATATTTATAATCGAAAATATAACATATATAACCCTATGTAAAAATCGTTTTTCTAAAAGATATAAGCTTATGTCATTTTTGTATTTACTTTATCTTAATTAAAATAAAGTGTCCCTATCACCTACAAGTGGCTCCATGGGGTCCCAAAAATCGACCCAAAGATGAACATGGTCATACATGTATCCACCAATAAGGTTAGGACACGTTTTAGGGTAATTTATTATTACTATAATATTATTTTTTAACCCTTATTTACTGGATTTACCCTTTAACCATGGTAAATAAAATATTTACCGAAGTAATTATTCAAAATGTCTAAAAATAAAAGTTACCTATTTACACAATTTGGACATCCTGATTCCAAATATGTAATCAATTTTTCCAAATTCAAAACACAGAAGTGGAAGAAATTAATTCAAAATTAATTCCCACTGTCAAAACAAAAAGCGTGTTTTTAAGATATAATAACTATCAAAAGATTGACACTTGTTTATGTCCGGTTTAATTGTGAAATTATGTACAATGACCAAAACTGTATTAAATGGTAAAAATATATTCTAATTATACTTTAAAACCACTAAAATTCATAATTTATCACTACTAATTATTTTTATTAAAAAAGTTGTTTTTAATTAAAATTTAGTAATTTTCACTATTCATCAAAATATAAAAGTTATCCGAAAAGTACCAAAAGTTCACCCTAGGCTAAATTCAATATTCTGAATCCCAAAATGAATTCCATTTTTAGAGATAAAATTTATAAAATTTTAAAAAGAGGGTATTACTATTCATAACGGCTACTTTGATTGGTTGTGGTGTGTGTTAGAACTCGAAGTTGCGTACAACACACGCTACTGTATTATTCAAAGAGAAGCATACCGTGGAATCTTGGGGTGTTAAATTGTAAATTTTTTATGTCCCCATTCTAATGAATAAATTTATTGAGTCAAATTGAATATATAAAAGTTTAAAATATTGGATTTAAAAAGGGTTCACTATTAAAAGTTGGTAAAAGTGCATTTTCGAAAAATACTTCTTTTATCTGAAAAAAAATGAATTTGTTCTTACATTATGTCTAAGAAACTCATAATATGGATTATAAAATCATAAGGATTATATAATGTTCAAAATTTAGTTAATACTATTTATAACCTCTTTTGAACGCCTTGTTCGGTAAGTCATGGTGCGCTTGAACTCGGTGTTACGTGTAGTGCAAGTTATTGACTTGTTTTGAATAAGTACATACTATGAAATCTTGGGGTGTTACAAAATGCTTCCTCAAAAACAATAGGAAAAAGATAGGATGAGTAAGATCCCATATGCTTCGGCTATAGGATCCATCATTTATGTCATGTTATGTATTGGGATTGATGTTCCTTATGCACTGAGCATGGTAAAAAGATGTCAATAAGATCTTGGAGAACAACATTGGACAGCTGTTAAGACTATCCTTAAGTATCTAAAACGAACTAAAGATGTGTTCCTAGTGTATGGAGGAGACGAGTAGCTTGTCATCAAAGGGTATGTTGATGCTGGTTTTCAAATAGATTAGAATGATCTGAAGTCATAATCGGGATATGTTTTTTGTCAGAGCGGAGGATCTGTGAGCTGGAAGAGTTCAAATCAGCTAGTTGTTGCCAATTCTATAGTAGAGTCTGAATATATAGTGGCTTCTGATGAAGCCAAGGAATCTTTCTGGATTCAGAACATTGTCCAGAAGCTTTATGTGGTGCCTAACAGTAAAGATCCTGTCACATTGTATTGTGATAATACTACAGCGGTGGATCTTACAAAAGAACCAAGGTAACATCAATGAAAAAAGAACACTCTATGATAGTATCACCTCTTGAAGGATTTCTATCAAAGGGGTGAAGTTGAAATGAGCAAAGTGTCCACGTAAGAGAACGTGGCAGACCCCATGACTAAAGGCCTATCTCAGAAGAAGAATGAATATCATGTGAGAGCTAGCAGGTTAAAGTTTGTTAGTAGTTGGCTCTTGTCCAAGTGGGAGTCTGTTGGAGTTAGTGGCATAGAACCAACTACTTTGTACATTATTCATTAATAAATACCTTATCACATCTTGATTGTTCTTCTTCGTGACAATGCATGTAATAATTTCCTAAGGATAGAAGTTACATTAAAGGGTCATAGTGGATCCCTACTATAATGAGAACCTGGAAGTTCCATAGCATTGTTCTTGAATATATATGTATTATGGTCACATGATATTATTTGAGTGACATAAATAATACAGTACATTAGGGGTGATGACTCATAAAACTTTAAGGCATCTTCTCAGGGTGTGTTCCCTTGGTAATATCCAGGAGTATATTATGAGAACAAGACCCGCCAGTAGGAAATCCACATTTCATAGTGTCATTGGATGTTCTTATTTGCGGACATGTGTATTGGTCCTTAGACTTTAAGATTATTATTAATGGGTATTACAACTCGCGCACTTATATGTATTGACGAAAACTGTGACAACACACTGTTCAGAGTGAGGTAGGATATGTTGGGTGTGTCGTGAGTAATACTACATTAATAGATAATGCGAGAAAGGATTTTTCCCTTATATTTCATAACAGAAGTAGATATCTTAGTCCCTTTGATGGAATTGATATAGCCTAAATAAATCCATGGCCATGGTAAGGAATGGGGAAGTTCAATTCCAGAAAGTCAAAGAAAGAATAATCAAGCACATGGGTTGATGGCACTATCATGCAACCTGCTTGATTCAATATATCAAGACAAAGGGATTACATTACATGGTAATCATTCGTAGGAGGTGACATGTCATTGTGGCGTTAACTTCTTTCTCTATGGGTGACTTGGTGTGTTGTTAGATGCTATCCTTGGACTTTAGGCATGATCTGCCTAATTCCACTAAGAAAAAGGCCTAGAGGGTCACATGCTAAGTGTGTCCAAGTATCTCAGTTAAATATTAATTTAACAAGTTGAATAAAGATTATTCCCAGTTTTGGTTTAATAATTATTCAAGGATGCTTGATCGCATTTATTTCGACACTATTTAGTCGAGAGAATATATTATGGGAGAAATAATATATTTATTAGTGAGTAATGCAGTGATATTTATTTGAGAAATAAATATCCATTATTTAGGGTCTAATAAATGTGGTGGAGTAAATAAATAAAATGGAAAAACAAAAGTACACGTCGTGTATATTAATATACACGTCGTTTAATTTTTCTAGGGATTTGTGAGAAATAATATTATTTATTTATTTAAATAATATTTGGTGTAATTCTCTGGGTGCATGTCAAGTAATAATAATAGTCAACTATTATTATTAGACATGGGGCCTTACTAAGAATTAAATTAAATGAATAAATGCTTTCGGGTAATTAATTCATTTTATTATTCTAAGTAATTAAAATCCCAATTATATAATTCTCATTAGCTTATCCATTTTTGGGGTTGTGCACAATTGATCTATAGAAATATCTCAAGCCAAGAGATAATTATTTTTCTTCCAATAACGCTCTCAAGGTACGAGAGATATCCTCCTCCACTAGATCAAGGAGATCTCTTTCCAAGTGGTTCTCAAGGCGATCGAAGGCGGATATCGCAAGCAAAGGATCTTACATGCTAGCACTCAGAGATCCCTTCAGCAACATCTAGATATATGTGGAGCATGTTTGGATCACCTCTAGGGGAATCCTACACTTGGATTCTACGATGCAATGATGGATCACATCAGATCATGACCGGAAACATCAACGGAGAGAGAATTCCATCAAGGTAATTCTTTCCTTTTAATTAAATTAATTATAACCAACATATAATGATCCTCTCTATGGTTCCAGGACTCTCTTCATTTCTTTCATTCTTAGTTTTATTTTGAAGATCCATCATTTTATTATTGTGATGGATCTCTGATTGATCATTATTAATGGAAAAATTAAAGTTGGGTACACCCACCAACGCGCTTCCGCTGCGCCTAGAACCTACAATTTTCAAGCTTGGGATATAACCTGTGTAACCCCTTTATTTTAGGCTTGGGATAAAACCCATGTACATTATTGTTTTTGGGCTTGGTCTACTACACATGTACCTGCTTTTATTTAGGCTTGGGCCACAACTCGTACACCCTCTTTCTTTTTGGGCTTGGGCTATAACCCATACACCCTCTTTCTTTTCGGGCTTGGGATAAAAACCATGTACCCTTTGAGATCATATAAAACTTATCATTACCCAATGTATTGGAGGGATATATAGGCCCCACCCATCTCATAGTAAAATAATTCACACATGTTCCGCAAGATAATAAAACATTCATCATATCATGACCCATAAAAATATATAGGTCTTATAAACATCAAATCATAACCCAAAAAATGAAGTGGGTATAATTTACATTTAATCAAATCATAAAATATGGAAAATATATAATTTTCATAAAAATTTCATTGAAGCATAACCGATGAAATATAAAGGGATTTCATAAACAAATAACCCGTGAAAGAGAAACAGGGTTCATAAAGACCATGACATTAAGCGTGACCCATTCATAGAAAGGATATGAATAGAACCTTTAGATAATTTCCAAAAAGGACATGAGTAACATAAATAGATGTTATCTTAGATGGAAAATAGTTTTTAAATATCTTTCAAAAATGTTTCTTGAGTAAAATATCCTTTCTTCATTGAAAAAGTCTTGTTAATAAATAAAACTATTTAAAAATTATTTTCTCATAAAATACCTTAAAAACATATAAAGAAGACTTGAAAATATTTTGAAAATATTCTTCCTAGAAAATTACTTTTAAAACAATTTCTTAAATATTAAACTTTTAAAAATTAAAAATAATCTTCAAAGGAATTATGGTGGGTAAATCTGTACATGTTGTACGAAGTAAAAAAAGAAGCATTATTTTTTTCATGGTAAAAAATGTTAGAAGGAATTCCTTGTTCAAAAATAAATGAGAAGATTACCTTGAAGTGATTATTAAAATACAAAAATAGTAAAAATTTCTTTAAAAGATTATAGGATAATGGTATAATATTCTTGGAAACTCTTTTTAGAAAAGATAGACTTTGGACCGAAGAGAGGGTAAACTCAGGATTTCCTAAAAACACTTTCTTAACAATATTATGTAAAAAATAGTATAATATGGTAATAATACATGGTTTTATAATTAAATAACATATTATAAGTAAACTCATGAATATTATTGAGATATGGATCATAATATTTCATCAAGGGAAGCAATAACATAAATAATCTCGGAAAGTGATGAGATTATCTCAATAAACTCTTATAACTCGGTAACTTGGGATCATACTCTCCATGTAAAAAAATTAATATCATGAAAATAATTATATAAAGTTATAACATGTAAAATTTAATTATATACACCTCAAAGAATATTTTAGGTTCATAACAAAACATGAATCTCTAAGAAGGAAAATTGAGACAAAACTATTTTACCGATTTAGTAACTTTTGAAAGATAAACCCCATAGAAGAAGGATCATCAAATGGGAATGTGAATACCCAAAATTTTATGTAAAATATAAATATAATACAATCATTATTAATACATACACCAGAAAAAATGAATGTGTGGTGAACTTAGCTTGTATCTCACATAAATTAATAGTGAGATGAAAATCCCCTTATCTTTTGTCTTGACTCGTACTGTACTCATACAAGATTCCTGTATAATAAATATAAGTTTATTATAAATATTTTATAAAATAATATTATTATATCTATTACCATATATTCTTTTATTATGACTTTATATTACCCACTTTTTAACAATCCTATGTCAAGGTTTCACTTTTCGTAATATTCGCTTTGTTCTTCACATGTGTCTTAATTTGTTATATCATTGATCCTTATACTTATATATCATGATTCCAGAATGTAGAAAATGATATAAATATCAGGTATATCCAGTATAAAAATATTATAATAATCTATATCATAATGGAGTACATGATGAAATACACCGTTCATGGAGACGGTAAGTCATACGTACGCATGAACGTGGTTTTCTGTTTTTATTATCGTATTGAAAAAAAGTATGTAAATGATATATGAGTATATATATATATATATATATAATTATTAAAGTATCATTAATATATCACATAAGTTCATTAAACCCAACCTTAATACATTCTATGTGGTGTGTGACCGAATCACGTCGCTTTGAGGGGGCGGTCGTCCACACTTCCCCAAACGAGGTTATCGTATTAACACCAAATAGAAGGTAAACATATGTGTGTTATAAAAGTAATACAGAAGATTAAAGACAAAATAAATATAACATATTACATATGTAAATAAATTTATCATCATAATGGCCATCGTGATTGGTGGTTAAGGATAAATGAACAATCATCGTTTCGTGATGAAGTAGTTCGTCATGCACAAAAACAGTATGTTCAACAACCATTACATGGAGGTATGTGTAAGTGTAGGTCAGAACCTTTGCATAAAAAAATACTAGAATATTAATGATACTATTTTTTTTACACAATAAGGGAATAAAGATAGTGGAGAGGTATGGATAAAAGAAATATAGGAAAGAATATTGAGATAAGACGTTACCTCTTAATCAGATAACTCATTTTGGTTTGTGCCAAAAGGCTTCCTTGAGAGGGTTTCTGATCAAAGGGAGGCTTCAAGGTTGAATATAGGATTGTTGGGAGGAACTTTTTTCAGGAATTTTCTGAACTTAAGAGGCTTGAGATTTGTGATGATTGGGTAGAGGTGGTGGCCTTTTATATGGAAGGAAAAGGACTCACATGGAAATTTTAGAAACAAATTAGGTGTGAGGATGTTATTACCTAAAAAAAGTATTAAAAATCCATATAAAATAAATAATTTAAGGTTTATGGACAATTTATGCACATAAAATGTGTTTTTTACAAGTTTATAGGTTATTTGGGCTCTTAATTTTAAGGTTTAGTCTCTAATTAAGCTTTATATGGCCTTAACCGTTATGATTAATTTTAATCACTTTTACTAATAATTTTGGTCAAAAATAAAAATAGTCTTGTTAGAATCTAAACATTATATTTAATACAATGGTGTATGTAAGATTTTTGAAATTCCAATCACAAAAGCGGAAAAATTAAGATTAGTGATAATCAAGCAGACTGGATGAAATAACAATGTTTTAAAGTAGGAAAAATTTCAAATGTTTGTTAAGATTTTATATTCAGTTTCAAAGTGAAATTTACTATAATGAATTAAATTTTATTAATATATGTAATATTAATCTAATGTGACCTTAAAACATATTTATAATATCATTTATAATTAATAATTAATTAGAAAAAAGGTAGTTTTTAACTAAAAATCAATATTTTTTACTATTTAGCAAAAAATGAAGTTTCTCAGAAAAATCCCAAAAATTAACCCTAGGATAATTTCAACATTACAAATTAAAAAAATGAGGTTTATTTTATCTAATTAAATTTATAAATGTGTCTAAAATTTATTTCGTTATTATAATCGGTTCATTCGAGAAAAAAATGTTTTTAAATATAAAAAGGACTTTACCAAAAATATTATCTTTCATTATCAATATGTTTTATTTATATAAAACAACAATATTTGAAAATTAGTTATTACTAAGTTTAATGTATATGTTATAATTATATTATTTAGATAATTAAAATAATAAAAAGAGATGTTTCGTAGAAACTTAGTGTTGTGTGCATCGTACGCCAAGTCAGTGTTGCTTGTAGTGCAAGCCAAGTTGGTATTGTGTGTAGTGAAAACCAGGTTGGTATTGCATGTAGTGAAAGAAAAGTTGGCATTTCAAGTGAAACTAATGTTTTAATTAGTGTTTTAATATATATATATATATAAAGAAATATTTCCAATGTCATGTTAAATGAAAAATATTGAAAAGTTAAATTAATTCGAAAAAAGTAATTCTCAAAATCTCGTAGTGTTACACCAACTAATCCAAATATCCACCGCTAGCTAGATATATAGGCTCAGAGAAATGATAAGGGGAAAATTAATGATGCACCCCTTGAGGTCCCCTTCATAGACTCGACTTTTTGAAATATGTCCTCCCTCTCAGTCAGGGATCTTCTATGGTCCATAAAGGTTGAGACCCTGACTATTGTTGCTGGTACTACACAGAGTCGGGGCCCAACCCTAGATATGACCCCCACTCCATCAGTAATGGAAACTATTTTTTCACCCCACCCCCTCCCTCAAGACCAATTTATAATAATCACGGTGGGAATCCCAAAGAGAAAACTAAGAATCCTTATAGAATTTTACTCCCACATTATATTCATGTTGAGTACTCATTTCTTTTATTTTATCAGGTATTATTTTATTGATTTACTTTATAAATTATTTTTATTACTTTCTTGTGTTCACCGATTAATACATAAGGAACATTTATTGGGTATATCACATTTACAAATACTTCATTTGGAAAATAATTTTAGATCTTAAATTGACTTAATTATAGGATATTGCCTATTCTGAATGTCTTGCTTCTTTTTATATAGATTTCACAACACTAAATTTCAACCAAGGAACAAGGAAAATAAGATATATTTTTTAATAGATATGTATTTTCTTTCTAATATTTTTTTCCATTCCTTTACTAATTTACACTTTTTATCAATTTTCTTTTATTCCGCCTTATTTTATATATTTAGGACAATGTGAAATTCAAGTGTGGGGTGGGATTCTTAGACCCCATTTGGATTTTTTTCACTTTGAATAATCTAGGAGACATCATAAATTAGAATAATTATTTTTACATTTTGTAAAATTTTGATTAATCATGATCATAAATAATGAAGACATAGGTAGAAACTGTGAATGTTTCATGCCCATTCCAGTTTTAAAGTATTTTTAATAATTACAAATATAATTATAATTCATGATTTTAATCCTTGGATATTTTCATCTCGTAAACTAATTATTTTTTTCCATGATATGTCTTTATTAACTAATATTTTTTAAGATCTCATTCCCAAGTGTTACTTTAAACCTTTTTTATATTCTTTATTATACCCTCTTTCTTGATAGATTCTTGGGATATGTATGTATACTAGAACTTTCTTGTTGGTATTTTCTAAGCAAGATGAATTTGAACCATATTAAAATGATTGAGGTCATATATTGATATATTTTAATACCATTTGATCATAATACCTACCCTACATTTAATCATTTGAAAAGCCATAAAATTAATTTAATGGAAGCCAAACTTTAATCCTTTTTTCCCTCCATACCATATTTCTTTGTTATAATTGCATGATTTCAATTGATATTTAAAATGGAGTTGGGCATTTTCATGGATATTCTAGAATTATATGATAAAATAACGTGGTTTCATTTTCTTAATTATTTGGTAAGAAGCTTAATAATTGATTTGTGATTATGCTAATTGACCCTTGTCTAGACACATTCCCCCTTTTGTGATATCTATTATAAATAGTTTTGGTAGCAGATTTATGGTTGGGATCATGGTGTTAGCTTGGTTTGAATTTCAAGGCATTGATGCTTGTCATTAAACACATTCCATTAAAAATAGAGATATAGAAATAGAAAATTCAAAAGAGAAAACAATGAAAATTTATCACTGTTATAAAAGTTCAAATTTTGATCTAATGAGGAAAAGGATAAAGGGAGGGGTGATTTATTTTGAAGGAGAAGAAGGATAATTTATTTTTCATTGAGATTAATTGAATATCATTCATTTTAATTTAATAATTCATCCTCTTTTTAATACTTGACTTTAATTTTTTGTATCATTATTCACATACCTTTAGCCTTATATTTTATTAAAACCTTCATGAAATTCCTCTTGTTTTTTTGGTTTTATTTCTAAATATAGATTTATAGTACTTATAAGATTATTTATAGAGTGAATTTACTTTAGATTGACCATAAATCTAATTAAATAATCTTAAGTGATGAGTGAAATGAATTTTCAGTTAAGATAGATCATAAGTGGCATGGATATTAAGGAATAGTTATATAATGTAAGGGAAATAGGAGAGGATTCTAAAATTGAAATTTTATATAAGGCATGATTACAACACCTTTGAACTGGATGAATTTCATTCTTGTGGAATTCTTGGTTATTAATTTATGTTTATGAGTTTATTAACTTGAATATTTCCTTTATTAGAGTATGGATTCTTATTAATTTAATGTTGAGGATTTTCTTGGGGATGATTAAAAGTTTAAGTGTGGGGGAATTTGATAACTATAATTTATGTATATGTTTTTAGTAATTATTCCAGTTTTTACTTGTTATTCTTGATTTTTTTTTATTTTTTTTTTACTTTTTAAATGTTAAGAAAATGTTTTATTTTGGATTTGGAGAAGTTTTGGTGATTTTGGATGATTTTTTGAAAATCATGTCTGGATACTAGAATTTTGGAAAGTATTATATAGGGACTTAGTATGTAAGGGTCTTCAAAGTAGAGAGGCATAAATTTAGAAAATTCCCCCTAATGGGGAAACATACGCAAGGGTAACTTCATGAGTCATAGATATTTAGTAATTTTCTAGTAGTTGAAGTTGTTAGAAAAAATCACAGTGAAACTCAAGAAGACCACACCATGATTATACCTAATAAGACCCAACTTGATTCCTAGTAATATCTCATTTTTTTTAAGAAAAATTAATATGTAAGAGTCGTTCTGGAAGAATCCTGAAGGAAGTCACATCATGGTGGATATTTCCATTTCATGAAAATATGTAAGTTTATTTTTGAATGGAAAAGAGATATGTAATAATCACACATTTTCTATTTAAAGAGTAAATCATAGTTTATTCCATAGAAGATCCACTATGGCGTAGAGGTTTTTTAAATGGCGGAACTGCTAGACTTGGGTAACATGACCCCCATGTCGCAACACCGGTCACATGCCACAACTTGTTTAGGGGTCCTCAAATCCAGTTAATCCATGACCAAAAATATTTGTAGATCTCATTATGATCTCCAAGATTCTTGAAATTTAAAAATAGATAGTTTTAATTCACTTCATGGTGACCCCATAACATCGTGAAGCCGGTTAACACATTATATAAAATCAAAATTTTATTGTGCCATACCACAGTGACTAAAGGTCGCATCATGGTGATGTTGTGACCTATATATTCTATAATCCACTGAACATTAAAAAGGATTTGGATTTTGGAATTCATCTTGGAGTAGAGAGGAATAGAGGACAAAGGAATCTGGAGAGTAGACTTCTAAGGGACAACTCAAACATTTCTTTTTATAATTTTATATATTGATTCATAATAATGGATTGTAAATTAAATTGTGTATGGTAGCATGGTTTCATCACATTCACTCATTAATTTATTTAATTTATCTTTATTTGAGTATGATTAATCTCTCCCTCGAGGTTAATATTTTATTTGTGATGGTTAATCACCCCATCATGAGTGAGTTGTCACTTAAGGGATGGTATATTGAGAGTAACAGGATAAGACTTTAACTTAAATGATTAATCTAGTTTATGAATCACATGTTTCATATTAATATTGCAATGAGACTAATTCAATCCTATCCTTTAGTAGACTATTTAGAGTGATAGAAATTGGGTGGAAATCCCAAATGCAATATAAGAGAATGGGATAATTAGATCCAATATTAATTTTCCTTTTTCTTTAAGATAAAATATAATGCATTTAGGTATTATTAGGATACTTTCAATAGATAAATTGAATAGAATTAGGTAGTTTTAATTATTAATTAACAAATGTAATTAATTACATCAAGGAGTCTTACAATTAATCAACCATAATGATTTTTAAGTTAAGTAAACCATAAATTTTGAAAAATCATCTAAAATTGATCTGCCATATTTGTTTGTAATCTGAAGTTTTAGTCAATATAAATTTCTTATTTACTCTATTATCATCTTTTATCTAGAAATTTACCTCAATTATATTTTTTGACGAATATCATCGGTGGATGAGCCCGTAAGGGGCACCGTCTCCTAGGTTTTTTGCCCTATAGCCGCCTCTCCTCCTCGCCTCGGATCGTCTTCTGAGATCTCTTCGGCGCGCCTTCTTGGCGTTTTCGCGGCAGTGGTCCCTCTCACAGGGGCGGTGTTGAGGAATCTGTGTTGGCGCGACCGTCTTGGCCTCCCCTACCGTTTGCTGGCCTACATTTGGCAGCGCGGTGTTGAAAGAGGTTGTTCCTCCTGGTCGAGGGCCGACGCTTCCTCTGTGCCGGCTGGGGGGGCGCACGACGGTTCGATGAGGTCTCCGAGGGAGATTGCGAAGGTGGTGACAGGATCTGTTCGGATTTGTGGCGGAGCGTTGCGTCCGTCATCGTGGATTTGTATTCTCTTCGTGTTTCTTTGCTCTTTTTGATTTGTCTAGGGTATGGTTGAATCCTGCTTTGGCGTATGGTGATTCTGGTTATGATTTGTGGTTCGATCTGCTTTGGACGACGGCGTGGACACAGCGCCGCTGGGTGGTGGTGCCTCGCCCGCGGTGATGACTACGTTGGTGTGTGGCCAACGTTTTGCGGTTCCAGTTTCGGGGGTTTTCTTTTGAATTTGGTTTCGAATTTTCTGGTTCCTGGTTTGTTCGGTGACTCTTCCTGATGACGGAGATGATTTCTTTCATTTACATCCCTGGTCGAGGTGGTGGTATGAAGTTGTTTGCTTGGTGGTGGTTCCGAGTTCTGGTGTGTTTACATTTCTGTGTAATTTTTTGTTCGGTGATGGTGGTTCCGGCGTTGGTGGTTCTGGCGTGGTGGTCGATGGATGATACCACTTGGGGAAGGTGATAGTCAGGGTGCGCGGCTCTAGGCAGTTTGCAGGCCGAGGCATTGACGTTTTCCTACTTTTATTTGAACTGCCTAATTTTTAAATTTGAATCCTTGGTGTTGCTTAAAAGTGGTTGGCGGGTGTTGTAATTGGTGTTTTGAATTTTGTGTGGTTCTCACTCAGCCATAAAAGTGATTATTTAAAAATACAAAAATATTGATTTGGCAGTATTACGAATAAAAAAAAGACCTCAATTATATTTTTCAACTGGTATTTTTCTACTTTTTTTACTAAGTCAATAATTGAGAACAATTCACTACGTTAGAATTAAAGGTATAGCGTTCCATGGGAGAACAACACGTGTGATGAAAGAAATTGGAGACCGCATTGGTCACTTCTTAGAGTGGGATTGCTCGGACCCAATTCAATGGGTCCCCCTGGTTCGGATAAAAGATGATGTCGATGTGTCAGAGCCCCTGATGAGAGGAATGTTCCTGAAAATTGATGACTCCAACATCTGGATCGCGTTCGAATTCGAGAAACTCCCAATCTTTTGCTTCTATTGCGGACGCATCGGCCACCTTGAGAAAGCATGTTATTCAAAGACAGAGAATAAAGTAGGAAATATAATTTTTCAATACGGTATGTGGCTCCGGGCCAAAGCGTTAAGAGATGCCTACATCCCTGAGCCGGAGAGACAAAAGGATCGTGACCGCCTCACGATAGCCCACCTTAGGCGGCCAGAATCTGAAAAACCATCAATCATAATGCTGGGACCACCAGATTTCCCTAAAGAGTGACCAGCTGATCTTAGGGAAGCTGGAAATGCCTCCCAGGATATTATCTCCAAATTCAATGATGGGATTCGGCAGGAAAGTCGCTCGATTCAGGGTTGCACCAACTCAGGCATTGACTCCATACCACCAGAAATCATGATCTTCACTGCAATAGAGCTGTTACCTAAACCAAAAGAACCACCAGAGAAAAGCCCGAAGCCGAAACATGTGTCCTTTGAACCGCCTGATGCTGAGCAGACATCAGATATGGTCACGACAAGCGTCTTTCTTCAAACTGATTCTGGGATGACAGACGTCACATCTTCAGGCCTTGTCACTTTTCGAACATGGAAAAGGGAACACGGTGTAGATAGAGGCGGATTTTCAGTTAATCCAAATCCAGGGGAACTGAAACGAATAATTGAGTCTAGTAGTTCGACTGTAAACTCCCCCAAAAGGAGGAAAGAAACAGGTACTATAACGACCCCAGATAAATCAAAGGCGGAGGCGGGTGCGGCCCAGCCCCGCCTAGAGCTATGATTGTGTTATGCTGGAATTGTCGTGGGCTTGGAAACCCACGGACGGTTCGTATGCTTCAGCACCATTGTGCTCAAAGTCGCCCTGATATGGTTTTTCTGTCCGAAACCATATTGGAAAACAAGGACACCACAAGTCTTGCTCAGAAATGTGGTTTCCAGGGATATATTCTGGTTCCCCGATAGGGTCGATCAGGGGGACTATGTATCCTTTGGAAGGAAAATTTTGATGTCAGGATCTTATCCTTCTCCCCTTGACACGTGGCTGCAGCCATTCACGATTGCCACAACCCCCCCCCCCGGGACTTTTGTGGGCTTTTATGGTTGGTCTTCCCAGATTGAAAAGTGGAAATCGTGGGACCTTCTTCGCAAGCTCCGTCGTGACCTGCCAAGCCCTATTCTGTTTGGAGGGGATTTCAACGAGATCCTATTTCAGAAGGAGAAAAGAGGCGGAGCTGTGTGATCCTCCACTTCAATGTCAGATTTTAAAGAAGCAATTCTTAGGGCGGATCTAGTGGATCTGGGATACACGGGCAATCCGTTCACGTGGTTTTGAGGCAATTCAGATGGGACCCGTATCGCAGAACGTCTTGATAGATTCCTTGGATCAACGGATTGGATGAACCTTTTAAAAATGTACCACATCGGACACCTCATGCTCAACTGCTCGGACCACTGCCCAATTGTCATTAACTGCACCCATGACGAGTGCACTTATAAAATCAGGAAACCCTTCAGGTTTGAAAGCTTCTGGTCAAATGATCGCGAATGCGAAGAGGTTATCCGATCAGGCTGGAAGAGCGGGCAAGCTGACTTTAGAACCAACCTTCATCAAGTGGCGTCTGATCTGAAGACATGGAGTTCCTCCAAATTCTGTCAACCTGATCGGAAATGCAATTTTCTTGAAAGGAAATTGTGCTCTCTTCTCAGCAAACCCCCAACTAGCAGCACACTCTCCAAAATCAGCGAAACCCAATGAGATCTAGACGCTGCCCAGCGCATCAAGGAAGGCTTCTGGGCTATGCGAGAACATGATACCCATATTGCAGAAGGGGATGTTAATACCCGGTACTTCCACCAGAAAGCTTCATCTAGACGTCAGAAAAACTTTATCTCTTGTATCTTGCACCCAAACGGGAGTAAAGTGTCAGATGCAGCGGGAATCCAAGATGTGTTCTTGAGTTACTTTCGGGTTCTCTTCTCTGCAGGACACTCCAACATTTCTGCTGAAGTAGAGGATTGCATAACACCTGTGATTTCTGACGAGATTAACAGACAGCTCTCCAAAGACGTGACGGACGACGAGACCCTCCAGGCCTTGAAACAAATCCACCCTACTAAGGCCCCGGGTCCAGACGGTTTCCACGCCCTCTTATTCAAGAATTACTGGCACATTATTGGCCCAGACATCTGCAATTTGATGAAGAATATTTGGGCGGTGAAAACGAACCTGTCTGTTATTAATGAAACAGTCCTTACCCTCATCCCCAAGATGAAAAAACCGCTCGTGGTCTCAGACTTTCGACCAATCAGTCTGTGCAATGTCTCGTACAAGATCTTCTCAAAGATCCTTGCTAATCGGATGTGTCCGTGGTTACCTAACATCATCTCGGAGAATCAAAGTGCTTTTGTGGAAAAGATATTAATCACCGATAATTCCATTGTTGCCCATGAAGTTTTTCATTCCATGAAAACACGTTCACAAGCGAAGAGAAGTATCATGGCTTGGAAACTGGATATGGCTAAGGCCTATGATAAAGTGGAGTGGAACTTCCTCAGATTCGTGATGTTTAAAATGGTATTCTGCACCAAATGGATTGACATGATCATGCATTGTGTCTCATCTGTGTCCTTCCGTATTAATGTCAACGGGGTGCTCACCCGAGGCTTCTCCCCATCCCATGGCCTTCGCCAGGGAGACCCTCTCTCACCCTTCCTTTTTATTTTGGTGGCTAACGTTTTCTCTAACCTCCTTTCAAGGGCATCCTCCTATCATAGAATTCATGGGGTGAAAGTTTTCCGCACTGGTCCACCAGTCTCCCACCTCTTCTTTGCCGATGATTGTCTTCTCTTTTCCAGAGCTACCCACAACGAGTGCATTGCCATCTGCCAGGTGTTCAATAGTATTAGCGGGCTTCAAGAAAAACGATCAACCAGGGCAAGTCAGAAGTTTCATTCAGCTATGGAGTCCCTCAACCCAAAAGAGAAGAGCTATGTTCCACAACAGACATCCCTATGGTTGAAAAGCATTAGAAGTATCTTGGTCTCCCGACAGTGGTTGGTCGGTCCAAGAAAGAAATTTGTACAGCTATTGTGGATCGAATAGAGAAAAAAATCCAAGGTTGGGATCCCAAAAAAATCTCCAAAGCCGGCAAGGAAACTCTCATTAAGGTGGCTCTTCAATCTGTTCCCAGCTATTTTATGTCTATCTTTAAGCTTCCTGCTGCTGTGGTTACCCAGATTCACTCCAGCACTGCCAACTTCTGGTGGGGTCGAAATGATGGAAAAAATAAAATCCACTGGATCATATGGACTACACTTTGCCAACCCAAATCCGAGGGCGGAATGGGCTTCCGAGACCTTTCTCTTTTCAACGATGCACTGCTGGCTAAACAAGGATGGCGCCTTATTAATCGTCCATCATCTCTCTGCGCACGAGTTCTCCGGGCAAAATATTTCCCACACAAGGAGTTCCTGGATTCCCATCTTGGCCACCAGCCCATCTTTTTCTGGAGAAGCATTTGGGGTGCCCGCAATCTTCTGAATAAAGGACTAGGTTAGAGGATTGGGAATGGCTCAACGGTTAACATTTGGACTGATCCCTGGCTTATTGATTCATCAGGCGTGAGGGCATCATCTCCTATCCATCCAGTCTCTGAGTACGCCACGGTCCGATGCCTTTTTGCTGACCAGGGGACGGGGTGGTGCTTGGAAAAACTCTTCTCTTGGTTCAATGAGAGGGACAAAAGGATTATTCTGAGTATCCCATGTGTTCCGAATGCAGGCCCAGACCATCTCTACTGGACCAATGACATCTCAGGAGCTTACACGGTGAAATCCGGTTACCGACTCGCTCTCGGTACTCGGACAACTGAAGGGGATGCGAGGCCCTAGAAATCACTTTGGAAGCTCAATGTTCCCCCTAAAATCCGCTATTTCTAGTGGCAGGTGTGCACGGTTATCCTCCCTACCAAGAGCCTCCTTGCCTTCCAACACTTTTCAAATGACAATTCATGCCCCTTTTTCCCATATATCCCAGAATCCCCGCTTCATGCTATCATCCAATGCCCAGGGGCTCAGGAGGTTTGGAATTGCTGGGGATCTTCCACGGATCTTTACCTGGACGCTGCCTCGGACCTTACTTCTCTTATGATGCGATGGTGTTCCTCCTTTTCACCGGCTAAAGCTGGATCTCTATGCATTTTGGCATGGACTATCTGGGACCAGCGTAACGAAGCCATTTTCAATATTTTTCTTTGGCCCCCCAGATTTTGGGTTGACTGGGCATCATCTTGGATTTCGGGTTGGCAGCACCACACTGAGAAGCAAATATTTTTTTTACCCCCTCCTCACTCCCTACATTGGTGCCCTCCACAGGAAGGGACTATTAAGATTAATGTGGATGCCTATCTCCCTAAGGATGGACCTGTTGGACTTGGTATGCTGGCCCGGGACAACCATGGACATATTACGGCAGCCAAACATGAATCACACCACGCACTTTGGGAGCCCTCAGTTGCGGAAGCCGCTGCCATCCTCGCTGGGCTAAATTTTGCAAAAGACCGTGGATAGGACTCAATTCACATCGAATCAGATAGTCTCACCATCATCAATGCCATCAATCTCAACGATGGTGGGCTAAAATCTTTTGGATCCATCACTCAAATTATTCACTCTCTCCGGCCAAGCTTCACATCCTGCATTTTTTCATTCGTCAAAAAGGGAAGGAAACGAGGCCTCTCACCAGATGGCAGTCGTTGGCCCTCATTACGATGATCTGCTCTGGCTTGATTACTTCCCATCATGGTTATGTGCTTGTACTTCTGCTGATCTTCATTATTAATGAATTCTTCTTTTGTCAAAAAAAACCTCAAGACTCAAAATTCTTATACTACTCTGTTATAGTTTTAGTGATACTGGTTTTGTATTTACAAATTCTGAATTATTTCCAATTAACCGAAGATTTGAAAATTATCTGGGGAACATTAGTAACATGATCCATGAGTTTTTTAAAGAGATGCATATCAATATGGTACAAACATATTGTTTTGGTGGAAGAAATGGGGATTATAGCACTAAATCATTAGAAATATGCATAAATTTAAAGGGAATATATGAGATAAGATGTTGGGATATTTAAATACCCTTAAAATACTAATTATTAGATTCATTCCAATAAAAACACTTATCAAGACCTCGATCATACAAATGGGAAAATTATGCCAAAGTTGGGTTCTCATGGATTATCCTACATGAGGAAAGAATGATATAGGTGACCCTAATGGTTAGGTGTTTATTCCTAGTGTGTTCTTGGGTTACACTTAGCTAATAAACCATAATGGTTAGGATACCTAAGTAATAGAGTTAATTTTATCCATATAATATATTTGGGAAAGTATTTTTCCTCTCAGTTATCCAAGATTCATATCTGATATGATTGACATGATTATTTACTAGATATAGTCATAGATTATGTTATGAGATTAGATGGAATAAATCACGATGAAATAATGATCTTGGCACACTAGTGGATATGATTCAATATAAAAGGGGTCGTCATTTTAGTGAATAATGACTGAAAATTAATATTTTTATTTTCCAAACACTTTTGAGGAAAAATTGAGAAACCAACAAACACTTTTGAGGAAAAGTGCTAAACCATACATTAATTCACAACAAACTTCAAAAACCAATGTCTAGAATATAACATCCAACCAAACAACTCAATCAACAAACAAAATCAACCACACCATCATTCAAACAAACAATCTTCATATGATAAAATATTATGTTATACAAAAAATGGTATCATTATAATATAACTTGACTTTTAGATAAATATTTGAAAAGGAAATGATTAATTAAATAAACTCCCTAGACTGGTATAGAAACTTAAGAATTTTTATTAAGAAAAAATGGAAATTTTTATGTTTTGGAGAAAAAAAACCCTGAGAAACCTCTGGTTGATGAAGTAAGTCAAGATGAAAAAACGTTTATAGTAATCATTTTAAGGAATATATTGACTTATTTACATTGATTCTTGTTTCTATGGATCCCAATATTAAAAAAGAAACATTAGAATATAGATTCTTATGTGATGATAGAAATCCTAAAAAAGATCTATCAAGAATAAGTTGGACTTAAGATATATAAAGTTTCAAAATCACTCTTTAAATGTAAGTTGTATTAGTTTACTTAAATATCGACTCATGTACTCAATATGATTAGGTAGATAAATGACTTGAAGAGAATAGGGTCACCTCTCAGGCTTGATCTAGCCATAAAATTCATTCTACAATCATTGTTGAAAAGGTTATAAAATTTTAATATGAATTATAACATGAATGGGTTCAATAAATGTTTACTCAATATCCTAAATATGTTTAGGATTGTTGATCAAGGAATGAGAGGTTCGTGATAAATTTACATGATAAGGTCATGAAAAGGAAAGAGTAAAGTTTGGGTTTAAAAGGAGAAGAAAAGAGTTCATGGAAAATCTACACCAGCTTCTAAACTGAATAAAGAAGATTCTAAATATGGGTGGTGTTTTTACTATTAGAAAACTAAAAATTTAAGGAGAAATTTTACAAAATACAAGGATTCAAGAAAATCCATATAGAGTGTACATCAGTTATTAATGTTATATAATTCAATTTTTTTAATAGAACATGATACCAATTATACATTATACAATTCTTATGAATATGTATATGAGTTAAAAATTGATAAAGAGTTAATGGTCAATCTTAAATTATGCACTCAAGTAGTGAATTAAGGTTGTTACATAATGGAGTTAGATGAAATTCATTACTTTAAATCTCTATTGGATCAAATTAAAGATTGTGTATTTTCATCTTGTTTTTCTCTTATATGATAAGAAGAGTTTTTGTAAACAGTGGTTATGATCAATAAATTATATGATTCATTATTATGAATGGTTATGATTAATCGTATTCTATAACATGTTTGAAAATAAGATGAGAATAAAGGTATTTTTATCCAAAATAAAAGAGTTTATCCAAGATATAGTTTATAAGATGAGAAATATGATCCTACCACCCAACAATGGCATATTTTAAATAATAAAATCTTATTTTATAAATAATCCTCTAACACATATACTATGGTATGATATATACATGTTAATAGTTTATTTATTAAATATTACAACTAGAGTAAATAAGTTTCATTTCCTAAACACAAATAATTTTGTGTATATTATCATGATATTTTAGATAAAACATTGTTTCTAATTAGAAAGTGAAAGTGTGTTTGGAATTATAGAGGTCAAAAGTATAAAAAATAAAATATTAGTTATATTTTAAGTGAAATTTACTTTATATCCTAAAATATTTTAGGTTTTTTTAGTAAGGAAAATTGATTAAAGTAAAAACCTTCATATTGTTACCAAAATGGTTTCAAATAAATGTTTACATGAAAGGTTTGAAGATGGTGATGATGAACTTATAAAGGGTTATAAGTTGAGTATTTTGAATAATTTTTCAAATTTTTTAACATTAGTAATATGATTACTTATCTCACCATTATTAAAACATTCTTATTTCATAGATAGTACTCACTTAAAGTGTTTAGTAGGATGTTTTATCAGACGATCACATAGATATATGGAAAAAATTACATAGAGATATAATAAGTAACAAAACCCTAAGTACAAAAAATATAAGTCCACTCTGGTGGTATATCATATTGGATATTATTATATGTGGGATTATGTATGGTTTGGTTAATTTTCTAAAAGGGGTTTAAGAATATAAAATGTATCATGTTATAAAAAGGTAGTCTCCAATTTATCATTCTTTCAAGTTTACTGCATATATTCATAAAGTGAAATGGTAATTAACTTATCAAAGTATAAATTTGAGTTATCCCGGACTAATATTAATCATGTAGTATTATCTATTATAAGAAAATGATAAGGTTGGTATGGGTAGGATTTCATATAGAGATATGAAATATACTCATGAGACACAAAACAGGTTTTGTGTTCTAGATGACCTACCAAGTATACAGCATAGAGTGTCATACATTGTATCTTTGGTGTACTATGGGTTCATGATTCATATTTAATCCATGTACCTAAGGTTGGAAAGATACCTAGTATCATTAACTTAATACTTTTATACTTCACTTATTCTAGTCTTAAGGCTGAGAAAATCATGGGTGGTTGGATATATTGTTGATCACATCATTGATTGAGGATTAACCAAGATGGGATTTATCCTTTCATATAATGAGTATGACATCTATTCACTTGATTAAGATAGACTAAGTAATTGTATGTTCATACCCAGATAAGGTGAATTTGGTGTGCTTATCTATTTGGATGAGGTTCATGTGATGTGATCATCCACTTGGGTGAATGAAATGAGAAGTATTTATCCTTTCGATTAGTAAATACTCAAAGAATTAAGAACATGTGATATGTCAATATGGGATTTACATAATACATGTCCCATGGTCTCTTGATTTCTTATATAAATGGATTATATGATTATGCATACTTGTATATGATATGGTTAGTGGACATGGGTGTGGAGATACATGTGTTTGATAAAGACTATACCAAATTAAATTATTGATTTAGTGACATTGACACTTTTATAGATCTTTAACTTTGATTATAATTACATATTGGGTAATTCAAAATTATAGTCAATGCTAAAAAGTATCATGGGATCACACTTTATGGTTGTATGAATGAGTTTAAGTTTTGTTACAAATTATTTCTATAAACATTGTGCGCCACCCCAAAATTATTTTAGAGGATATACAAAATAAGTTTTGAATATATTTTTCATAGTTTGTTACATATGATGTTACATGTGATGAAAATTAATGATAAAATTTCCAAAAATGGGGTTTTTAAGGTATCCAAAAAGATTTTGAGATATGGTTTCATGAGTTGTTTCATATGATTTTACCTAAGGCGAAAATGTGATAAGTATATAAGGATTTATTATAAGTGTTGTATTATTAAAAATTTGGATTAATTTCACCCCCATGGCATGGTTATTTAGACCGTTGTGTGGTCTATGTTGGGATACACCATGACATGGTGACTGTCACCACTTTGTGGTGTTGTGAATAGTAGTTTTGCATGATATGTGATGTCATGTGGATCAACTATATTCTAACAATAAAAAATATCATAATCAATTTTTTCATCATGAGATGTTGATTTAAGGATTTTGAAATTTCTAAATTAATTTTTTAAATGATAAACAATAAATCATAAATGAAGATTTGAGAGTTACGATAGTTTTAACTCATGAAAATTTATGAAACACTTCATTTAATATAGTTGAATGTTTAGACTCAATAGATTATCCTTGGATGGATATATATTGAGAATCATATCTTATTATTTGACATATTTGAGACATTATGAAAGCTCCTTGAACCAAAGAACATTGGGGCTTTCATTTTCCTCAATCCATTAAACTAGATTAGAGTATACCATGGCTTAAAGGAGGTCCTTCCCAACCATTGGGAGATTCATCCAACTCGTGGATACCCATAGAGGAAGAAGTTTGTTTTCTTCTTATTTGTTATCACCATCAATATCATGTGGTGGATCTTGGACAACCTAGATCAATAGAGAAAAGTTATTTCATTATTTATTTATATTATTCAATCTAAATTAATAGAGACATCTTGTGGTTTTATTAGTTTTAGTTTCCATTTTCCATTAATTTTGGATAAGTGTTATCCCCTCTAAAACCATTTAGGATTGATATTAATCCAATATCATCATTCTTGACTTGTTTTAATTTTCATCCTATATGAATTTCATTTAAATAAAATAAAGAATAAAGGATATGAAAAGATATCAAATTTTATGGTTATAATTATAAAATAATAATGTTAAAATATAAAGTATTATACCTCATTTCTCATCAATTTCTCAAATTACAATTAAAATTATCTCATTATACGGTTTCCCACTTCATTGGTGAAATGGTTCTAGGGTTTATTTCAAGAAACTCTCAAAATATATGAATATATAGGCATGAGAAAATATTAGAGTTATATATATAAATAATAATATTTATATTCTAGCTCGGCCACCATGATCCAAAAAAATTATCATGGTGTTTAAAAATTCCAAAATATAACCAAAATAAAAAAAAATCTTTATTTTAGATTAAATGGTGAACTACATTTTAAAATATGATACTTCTAAAAGGTTCAAAATTACTATTTTACCATTTTAGTGGTTTTATAAAAAAAATATCATTATATCCTTTTAAAACATTACATGGAGATTAATTTAATCATTTCATGTCACTTTATACTAAGTGGGGAAACTAATAAGTCTAAAAAAATCAACCAATATCTATATCATCAAGTTTAAATAAATTATTTGTTTGTGTAAAACTTGGTATAATGGATAAAATCCTAAAATTATCATTCATTTATGTTTTATATCATTTATATCATGAGATATGATATGATGATTAATCCCTTTGATCAATTATCATCATGGAAAGTCATGGGTAATAATGATGTATTAAGATTAACATGAGTAAATGCTTTGTTGTCTTAGTCCATCAATTACTTTTTTTAATAATCAAAATTCATGTATATTTTATATCCAATCAATTCTATGTTTTATGGAAGTTAAATATTTTTCTATAAATTATGGAAATTTCTTAAGTATATAATGGAGTGTAAATCCAGACTATCTAGAAAAGTGATCATGAGTCGAGAAAAAATATATAAGTGCTCAAGAAACTGTAAGGACTCGAATGGCCTCGTGAAGACTTTCTATCAACCATATTAAGGAATCTGGAGAAGTTAAATTTAAAAATTTACTAGAGAAATCATGTGGAAAATGAATTGACTGTATGACCATCTAATTGACCATGAATAAAAAATCATAAAGTGCTCAAGTGACCACAAGACTAATCAGAGTGATTACACGTTATATCTCAGAGTGACCAGAACCATCTCAAAATTTTCACAAAGGGTTGAAAAGACTACACGACCATGTGAATTGATTGTATCCCTATATGATCGATCATGGTGTATTTATCATAAACTCTTTACACAATTATAAGTAGAAGTGAAGCTTCCACATGTTATACCCTTTCTATCATAAAATCACAAAGGAGTGACCACATGTTTCATCCAATCAATCACATAATGAAGTAAAGTGATTGTATGATAATGTTAGGATTTTGGAAAACTGATGGAGATTTTGTATGACATCAGGATTCCACATGTTTGAAGTAAATACATTAGAATGCTGAAAATAGAATAATTATTGGATTGAGTACAAGTTTAGAACAAGAGACTGTAACGCCCCGACCCCAGTTACCCAGAGTCGGTGCATTATTGCGTAACATTGGCATGATCAAAAAAGATCAAGTCTCGAAAGACCAATTAGTTTAGTAGTCTTGGAAACACTAGATACATTCATAAGTATTACATTACATCATAAAGTAAAAAAAACATCATGTCTTCATATCCCCTCATACTATCCCTACAGGTCATTCATAATATACTTCATCACATCCGGGAAAAATTAAAACATTGAAAGGGGTGAGCTCAGATGCTCAGTAAGGATAAAAATATAGCGGAAGCTTTCATAAATAAACATTAACATTTAAGGCAAAGTATAACTAAAACAAAATCCTTTTAAACTTTAACTTCATCATAATATGGAAAAATAAAATGAAATAATTCCATTTACTTATTCACAAGGATATTCTACTAGTCGAATAATCACATGCAATATCAATAACCACTTTCATAATGATGGAATGCATAATTCCAGACTATCATAACCACGTATCCAAGGCCTCGTTCCAAGACTACAAATAAGATTTTGTCAAGGACTCGTGCCAAGACACTAGTTTGTCTCATGAGACCTACCGATGCATCGAGGAGCTATAGCGGGCTCCACCCGTCACTTATTAAGTCCAATGCATTCCTCATATGAACAGGTTTAAACATATCATAAACCATAACATAATCGTATCACATAAAACATTGATAAAGGAAACATAACATTTCCACATTTCAATCACAATATATCAATACAACACATTGATATAATAAAAACACTATCAAAACCATTTTCAATACCAAAATAAAAGAAAATTAAAACTTGGTATTTATTTTTCATTTTAAAAAAAATTATGGCTTGTAGAGGAAGCCGGAACTCAAATAATGGTCACGGAGGTGGAGAAGTCGTTGTCACCACATACGTATGAAAAGAAAACATTCATTTTTGTCATTTAGTAAAATGCTTCATATAAAAATATTCCTTTTGAATAAATGTAAAAGTCAAAGGGGTTTATACACCGTATAAAAGAAAGTCTTGTATTAAAACAAAATATGCCTCAATGAAAGAAGATTGAGACAAAGTCCCTTAAAAAGATCATTTTTTTTAAATAAAATAGATCTATTATGTGTATTCACTATAAGTACTCATAAATAATTTACAAATACAAGATAGGACATAATAATAAAATGACCTAATTTGGAAGTAGGAGATTAACCCAAAGAACGAAAATTTGGTTAAGAAGTTCCTTTACCTCGTGTCCGACTTGACTCGATCGTTATTTAACATCTTGAATAATACACTAGAGTTAATTTCTACTTGCCTAAGAACCTTTTTCAAGTTCATTATTCATTTTATATCACTTATTACCATGTTATGAACATTATTTAATTATTTAAGTTAATAACGGTCATTTTTTCGATCATTGGTACTTGAGTCAAAAATAAACTTCTTATAATTACAAGTTGTTCATGTGGTAAAATATCTGTTATATCAAGAATTATATTCATGATGTAGATATCATATATATCATATATATCCAGTATATACATTCATTTATAATATTACATAACATTTAGAGGTAAGAAATGAAATGCACCGTTCATGGAGACGGTAAGTCGTACGTACGCATGAACACTACTTTCATTTCTTCGTATTTAATGGAATGAAATGATAATGATAAAAAGGTGTATTATACTTCCAGTATAATATCATATATAATATCATTTACTCCATCCTTTATACGTCCCACATATGGCATTAACGATTCAAATCACTTTGAGGGGGTAGTAGTCCGCACTTCCTAAAATGAAATTACCGCGTTTACCCATAATGGAAATCATAAAGGTATGCCATAAATGAGAAATAAATAATAATAAGTAAAAAATAAACATAATATATATATCATATATGAAAATAGTTTCATCAAAATGGCCACCATTAGAGGTGTTAAAAGAATATTGAACAATCATCGTTTCGTGAGGCAGTATTTCGCCACCCACAGAAACAGTATGTTCTTTAACCATTAGACGAAGGTGTGTGTAAGTGTAAATAAAATAATTATCATAAAAACATCCTAGTATATTTTAGATACTGTTTTTGTAACAAAAAAAATTAATAAAAAGATTTTAAGGGGTTGGAGAAGCAAAATAAAACAAAAGAACATAAGAGAAGACATTACCTTAAAATCGGGTAACTCTTTTTGATTTGAGCCAAAGGCTTCCTTGGGAATACTTCTGCCCAAAGTGAGTCTTCTTGGAGTAATAGAGAGAATTTGAGAGTGTATTTGGGTAGAGGTTGACCGAGCCAAATGGCTTTGACCGTGTGAATAAGGTGGTAGTGGTGGGGGCCTTTTATAAGAGGATAGGAGGGTCACTCTTGGAAAGTCATGAAATGTTATATTATTATGAAGTGCTTTTTGGATTACAAAGGTCCCACAATTATATATTTCGAGGATAAGGTGATAAGGGTTCGAAATATACTCATAAAATAGGTTTTTGACAAGTTTAAGCCTTAGATTTTACATTATCTTTTCATTTTATTTAAATCGTTAATTAATGAGGTAATCGTTGCATCATCATGGTGTCATAAAAAATTTAATTTATTTAATGTATAAAAATTATAAAAAAATTACCATGATGTAGGAAATATTTTTATATTTCCAATGAATTTTTATAGTCAAAAGGTTAGCTTATATAACCCCATGTAATAATTGTTTTAGTAAAACAACACATGTTTGTGACAATTTTATTTTTACTTTAAATAAAAAGTTATTAATGTCATTTTCTTACCCAAGTGGCTCCATGGGGTCCCCAAGTTGACCCATGGATTGTCTTGGTTGGTCATGACTCATAAAATAATGTTAGGACATGTGTAAGGGTATTTCATATTATTAAAACATTATATTTACCTTAAATTACACTAATTACCTTTAATCGCGATTAATTAAACTTAAAAGTTACTATTCACCAAAAAATTATTTTAATCCCATTGAACCACATTCTACTTCCTAATGAAAACCATGTATGTCGGATTTTTGAAAATAAAATCACAGAAGTGGTAATGTTTCATTTAAACGAAAAATCAGTTTTTTAACTACCACTTAGTGGTTTCACTATTCATCAAAAATTGAAGTTTTTCAGAACAATGCCAAAATTTCACCCTAAGCTATAATTGATATTCCGAATTCAAAAATGATTTCAATTTTACAAAATTACAAACATATAAGTTGCATTAATTAACTTTATAATTAATTCTCGCTGTCACAAAAAATAGCATGTTTTTAAGAAACAATATATATCAAAAGATTGACAATTGTTTATGTCCAATTTCAAAGTGAAATTAATTCTAATGAACACCATTGGATAAAATGGTAAAATTATATTCTAATTATACTTTAAAACCACTCAATAGTATAATTTATAACTATAAATTATTTTGATGAAAAAAGTCGTTTTCAAGTATTTTTCATTATTCATAAAAAATTGGAAGTTCTCAGAAAAATACCAAAAATTCAACTTAGGATAATTTCGATATTCCGAATCCAAAAATGAAGTCCATTTTGAAATATAAAATATATATAATTTCAAAAAGTGGGTATTACTATTCATAATGGCTATTTTGATTGGTCGCGGTGTGTTAGAATCTCGAACTTGCGTACAATGCAAGCTATTGCATTATTGAAAGAGAAGCGTATCGTGGAATCTCGGGGTGTTACATTCTCCCCTCATTCAATAAATTGCATCCTCGCAATTTGAAATTTTTCTTTGAAAATAAAAGGTTGAAAATAGAAAATACCTTTGTGGAAAACCCACATTGGAAATAAGGTTAATAAAAATATAACATTAAAAGAAAGAAAGAGAAGTACAAAGGTCACCTGAGATATCCCATACTAAGATTATATGAAAATATGGATATGGAGGAAAAACAAACCATCAAGGTCTGATGGAGAGTTGTAGAAAACAGGATTAGGATAAATTTAACCACAAGAAAATCACAAACTTGTGATTGGTTAAATGGTCATTGAATCCCCAGTTGGAAAAGTTAACCGACAACATTTTTGTTTTAAGTTACCTTTCAAAAAGTTGAGGAATTTATTTAAGAGATTTACTAAGAATGTAAGGAAATATACTTACTTGTCATGTAGACTTTCATTCTTTAATAAATTTTTACCACAAACCCATCTTTCACTCCAAATGGTAACAGAACTCAAAAATATTCTATTTATCCTAATTGTATAAGGTTCCAAATATTACCACATACCATTTAGATTAGGAAAACTATTTTGTAATAACCAGGGACTTCCTGTAGGCTAGTGGTAGATAATAAAGGTCTGTCGCACTATGGTTGTGGGTTCGATTCCTACAGCTTTGTCCGACACGACGGGTTATCCCCCAACCTGCAGGTTGTCCTTTTCCTAAAACTATAGTATTATAATATTCCAAAAATAATCTTCAGAAATGTTTTAACCTTAAATAATACTATCCAAGGTTCAACTTAATCCATTCCAACCTTTATAGTTATCCAAAATACCTCTGTCCAGACATTCTCTAAAAGGTCTCTAAATTCCAAAATCAATTGTAACATCAGATTCCCCAAACAAATTAAAGTTTCTATTATTGTCACATACTAAAAATATGATTGCCTTCATCATATTAAAACCTTAATGAAAACAACAAGTACTTCAGTACAATCCTTATATATATCACATTATTCTTATAACCAGAATATAATCCTTGAGTCCAAAAGCACCAATACATTAATTATTCCACTTCAACTGTAGTAACAGTATAAGATTGTCCTTGATCCCTTGGCCTTTTCTAAGGTAAGTTTCCCTGACACTTAGGACATTCATTTGCATAATTCCACATTTCCCTGCAATTGTAGCATTCAATATTGATAGCCTCTTTCTTTCCCTTGCAATCACGAGCCTGGTGACCTTTTTCTCCACATTTATAACAAACTCTCATTCCTTTTAGGCATGTGCCAGGGTGATTCTTCCCAAAATTATCACATAATGGAAAATCCTTCTTTCCCGTTTTCCCTTTATCTGTCTCTTGTTCCACCGTTCTCTTCTTCTCTTACTTTACTTTGTTGTCATAAGACTTAGAGAATTCCTTTTCTATCTTGATAGCACATGAGACAATATCTTCATATGTTGAGAAAGATTGTGATACTAAAGCTCTATGAAGAAATGGTTTTAACCCATCAAAGAAACGGTCAATCTTACTTCTTGGGTTACGTATATAATCTGCAGCATGCCTCGCTAACCTTGTAAAGTTAGCCTCGTACTTTGCGACATTCTCATCCTCCTTTTCTCTCAGACTCAGAAATTGTCTTTCCATATCTGCCCAATGGTCACGAGGGAAGTATTTTTCTAAGAAAATCTCTTTAAACTCCCTCCATTCCATATTTGATACTTCATCATCTTCCTTTGTGTTTTGAATCAGCGACCACCATTGATCGACATCTCTAGTGAGGCGGTAAACTGCCATGACAACTTTCTCCCTTTCGCTACTCCCCAAGGCATGGAATATTTTCTCTAAGGAGTTTATCCATTGATTAGCTACTAATGGATTTGTACCCCCATTAAATGTTGGTGGTTGTTGCCTCATGAAGCAGTCTAACATTGATCCTCCATGTTGCAGATCAGGGTGCTCCATACGAGTAAGTTTATTATTCATAAACTGAGTGAGTTTCCCCAGTATGGTGATAAGTTGATCAGGACCAGTTGTATCACCAGATCCACTATAATTATCTTGAGCATGAGGGAAATCCCTATATGGAGTGTGTACATTGATACGGTTTCCATTATTTCCACTAGGCGCCATTTCTAAACAATGGCATAAACTAGATCAGTTTATGAATCAAAATACATAATTCTCTACTTGTAAAACACTTATCATAAATTGAACAGTTTATGGATATAATCCATAATCATAAAAATGTTTTCTTTGAGGAAGTATATACTCATAAACCCTTCATAATGGTTTTTAAAGAAAATGAGATTTACCCGAAGCATATCCCCCGAGAGTGTCGTAACCAATAGTGTAGCAAGGCCCGTTGTCGTGCACCAGTTCCCGTTCGAGTCTATCTCAAAGCGATGTTTTTGGGTTTTACCCCTAGTTACATTTTTTTCAGAGCCTCCTCTACCTGCTCGTATCCAGACAGGGATGTATTGCTCGGAAAACTCACAAAATCTCTATAATACCAAAATTCTAGGAAGTTCTTCTATACTAATCCTCAAAGTCTATGTTATGGCTATGTTCTCTAATCAGAGTTTTTTCTAAATCTAGCTTCCAAGGTTAGTATTAAACTGCCTCTGATACCAACTGTAACGCCCCGACCCCAGTTACCCAGAATCGGTGCATTATTGCGTAACATTGGCATGATCAAAAAAGATCAAGTCTCGAAAGACCGATTAGTTTAGTAGTCTTGGAAACACTAGATACATTCATAAGTCTTACATTACATCATAAACTAAAAATAACAAAAAAAACATCCTATATTCATATCCCCTCATACTATCCCTGTAGGTCATTCATAATATACTTTATCACATCCTGGAAAAATTAAAACATTGAAAGGGGTGAGCTCAGATGCTCAGTAAGGATAAAAATATAGCGGAAGCTTTCATAAATAAAAATTAACATTTAAGGCAATGTATAACTAAAAAAATCCTTTTAAACTTGAAATTCAACATAATATGGAAAAATAAAATGAAATAATGTCATTTACATATTCACATGGATATTCTACTAGTCGAATAATCAAATGCAATATCAATAACCACTTTCATAATTATGGAATGCATAATGACAGACTATCATAACCATGTAGTCAAGGCCTAGTGCCAAGACTACAAATAAGATTTTGTCAAGGCCTCATGCCAAGACACTAGTTTGTCTCATGAGACCTACCGATGCATCGAGGAGCTATAGCGGGCTCCACCTGTCACTTATTAAGTCCAATGCATTCCTCATATGAACAGGTTTAAACATATCATAAACCATAACATAATTGTATCACATAAAACATTGATAAAGGAAACATAACATTTCCACATTTCAATCACAAGATATCAATACAACACGTTGATATAATAAAAACACTATCAAAACCATTTTCAATACCAAAATAAAAGAAAATTAAAACTTGGTATTTATTTTTCATTTTAAAAAAAGTTATGGCTTGTAGAGGAAGCCGAAACTCAAATAATGGTCACGGCGGCGGAGAATTCGTTGTCACTGTATACGTACGACAAGAAAACATTCCTTTTTTTCATTTAGTAAAACACTTCGTATAAAAATATTCCTTTTGAATAAACTTAAAAGTCAAAGGGGTTTATACACCGTATAAAAGAAAGTCTTGTATTAAAACAAAATATGACTCAATGAAAGAAGATTGAGACGAAGTCCCTTACAAAGATCATTTTTTAAAATAAAATAGATCTATTATGTGTATTCACTATAAGTACTCATAAATAGTGTACAAATACAAGATAGGACATAATAATAAAATGACATAATTTCAAAGTAGGAGATTAACCCAAAGAACGAAAATTGGGTTAAGAAGTTCTCTTACCTCGTGTCCAACTTGACTCGATCATTCTTTAACCTCATGAATAATACACTAGAGTTAATTTATACTTGCTTAAGAACCTTTTTCAAGTTAATTATTCCTTTTATATCACTTATTACCTTTTTATGAACATTATGAAATTATTTAAGTTAATAACGGTCGTTTTGTTGATCTTTGGTACTTGAGTCAAAAATAAACTTCTTATAATTACAAGTTGTTCATGTGGTAAAATATCTGTTATATAAAGAATTATATTCATGATTTAGATATCATATATATCATATATATCCAGTATATACATTCATTTATAATATTACATAACATTTAGAGGTAAGAAATGAAATGCACCGTTCATGGAGATGGTAAGTCGTACGTACGCATGAACGCTGCTTTCATTTCTATTTCATATTTAATGGAATGAAATCATAATGATATAAAGGTTTATTATACTTCCAATATAATATCATATATAATATCATTTACTCCATCCTTTATACGTCCCACATATGGCATTAACGATTCAAATCACTTTGAGGGGGCGGTAGTCCGTACTTCCTAAAATGAAATTATCGCGTTTACCCATAATGGAAATCATAAAGGTATGACATAAATGAGAAATACATAAGCCTAATTAAAACATAAAAATAATATATATATCATTTATGAAAATAGTTTCATTATAATGGCCACCATTAGAGGTATTAAAAGAATATTGAACAATCATCGTTTCGTGAGGCAGTATTTCGCCACCCACAGAAACAGTATGTTCTTTAACCATTAGACGAAGGTGTGTGTAAGTTTAAATAAAATACTTATCATAAAAACATCCTAGTATATTTTAGATACTGGTTTTGTTACAAAAGAAAGTAATAAAAATGTTTTAAGGGTTTGGAGAAGCAAAATGAAACAAAAGAACATAAGAGAAGACATTACCTTAAAATCGGGTAACTCTTTTTGATTTGAGCCAAAGGATTCCTTGGGAAGACTTATGCCCAAAGTGAGGCTTCTAGGAGTAATAGAGAGAAGTTTAGAGAGTATTTGGGCATAGGTTGGCCGAGCCAAATGGATTTGATGGTGTGAATAAGGTGGTAGTGGTGGGGGCCTTTTATAAGAGGAGAGGAGGGTCACTCTTGGAAAGTCCTGAAATGTTAAATTATTATGAAGTGATTTTCAGATTTCAAAGGTCACAAAATTATATATTTCAAGTATAAGGTGATAAGGGTTCTAAATATACTCATAAAATAGGTTTCTTACATGTTTAAGTCTTATATTTTACATTATCTTTTCATTTTATTTAAATTGTTAATTAATGAGGTAATCACTGCATCATCATGGTGTCATAAAAAATTTAATTTATTTAATGTCTAAAAATTATAAAAAATTAACATGATGTAGGAAATCTTTTTATCTTTCCAATGAATATTTATAGTCGAAAATTTAACTTATATAACCCCATGTAATAATTGTTTTAGTAAAACAACACATGTTTGTGACAATTTTATTTTTACTTTAAATAAAAAGTTATTAATGTCATTTTCTTACCCAAGTGGCTCCATGGGGTCCCCAAGTTGACCCATGGATTGTATTGGTCGGCCATGACTCATCCAATAAGGGTAGGACATGTGTAAGGGTATTTCATATTATTATAACATTATATTTACCTTAAATTACACTAATTACCTTTAATCACTATTAATTAAACTTAAAAGTTACTATTCACCAAAAAATTATTTTAATCTCATTGAACAAAATTTTACTTCCTAATGACAACCATATATGTCGGATTTTTTAAAATCAAATCACAGAAGTGGTAATGTTTCATTTAAACGAAAAATCAGTTTTTTAACTACCATTTAGTGGTTTCACTATTCATCAAAAATTGAGGTTTTTCATAACAATGCCAAAATTTCACCCTAAGCTATAATTGATATTCCGAATTCAAAATTGATTTATATTTTACAAAATTCCAAACATATAAGTTGCATTAATTAACTTTATAATTAATTCCCGATGTCACAACAAATAGCGTGTTTTTAAAAAACAATATATATCAAAAGATTAACAATTGTTTATGTCCAATTTCAAAGTGAAATTGATTCTAATGAACACCATTGGATAAAATGGTAAAAATATATTCTAATTATACTTTAAAACCACTCAATATTATAATTTATCACTATGAATTATTTTGATTAAAAAAGTTGTTTTTACGTATTTTTTACTATTTATAAAAAATTGGAAGTTCTCAGAAAAATACCAAAAATTCAACTTAGGATAATTTCGATATTCCGAATCCAAAAATGAAGTCCATTTTGAAATATAAAATATATATAATTTCAAAAAGTGGGTATTACTATTCATAATGGCTATTTTGATTGGTCGCGATGTGTTAGAATCTCGAACTTGCGTACAATGCAAGCTATTGCATTATTGAAAGAGAAGCGTATCATGGAAGCTCGGGGTGTTTCAGAGACTGCATGACTTAAAAGGGAATACAACCAAAATTTTTATTAAGTGTTAGAGCTATCATGGATGATCCCTCGAATACACACTTTAATAAGTCATGTTAAAAAGTGGGAATTATATTTTACTATAAAATATTCCAACTAGGCATGTAATTTTGGCCAGGAGGGCTGAAAGCTTGAATGGCCTGTCCCGAAAGCCTGAAATTGTGAGCGGATTGGCTCTGGTCCGCCCATTGGATTATCTGAGGCCCGGCCCATAGAATTCCTCCGGCTCTAAAAAATAACTTAGAAGCTACTTGTGGGGAGACTTGAACCCCTTACCACAAGCTTCTAAGGTTTCTTCTGGATCAACAGGTCTAGGCGATGCAACTAGTTTTAAACTACAAAATCCTTATTGTGTGTGTCTTTGTCTATATATACCCATCTATCTACAAATAAAAACTAAAAAAAAGACACCCCCCATGCCACCCCCACCAAACTTCAGTGCATGCCCCGCACACCCCCTCACATTCCATAATAGTTTCTTTAGGAAAAATGGTCAAATGCCATATTAAATTTTTTTAAAAAAATTATTTTAATTCAATTATTTATTTAAAATAACCTGAAATTTATTATTTTATCCATTTATGATTTATAATTATTATGAATTTTATTTATTATGATGATTGATATTTCTTTAGATAGTGCAGTCACTTTAGAATTTTTTTCTTAATCAAATGTTTTTGAAATAAATTATTTGACCATTAATTATTTTTTTAATTGGTTTATATTTTAGTTTTTTATTAAATTAAAGAAAATATTATAATTATAATAGGTACATGAGGTTGTGGTTGAGGGTTTTTGTGAAACGCATGAAGTCAATTTAAAACATATAAAATGATTGATAATTAAATGAAAAACATTTCAACTGCAAAATTTTAATCAAAATGAAAATAAATTTTTTAACTTTGTGAAAAAAAATTACTTAAAAAATGAATAAATGTTTAAAAATGAATAAAAAAATATTTAAAAAAAATTAAATAATTTTAATTTTTCTTAAAATTGTTTTAAGAAAAATTAAATAAAACATTTTTAATTTTTATTTAAAAAAATTGTTTTAAAAAGAAATTTTTAATAAAATTATTTAATAAATCTTTATAAAAAAACATTTTCAAAAAAAATTTCAAAAAAAATTTCAAAAAACTTTTAAAAAAACTTTTAAAAAAATTAAAAAAAAAATAAAGAATTGTTTCAAAAAAATATTTTAAGAAAACGATTAAAAACATTTTAAAAAATGTTTTAACAAAAAAAAATTAAAAAAGCTAAAAAAATGTTTTTAAAAAAAGTTAAAAAATATTTTAAGAAAAATATTGAAAAACATTTTAAAAAAATTATTTAAAAACCATTTTGAAAAAACTTTTTGAAAAAACATTTAAAAAAAAGTTAAAAAACATTTTAAAAAAATTAATTTATTTTAAGAAAATTTAAAAAAAAAACCCCGCAAAGGCCTACCCATGGCCTAGCCAAAAAATCATGACCTAAGATCGAGCTCATTCCAACTCATGGGGTTGTTTAGTCTAGCCCAGCCTAGCCTGAATTATGGCTCACGACCTGTTTTTTAGGGCAGGTCTAACTCAGCCCGACCCGAGCCCGGTCGGGCTGGAATTAAACCCTTAATTCCAACCACTTTTTTTGCTGAATTAAATTTTTGGATAGAGTCATTTAATGCGTCAAGATTTTTTATTGAGTATGAGAATTCGTAATGATGGATTTCCACAAATCATTTTAGAGAAAGACTTATTTTTATAACAGACTGAAGTCGGGGAAAGTAAGTGGGATTTTATATGTAAAAATGTGAACCAGTGCTTTGTTCTCTATGATAAGATACTATGTTTTCATCTAAACTTCACCTAAAAATATGAGAACTCTTTCATATCTTTACATCTCATTACATAACTGAAAGAATACACTGAAAAGAGAAGATACATTGACAGAACAACTGAGCTTTGAGATTTTACTACATTAAGCTTTCACTTCTCTCTCTCTCTCTCTCTTAATTTTTATTACATTTTAGTTATGTTTGATTTTTCTATAAATTTATTAAAACAAAAACTTATCTAGAAAATAGAAGTGTACTCAGATACTCTTACTTTATTTCATTCATGTATGTACTCTCATGGAAACTGTGGAAGAGGTTATGTATTATCCTAGACAGCCCTATGTGATGCTTTTTGGTACTAAGAAAACACATCTAAGAATGGACTAAACATTAAGGAACCTAATCTAGATGCAAATATCATTTTATAGTATTCAATTTGACTTTTCGTAGAACCTGAATGGAGTTATGGATCAAAATTATGGTCATTCGAAGTTAGACTGTCGAAAATAGCCAGCCAGGGTGATTCTAGGGATAAGTATGGATTTGTGTGAAAATTTCAAATAAATGCACGCAAGTTTGGTCTTTGACACAAATTTCTGAAAATTGCGTATATCTTTTCATGGCCCGACCTGATGGGGCTCGAGATGAAACTACCCCAAGTCCACCTCCAATAGGATAGGGGTCAGCTACTAGCGTCAAGAAGTCATATCACACACATGTGAGTAATTTTCCTTAAGTACCTATACGCACGAACACATCTCTAAGCCCATACAATGATAAAATGTAAAAAAAATAAAAACAATTCATACATGAATCTATAATACCATAACCATAGTATGATAAAAATTACTAGAAAGTGTAAAAAGAGGCCAAATATAAGCCCAACCAAAACTGGAAAGTAAAGTTTGACTTGCTCCGAAGGATGGGACTGCTGTCAAATGAAACTCTAGTATACACCTCAGTTTTTATATCCCAAACTAGCTCCACCTTCTCCTAGTCCACCAAGGACACTGCAAATTATCATGTATTATTCATAATACATAACACTTGTGGGAAAATCCCATGCATGGATGAGTATAACAATACTCAGTAAGAAACCCTGAAAAAACAAAGCACAAATCATCAAGAGTAACAATCATCTCTACAGAGGTATATGTATACAACATATATAATAATAAAATCTTGGTATACTCAATAAATACACACAGTCTCAAGGTAATATCAGAAGTGTAAATCCATCCTAGTATTCATTCTCAAAGGTTCCATATAACACTCATCTGGGAGAATACACTCCATGGGATATACAACCACTAATGACACTCATTCTAGAGGTCACGCTCACTAGGTCTCGACACAAAGGAAACTGAGAGTGTTCATCTAAGATACACACTTTATTGTACTACACCTTATTGGAAAGATATTATCTTGATACATAGATATGGGGTCAATGCCCAAGGCTCATTGGGGGGACACCAAACCCTACTAGAAACATACTCCAAGATAGGGGACTGATGAAGGTACCGGGGGCCGTAACAGAAGCTGATGGGTCGGGGATTGGAAAAATTTCATCAACAGAATGACGAAACTTGTCGTCACTGATGATATGAGCCTCGGTAAGGTCCTAGAATCTCACATAAATTAAAAATAAAAAAGATACTTGTTCAAATATGAAAATGTGGTCTACTGTAACTTGTCGATAGAAATTTTTTCTTGAAGTATCTATAGTAGGAACCCTATTGATCATCAACACATGCTTCAAAAATACACTGGAATGTCGATTGTTGAATTCTAGGTATTGGCATAGAGATCTGATGATGCCTTCGACGTCTAGAAAATCACTGCATCGAGATGCCTTAGATGCGAGGAATAACTCGATCCGAACACTTGAATCGAACGATTCTTTCTCTGGGAAGTGGTAAGAGATATAGGATCTAGTTTTCATTCTATAAATGAATGAATGGCCACATGGTGAGAGATCCTACCCTCTATTTATAGTGGAGTTTCTAAATACCCGGTGGGTTCCCTGGACCCCATATATTTCAACGTCCACTAAATAAATAATTATGATGAACTAAACTACATTAATGTTATTTATTATTTTATCACATACCTATAATATATATAAAATATATTTCGTGATAAAACTAATCCATTTAACTTAACTCTCCATTCCTGTTAAATATTAAATGAACTTTGAATATTAAAATAATATTCGTTCGAATAATATTTTCTCATATTTACTAAACTTGTAAATAATATAAATAAACTCAATCCTAATTATTCATAACTTGAATAATAATGAATTTATTTATTTCTTTAGTGATTGATACATAGGAAAACACTCAGACCTCATGGTGGGGCCCACCATTTTCAATATACATATTCAACTAAATAGGGAGGATTCTAGAATATTCTATTGTGTGTGACCCTCTAGGCCCTTATCTCGATAGCTATGAATAAAATCTATAGACCAAGAGCAGAGTCTAGAAACTCATCAAGTCCCCTAAAGAGATAAGTATAGTCAAAACAATGACTACCAATCTATGAACACTAACTGTGTACTATAATATCTTTGTCTTTAAATATCTCATAAAGTAGTATGCACACTTGTATCATCGTCATTTTATTGATTTATTATTTGTTGATCTACCCAGATGGATTTACCTTTTGACTACTCTGGCGAGAGAATTATGAAGGTAACACCATCCTAATCAATTGGGCTTGATATATACAAATTCCTTAACTTGGAAGCGATAAATCCTTTCTTGACCATTCAAAAAATGTCATACCACTAACGATGCACCCAACACAAGCTACCTCGCCACAATTTTAATATCATGGTTTTTTCATCGAATCAAAGTACAAAATCAAATGGTACACATTGGTAATGATCTCAAGTCTAGAGACCAATATGCATGTCCATAGATAGGAACAACCAATAACACCTGAAACATGTGGTGTTCCTATTTTTGGGTCTTTCCTCATGATGTCACTACTAGAGATCACCAAGTGTGAACATCATGAGAATAAGTCTCAATGCTTATGATCCCCTATCACCTGATAGTCAAAAATTCACTGTGTCCAGTCAATAAGATGTATCTAGACCATAGGACCTTAGTTTAAGACTAATGTCATATTATCTCGAGGTTCTCATTATAGCCTGGAAACTACTATAACCTTTTTATATGACAATTAATCTAGGATATTATCATTAAATAGTGGATGAAGAAAATTTTACACAATAATGGTAAGAATGAATCATGTATAACTAACTGTATACATGATATGGTAACTAAAATTACTACATAGTTGGGTCTAGGGCACCCACTATTTCAACAATCGACACCGATGTATTTTTTGTCACGTCAATTCCAAAAAAACTATCTAAGGTATAAAAAAGGGAAATGAGGATCGCTTTGGGCATCTCAAAGGGATATATACTCCAATATGTTGATTCAGTAGTCGAAGTGGCCTGATTCAACTCACTCCAAAATAAGGGAACTCACCCTCACTACACAAATCATTCAAAAAATACATAGGGATCACCCTCTATGATGAGAACAGAATACCTCACTGAACCCTCATAGGAATGGACAATGGGAACACACTCAATCGATGTTGGTCCAAGGAATTTCACAAAAACTCATTATGAAATTGAACTAAGGGGAAATAGGTCTCAAACCAATCTTCAAAGGAGTATACAATGTTTCCTTCGGGTCCATGGTGTGTCTCACCAAATCTGGTACTTCCAGTGTCTGGGCTAGAAAAATCCTGACGAACACATAGGGATCGTCATCAGTCTAAAGGGATAAAAACATAAACCCATCGATATTCCACTAAATACTTCCAAGAATGACTAAAAGGATCATGTCATTTTGATCCTTGTGGAAAAACTTCCAGGATAGGCTATTCACTTCCCCCAAACAGACACCTGGTGAAAAAGACACATTTCACCATATAACGCATGAATGGTGCTTCATAGGCCAAAGCCACAAATTTGAAGAAGGTACCTAATATTAGTCTTTAAATATCCACCTCAATATCAGGTTCATAATGCCTCATTCGTTTCGTCATTCTAACACCGTATGGAAAACATACATCGGATATAGATTTCATAATAATAATAATAATAATAATAATATCATTATTATTGGGTGCTTCATTAATCCACACGAGTAAGAATTAAATATCTAATATTGGTCTTAAAATGACCATCTCAAATTTAGGATCATGCTACCAGTGACGGTTCATTAATCAGATACCATAAATATGTTATATTATTAATTAGACCCCATAACAACAACAACAACAACAACAATAATAATAATAAATTTAATCAAAGCCTTGGGAATTCACATATCCCCTCTCCGTGCCTATTCAAGAAGTGCATCATGCATACCGTCTCTCCTACATTAACAAATCATTATAATAATAATATTATTATTATTATTATTATTGTTATTATTATTATTATCACATATATTATTAAATGAGGAGCATAAGGGTGCTTTGTCCAGGATAGAACCTTCTTCATGCCCATGCCTAGGGATCCTTCATGTTTCATAATTTATTTATTTATTTGATTTATTTTTTCATTTCATTTCATTTATTATTATCATTAATAATAATTAAATAAAATGAAATGAAAACCCTTCATTCACACTGCCCATAAGGGAGGCGCCCCATCCTTCACATTTTTTCCCTCATAATATTATTATTATTATTATTAATAAAATATCACACCTTTGAACCTTTTTAAGTTATTATTATTATTATTATTATTAATAACAACTACACATACTATATCACAAGAACCCCTCTGTTTTCACCAACACCAGATGTCATCGTCGTCAGTGGATGGATTATGGCTACTCGTTGCTCAGAAACACCAATCGTTGCACCTATGGAGAGATTCGCTCAATCCAGCTTAGAACCCACTGATACCCAATCCAATGTCAAGTTCCTATAATAATCACCACACCTCTGTCGAATCTCTAAAATCCAAGTGCAAACTCATGATCATGATTTGTTGTTCCAAAGAGTGAATGCACAATGATTGGCACTCTCAGACATCATCGAATCGCCTGTCAAAAAGAATACCAACAATGAATGAACGTAGAACAATGAGAGAAAATAATAAAAGAAAAAATTAAGGAACATACCTCATACAATGTTCATGTTGGCATTAATTCGTTTTCATAGGACAATGAATGAACAGAAATAAGTAAACTAAAGAAATATCAATTCCAATACCACAGAAAGATAAAGCAATTACCTAAATCAAACGATCGATCTGTGAATTAATTTGTTAGGTGATTAATTTGCATTCATCATGGGTAAAGAAAACATGGATAAATACACAAAACAAACTTCCTACCTTAATTTGGATCAACCATTTATGAATAAAAATTTCACCTCATTGTCGTTGATGAGATCCACAAGTTGCATTGTCATTGGCATTCCTTACGGTACTCCGACCATCAACTGACAATCCTGATGTCTTCCAATGTTCCTCCATTATCTCTACTCAATTCTCTAGGTTATGAGGCTAACATTGAAAATTGGATATAATGAAATATTTATAGATAGAAATAGGTTGTTGTGCCAACAGAATAAAATAAAAAAAAAGTTTATTTTATTAATTAAACCTGAGGTGACTTTTTCAAAAACTACCATGCCTGATCAAGATTATATCATGCCTAGGGTAAACCCCACATTATGAACTCAATGGTGGTATCAGATTTCTAATCTGAGACACCTTTTGGATTTTATTCCACTTTTTCAAGAAAATTGTACACATGTGATATTTAATATATTTAATATATTTAAAAAATTAATTTCAGGCAAACCAATCCTCAAAATCTCACATAGTCTTAGTGCCTAGTTCTGTAAATATTTTTAAAAATATTCCAAATTCTTACACTATAAAATCTGAGACATTAAATTATTCCCTCCTTTAAGTCTTTTCATCCCCAAAAAGTAAAAATAAGAAAATTTTGGGGATATCGATCTCTCAATTGGGTATCCCACTCCCACGATATCTCCCAATGATTATATGTGCTATTAATAAAAATACATCCAAGTAAAACACTCACTCACAAAGGGTATTTATCCTACTGGTTCTCA